>OX632362.1:27492604-28220104 GCA_951751655.1 Ophion costatus | reverse complement strand
CAGGCTCGATTTTTTTTCCTCCTACCTCTCTTTTTGTTTTCGACTTTCAGGCATCCTTCGTGCAATTCGCAAGATTACTTGCAGTGGAAAAAAATGCTCATGTATTAATATACATACACACATACATACATACATACATACATATATGTATTTATATATGTGTGTGTGTATACATGTATGTATACATGAGCATATATATATATATATATATATATATATATATATATATATATATATATATATATATATATATATATATATATATATATGCATACATACGCGCATAAAGATCCGATGCACCAACGCTCGCCAGACACGTTGCGGACGTTTAATTACCAACTTCCCCAGCGAGCCTATCAACGCGAAATATTTGAACGCGACAGCGATTGTTTTTCGTTTTGTTTATCATGTTTTCTTGCATTTGGTAGTAATGACCCCGTTGAACGTAATTGACGGGTGTTCCCTCAATGAGATACGAGATTTCATGGATTAGAGTTAAAGTGTAATCGCGCGAGTGTACCGCGTTGAGAAAAACTTTTATCTGAGATTTTCCATACAGGTGTCGTGGCTGTGTGCAAAGTTGCGGCTCTTGAGAATTCGTAAAGTGTCTTGTACGGTTTTACGAGATGTGCCTCGGATCTTGGCTAGGAAGAGGGATTGCACCTGTTGCATATGGACGCTTAGAGTGCGTTGGGTCGCACCTCGGAACCTTAACCTTCCGTTGACAAAGTTAGTCATTTTAAACCGAATGAATTTTTCAATAAAGTGATCACTTTTCCATAATTAAAATTTTTCCCTGATAAAGGGCAACAATTGCATTCTGTATCTTCCGAATTTCAATTGTGCAGACGTATCAAGAAGACGGCGCACACCTAGTTGAAGTTTTTGAAAATATCCTGTTTTGGTTTTTGACGCATTCTCAAAATGCAACATTTGAAAAATATTCTGTGAAAATTTCAAGTCGATCCGTGGAAAAATGAGGGAGTTATGGGCGTTTATAAGTAGATTCGGCAAACTGGCGAATTTGAAACGCGTTTTTTTTCATTTCTATTTCAAAATCGGAGACCAGAATATCTCAAAAACCACTGCACTTGCAAATTTTACGAGCAACGTCAAATGTAACAAGTTTCTTTAACACATCAAAAAGCAGAGCTTGAACGCAGAAATTTATTTTTCGGTGTATACTTTTTTTTTAATCAACGAAGATACACCGTTTTTCTTACCGAAAATCGATACGTTTACTTTGGACTGTGGCCACTTTTTAAAAAATCAATATTTTATTAAGTTTTTCGCCGAAGCATTGGATAATTCCGTGAAAAAACTAAACGCGTTTCATTGGTTTCCGACCAGCAGCGGTCACCACGAAGGACGGTTTTCAGACCGCGGTCGGCACAACCCGTTGCACCTACCACATTTATAAATATTTTTTCCATACAAAAATCGTACGAGATACTTAAAACCATACTCTTTAAGGGCCGATATACACCTAGGAGCCGGAAACAAGGTCATTTTTGTGAATTTTTTCAACGAAAACTATTTGAAATTTCGGATTGGGGTTTTCATTATCTAAAAGTATAGACATTCAAAAATATGTTCAATTTTCTTTATTTAAAAATATCAAAAATATACAAGGATGTTGTATATTTTTATCGTTGGAGTTATCGAACGTTATCGTTAGAGTTATCGTTCTTATAATAATAATAATATTAGCAGTAATCATTATTACTGCTATCTTTATCATCAATATCATCGTCATCATCATGACCATTATTATTATTATTATTATTATAGATGTTGGTGTGATCGATAGTCGGATTATTATAATAATTATTGTTGCTGTCCATCATTAATTACTACAACTATCATTGTAAATAATTTGTAACATATCATACGATACCAATCAAATCCATTGATATATCATCGTTTGCAACAGTGACTTTTCGTCATTTCTTATCGTCGGGATAGCCGATAACTGGATGAGTAAATAAAATTTAGCCTTTGGCCGCGGCTTCGCTCGCGTCCGTGTGGGAAACTTGGCCCATGTGTATATCGGGATGAGATTTTAGGGTCATATCGTATCAAGGGTTATACACCAACGTTATTATGAAAATTCTGTAATCTATATCGTTAAAGAAACCAAATTTTCTATATAGAAAAAAAACGATTTCTATTTCGCTGAGTACGTGCTCCTAATCACTTCACCATAAAAAAAAACATAAGAAATAGAATCAGATAATAAAAGTCTCTTGCATTGAGTATTTCCTAGAGAGCTTTGTTATGATGGCTGGGGAGAGAAAGATCGCATTTTCGGCGATTCTACTTCACGGACGCCGATGGAAGAAGGTGCACCAAATTCCGCGAGCGTCTATCCAGACGGGTCGATGTTGAGAAAAAAAAGACTTCAACCGTTTTAACGCCAACTTTGCTCAACGGGCCGGACAAAATTTCGAAAACTGCTAGACATCGTCTGAGCATTATATTTTCACCTTACCATCTTCATTCCACACGGAGAAAAATACGGCCTAATTCCAACACTGGTTTCCAGAATTCTAATATTCAGTGCTAGAAAAGTATAGCAGTTTACTGCCAGTTCGGAATTCTAAGACTTGTTATAGAAGTGCAAAAATGATTCTTACACCGTATAGTTAAAATGATGCGTGCATATTATGCTGTATAGTAAAAAGAACGCGTGCTTTGTAAAATACCAACCTTTATTATACGCTATATTTTCATATGGATTTTACTATACGTATAGCACGAATCTTCGTGTATGTATAGATTTCACTATACGCATAGCATAAATCTTTTAGTTATTAGTAAAATGCATGCAATGCCAAAATTAGTAAAACGCATAGCAAAAAACTGAAAGTTATTAGTAAAATGTGACTCTTTATACCGTACTTTTAGTAAAATACTGGAAACTAATTGTTCCAATCACGTGAGCAAAATATTTTTTGAATACTACAAAAAATCACAATACGCCGAAATGTATTATTTGTATCAGTTTACGTGTCATATCGTAGGTTAAAATTTACATTTCTTCATTATTACTATACCATAATTACAATTTTTATCTTCCATTCAATACTTTTTGATATTTTTTTTAGAAGCATAGTATTAATTCAAAACCTCAAGGCCCCTGTTTTCTCCGTGCAGGGCCTCAAATTTTGCAACCTTGGAATGCAACAAAAAATTCTCTCCCATTTCTCATTATCATTACTATAAAAAATCATATTTTGCAACTTTTCGTAGATCGCTAGATAAGAATGCCGAAAGCTCTTTGCGTGATTTTCGTAGCTCAAATCAGCAGACAAAGATTTGGGGAAATAAAAAAGGAGCATCGTTGCATTCCAACGATGCAACCTCCAACGTCATTACATACCAGCCCGGGGGAACGAGTGCGCGCGCAGACGCTATAACTCCGCGACATCGATAAGATTGAGTAGTCTAGTTGGAGAATTTCGCTAATCACCGGCCGTCGTCGCAATTCCTGCGGCGGGAATAATTTTTTTCGCAAAAATGAGCAATCGCGCAAAACGCCAGATGGCGGGGTCGAGGATTTCACGCCGCTGGTGTACGTTACGTGCAATAACACGTTGTTAAATACGAGGAGCGCGTGTCTCGCGGTAAAACGCGTGGGATGCCGAGAGCTTAGCGAAGCGTGTCAATTGAAGGCGAGTAGTAGTAACGCGAAGGTGAAAAGGTAACGGAGACGCGGGCGTTCAGAAGTCGGCGTTGTACACCAGCTCGCAGCTCAACGGTGGTAGGAACTTTAATTAACGTCCCGGAACAGGTCGAGGTACATAAATTAGACGACCCGGCGCGAGAGAGTCAGCGACCACCCGCGCCCGAGCATATATTCGACGACGCAATTCGCCATCCCGAAAAGTCTTGGCGCCTCACGCGGCCTAGGGCGGAAGCTCTACTACCATAGTCAACTATGTCGAAATATATTGATATCGATGGACGAAGTTTAAGGATGTTGAGTCCCAAATCGAAAATGATGATAAAGTTCTGAAAATTTGGTATGTTTTTGTATGAAGTATTTCAGAGGTCGTGTAAAAATTTCACGACAATTAGGAAGCTCGTTATTGAACAATTAACATTCACAAATTGAATGTTGTTTTATGGAAACTGATGTAACTTTGCAATAAGTTTTTTTTTGACCTCTCAATTTTATAATATCTACAATATACTGAAAGCAACGGAAACAAAACGATGTTTATTGATAGCTTTTTTTTATTTCTTTTAAAGATTGTTCTTAACAAAATGTTAATTTTTTAATAACGAGCTTCCTAATCGTCGTGAAATTTTAACACGACCTCGTAAATACTTCATACAAGAATATACCAAATTTTCAGAATTTTCTTATCATTTTTTATTTCAACCCTTAGGGAGGTTGAAGTAATGATGATAGAATTCTGAAAATTTGGTATGTTTTTACATGAAGTATTCAGGAGGTCGTGTAAAAATTTCATGACGATTAAGAAGCTATTTATTGAACAATTGACATTAACATGTTTCATAGGGACTCAACATCCTTAAGGAAAGGGTAGGAGTTTGCACTTTTGAAAAATTGATTTTTTTTGTATTTTCTTATAGTTAAACATTTCAAAAATATAATCCCAAAATCTCAAGTCAATCAGAGCAAAACTCTCGAAGTTATTGACTATTTAGTCCCGCTCCTCTAACACTGTAGCTCCGACAGCGACAACTTCAAACGCGTTTTTCTCGAAACCCCTTTTTCAAAGTCCGCGTGTTCACTGCCATTTGAGAACTACATGACCGATTTATTTCAAACTACATGAACTACATGACCGATTTATTTCAAACAAGAACTACATGACCGATTTATTTCAAACACTTTCTACATATAAAATACCTCCCCCCAACGGTTAGTTTGAGATTTTTTTTACATTGAGGGGGTTTTTCACCCCCAAAATGGCGGAATCTTTCGTGAAAAATAGCACTTTTCACTTTACATGACCACCAAAAATTTAGAAATGAAAAAAAAATTATGAAAGTCCGTTGGGGGGAGGGTTTGATGATACTTCGACTAAATTTTAATGGTACTTGATTTCGGAGGTTACCCCCGCTTGCGATTTTGAAAAAATCGATTTTTTTATTGCATTTTTTTGAAGGATAAGTATCTGAGAATATATCCTGAAAATTTCAAGTCGATCTGAACAAAATTGACTGAGATATGAGCGTTGAAAGGGAAGAATCCATTGTGTAAACGACCGGCTAGTAAACTTTAAACGCGTTTTTCTCAAAATGGCATTTCTGAAGTCGGTGACCAAGATTACTCGAACACTAATGAACCGATCTTCTTGAAATTTTGCAGGCTTATTTAATAGATACAAATGTAGTCTTTAATCGTTCGATTTTTTTTTTCGAAAAACATGGCCGTTTTATAGCCAAAAAACGGCCGTTTTTTTCGTTAAAATCGAACCATTAACTTTGACTGTCCGCCATTTTGTGAAAAATGAATATTTTTTTAAATCCTTCGATTAAAGACTAGTTTATACTTATATTTGACTAAATCCATCCGCATTTTTTTTTTCAGATGATCCACTTCGCCGCAATGTTGGTCACCGCAAGCCGTGTATATAAAAACATTATTTCATTGACGGCCATTTGCCACTAAACAATGTAATATTTTTCAATAAAAAAATTACTGAAAGTTCTTCAAGATGTGTTCTTTCAGATGGTATATTGTTCGATAAAAAAAGTTTTGTAGTTTTCTTTAAAAAAATTCATGAAAAAGGCCTTTTTTTGCGCTACAAGTGGGGGTAACGCCTTAAGTTCGAATACCTACAACTTTTGAATAACACAATATTTTTTAATTTCCGTCCGTACTTCTCTAGGTATTCTAATGTAGACTGACGTGAACTTTTGTTTCTTGTTCTAGGTAAAAAATTGTGGATGCTCAATGTCACGCCGCGGAGCGCCTAAGAAAAGAATAAAATAAAATATTAGTAGTCGGCCATTTTGTACATAAGAAAATATATATTTTTCAACATCTTGATATTCATATTAAATAGATGTGTAATTAATTTTATGAGTGAATCACTTTATCATACGAAAAAAAAATGTTAAATTCGCACATGATTTTCTACCCGTTACTGTGGCCCAAGGCCTTAAGTCGTGTTGGCTCTGAAAATTACTCTCTTTAGGTTAGGGCATCACGGCGAGTTGGTAGTCACTCCGCAAGGTATTTTCTTTCCACGCTTGTATCTTTCTGAATAATACATCGAGCAATATCAAAAGTTATTTCTGTTGTGCAGAGTGCCCTGCGGTGCATAATCCTGCAACCGTTGATAGGTCAGAAGACCAAAAGCTGACGATTGCGTTTCGAAAAACAACATAAAGCCGAAAATCTCGAAAACCGTGGGACTTTCACTAAACTGAAATTCCAGTAGGACATGATCTGACCCATCGACAGTTGCAGGATTATCCATTCGTTACAGGACACCCTGTATACGATGTATAAATCGATGTAATGTTTCAGACGTCCCTTGATGCTCCGAAAAATAGAATCACTCCTCGAAACCTGCGACTGACTCTCATAACCTTAAAAAATTAAAATCCAGAGCTGACGGAGCTAAAAAACGAAGGAAATAAATTATTCGCTGCAGTAGCATCTTTACAATCAACCATGAAGGTAAATCCAATAGCCAACTCGCAGGAGATCAAGAACGTAGTAATTGTTTACGTTTAGGCTACACTTCGACGGCCATATTGAAATATCGCTGCGCCATCTCTAGAACGTGAAAATCCCGAACTACGAGTGCGCGAGAGGGAAGCAAAGATTTCACGAACTGGACACTGCGGGGGGGGGGGGGGGGGGGTAAAGGCGTTTGTCATAGCGCGGCTAGACTCGATGACGACGGCGCAGCGCGCGTAGCGGCGAAAAAAGAAAGCACCCCGTCACACGTGCTCGTAGCGCGCCATTCGGTGTCGCGTTCGACAGCGCGACGCTGCCATTGGCTCACGTCATCACGAGCCACTAGCTTCATTCGGAAATGACTACATTCAACCGTTCCTCAGCCGTGTCACGTCATCAGCGATGAAAGGTATATAAGAAAAATAAGGAAAATATGACAAAGCGAGTTCATACACAATCACTGGACTGGCTGTACAAATGGACTTCCAGCATCGAGTACACATATTGCCGCACTTCATTTCCTTCACAGCTGCGAGCGGATGACATTTTGAACCCGCCTGATCCATGTAATGGCGCCTTTTGGCTGTTTTGAGAACTTTCAACTGTCAATTTTTTTTATAAACAAATCGTTGATTCTACGCGTTGATTCTATACGGCCTCAAATTCTCACACTGGTTGCTAGAATTCTAATATTCAGTGCTAGAAGACCATAGTGGTCTATTGCCAGTTCGGAGTTCTAACACTTGGTGTTGTACAAGTGTACAAATGATTCTCACACCGTATAGTAAAAATGATGCGTGCATATTACATTTGAAACTATTCTCGCATAGGCGCGAGTCTATGCTGTATTGTAACAATAATGCGGGCTTTGTAAAATACCAACCTTTATTACACGCTATATTTTCATATGGATTTTACCCATATGGATTTCACTATACGCATAGCATAAATCTTCGGCGTATAGCGAAAAATATTACGAAGTTATTAGTAAAATGTGACTTTTTATACCGTACTTTTTGTAGAATACTGGAAACTAATTGTTCCAATCACGTGGGCAAAGTATTTTTCGCATACTACAAAAAATCACAATATGCCGAATAAAATGTATTATTTGTATCAGTTTACGTGCCATATCGTAGGTTAAAATTTAAATGTCTTCATTTCTACTATACCATAATTACAATTTTTATCTTCCATTCGATACTTTTTGATATTTAATGATACTTTTTTTTTAAAGCATCGTATTAATTCTAAACTTCGAGGCCCCTGTTTTCTCCGTGTAGGGTCAAGAGGGACCTTGAGAGGCTCTTATGATAAATATCCTTACATTTATCGTGAAATGTTTCTTAAGACCTGGGAGCTTACGCTACGTTGAGTACGGGGACGACAGGCTACTATGAGGACGGGCCTCGAAGTCGTATATCTTTAAAATCACCTTTACATATGTGTGTGTGTGTGTACACAAACACACAAACACACACACACACACGCACCCATATATATATATATATATATATATATATATATATATATATATATATATATATATATATATATGTATATATATGTGTGGAATACGGCGAACGAGCAACATCGACGAGTTATTTATTAGTGTCTTATAACTGGTTAATTTCACGTTTGGCGCGCGTGGGAGAGCCGTTTTCGCGCGTAGGCTGGCAGACCCTGAAAGAGGCTATATGACTGGCCACCCGACGCACGTACGTTGGTCAAGAGGAAAGGTAAATTCATCGTAAAAGTCTCTCTCCCCTCTGACTCTTTCTCCCCCTGGCTCTTTCGTTCGGATCAATTTCCGCTCAGTTAACGGACTTTTGCGATCGTTAACCCGATCTCTAATGCCGCTTGATTTTTTTAAACCATTTTTTTGGCTACCTATTTTGCATTGAATTACGAATTCGCAGCGTTGGAATCTTCATAACGGACGCAGGAGAAAGTACCTGGAATAGTAGCAGCATAAGGATGGATTCCTGCATTTCGATCACCATATTTTTTAGGATTGTTTTGGGCTCCTGTGAAGGCTCGTTTGCCTTGCTTAGTGATCTCACGCGCTGTCATTTTGTTCGGGTCACTCTGACAATCGTCGATAGCAAAGATGACCTGATCGGGAATGTAGAAAAGCTTCAACCGAACTCACCTTTGCAGCCGCTCTCGCTCAGTCCGTAGTGATGGTGATCACACCGATCACAACGATATCCAACGACACCCGATGCACAAACACAATTTCCCGTAAACGAGTCACAAACTTCGTCGATCGCGCCCAGGTCGCAATCGCACACTTTGCAACCTGCGGTAACGTTCCCGTATCCCTCGACGCACGTTGAACAATCGCGTGATCCGAAGAGAGGCAAACAGTCGCACTGGCCAGTCGTGGGATCACAGTGACTCGTTTTACTCCCGACAGTGTCACAACCGCAGGCTGAAAACAACATTTTTTCGTGACTTTGTTCATCTGTGGAGTGGAGTTTGATCGTCGAGAGGGAGTTTAGCCCGCCGTGGTCACACTTCCGTAGAATAACATAGCGATCACAGCGGGTAAAATTCACGCGGTGTGACCGCTTCGAATGGTTGCTGACTGAATACTATCAGTCCGACCGGGATTGAAAAAATACTAGAAAATACTTTGCACCCTTCTACAACACGTGTACTAAAGCCGGTATGTCGAAATTCCATTGACAGGTTTGAAAAAACCGTAAATAGGTCATGTCACAAAATACACCGTTTCGCTAAAAGGAATCATAACTTTCTGAATTTTCGAAATTTTCAAGGAAAATCGGGTCAGGATACTCGTCGGACATGGTACTTCTGGGGAAAAAATAGTGGCACTTTAAACCCTCGCCTCTCGGAGGGCCGATCATTGAAACTAGGACCCATAGATATTCAGAACCAAAGTTTAAAATTTACCCACGGTGATCGAGGAGGGTGAATTGAAGTATTCTTCCTTGCGGTAGGTATGCTGATATGAGGATGGTAGGAGCCAAGTGAGATGATTGTGAAGGCACTTGCAAAATCTCAAGAAAGAAGGACATTTTTGGAAACGTTGTTTCAGGGATGAAGTCAGCAGATTGTAGTTGTGGTGCGACAGAAAGACACTAATCAAATTATAGATTGGATCAGGGGGGAGCATTGAATTAGAGGAAATGGGTATGTTGGTTGAAGCTGAAAATGTAATTTTTCCGGCTACTTACGAAGGCAGTTCTGATCCAGAGGGTTCCCGTAATGATTCTCCAAGCATCTGTCGCATCGCCAACCCTCGGTGTTGCCTCGGCACTCCAAACAGCGTCCGGTCGCCGGATCACAGCTTCCCCCGTTGCAGGAACAAAGTTCGCATTTACCACCGGGTCTTGCGGGATCTCCGAAGTATCCGTAGTCACAGCTGTGCGGTTGATCAACGGCGAAACAATCAACAACGGAAGGCTCAGCAATGGAATAAGAATTTTGGGGCACCGGATAAAGAGTTGGACGAAGAGACCGGATATCTCTGATCAACTTGACTTCAATGTGTTTGGATACCTTTCGCAGTGATCTCCCGTGTAACCGGCGGGACATTGAGTGCAGACGTAAGCGCTGTCCAAATTGCCAGGATCGTCGAGCTGACAGCTGGGGCTGAAATTGTTGGAATCGTCGACGAGAGGACACGCGCAACGTTTGCAATCCTGAGACGTTCCTCTTGTGGGATCGCCGTAATACCCGATCGCGCAACGATCACACTTCGGACCTGTCGTGTGATGCTCACATGTCTGGGCAAGGGTTGAACACGCTTCGATTAATTTGCACTAGCGTCACATCAGCCTTGTTTGGGTCAGATTGGGTCGGGACTAGACTCGCGGATCTGTCTTCGTTTCTTTTCGTCACAAGTTTCGACATATTTGGGATAAATATTTCTTCTCAACGGGATACATCAACCTCGGTGGGTTAAACAATTATTTTTCGAAAATTATTTTTTGAGATAGTATCACCTTTTATCTATATTCCCGGAAAATTTCATTGAAATATTCCTAAAATTGAATGAGCTAGAGATTCTAACGTTAAGGGGTCTTCTCACTTCAGACGCTGAAAAAGGCTATTTTCATGAATTTTTTTGATCGGTTTTTATTATGGATATTGATATAAAAGTTGTTACACTTAATAAATACACTTTCGAAATACATTTAAGAAATGTATTTATTTAAGGGCAGATATACACCTAGGAGCCGGAAAAAGGTAATTTTTGTGAATTTTTTCAAGGAAAACTATTTGAAATTTCGGATTGGGGTTTTAATTATCTAAAAGTATATACATTCAAAAATATGTTTAATGTTCTTTATTTTAAAATATCAAAAATATGCAAGGATATTGTACGATCTTTGGAGCGTCGTAAAAAAATCGGTACCCAAAATTTTTCGAAAACCAATGAACCGATTGCCTTGAGGTTTTTTGTCGTTATTCTATACACCATTGTCTAGTATTTGTCATAGCCGATTTTGAAAATATCGATTTATGACAAAATGGCGGACGTTTGAACATAAATGGTGATTTTTGGGCCAAAAATTAGTTATTATTTTGCCTATAAAACAAAAACTAAGTAACGGAAAAAAAATCCTATGACAAGTACTAGATAATGGTGTATGGAATAACCACAAAAAACCTCAAGGCCATCGGTTCATTGGTTTTCGAGAAATTTTGGGTACCGATTTTTTTACGACGCTCCAAGGATCATACAATACCCTTGTACATTTTTTATATTTTTAAATAAAGAAAATTAAACATATTTTTGAATGTATATACTTCTAAATAATTAAAACCCCAATCCGAAATTTCAAATAGTTTTCCTCGAAAAAATTCACGAAAATGACCTTTTTCCGGCTCCTAGGTGTATATCTCCCGTTAAGCCACTGTTTATAAACGAAAATGGCAGTTGAAAAAATGTCCTAAAAAATTGTAGGTATGCGCTGTTGATGAAATCTCGGAGATGGATCATCCGAAACAAAAAAATCAAACGGTTTTAGATTCCGCATGTTAATTGCTATAGCGCACATTATACGATTTTTTATGTATGCAAGAATAACAAAATGGTGGACATTTTTAGAAAAAAAAACAAACAAAAAAACGCGTTTTTCACCGTTTTTGGTAAAAAAATCCTTGAAATGCGCTATAATTATAGTTGTAAAAAATACGTGGTTAACATTTAATAAGGATCGTCACAGTAGTTTCGAGGATTTGATCAAAAAGCCGTCGAAAAACGTTGTTCCGCGAAAAACGCGTTTAAAGTTTGTTTGGGTTACGTTTTCGTTGTTTTTCTGTATTTTTTGGTGATTTTTTTACAGGCTCTCAATATATGTACCTTAGGGTTGAGAAAAAATGCATTTCTTTTTCACTGCGCGCTTATCAGAAAAAGTTTTGGAATTTAACCATGTCTTTCGGGCCTCTGGCTAGATGTAGATCCTGAATGTAAGGTATCGAAAGGATGTTGGTAGGTAAATCGATATGTGATCCACAGACGATAAATGTTCGCATATCGATCTACAAAACTGTTTTACCGACTGCCGAGAATACCGTCGGTAAGTCAAACCGCGGACATGGCAGCTATCCCTACCTACACGCAAGCCTCTGAACTTCCGAGCGAGCAGAATTTACCAGCGGTCGGTAAGGCAGTGCGGATCCGCTTTGGACCCCGACTAAAGCAGTTTTCACGGTCTAGAAAATGTACGTACTTTGCATTCTCCCATAACGAGGTCGCAGGAGCCAGCGTGACCGTTGCAATCGCACTTCACGCACTCGTGATGATCCTGATGATCCGTACCGTTCGTTACGATCTTCGCGTAGCCCCAGGCACAATTTTCGCAAGAAAAGCCAACGTAACCCGCCGGGCATTCGCACTGCTCGACCAACGACTCGCTCGTTTCCTCGAACGATTTTTCACCAATGGGCAATATTGCTGATAGCAGGCTGCGCATCCGTAAGAGAGCGTTGTCAATATCCATTTATTTTCATTTCTTTCGGATCGTGCACTCACTTCCGACTGCTCGGATAATCTTTACCGATCGAGTGATCGCTTACCTTCCTTCGATCTGCTCCGAGTGATACTGCGCCCTTATCATGATGTGTCGCACGTCGGAAAGTATCCGCAACATTTGTGACCTGGTAACGGGATCCCCGCGGTACTCGGTTCTCCTCAATCTCGTGGGTATGTCTCGAATCTCGCTGCGGACGTGATACCATCCCTGTTCTTGAAGGGTCACCGATATCTCGGCACCCTGTCCACTGTACTGCTCCTCACCGTAAGCTATTCTCATCCCATTTTTGCCCTGACGAGATAGCCAATGAGGGTTGAAAGCGGAAGGGGGAGAAAAGAAAAGAAGTGTCGAAATCGTCGATGCGTGCAACTGGATATTCAATTTTCTCCGGTGATCGTTCCGAATGAGGAGATCGCGTCGTTCATTGATATACACAAGAGTTGGTGCTAGAATGGACCAGACGAGTCTCGTTCACCCAAGTTCATTGGGTGCTGACGGGTATCAACTGCTTTGATTGCCCTTAAGAGGGAATCATACCTTATCGCGGTCGGTATGGTAGAACGATTATAGATTCCCACGAATCTCTGAAACGGCTCTTCAGATCCCGTCGAAACTTTGCCAAACGACGTCAAATAGATAGATGAATGGCTCTCTTCTTCTCAAATTTTCTGATTTTGAGAAAAAGAATGTAAATTGGCTTATGATAACCCAATCTACATTTTTTTTCTCAAATTCGGAAAATTTAAGGAGATGACAGCCGTTCGTCTATCTATTTGACGTCGTTTGGCAAAGTTTCGACGGGATCTGAAGAGCCGTTTCAGAGATTCGTGGGAATCTATAATCGTTCTACCATACCGACCGCGATAAGGTAGAACAATTATAGGTACCCAACAATCTCTGAAACGGCTCTTCAGATCCCGTCAAAACTTTGCCAAACGACGTCAAAGAGATAGACGAACAGCTGTCTACCCCTCAAATTTTCTGAATTTGACATAAAAAAACGTAGATTGGCTTATCATCAGCTGATCTACGTTTTTTCTCTCAAATTCAGAAAATTTGAGGGGAAGACAGCTGTTCGTCTATCTATTTGACGTCGTTAGGCAAAGTTTTGACGGGATCTGAAGAGCCGGTTCAGAGATTGTTGGGTATCTATAATTGTTCTACCATACCGACCGCGATGAGGTATCATTCCGTCTTAAGGGGTTACCCCCACTTGCGATTTTGAAAAAATCGATTTTTTTTTATTGCATTTTTTTGAAGTATAAGTATTTGAGAATATGTCCTGGAAATTTCAAGTCGATCCGAACAAAATTGACTGAGATATGAGCGTTGAAAGAGAAGAATCCGTTGTGTAAACGACCGGCTAATTGAAACTTTAAACACGTTTTTCTCAAAATGGCATTTCTGAAGTCGGTGACCAAGATTACTCGAACACTAACGAACCGATCTTCTTGTAATTTTGCAGGCTTATTTAATACATAAAAATGTAGTCTTTAATCGTTCGACTTTTTTTTTCGAAAAAAAATGGCCGTTTTATAGCCAAAAAACGGCCGTTTTTTTTCGTTAAAATCGAACCATTAACTTTGACTGTCCGCCATTTTGTGAAAAATGAATATTTTTTTAAATCCTTCGATTAAAGACTAGTTTATACTTATATTTGACTAAAACCATCCGCATTTTTTTTTCAGATGATCCACTTCGCCGCAATGTTGGTCACCGCAAACCGTGTATATAAAAACATTATTTCATTGACGGCCATTTGCCACTAAACAATGTAATATTTTTCAATAAAAAAATTACTGAAAGTTCTTCAAGATGTGTTTTTTAAGATGGTATATTGATCGATTAAAAAAGTTTCGTAGTTTTCTTTAAAAAAATTCATGAAAAAGGCCTTTTTTGCGCTACAAGTGGGGGTAACGCCTTAAAGAAACAAATGCCAAGGAGCTTCTGAAGTTGATATCAAAGGATTCGTGGCATTTGAGTCTGTGAATCTTGACCACCATTTATCAAGTCCAAACTTTGAAAGACATCTTTGTCCGAAGGCGATGTTCTGACTTAAGGATGTTGTGTCCAAAATTGAAAATGGTAATGATTTTTTTTTAATTTGATAGATCATTATATGAAACGTTTGAAAGGTTGTGGAAAAATTTCACGACGATTAGGAAGCTGGCTACTGAGAAATTAGAATTCACAAATTACACGCAGCTTTATGGAAACTGAAGTAACTTTGCAATTATTATTTACTTTTTAAATAAAAAGTGATGCCAAAAATACAAAAAAAAATCACACTTGAGGAAAAACATATAAGAATATAGCGGCAACGTTGCACAGACCAAAAGTAGCGGGAAATTTAAATACTCATTTTCGTTCACGGACGACGTCGTTTCTCGCACCATAAAACCACTTTTGTTTTTGATATATTTGAAATTAAAAAAGACGGTCATTCATAAATATTTCTTCTATTCCTTGAAAAAAAAATAGCAAAGTTTGCTATTTGCTAATAGAATTGCAAAGTTACTTCAGTTTCCATAAGGCTGCGTGCAATTAGTGGATTCTAATTTCTCAGTATCCAGCTTCCTAATCATCGTGAAATTTTGGCACAACCTTTCAAACGTTTTACACAATGAACTGTCAAATTTAAACAATTTTCTCACCATTTTCAAATTTGGACACAACATCCTTAACGGAGTAAAGATCCGGAACAAAGGCATATGTCAAGATGATCTGCACCTATACGAGGTGACACTGTCACCCAAATAGGTACTCGATCGGTCAACCCTGAGCCAAGGTACAACGAGACGAACCGGATGGTCCATTTCAGCACGAACTCGAGCCATGCACATCAGCGTTAAAGTAGTTTCGCGGATATGTGTGTACACGAATGTCATGCTAATACACTCACGACGAGTATGACGTTCGGCTCGGTGGTGGGTTTGCCGCTGGTGTCGCCACGCATGACGACCCAGCTGACGGAGTAAGTGAGATTGCTGCCGTACGAGGAGAGACGATTTCCGGCATAGATCTTGGGCGCCAGCCAGTACGGGCTCTGATACTCGACCTCGAATGAAGACATGGTCAACAGATCGCTGTCCGGATCGACGTTGACGAGCAACGAACGCGACGCGTTCATATCAGTTATCATCCAACCCTCCAAACTCGATATCTGGTATGCGGTACGAAGAGAAAAAAGACGACGACATCATTCATTGGGAGGCGTTATTCTCCGTTTTTTTTAACGGGCAGAGGAACAACAAGTTGCAGAAGCAGCGGATAATTCCTGCTTTGCGCTGAATTGAAAACGTGGCATTGCATACGAGCGTTTATACGACAATAATAATTACGATAGGCCGGCTCTTCCATGGTGGACAAATCATCATCAGCCTTCCACATTTTCATTTCTCGGCGTGTCGCCCCTTCGCCGCTATTGCACGCATACTTATGTGTACACGGAGAGACTTTTAAAGTATTTTTTACGGTGAAATCTCCGTAAAAATTACATAAAAAATTTGAAACCGGTGACAAATGTGCACATAGTCAAAAATTGACACTAGCTTTTAATATTTTGCTTTCATTCGTGTAAAAATTTAAGCAAGTAACATAATTTTTTACATTTCTTTCAGTAAAAATTCTGACACATTCTCATGTAGAATTTTAACAATGGGCTGCCTCAAAAATTCTAAGTTTCTACAGTAAAAATAACCTGGACAAACTTGAAATTTCTAAAATCCCTAGCGAAAAATTAATTCCCTATGATTAAATAAATACTCTTTATACTGTATTTCTGAACATTTGTGTTCTTGATTGCTACTTATTTTAGCATATCATCTTTCCGTACCATTGTAGACGTCCTTTATCGAAGTTTCTTTTCACGTTTCTTTGTTTTCTTGCGTAGAACTGCGTAGAACACGTTAGACTGCACGAGACCACGAGGCTTTCTTGGCCCATGCTTCGTACTATAATGCGCATGCGCGGTACCGCTGTTGCTAAGCAACGCGGGTCGGCGTCGTTCGTGCTCGTCATACTGCGTCATACACAAGCACACTCTCACAGCTTGCGTTCACGTATACGCACGCTCCCACACAGAGCTCACGCGTACGGTCAGGCGACCTAGCCCTAACTGATTTTACTATAAAGAACGTAAAATTCCGGTGGACGCACGGAAAATTTCGGCTTTCTTTTTTAAATTTTTATGGAAAACACGCAAATTTCTCAATGTTCCACTGAAAAATTTCATTTATATTAGCACTTTTTTAACTTATTGTCGTAATCTTTACGTTTCATGAAACTTTACTATTAATTTCAGTAAAAATTCTGGAAAATATTTTAAATTTCTGTTACGCAAAAGTAAATTTTGATTCATTTCCATGAAAATTTATAATTTATTTCCTAAAAACCTGAAGAATTGCACATTTGTCACCGAGTTACTGTGATTTCACAGTAAAAATTACTTAAAAATTCTCTCCGTGTACAAACGTAAACACACAAGGACACACGTGTATACGTATATCTGGTAGTTGTTACTGCGGCAGCGAAATTGCGGGCTGGCTCGATCCTTCCACACGGCTAACACACCCGCAACATCATTGCGTATATGCACACTGACGTTTATTCTATGGTTCGTAAGCAGGATAGTTCCGTGTGTGAACTGTTATGTACGGGGCATGATGCAATGTTCCTACGCCACCAAGACCACCATTAGGTTGGGTGAAGCTCGGCGGCCTGGCTTATCTATCATCTTCCAGAGAAAGAGATAGACGGTGCGTGCATTTACGTCTGAGAGACAGAGAGAGAGAGAGAGATGGAGGAAGGAGATGGAGGGTTTATGACGCGTAATTTTTCTCCGGTGTGATCGATGTCAAATCTATTTCAATGGGTAGCATGATGCGTAAAGCGACGAGGCAGGAAACATCGCGGTCATTGGTACCAAGAACCATCATTGTGCATTGTATGGTGGCTAAAGCAGATTGGGGAAAACCTGGACGTCGTGGTGTTAGAAATCATTGCACTGTGGAGGTCGGATTAGCGGATGAGCAAAGTTTGGGAAAAAGAGCCTCGGAAAATCAACTCTTCGATCATTTCTCAGCATTGGGATATATGGAACATGGAATATAGCACATTGGAGAAAGCCTGTAAGACATGGTACGAGAAATTGTTGCACTTCGGAGGTGGAATCAGCGGATGAGGAATGTTTTGGAGGACAAACCGCGAGAATGAACTTTTGGATCATTTCCCAGCATTGGAATGCATGGAACGTGGAATATAGCACACTGGAGAAAGTCTGGAAGGCATGGTATCGGAAAACATTGCACTGTGGAGGTCGTATCAGCGGATGAGGGATCTTTGGAAGGCTGAGTCTCGTACGAACTTTTGGATTATTTTCCAGCGTTGCTACACCAAACGCAACATCATTAAGATCAATCACGTTAGGACACGTTAGAATCCGGGACAAATGGATCTTATAATTAGTGTGAATCAATCTGGTTATTGAGGTCCCTAAATGAGGTTCCCAAGTGCCCAAAGTCACTTTTTTCGGACTAAATCACTTCGTAAAGATGTTCAAGTCCGCTTTCATCATGAGATTTGCAAATATGCAATGGCTGCTCCTTTATGAGTATAGAATAGACCACGAGAAGGCTCATTCCGAGAGAATTGATCGTATCAGTGTCATCGATCTAAGCAATTATGTCACGCCGAAGTTATCAGCGATTAGTATCATCATGAAGCTCATACTAGTTTCAACACCGAGCCTGAGACTCCCTTCAGCTGAGTTCGTATTGCCTTTATGACCTTTCGACGCTGACGTTAACGTGATATCGTGCATCAGGAGGACTTACCGATTCGTAGGTCAATCTGGCCACTCTGCACTGATCGGTAATGCCGAAACAATCGCATTGGAGGCATCCCTCGAGATTGGCGCGTGTCAGGGCGTAATATCCGGTCTTGCAACGATCGCAAAATTCGCCTTCGACGTGAACCTTGCAGAGGCAATCACCCTCGCAATCGTGGGCGGGTAATATGCCACGGGAATCGCAGGGACAAGGCATGCAATCGGGAAACTGACGATAACCCGCCGCGCACTGATCGCACTTGTATCCGGAATAGCCGGGTTTGCACTCACAGGCGCCCGTCACCTGTAAACGATCGGGCATTTTTTGTTCCTCGTCACAATGTACACAATGTACGTTTCGGAATTGTGGGCGTATGGCAAAAATGAAATTTATGGAAGGTTATGGACACTAGCCGATGGTAAAAATGATGAAGGATCCAACAACCGAACCGTTTTATCATATCCGGTAACTTTTGCTGTGTTTTTTTTTTCATTTTTATTATAGCTATCCAAATGGAGAAAACGTGATGTTATTTGTAAAAGAACAAAGCACTTTCTTCGTGGTGCAATTTACCTTTCCGACGTTCGTGTAAGAATCGTCTGGTGTGCAATATCCGGTGCTGCCTTGAAGATTGCAATGATCGCATGGTAAACACGGCTCTGGTGCATCGGGCGGAACGTCGTTTGGCCTGTAATAGCCGATCTCGCATTTCTCACAATTGATTCCCATTGTATGATCCTGTAATAGAGTTACCATATCGTTGCCGATTGCCGTACAATTACGACCGAATTACAAAGATTTATTTCCTCAGCCTCTGACGACAGCACAATTTTCGAAACTAATCGAATGCACGGATAGTCGTTGATCGTCGAATCAAATGAAGCTTTTTTTCAGACTTCAGAATTCGGCTTGACAAATCTGAATTCGTGAAAATAGCATGTAGGGGAACGCATTTCCATTGGATTTCTATCTGTCATGTCTTCAACACTGACCCAAAGATTATCCATGTCATACGCCGATGATCAGGGGTTTTTGAAACATTATTTCTGCGCTCTCTTTACTGACCGTGCAATTGACGCAGACTCCACCACCCCGATATTTGCCGCGTATGTCGAGAGACGCGCGTCTCTCGGCAACGTCCTCATCGTAACGACAGGAACTGGCGTGGCCGTTGCAATTGCATTTCTCGCAGTGAAAACCTTTGCCGGATGTTCCGGGCTTCCATGGCACCTGATTGAACATGGGACAACACTTGTCGCATCTTTCGCCGCAGGTGTGACGTTCGCACTCGCACTCCTGGTGCTGAAAATAAACGAACATCATTCTCCGCTCACTATATTCTGCCAACCCGTCCAAATCTCGACTTTCAATGAATTCGGAGAGCCTCACTCTCAAAGTGCGTAACGAACGTCGCAAAGTCACTTCGGTCGTCAATCGGAGATAGTTTCAACGATGAAAATGGATGTAAAGCGAATGATCCAATACGATTTGGACGTTCGTCGATGTTGAGCGCACTGTTAATTCCTTTTGATCGAGGTCTGAAGTTTCTGCGCCCACAACTAAATCGATGACCAACATTCCACGCGATCCCCATTGACTCGGTTAATTTCGTGACCCTCTAATAACACGAGCCTGCGCCTCGTTTACGACCCTGTCTCTTGAACTCCAATTTATAATATACACTCGAGAGATGGTGCAAGTTCGATGGAGTTCGGGCGAAGGGAGAGAGAGAAAGAGAGGGAGAGAGAGAGAGAGAGAGAGAGAGAGAGAGAGAGAGAGAGAGAGAGAGAAAGAGAGAGAGATAAATTATTTCACACACACACACACTATAAAAGTCTGCGAATGTGAAAGCAATGTAAAAGCAATGTAAGAACATCATCGTATGTACAACAGAACCCATGTTACCTCTGGCATACTGTCCGACGAGAAATAACGAAACGGCCCTTCACTCTCAATCTCTCTTGTCCCCTATATCTCTCTCTCTCGCTCTTTTTCTTTCATTCTTCTTTTGCCTCCGTTTTTTACTCTCAGACGAACTTTATGAGCGGCAATAAAATTATCTACCGCCATACGCATCTCTTCATACATTTTATACTTATGTTTATTTGCTTTCCTCGTGGATATGTGTTTGCGTATACATATCAACCCTCTCAGTACTCGTTCCATTTTCATTTTTCTTTCCACCGAATAAAAGTTATAACGTTCGAGAGATACTACGAAAAAGTAATAAAAATCCAGTTGTCGAAACAATTGCGCGAGGACCAATAAAGAAATCGAGAACGACCGACGTTCCTACGCGAATACGAGGAAGCCAACAGGTGCCCACGGTGTGGCTGTGAACATTCGAGAGCGCATAAATTCGACTCGTTACCGCGTGCTCTCTCGTTACGTTGACAGATCGCTGCTTTAAGGACTAATTGCCGGAATCGTGAACTTGATTACTCGCGTGTACATTCGATCGTACGTGTATGTACTTTTTTCGAGACCACGAGTGGGGGCTAGACACGGAATAAGCGCGTGGCTTTGCCTGGAAGCGATTATCGAGACGGTAAATAACGACGAAAGGTGAACGGTAGGAACTCGGCTGGCATGATTCATCGCTCGATCGTTCGGTGATTGAAAAAGAAGGAAAAAAAAGGGTTTCACGTTTATTTTCGAGCTCCTCGAGCGAATCGACCACACGCACGACCAAATTATCGTACTCTGTCGAGCTGATCTTTTCTCGGTTGAAACTGCGGGGGCGATTCTCGAAATCATTTTTCGGCTATTTTATATTTGTACCTGCGTCCATGGGTTGAATGGCTCGGTGAAGTCTTCTTTCGATCCCGAAGCGTTTTTGTTCGAATTATTTGACGTATCCTGTTTTCACGATTGTGATGAATTTTTTTTTATCGATAACCGTTTAATTTTGATACTCGTTTTTTTTTCTCATTATTACTAGACGAGTAAGCTGAGAAAATTGACAGCTGAACGAATTAAGACGTGCTTCGAGTCCTCCGGTATACTTGATGTGCGTTGGTGACTCCCGAAAAATTCGATCGCTATGCGACTCATCTCAGGCATTATGGTGGAACAGAGCGAGAAAGAATCGCAAGGGCAGCTTTTGGTGGGCGAGTAAGAGAGACAACGTTCGTCGAGGGGATTGCGGTGATGACGAAAAACTAATTCAATTACGGTGACTTCGGACGCAACCATAACCTTATTCTAATATATATGTACCCACACACACACACACACACATATACGTAGATACGAGATCGTTTTTTCGTATCAACCATCATTCGCCGTGCCTCAATCCAGTCTTGTTATATCGAAAATTCTCAGCTCAGATTTACGAGGCCAGCGAGATTGACCGAGGAGTCGCACCCATCGCGAGATCGCGACCACAAAAAGTCAAGTGATATTCCCCACCAGACGAATCGAACTGGGTCTGGAACGCTTATGCGGCATTCATCTTCAATCTATTTTCATACATAAAAGAAGAATACAGCAGTCGCTGAAGGTGAAAAAAAATGGCATCGTATTCATTTCCACGACGTTGAAGTTTGCATCGTTGGAACAACACGAAAGTTAATTCTTTTCAATCACTCAACTTTTTCGCCGGATTTTTACTGTGAATAAAAATTCCAACGTTTTTTCGAATTTTGATTAGAGCTTTATAACCTCAATTCGTGAGAAATTCTTTGGATAATTATCAAAATAAAGAATTGACAAATGATGAAATAATGACAAAGATAAAAAAGAATTGGCAAATGAGGAAAAAGAGTCGTTGCATCGCAACGATAAACGTCAATGTCATTATAAGATTTTATTTTATTTGCATCGTTCGTATGTCATTCGGGTTTAAAATTTGTGATCCATATTTCAAGCACCTGCTGGCATCCGATTGAGCTTAAATTTGGCATACTTGTACAACTTTGGCGACAATGAAACAATATGGTTCATGCAGCCATAAAAAAATGTAAATAATATGCAACGTGTGCATAGCCAAAGTGAATAAAATGTAATATTTAACAGATGAATACGCGCAAGTGAAGGGATTGAGGCAGCTAATTAAACAAATTCTAATGTCAAAAGTACAAAATAACAAAGTTAACGCAATTTTTTTTTTAAACGAGTTTTTATTTATAAACTTTTAAACTAAAAAGTAAAAAAATAATATCAAGTGTATTAAGTTAAATAGTAAAGCTACAGAAAACCCCATCCTTCGTCACTGATCAAAGGCGCAGGTAGGTAGTACATACTTATTACAACTTACGAAAACATCGAACTTCCAAAAATGTAAACATTTTCTTAAAAGATTGAGGCCTGAACCGTCATTATACTTGAAACAAAACCTCAAGCATTAAAAAAAAAAAGTCAAATTTTCAAAAGTTCTATCTTTATACAAGTTGTTTTACCCAGTACGTTGCCTGCGCCTTCGATCAGTGACCAAGAATAGGATCATTCTGTACTTTCACTATTTAACTTCACACCATGAATATTTTTTTTTACTTTCTAGCTCGATAGTTTATAAATGAAAACTTGTTTTCAAAAAGTTTTTTAAATAGCTGTTTTCTCATAAGCTGCCCATCCCACACGTGTCCACTACCGTCTTTTTGGGGCACAGTTTTATTGATTACATTAGCATATTTTACGAATTAGCCGCTATGAAAAATCCATTAGAAATATTCATTTATAGATCGCGTGGGGCATTTATTTTCCCGTCACGAGGGCAATAAATGAGAAATGTGTGCTCGTTTTCTTTGAGCTTATATGGCCGTTTTAGTGGGCCAATCGGCAACGAGAGAACGGCAATCCAAGCGCACGTTCAGATCGTGACCGATGACCACACGAACCCGAAGCGAATAATTTCACAATTATATATATATATATATATATATATAATTGTGATATATGACCAATATATATATATATATATATATATATATATATATACGCACTTGGTCACAATTTACGTGAGAAATAAGCGGGGAACATCGCCTGGCCGCGAATGCAAGGATACACGTAAAAGCTAAAGGATTGATCTTACGCGTCGAGTGGTAAATACACCACATGCACACACAGGCCCAACTTGGCAATGACCATAGTCGGACCATTTTTTTTAACATGCTCCAACGAGTGGATGGTATTTATTCGCTGTATCTGTATAAATTTTCAGCGCTACTGTGCGGGCCCTCAATTTTTTGTACTTTCCGCCAGGGAGAAAGTATGTTGAGGACAATGGTAATTAACGTCGATCGTGCGCACAAAAGACTCCTCTTTTAAGGACCGCGACCATATTTGCGACACGAGCAATCGCCCGATGCGGGAACGACCCACAAATCGCTAGAGCCATTTGGTTCTCAATGGAACCTAAACGCCGCTTCATTTTTGTTTCTTCGCGATCTGGATTGTGGACTTTTGCACCGACAGGCCCGAAGTTATGATGATCGAAAAATTTGCTCTACTTGGGGCGAAATAAAAGTTGATGAATGGGATCTCCGTTTTTGGAGCTGCCAGTGGAGGGACCGTTATAATTTCGCCGTCTCCGTATGTAGTGCTCGCTTGCTCACTGGCGATTTGTTCCTTCGATGAAATTAATGGCGAAAACTAATATTAATTTGACAAGATGCTTCATCATTTTAATACCACTCGGAAACTTCTGCATGTCGAATGTCGAGCGTTATTGATGTTTGTAAAATACTGTAGTTTGATGAATCAATGAAGATATTAATTAGCACACTTCAAAATAATTGGCTCTTGATGGGATGTTACGGAGAGTTGGAAAAGGTTTTTTTACCTTTAAATTAAACTTTAGCGTCTTGGAAAAGCTGCTATTGGTAAAATACGGAAAAGTTGCAATTTGAAGTGTGACATTTTCATTGTTGAAGTCACGAAAATGTGAGGCAGAACTTTTAGGGCATTCTTCCCTATACGACATTATTCTGCACTTCCAATCTTCATAGTATTTTCTAGGCAACATGCTCCATAGAAAAACACAGGAATTTATCGATTTTTCGAGAACCACTCTTGTTATAGATCATTTTTCGCAAACTGCTTTTCCGAAAATGAAACGATTCTCGAACGCTTGCTATTTCTCTGATGAAAAATATTTTTCAGACTCCTTCCGTATTTATCCAGCTGATATGCAGATTATTTAAAAATATGGTTTTTTGTGCACTCAAAATATGCACCCGATTTCTTCATAGTAAAAAAGCACTTAGTGGGTGATTTAAAAAAATTGGTTATTTCTTCACACTGAAAATTTGCATCCGATTTGTTAAAATTAAAAAAACAATTTGTAGGTGACGTAAAAAACAATGGTTTCATACACTTAAAAAAATTTACGATAAGGTTCTTCGAATAGATATTCGTTTAACTTTTTTAAGCGGAAGAGATACTTAAAGTTACATCGACTTTTGGGGTCGCTGGAGTAATTTTACCCCTGAAAAGCGTACCTATCAAGCTACAGGCCAATCACACAAGCATCAAAATTCGCGACAGCTATGAATTCAAAACGAATGTTCAACTACAAAAATTCTGTGCAGAAATGTACTGGCGAGTTCCAAGATCCTACCACATTTCTATGGGGATTTAATTGGGAGGCCACAAGTAGGGAGTCGACATTTAAATCCAAGTGGATCCAGCGCTATTTCCCGATTGACGTCTTTGAGAATTTTTTTATTTTAAATTCTCAACCGGACTTTGTTGGATCTCCCGAAAAATACGCTTACGTGGCCCTGTGCAGAAATTTGTTGAGGGGTCCCAAAATACACCCACATCTCTATAGAGATTTTTTAGGGACACCGCACAAAGCAGTCCTTATCGGGAACCAATTGAATTCTGCACTGTTCCCCGTTGAACGCCGTTCGAGAATTCTTACCACGTTCGAATCGACAATATGTGAAAAGTCGCGGTAAAAAACTGGACGTGTTGAAACATAACCTGCATGCCTCGTGAGCGTGTACGTGTATTGTGATATTATATTACAGTGCGGTAAAATAAATGGCAAACGATAATTACAGTGGATTTTCAGTTATGTGATTCATATCGATTTTTAACCCTACGTTGACACACTGGGGCATTTTGACCCGGATGAATTATTAGTAAAATGCTCACTTGTCCAAAATTGAAGGCTCTCTATGATTTTTTTTAAAGATTCTATCTGATATTTTCCGCATTTTAATTATGCAAACGTATTAAGGGGTTAGGTCACAGTAAAGGGTACAAAATCATGTGTGAATTGAACCATTTTTTCCGTATGAAAAAGTGATTCACTCATAAAATTAATTACACATTTATTTAGTATGAATATCAAGCTGTTAGACAATATTTTTTTTTCGATGTATAAAATGGCCGGCTACAAATATTTTCTTTTGTTATCTTTTTTCCAATTGGCGTGACAAATAACTTCAACAATTTTCACCCGATTTACTTCAAATTTAAAAGTTATGTTCCTAATTGCATTTCGCAGAGAAAAAAATCTGATTAATCGAAAACTTTTCATTTTACGAACAGTTTTATACGAAATTTTTCACCGAAAATTCATTTTTTCATTTCGAATGCCTACAACTTTTGAATAAAACAATATTTTTTAAATTCCGTTCGTACTTCTCTAGGTATTCTTATGTCGATTGACGAGAATTTTTGTTTTTTATTCTGGGTGAAAAATTGTGGATGCTAAATGTCACGCCATTTTGTGCATCGAAAAAAAAAAAAAAAATTCTCACAGCTTGATATTCATAGTGAATAGACGTGTAATCAATTTTATGAGTCAATCACTTTTTCATACGAAAAAAACTTGTTAAATTGGCACATGATTTTATACCCGTTACTGTGGCCTAACACCTTAAGGGATGTTTAAAGTGTATTTCTGATTTTTTCAATAAAACCGACCGAAGGGCTGATGGCAGGTGGATGAATTACCATCCGGGTGAAATTGACCCAGTGTGTCAAAATCGTGGCCAAAAATAAGTGTGTCAACGAAGGGTGAAGATACACTTTTCTAAGCGATTTATGATACTTTTTTTAAATCCACCCATTTTGTATATCTATATATTGGGTGAAGAGAATTTGATGGACCGAATGCGATGAGATCCATTACGAATCGTATTGGATCCCGTTCGATAAGATGGCAATCTTTCAGGATTCAAATTGTATTTTTCCATTGGATTCCAATGAGGAATCCCGGTTAAAAGCCAATGTACAAGCATGCCGTTTTAGTATAAGGATCCGGGTGGGGGTAAAAATGTCGAATGACCAAATGTAGAACGACAAAGATTTCGAAACGGTAGAATTATGAACTCTCAAAATAACGAAGGTTCAATTATTCGAAATTTTATCTGTCGACTGATAAAAAAATTGAATGACTATAAATCGAGCCATTATTTATTGGAGAGCTAATTTATTCGAAAACGAATATTCAGATCGTCTGCAATTCGGAACATAAAAATACAGAATCGAAAAATGTAGAACACCCATATTTCCGAAACAGAAAATAGCGAGTGCCTAATATGCGTAATATCGTCTATGGCGAAAAGCAATAAATCGAAACGCAAAATGTCGATGGCCCGAAATGTCGAACGCCGAAAGGTCGAACGGCCAAAACGACGAACGTGTGGGGCCCGTCACGTGGGATGACTGCCTTACGATATTTTAGCCGACTGACCGACAGCGCCATCTCGCAGCTTCACTCTGAAGCGCAAGTAACGTATTGCTCGATTCGCCATCCGGGCCGTTCTACATTTTGACCCTTCGCGATTTTAACCACTCGACTTTTTGGCCGTTCGCTTTAATGATTTTCTGCATTGTGAACCGTCGCAATTTTTTTTATTCGGAGAATTGTCGTCCCGGATTATTTGGTGTTATGCATACAGGCCCATCGATATTGTGTTTTTCGCTATTTTATTAAATCTGATTTTTGTTTTTCGCTATATATCAACTTCCGAGATGTTCATATTCGTAATTGTTATTTTCGACTTTACAGACTCTAGTAAGATTGACCCATCTATATTCGAACATTCGGCATTTTCGAATTCGACATTTTGGCCCATCTGCATATCGATCGTTCGACATTTTTCCCTCCACCCTAAGGATCCTATGCAATGGGGCATTGGATTCCTATCAAAAAGTATGCGAATCCAATTGGATTCCGACGACAATTTCGGCACGGGATAACAATCTCAAATTCTTCTCCGACTCGTAATCTCTCGTTGATTCAATTCGAAGAATGTCCCGTCTCAAATTCGTTCGTAAAATAATCGCTTTCCAATCCATCACGTCGTGTCGTCAATTAAATATTTATGCGCTTGGGCACTTGGATTACTCACCCCGTGTCGTGGGCTGTAACGACATCTTGACGCGTGACCGGAGCAGAGGCAACGTCCGCCGATGCTGATCTCCTTCACGGAGTAGAAAGCCCGTCTCTTGTCGGCGATCACACCGCCACCGCGACGAAGCCCCTGAAAACGTAGCTTCACATATCGCGCTTGAGTGAATTCCTGAAGCGAGCTCGAGTGATTTACAGCTCCGGGGCGACCGTTCAACAGATGCGTGTGAATCTGTCACGAAAAACACATATGTCGGATCGTTCATCAAAACGAAAGAAACAAGTTGTATTTGGATCATCCGTGAGGCTGCTTCCTCATTGTTTCTCCAAGTCAAAATTATCAAGAATTTATCATTTAAATTTATTAATTCGCATTTATCAATTTCTATTTGATAATTAAAATTCATTATTTTAAGGAGATAGTCTAAATTTATTGATGTAAATGTATTAAATTACATTTATCAATTTCATTTCATAAATCATAATCATTTTATTCGGATTTGAAATCTTCCCGTTTTAACAATTAATTATATGGGCTGACTCAATGGCCTATATAATCGACCGCAGATCCATTTTATATACCATTAGGTCAGCCTAAATAATTAATCAAATTTACCAAGGACGTTGCGTATTATCAAACGATATATAATACGTATATATCAAATTTACCACGACGAAAAAATAATTATCCCCCTGGGGGAATTAATAATTTTATTTTATAATACATTTATTTAATATTTACGAATATTTTATTTGATAATAAAAAATTATTTCTTAATAAAAATTATTATTTCCCTCAGGCGAATAATTATTTTTTCGTCTACGCAACGTTCGTGGTAAATGTAATTTTTATACAATCAACCACTAAGCAAATACTCATGATCAAGTAAATACTCGACCATCAATTAAATTCTATAGAAATAATAAACGTTATGAATAGATCAAAGCAGATATACGATATCGGTCGATTAAGATATAAAAAAATATTTCTTAATTAAAATTATTATTTCCCTCAGGCGAATAATTATTTTTTCGTCTACGCAACGTTCGTGGTAAATTTAATTTTTATGCAATCAACCACTAAGCAAATACTCATGATCAAGTAAATACTCGACCATCAATTAAATTCTATAGAAATAATAAACGTTATGAATAGATAAAAGCAGATATACGATATCGGTCAATGCTTGACGATTCATTGAATGCTCAACGAGTAATTCATGTAAGATTGAACTGTGGGGAGAAGTTGATTAAGGATCATGTAGGGGTGATTAAAAAAACGATCAAACGACTTCAAAGTTAAAGACGGCCTCGTGTAGCAAAATACGGGGAAGGGTAAATCATCCGCGAATGGGCCTGGGAAAAGAACGAGTACGTCACATATATATGTATATACATAAATACATAAAGTAGCACGAAATGGGAGTATTAAGTTGGCGCTCAGCTTCCGTAAATGGCTCGCGCGGTGCCTAATACGGAACAATCCAGCGAGCACTTCGGTATACATACAAGACACGTATATGCTCGCCGCGCCCATCTTACGCATTTGCCACATACATATTTAGCAGCGTACCAATTTGCTTTAAAAAGTATGTTCACATTCACGTCTACGAGAACAGAAGCGAGTTATTTATTTCGAATTTATGACATCAATTATTCGAAAAAATCTGCAGATAATTGAATGCAACATGGATAAATTAATAGATACATATTTTTTGTCTCGATTACAAAACCTCGATTATCAGTAAAAAGTAGCATTTTGAAAAGTATCATTGTTTCCGATTACTTTAGTTTTGAAAATATCAAACTGTGATGAAGCAAGGATACTTCAAAAAGACTGGTGTTGAACTTTGTATTGTTCTAAGCAACGGAAGTTCTTTTTTTAACAGTTTATTTTCCTTATTTTTCTCGTTATTAAAGAGCGTTTTTCATAAATGCATATTGTGGTCGGTGGATGAGTATTTCGAAAAATGGTTGAGAATTTTTATGGGCAAAGTCTGGCAAAAAAATTAAGGGCTTAGGCTACTGTGAAAATGACGAACACTCGTTCTTCGCGCGAGGCAACTGAAATTGAAGACGAAGGTCCAACATATGGTGCAGGAATCACACATCGAATGTAAACTTATGGTTCCAACAATAGTAGGTGATCGAATAATCGCATAATTTAAAAATGTTGACTTTTTGTTGAATGTTGACGTTGAAAAAAAATGTCTGATGATTGAAACATGACAAGGAAAAAAAATTCGGTGGAGTCTTAGCCAATATCATCTATTTTTAAAAAACCCGTTTTTTGCAGATCAACCGGATGGCCAAAATGAAGTACACCGTCGAGCCTTTCGCGTTGAAAGGTCCTTCACGAGATTGTATATAACTTCTGCAAATACCAATATTTTTCAATGAAATTTGACGCACAACTTCGTTAATGTACATAGAAAAAAATTCGAACGATTTCTCATTCATCTTACTAATTCCCTCAAAATTAATTTTTTTCGATAACGCTAAATTTCGAGTCATCACAGTAGCCCAACGCCTTGTAGGAATTGAAAACCATCAATTGCATTCATATTCAAACTTCAACCTCATTAAAAATCGATAGGTATATTCTGTTAAAAAAAATTTCCATGGATCGTACGATGCTTCATTCGAAAAACAATTTCTCAAGTCTACCAAATTATTTCCCTCTGTAATAACAATCATTGCCTCTCTGCGTTTCCCTCATAATTGCGTAGGAGGCACCCGCGCCGCCTCCGCGATTTTCGATAGGGACAAAGTGTGGACCCATCGTGGGATAATCGACGATTCGTATAATTTCAATGATACTGTGTAGCAAATCGTTTCGATCGTCATCGAGGGATCGAATATACATAGACACGTGTATACGTATCTAGATAAATGCATAGCCAAAGCCATATATTTTTCGCCGGCCAAGTCCCTCGTACGTAAGTCATGCAAGAACGAGTCACTTGATGATTGGAGGGTGAATTACATACTACGATAAATACCCACGTTCACACATACGTATACCGTAAATATATAGAAACGCGGAATGGTGTGTTCTCGTCTCTCAAGCGAGAGAGTGGGCAGGTAATTGTCCGATTTCTCGGAAGCTGCGAACGAAAGAGAGAGGAAGGGGGGGGGTGGTAATTAAAGGTACTTGCACACCACGCTTTCGTGTGAATCCGAGAGAGACGAAAAATTCGATGATAGCGCGGAAAGGCATGGGAGCCGGAGAAAAAGGGAGCTCGCATGACGTGAGAAAGCAGAGAGACTTGAGCAACGAAAGAAAGAGTGAGCGAAACGAAGGACTCACCACATAAATGGTGGCAGGCTCGTTTGTATTTGTGTATGTGCCATTTTGCTCTCGGGATGAAAGAGAGAGGGAGGGAGGGAGGGAGGGAGGGAGGGAGAGAGAGAGAGAGAGAGAGAGAGAGAGAGAGAGAGAGAGAGAGAGAGAGAGAGAGAGAGAGAGAGAGAGAGAGAGAGAGAGAGAGAGAGAGAGAGAGAGAGAGAGAGAGAGAGAGAGAGAGAGAGAGAGAGAGAGGTACAGACTGTTTGCCGATGTCTTCGAGATGACAAAAACGGCGATCCCTACATTCCGGCCATGTACGGTGATACCACAGGCCCTTGTAAGGGATCTCACGTACACTCCCGTGGCAAATCTCAAGGGGGCGAGAGGAGGAAGCAATCGTTGCGCTCCTACGGTATAAATCCACTCCGAGGGACGATACAACAAACAAACGGAAACTCGAAGAAAACCAGATCTCTGGGCGACATTTTGTGAAGGCAAAAGTGGAGATGATTTGCGCAAATTTGCCGAACGGTCATGGCAATCCGTGGAAATTGTTCTCACGGAGTTTTTAGGCTGACATTCAAACATATGTCGGGTTGAAGCGATGAACGTGTTTCGATGAACTTTCGACAATTTTTGACGATAATTAAATCCGGGGAAACCGTAGGTAAAAGGCTTTTATCTGCGGTTTTTTTTTATTTCCATGATTTTTTTGTAAAAGGAAAGGTTTTTTTATAATTTTTGAGACTTAGGGTATGTTAGTAATACTTTAGGGTATTTTAGTAATACTTTTGGCATTTTTTAGTAATATTTTTAACGATGAATTTTAAAAAATACACGTAACATTTTTTTTAATTCATCGTTAATAATGGCGGAGGTGTAGCACGATCTTCTACACTGCATTTTCAAAACGATTTCGAAACGAACAAAAGATTTATACCAAACTTTCAAATTTGGCGTAAATCTTTTTAACTTTATCGTTTAAAACATTGACCTAAATGTTTTCGAAGATTTAAAAAAAAGTCTTTTTTTAGTACAAAATGTAGGAATTTTTTTCGGATAATTCAATATTTTTGTTTCAAAGTGTAGCATTTAATCGATTGCTAACATTTTTTTCCCAACGTGTCTTCAACATCTTCCCCCTTGGAGGAAAATTTGTTGCTCGACATAATGACATACTGATTTGTATCGTATTACACGAATATTTAATCATGTCAAAGGGTGCATCGTTGGAATGCAACGGAAGATTAAACTTTCCTTTAACTGCCCACATTTCCTTTTGCCAAATAAGGGTACGAAAATCACTGTAACGAATTTTCCTATCTTTGGTAGAAATCTACAACCTCAACAAATTTGGATTATAATAAAAATAAAGTGAAAAAAGATAACCATTGGTTATTGGCATATACTTCATGACCAGTAGACAAATGATGACAAATTGACAACTTATTGATTTTAATATACAAGTTGCTGTGAATATGTTGCAAACAAAATTACTGATTGGAAAAATTGCACATTCGATTGCGGTACTGCTATATATATATCATATATATAGGTAAAGAGTTTAATTGGGGAGAGTAATACGTAAAAATCCGCATGCGTATGTGTTGAAAGCCAGGAAATTTTACTGCATATATATTTATATATTGGAAAATAATTTATCGTTTAAATAACCTTAACTAGAAATTATTATTAACATTATATCTATGCACAGTACCTGTCAAAAGTTTCAATCACTTTGGATAATTGCAAAGTTATATTAGGATAATATATAATTCATCTAATTTATTATTTTACGAAGATACTATAAAGCTGTATGAAATGAATTATATTATTCTAGTATAATTGTTCAATTATCCAGAGTGTCCAGAGCGTCAATTATCCAATATAATTAAGATCTGAAAGCATTTACTACTGGCATATTTATTTGTCTCACGATTGGCATATGCGAAATATTCAATTTATTATATTTTCAATAAAAAGATGTTCTTTTTTGAAAACCTTACATAAGGATCATCTTGGACACCCCGGTGTTCAACATTATCCCTAGGGTATGGACAAGACGATCCCCCGGATCATCTTGCTCATATTTTGGCATTTTTTTATTTTCGAGAAATTAGGTAAACGTAGAAGGAAATAATCTTGCCTCAAACTCACCTTCTTCATTCATTGCTCGATAGCATAACCTATAAGTATTCCACTGTTATCGCGCCAACCAAAACCCAAATTGAGCGTATTATAAAGCCACAGCACACAACAATGATTGCAACTGACAGTATACAATAAAAGTTACCTGACTTAAACAACCTTGCCTCAGATCTGCGTCGCTCACACTGCCATCATGAATTGACTAACGCGAAGTGGAGGGGGGCACTATGTTTTACCAAAGAATATCCTCAAATAGCGTTAATAGTTTTGTCCCTATTGAAAATGATCGTATTACCTCATGGGATCAACTCGTGCACCTTTCACCTATTATTTTTAATATAAATAAATAGCTAACGTTATTTTACGTACACACAGTATTATCGTCGCGACATAACGAGATACAGAACCGGTGTCGTGTGTTTCCCGAGATCGTTTTATCGTCTCGACAAAACGTATTCACTCTTTCTCGTTCCCTCTATCATGTCGAGTTTTGTACGTTGGCGCTAAAACGGCGCTCGATAATCATCCAATCATGTAATTGGGGAATGCGTTTTATGTCGGGAGCTTGTAAACCGAAGGATAATTAATGATCGAGGGCGTTCGTGTGTGCAATCGACGAGAATTTCTCGTGTCCATGTGTACATACGTGGCCGTACACATGTACCACCCCACAGAGAACAAAATAAGAGAATAAAGCGCCCAACGCACAAGCACATATTTCCCGCGTATGTGTGCGGACACGCGCTCTTCGAGACCTCTCATTATACCCTTATTATTAGTTTCTTTTATTTTCTTTCGCGTTGTCGTTGCAACAAACGATGTGAGGTTTCCAGCGAGTTTTCCTGGTGTCGGGTGGATGGATTTGAAAATGCCGCCGATTAATATTGCGATCGCTCACGTACCTCGCCATTTTCCATCGGTGTCTGACGCGAGTATATGCTGGTACAGACGACCTCGTCGTCGCCAATCGAGTGAGGCTTTCCCGTCAACGGCTGGACGGAATATCGGCTCCAGCACTCCTCGTCACTCGGGGCGTAATACTGCCAGGGCCGAAAAATCTCACCGTCCAAAGACCTCTCGAGGATCCAGGCCGCTGGCCTCGGTGAATTCGCCGCCTTTACTATCACATTTTCGATTTGATATATCTGCAAGCAACGTATTGACAAAACGATCATTTTTCGTGTTTGCGTTTGTGCACGCGACGAAGTAGTAAGGTCGTACGTGAAGAGGTCGCGAATTCTTTAAATTAAAACAGAACAACGGTATTTCACAAATACCGATAATTATCGATGTTTGACGTGGACATCGAATGCCATGGAAAATTTTGCAGAGAAAAGCTTTTTGAATGAAAAATAATCGGTTTTCTGTAGGAAATTACTCACATTGCAGTAATCGCGAGAAATTTACTTGGAAGTACTCGCTAAATGCTGTTTTCGTGAGTTGTTTCGCATTTTTAGACCAACGGGTTGCGTCAGTGGAGGAAAATACTTTTTGCTGACGACTTTGGAAGCTCGGAGCCCACGTCTGGGGCATCGGAATTTATTTTTTAAATGGTTTTTTTTCGTGGATGGAGGTCTCCAAAGTGTGCGCGATTTTTGTCTTCCTATTGTAATTTTTCCTGTATTCAAAACGTCGGTGGAAAAATTAATACACAAATTCGTTGCCGCGCACGACATTCGTTGGGGACCACCGGATGACAAGTTCCAGACGTCAGATGATGGTTCGTTTGCATCGTTGGTATCCAACGAAAATTCTTTTTCATTCCTTACTTTGACTATTGTCGAAAATCATATGGTGTAGATTTAGGTTGTATATCACTAAATAGGGATTCCAAAAAATGTTGGCCTGATTCTTATAGCTTAAAGTATACATATTTAAGAATATGTGAAAAATCGTTCAAGGTAAAACATTTTAAATTGGCCAATTTACAGACGATTTGGTCAGAGCAGGTAGCGCAACGATTTAAAAATGTACCAACTATAATGGTCCGATTTTGAATTTAAAAAAATTCCCTATTTGCAGTAGCTGTCAAGGCTCCGAATATAAATATAAATAATATTATATTATTTATTATATAAATAATAATAAGAATAAATAACAAGTCGCAAAAATGACATTTTTATAAACACCTGCCACTTTGTGAATTTTTTTTTTCGAAGGACGGCTACCTACGACGAGAACTACATCGATATAGATTATAAAACTTTTTTATTTTTATTTTCCAGACCAACCACTGTCAACTTATCGATCCGGCCGTTCAACCACTCTTCTTATTCAGAGGCTCTATTATACCCCAATAAGGTAGTTAATTTTCAATTCTTCAAAATAAACATTTACACGAAATAAGTTCAAGGTAAGCTCAATAACATACGTTTTTTTTTCAAATTTCCAATAAATTATCTACTACACAAAAATAAATCGAAAATCGACCTATTTCCGGCTCGACGCAGTGGGGTCTTTTAGGTCTGTCAAAAGAAAAACCGGAAATTCAGAAAATAAATATTTCGTTGCGTTCCAACGATACAAACTTGAACATCTTCAAACGGTAGAAGGTAGAAGAGTTTACAGGGGTTTGTAGGGCTAGACAACCCTAAAAACCTCACTCAGCAGCAATGCAGAAATATACACAACGGCTCGGGAAAAAAGAGCACGAAAAATATAAATACCGTTTGGGAAATAAAAATATCCTGGTAAGTACAGTGGAGAAGTTACCGAAGAAAAGAAAAATCAAATCCCAGAGCAAGGAGATGAATAAAGTTTTTGCAACCAGAGTCCAACGTGCTCGCGTTAGGATGCAGCGCAACTTTTTATTTAGGTGGGGCCTTCGTGTTCCCGGTTCTTGTCATGACCGATCTATAGAGGTATCACAGGGCGTTGCAACAAAGAGAACCCGAGAGGCACTCGGAGTCCTCCAATATCCCATAGTTGGATGACGCCCACTTTAATTCATAAAAAAAAACTCGATCGCGCGCGCACACGAGAAACGAGAGATAAATGCGTACGCATCCTCCTCGTATACGAAGCGCGTTTGTGCTGCCCTTTCGCGTGGTCCTGGTCGGTCCATTTATGGAATTGCATCGGCGCGAGGGAATCGCGATGATTTTCGCCGCTTTTTCGGAGACGATCGAGGAGAGCATTTTTCGAGCTGCCCGCTGTCCAATTACAAGATGTCGAGGAAAAGCTTTTTCGCAGGGCAAACTTTAATGCTGAAGGTTGCATCTTTGGAGTGCAATGGAAATGCATTATTACGAAACACCCAATTTTTCTTTGGCTACAGCAGGCTATCTCGATCACTCAAGGGTTCTTTACGATTCGGATTAGATGGCTAAATTTATATCTAAATTCAGATCTAATGTAAATCTGCGGACGGAGATTTTGGACGAGAATAAAAAATGAAGACACAAAAGAACAGAAAAGATTAAAATTCGATGTAAAATTCGTGAATATCGGAAATGTTGGAACGGTTGTAATGTATATGGGTCTGAAGTTTGCATCGTTGGATTACAATGTGTTTTTTTTTCTATTTTAGTCGTTATGAATCATTTTCGTGAATATGTCTACTCCAAAATATCTAGAGACCGTACAAAACGGCAAAAAAAAGGTTGTGGCCTAGAACCCAACCTCATTGGGGGTCGAGAAGTGAAAAAAAGCAATATCTCCAGCGGTAAAGACATTCTCATCTTTATTCGAGTTACATATTCTTAGTGCTTAAGAGAAGCAACAAAAAAATCAGCAGCGATTTGTAACTTCCGAAAACCACCCTCACGGGGTGGTGAAGGTTGGAAAAAATTAAGCAATAAAAATAAACACTATCGAATCTGTCAAATTCAAGCTCGAACTTTTTTCTGAATTTAAGGGGGTGCCATTGTGATAGGTAGAAATTTGATATTATCCAAGAATATCTGAAAAATTCAAGTTCAAGAAACTTGACTCTTGAACTTGAAAGAGCAGCAGCGCAACGATTTACGTTTACTAAAACTTTCAGTCGCGTTTTTCTCGAAACGACTTTTCTCGGCTTGGCTGGAATCATGACTCTAACTATATAATTGTCCGATTTTCCATTAAAAATACCAAAATTTCCTTACAGTAGCTAGCGTTGTTATCTAGTATTTTTTTCCGGCCCCAAATACAATTTTTTTTTCAGCCCCCGAAAATAAGTAAAAATTTTGCTTAAATTACACTTTTTGGCTACGTACATCGAGAATTACATTTATATAAGTTATAAAACTTTTTGATTTTCATTATTTTTGGACCAACCATTGTTAGGTTATTGATCCGGCCGTTGGACCACATTTTTTATACATCGGCTCTATTATACCTCAATAACGTTGTTAATTTTTTTTTGTTCCAATGAAAATTCACACGAAATAAGTTCAATGTATGCTATGCATACCTTTTTTCCAAATCTCAAATAAATAATCTACTAGACCAAAAAAATGTGGACAAAATTTTCTTTTTTCTGCCCGTCACAGTGCTGCCTTCCTCAAGTCCCCGACATATTGTTAAATCGAGTTTAACTTCGTCCTGGCGAGCGAAAGTTCGAACTTCTAAAAATCGATTTTACTATAAGCGCACCCCGTTGAAAGCTGTGATCGGGTTTGAATTTGAAATTAAGTTTTTCCTAACAACTTCCCATTCGGGCTCAAGAAAACATACTACGTCTGGCCTCCTCGGCTTGATCTATATATATACACACGCTCAATGTATGTGTAATGACTGGAGAGGATGAACGGCAGAGTAGAGTCTCGACCTGTATCCGAGACTAAATATTTACTCTAGCCTGCGCCCGTGTGTTTCAATCTTCCGAATCACCCTTCCACATGTGAAAAATAAAGACGAGAAAAAGTAAATAAACGACGTTGAGGTAGATCGTGACAGCTGAGATTGCGCGATTAAGAGTAACGTGGAGAGCGTGCGCGTACTCGAATTTTCCAGGAGCTTGAAGCGCCTGCAGTTTCCAAAGTGGGTACGCAACTCTCGCAATCGGCGTCGTGAGAGTTCCCGACTTTTTCGAGGGATGAATAAAATTGATCGGCCTTGCCGAACGAGCCGTAGCAAATCCGCGGATTTGTTACTGCGAAAATGCATAGGTCTTTGGAGACCGAAAAATATCGGAAGTTCCAATAGTTCGTGGTTTTGAATGCCTCGAATTATGTCCTTTCGACTGATAACTATATATGCGCGTGCGCGTGCGCGTGTATGTGCTTGTTCACACACACACAACACACACACACACACACACACACACACACACACACACACACACACACACACACACACACACACACACACACACACACACACACACACACACACAAACGCGCGCGCACACGCACGCAAACACAAGCAGATTTATGTATATATTTGAGGAAACTTTAAACTGCCTTGGTGTGTTGGCAGATCCCGAGTGGCTCCCACGATCCTCGGAACGCGAAGTCGCCAGTTTTCTTCGTGCGACGCCGAAGGAAGAGGAAAAGAGTACAGGCGAGAGAGTGCCATTTGAGGAGGACATCTCCCGCGACGCCCGTGTGCGCGGCATTAGCATCGAATGACAGAAATGGCTTTATAGCCGAGAAACTCGCGTGGTAAGAGATGAAGAAAATCGATAATAGCCTTACTCAGCAAGACGGTACGTCACGGGGATTTTTCTCTCGATAGGCTGTGCTCGATCTCTGCCATCACGGATTACGTTTAACGTGCAGGTTTATATGTTGAGTATTACTTTATGTATTATTGAGCTGTTTTATAACGGAAACGTGCCTCGACGTCACAACAATCGGATTGGCAGTGATAGTTGCCGGTTTATTCTGTCGTCTGTCGTGTCGAGTGTTGGTCTGGGCCGATACAAGGATAGGTGACTGCGCGGCAACCGGAAATAGTGGAGTGACGAGTGTTGGGTGAGGGGTAGGATCGTGGAGAACCCGAGAGGATAGATGGAGAAGGATTGTCAGTTAATTCGAGTTTTACGAGAATGTGTCGATGGAATTCAACGGAGTGGAGATTTGAAGCTTCTGGTGATATTGCTGACCGGTCCTAGAGGGGAAAATTTATCGAAATTGGGGGACGATTTTCATTCGGGACTTTTGAGATTGATATTTATGATGAAGTCACCCTCTTAGGAGGTGGTTTTCGAAGAATCCTTTCTTAAGGAGTTATGCCTAGTTGTAAAAGTCGAAAAATTTGCCGAGGGTACGGGGAAACTGTGGAAAACCCGTGCCAGAATAGACGGCCCTATATTCTTTCGATTCTCAGGTGCACAGACTTTTTACTCAATTATCTACACCAAGGCCCAAAACCGCCCACCTGTCCACCGGTGTCGGTTTATTCATGGAAGCCATTTTTGTACATTAATTATTTGTTTGCAAAATTACAAGGGAGGTTATGAAATTACGATCGATACTGACGAATTCCTGGGCTGAATTTCTTGCTCGATATTGGTGAAAGCGGGTTTTCACAGCGATGGAAAATTGATCGATCATTTCGATCAGCGCTGGCCGAAGGAAACTCTATTGTTCGCCAGTTCTCTTGTTCACCGCGATCTCGAGAGCAATTCGTCATTGTGATTACTATTGTTGGCTTTCCGTCGGCTCGCCCGAGCGATAATCGAAGGTGCGATAATAAATTGTATAAAAGTTTCGCGACGCAGGAATAATCGAGTCAGTGCCTCGAGTGCCACCATGAACTTCACCGTTCTTCTGATCGCTTCAACGTTTTTAACGCTCGATTGGGCACTGCCACTCGTTTTATCGAGACGAAAAATATCGTTCTTCTGTAACACCTGGAAGGAAGAATTTTTCACGCCTTGTTACGTCGCCAAATGCGACGCGTCTTGCGATAATCCGGGAGGTCTGTGCCCCGATAATTTTCACCCCGTCGTCGAGGATTGTCGCCCTGGGTGCGTTTGCGCTCCTGGCTTTGTTCGAGATACCGAGGGGATATGCACCATAGCGAATATCGCTTGCAAATTTCAAGGTTTTATTTTCCAAATAGTTTTTATTGAGTTTACCATAGATTTTTTATTCTTTATTGTTTTTTTTTGTTGGATCAATTGATTGTGATATTTTTCAATCTCGTGAGTTCGTTGAGGTTTGTTAGCTTAATTTTTCCAAAAAATTGTGGCAGTGTTTCATTTTGTGAGTTCGCTTTCGATAAATTTTGAGATTTCGCCTTTATTTCAATCAAACAAATCGTTGTGACATCTTTTTCATTTTGTGAATGTGTTTGGGTTTTTTTTCAACTTTTTTCAACCGAATTATGACGATAATCGATTTTGCGAAGTTGTTTGGTTTATTTCTTATTAATTTCTTATTTTCATTACTATCCAAAATCATATTTTGCAGATTTTTTGTAAATTGCTAAATAAAAATTCTAAAGAAGGCCTAATTTCTTATTTTCATTCTAAATTCTAGAAAATTCTAAAAAATGCTTTATTTCTTTTTTTCATTAGTATTCAAAATCATGATTTGCAGATTTTTTGTAAATTGCTAAATAAAAATTCTAAAAAATGCTTTCGTGATTTTCGTAGCTTTAATGTGCCATAGGAAATTTTCGACACGAAACAAAAATCATTTTCGTCGCATTCCAGCGATGCAAACTTCAACGTCATGGGTCTGGAAATAGAAAATCAATAGTAACAATGAGTGGCAAGAAGCTTCGAGAATAACAATAATAACAACAATTTTCAAGAGTTTGCAAATTATCAATGATAATAATAATTTGCAATAAAACTGTTTCCCCAAATCATCGTTCTATTTCATTCCGTGAGTTCGTTTTCGGTGAATTTTGCGTTTTTATCGTCGATTTCAATTCAACAAATCATCGTGACATTTATTCCGCTATTAAAAAATTGTTTGGGTTTGTTTTTCGCATTTTTAAAAACAAATTATGACACTAATCGGTTTTGCGAGGCTGTTTAGTTTGTTTGCTCAATTAAAAAAAAAATCGTCCTTCTATTTCATTTCGTGAGTTCGTTTTCGGTTAATTTAGAGATTTCATCGTCTATTTTAATCTAACAAATCATGATAACAATTTTTCGATTTTTGAATTTTGTTTGGGTTTGTTTCTTAGATTTTTTAAACAAATTATGACAGTTATCGATTTTGCACGGTTGTTTGATCCGTTTGCTTAGTTTTTTCCGAAAATCGTCGTTCTATTTCATTTCGTGCGTTCGTTTTCGTTGAATTTTGAGATTTCATCGTCGGTTTCAATCCGCGTTATATATGACGATGAGCAACATGTTCGTTATAACGAAATCGTCTGACTTCACGTTTTTCAGATCTTGCTGACAGTTTCTCGGGAGATCCATTCTGGAACGATCCTCTGACTTCCGTTAGAAGGAAAAACCGACGACGAGGATCGCGATACACGACATAATTTCTTTTTCCTAACTCGCGATATAATACGCCCATTTGTTTTCCGCAATGCACTAAGTAAAAAGTGGACTTTCCCGTAAGTGGATTTCCCGGCTTTCTTCTGTAAATAAAATATGCAAAAGTCGATAATGTCTGTACAATTTTTTTCTCTTTTTTCGAGTCGACCCTCCGAGTCGAGAGTCTCGAGAAGTTACGTTGAATTTGCGTGAAATAAAAATGTGTTCTGTATGAAGAATAATAAAGTGATTTTCCGAAAAAGTGCGTCGAGCGCTCGCGACGAGGTAGCCGAGCTCGTAGGTTGTCGAAGAACGCGACGGGGATGGAGACACACGCTGAGAATGGTCAGGGTCGCGGTCGAGGGCAGTCGAGAAAAAGTCTCCGCAGCGAGGAGTGGAGGAGCCTCTCAACGCCGCGGTTACACGCCACAGACGTATATATCCGTAAGAAACAACGTGAAATCCCGACCTGCCTATAAGATCTCTCGTGTATACCGAGAACGAGAACTCCTCGTATCCTCGTTTCCTCACTGCGAGAGAAGAGGAAAATGGTCTGAACGTGGGCGAGTCGAAGGATCCTTCTACTCTTGTCCTCTTGGATAGAGCATTCCTTGCGAGAACCTCTTACAGGTGTAATTTTTCCTACGTATACCGAAGTGTTTGGCTCCCTCACGCGGAACAAAAGCTGCTGAGCGTACGATCATGATTAAAAGTGTCATAAAAAATTATTTTACAGTTTTATGATTTTTTCAAATGACTTTTCATTGCAACAAATACGACCTTACGATTTTTTCCCCTCATTTTCCGTTTTTGTTATAGGAATTTCGATTTTATAACTTTTTGCATCGTTTTCTTCATTTTTATTACAGAAATTACGATATTGTGGCTTTTTGCATTTTTTCAAAATTGTTTGTTTTTCCAAGCTTGCCTTTATTACTATTTTCATGTTTTTTTTTCGTTGTAAAAAAACGAGGCATAACAAACTAAAGTAAGTCGCTAAAATGATTTGTCGATTACTTCCCGTAGGTTGATTGATTTTGTGCTTACGAGGATTTTCTTCGAATATCAGAATGAAAACAAAACTTGCTCTCTTCAAGTTCAAATGAAACATGTGGTGTCGAAGTCCGCGTCGTTGAAATGCAACGAAAATTCTCCCTGATTTTCGCATTTTTCCATTTTTATTATTATCTAACCTTTTTAGCAGCTTTTGGTTATTAAGTTTTAGTAAGGTTTCTCGAGAATGTTTCGGTGATTTTCGTAGTCTAAATGTGCCAAAAAAATACGGCAAAACGAAAAAAAAAAGCAACGGTATTGACGTTTGCGTCGTTGGAATGCAACGATGTTTTATCGTATTGACCAACTATTTGGAACACTGAGCATACAAGAGTCGTTGAGACATTTTTTGAGAACCTTCTTAGAAATCCATAATCTAAACCTGCACCCAAAGTATTTAGGTACTAATATGAATAAAGAAATTTAAAAAAATTACGAAGAATTTTCGTTGCATTCCAACGATGCAAACTCCAATATGGCATTGAAGTTCGTATCCTTGGAATGCAACGAAATTACTTCGTTTTCCTTCTGCCCAATTTTTTTGCCACATTTAGACTACAAATATCACTGAAATATTTTTCGAGATCCTTATTAGAAATTCATAACCTGAAAATGAAGAAGGAGAGTCTGATAGTACTAAAAACAACGAAATGGAAAAAATAATTAAGAATTTTCGTTGCATTCCAACGTTGCAAACTTCACCATACTTCAATACCGTAAAAATATATTCTCGCTGCATTCCACTAATTCCATTTCAAATTTCTATCGTTGGAATGCAACAAAAATTCTGTTTAATTTCTTATTTTCATTACTATCCAAAATCATCATTCGCAGTTTTAGGTTGTAGATCGCTGAATAAGATATCTCAAAACATTTGCGTCATTTTCGTTGCTCAAATCTGGAAAAGGGAATTTGGGGGAAAAAAGTTCGTTTCATCCCAACGCAATCTCCATTAGCATTGAAAAACGGACTACAAGGTCGAAATGATTGGATACATTTTCAAACCTTTTTTTCTCCTTTATAATGAAAAAGATAGTACAATAAGTGTAACATTGACAAAATGAATGCACACAGAAAAAAAAATCACTATTAAAGAAGGCAAAGGCAAAGAGATGAGACAACTATGCAGCCCTTGCATACCCAAGAATTTTTGCAGGGTATGGTGTTCAAAAAGTGCAATTGACTTATTACAGAAGTATTTTCCGGGCACATGTGAGGAATGATGGATCATGAAGAAATTAGAGGGAGACGGAACCGAAAAGGCGAGGGGGGGAGGGGGCGTGGCAGAAGGGGCAGAGGGGGGTGGCAAAGACGGTGCTCCGCTTTTTGCAGCGAGATTGCACGGTGGATGACTCACGTCGAGAGTAGCTTGTACCCCGCGAATCCTCGACGTTGTCCAGCTTCCTGGAAACGGCGAAGGGAGTCGTGACGATAAAGGAAAGAAGGGGAACGACAATGTCGAGAGGATCGCAAAGGAGCCGAGAAAGGTAAAACTCGCGCAAAGAGAGAAGGCAGGTCAGAGAAAAAGAAAAGAAGAGAGAGGGCGTAGGAGCGAAGGGGTGAGAGGGTGGACCACCTCTGGACAAGCAAAACGTGTGGTCAGCTGCAAAAGCGAAAGACGTTGCGTCGCTACCGTACTCTTGCTCCACTTACTTTGTTAAGTTTCTCACGAGAGTGCAGTCTCCTCTTGTTAAACTTGCTCTTACCGTCTCTCCCTCTCCCTCCCGCTCCCCGACCCTTCCCTCCTTTGACTCCCTTTATGGTTGCAGTATGCGAGTACCACGGGGAGGACGAAGAGAGTGAGAGAGAGAGAAAGAGAGCCTCACGATACCAAAGCGCTTACACGACGCGGGAGACCTCCTTAACTAAAGGCTTATAAGCCTTAAGGGCACCGCTAATAAATTGGCCTCGCACGCTATCTCCCTCAAGCTTACGTATACCTGCTTCGTGCTATGCGTTTCTACAATATACGTGAATATTTCTTATACCCACACCTAACGAGCGGCGCAACAAAAGCAACGATACATTTGCTGCACTTCTGTATACGTACAGGACATTCCAAATGTGATAACATATTGGGTACATTGGATTCTCAATGTTCTCGAATGTCATGGTATTGAAGTTTGCATCGTTGGAATGCAACGGAAATGTTTTCTTTCCTGTCATCGAATTTTTCACTACTCTTTCCGGCCACGAAGATGACTGCTTTTTTGAAAATTCTTAATGGAGACAACCTGCAGCTGGAAAAAAAGAGTTTGGATAGTGGGGAAAATAAAGGGGAGGAAAAAATTAAGAAAAATGTTCGTATTTATGTATCGTTTCAAATACGTACGTATTTATTTATCGTGCTGAATACGTACGTATTTATTTATCGTTCTAGATACGTACAAATGTGTTTATCGTTCTAAATACGCACGCATTTATTTATCATTCTAGATAGGTATGCATTTATTTATCATTCTAGATAGGTACGAATTTATTTATCGTTCTAAATACGTACGTATGTATTTATTTATCGTTCGCAATACGTACGTATTTATTTATCGTTCTAGATACGTACGTATTTATTTATTGTTTTAAATACGTACGAATTTATTCATCTCTGTAAACACGACTCGTATGTGTTCATACATTAAGTTTATACATGGCATCGAGTCAGGGTAAGAACTTTGAAGGACGTTCGTTCCCATATTCGTTATTTGCAAAATAATTTGTCATATCAATTGATTTTTCAAGATCGATGTTGAGGGTGACCAATTTTTTTTACGCGAGCATGTGTAATCAAAATTTAACTCCGAAAGGTCCAGAGGTTTTGCTATACCGTGTTCGAAATAAAAAAAATTAATGTACAGGCAGTTTGGCATAGATATTTTTATGGAAAATCGTAAACCACGCGCGCAGTCAATGTAGACTGAAAGAAATCAACTGCGTCTAACTCACGATTTTTCATTATTCACAAATGTTCCAAATTCCCCAACCTTATACATCTATATTTTTATATTATATATTTATATTTTTTTATGACCTGGTAAAATTCCCAAAAGTTTCGGAGTGGAAATTTCATTGGACTTTTTCGCGTCAAAAAAAATTCTGTTCCTCCGACATCGATCAAAAAAGAGCTCAGCCTCCGTCAACATTGCAGACTAGATAGAGTAATGTCCAACGATAAGATTTCTCATGTGGAAAGATTCCTATTTTTCCACAACCAAAACTAGACGGCAATTTTTATCGACCGGAGAAATGTTGACCTCCGTGAGATAGACTTTTGGACATGCCCAAAAATATGCAGGCGCAGAAGCTCGGACATGGTATGTATTTATTTGCGGTAGCGGCGAGGAATAATTAATCCGCCCATTAGCCGCGGGCGGAGCTCGACAACGCACGGGCGCAATTCTTTATCTTTTTCTTTTTTTCTCCGAGTTTGGGTCGCTCCTTTCACGCATTGTCCTGGCGCCCACGAGAGCACACCGGCTCGAGAAGCACCGCCAAGAGGTACAGGAGAAAAAGAGAGAAGCGGCGCGGCGGGGGGTGGGGGGGGGGTGAGAAAATGAGGCTGAAAAGAATCCTGGAGATCCTTGGCACGTGACTATCTCTCGGGTTGGTTTCCGCCGCACCGCCCACGCTCAACGCGTTCGAACACACTCGAGGGGGGGGGGGGGGGGGATGGATAAAAGCTCGTAATACACGTAAGTCCCTTATACTTATGCACGGTTGAATTGCACTTGCGGGCTCGTTAGACGTCATATGCCTGAGAAACAACGCCGGGTGACGTTTAATCTTGACGTTGTCTCAATTGTCATAAACACTCTCATCCCTTGCACCGCTGGATGATCTCTCTCCTCCCTTTCGCGGTATTTTCTCTCCTCGTCTGAATCTGACTGATTGCTCGGACTACAGAGAACATGTATTTTTTACGAAACGAAGCTTTTTTTCGAAGTTCACATCGTTGGAGTGTGAAGGAAATTCTTTCCCAAACCTTCTTTTTATCACTATCTGAAATATCTTCGAGCACATTCAGGTGGGAGATTTCCAGTAATAATGACAAAAAAAATTGAGGTCATAATCTTGACTCAAATCCGCCAAAGAAAAATTGGAGGAAAAAATGGTCCATTACGTTCTGACGATGGGAACTTCGACATTTTCAGATTGGGGCGTTCAGTGCATAAATTTGCTGGGGAGTTCCATGTTACACTCACATCTCTATAGGGATTTGATAGGGATGACCGCACGTGGAGAGTTTGTTTGGAATCCTAGTGGATTGGGCGCTATTTCCCTATTTATGTCGTTTGAGAACTTTTATTTTAAATTATCACCCTGGATTCGTTGGATTTTCGGAAAAACCTTGGATTCTGCACTGTTCGTAATGAACGCCGTTAAAAAATATTGTTTTATTCAAAAGTTGTAGGTATTTGAACTTAAGTAATGAATTTTCAGTGAAAAATTTCGTTATAACTGCTCATAAACTGCTCATAAAATGAAAAGTTTTCGATTAATTAGAAATTCCGTATGTACTTCTCTGCGAAATGCAATTAGGAACATACCGTTTAAATTTGAAGTAAATCGAGTGAAAATTGTTGAAGTTATTTGTCACGCTAATTGAATAAAAGCTGTTTCGAGAAGGTTCGAGTAGTCGGCCATTTTATAAATCAAAAAAAAATTTCTAACAGCTTGAAATTCATACTAAACGGATGTGTAATTAATTTTATGAGTGAATCACTTTTTCATACGAAAAAAAATGGTTAAATTCGCACATGATTTTATACCCGTTACTGCGGCCTAAGGCCTCGATCTATAGCTATAATTAACGCGTTACCCCCACTTGTAGCGCAAAAAAAGGCCTTTTTCATGAAATGTTTTAAAGAAAACTACAAAACTTTTGTAATCGATCAATATACCATCTTAAAGAACACATCTTGAAGAACTTTCAGTAATTTTTTTATTGAAAAATATTACATTGTTTAGTGGCAAATGGCCGTCAATGAAATAATGTTTTTATATACACGGTTTGCGGTGACCAACATTGCGGCGAAGTGGATCATCTGAAAAAAAAGTGCGGATGGATTTAGTCAAATATAAGTATAAACTAGTCTTTAATCGAAGGATTTTAAAAAATATTCATTTTTCACAAAATGGCGGACAGTCAAAGTTAATGGTTCGATTTTAACGAAAAAAACGGCCGTTTTTTGGCTATAAAACGGCCATTTTTTTCGAAAAAGAAAATCGAACGATTAAAGACTACATTTTTATGTATTAAATAAGCCTGCAAAATTTCAAGAAGATCGGTTCATTAGTGTTCGAGTAATCTTGGTCACCGACTTCAGAACTGCCATTTTGAGAAAAACGCGTGTAAAGTTTCAATTTCAGTTTACACGAAGAACGGATTCTTCTCTATCAACGCTGATATCTCAGTCAACTTTGTTCGGATCGACTTGAAATTTTCAGGACATATTCTCAGATACTTATACTTCAAAAAAATGCAATAAAAAAAAACGATTTTTTCAAAATCGCAAGTGGGGGTAACCCCTTTAAAGTCCATCACCAAACAGATAAGTTATAAGATAAAACCACACCAGCCCATTTTCTCAAACCGTTCCAATCAACCCCGGCCTAATGGGAACCCAACTGGATCCCTACCCCAATTCCTGCTAGTTTTGCTACTTCTCTACCCCAAACTGAAGGGAGCTGCAGTGAAAATGACACAAAAAAATGAATATTCCCGTAGATCAAAGTGTATTTGACGAATGGCCCAAGGGCCTGGCATTGAGTAAGGTGCTTGAGTAAACGCGGGGTTCCGCAATTTGCTGTTCTACGATAGGCTCGTGATCAATTTAATCCGATTAAGGCCATGTCACACGCTGGGTAAGCAACCGCGTCCTGGATAGAAGAAAAAAATTTGATAAACCGGTACGACTTGGCACACCTCGATAATTGGCCAATGTTGAGAGAAAACTGCGAGGATATACAAGTATGCGAATAATTGTATTTACCGTTAACACTAACCGGCGCGGAGGGAGCATACGTACAAGCGGTAATCTGGACGTAGCTACCATGGGAGCACTTATGCGTGCCGATCTCGGTCTCTTCCTCTTCGTCCATCTATCCGTCTCTTTCTCTAGCTCTCTATGTTCCGTGGAGACGCCGCGAGGGCTATGGCTCGGTGACGTGAGCGCGTAATCGGATTATGTCGTCTCGCGTTACCTTAATTCCACCTGCAATTAATACCTGCCATGGTCCAGAAATCCGCAGCGCCGGTCGCGAGAGAACGCGAGGAGAGGCTAACGCGCGGTAACGCGATATCGCAGAAAAGAATCTTCCCCTTGGGCCAATGTGGCCGGCAGACGCCGGGAGAACTCTTCGGGACGAGCATCGGGACTGCTACCTATATTAGTCTCGATCCCCCTCAGGAAAGAGCAATCAGAAATGGAGCGAAACAGCCGAGAGGGCGAAGAATGGAGAGACTGCGAAAGAGGATAAAAAGACATTGAAAAGGTGTGCGAAGAAGGGGCGAAGAAGCGCCCTCTGGTACACCGAAGGATAATTGGAACCCTTTGAGGCGAAATCGCATGGCCGAGGAAAGTTGAGCATTATCGAATTTCAGAGATTTATAAGCTGGATCCAACACAGTGAGGAATTTCAACATGGAATTTTGAATAATCACGCTGTTTATTAAGCAAAAAAACTGGTTTTTTTGACGGAATCGCCAATCGTGTAGTCACCGTTGGAAGGTTAGCTTTCTACAGGTTTTTTTTTCTTTCAATAATTAAAACTATCGTAACTGCGATCTCGGCGAGGGAAGGCCAAAATGGGGAAAAAATTCTTCGAATAATCGGACAAGCGAATACGGCTGTTCGAAAAAGTCTCCTAATGAATAATTGCCCAATCAACGTGTCAAGGTTTTTTCTTGTTTGACTTTTGCTCTCCCCGATAATTAAAAATATCGTAATTGCGATCGCACCCCAAGGTAAAGAAACAAATAAGTTTGCGCCGAACAAAGGAAGCGTGCGATCGTTAGGGAAATTAATAATGTGAAATGGAACGCATATTGGTTTATGTATATTGTGCATACGTGCATGTGGAGCCGGGTGGTCCGATGGGAATCGATTTTACGACGCCGGGGAATCGTCGGTTTCTCCCTCGCGACCGCGACCGGAGCACACGCACTAAAGGGCTCTTTAAAAACAGCGAGAGGAAAGGAGTAACGCGAAGATCGAAAAACCGCAGTCTCGGATGGCCCAACTGACAGCGCCTGTCTTCGCTGATTGTGCAGCGTCTTTTTTTCTACGTTTAATAACACCCAGGCAGGTCCTCAAAACGCAAAAATTTTACGATCGCTCGTGGGGTTCGTACATGGCAAATGAAACAAAACTTTTTTTTATACCAACCGCATACACTCACGTATGAAATACGTTTTTTGAACTGTATTGTAATTTGCAATGCGAATTAAATTTTCCTATTATCGCGACTTTTAGTGGACTCTCGAAACACACACGTCTTAACTTCCTTTTCTACGCATTTGTGTGCTTCAATTTTATTGCCGTATATGCCCTACTGGGGAGCAAGCCAGTGCTATATTTGTATAAATGCATATGGGATGTTCTACATCTAGGGGCGAAAATAATTTTTTTTTCAATTGCCAATTTTCTTTGGCAGAACAAAGCTACGGAAAACTTTCTTTTAATCCTCAGCAGAGACCTAGAATCTAAATCTATCGAAAATGATTTTAGGTAACGATAAAAACGGAGAAAAAAGTAAAAGAAAAAAATGCCCTGCATTCAACGATGCAAACATCAACAACATTGTACGAATTGATTCAACAATCAGCCTTTTACAGCATTTCGATCCTTGCATTCGTATGGTGCTGAACTTTGCATCGTTGGAACGCAGCCCAAATTCTTCTTGATTTTCGCATTTCTTGATTTTTATTATCATCTAGAATTTTTTTTTGCAACTTTTGGTTATAAATTTTCAATAAGGATTCCCGCCAATCTGACAGTGACTTTCGTAGGCTAAATGCGCTAAAAAAAATACGGGAATACGAGCAATATATATTTTCGTTGCATTTCAACGATACCAACTTCGATACCATGCATTCGAGAAACATCGTTCTTGAAATTTTTGCATTCCTACATGATATTGGAGTTTGCATCGTTGGAAAGAAACGCAATTTATTTTTCCTTTTATTCCTCAGATTTTTTGACGATTTAGGTCACGAAAATTACCGAAATGGTTTTTCTTATCCTCATTAGAAATCCACAACTTTAATATATTTAAAAAATGATAAATTATAATTAAAATGGACAAATGAATTTTTTTACATAAATTTCGTTGTATTCCAACGTTGCAAACTTTGACATCGTATTCCAACAACCTCTTGCAGTACTGTACAATCATTTGCAAATAATTATAGAAAAAGTTCGAATTATAGAAAAAATTCGAAGTACAATCATTTCCAAATAATTATCGAAAAAGTTTGGGTGTATAAAGTTCGAACAACCACATACGATGGTCGGTAAGAATAAAACTATTATTCCATAAAATAATTTTGAACGAAAATCCATTTGCGTTCGCTTAAAAAATCCCAATGCGATAGAAATTCAAATTTTTTGTTACCGGCCAGCTCCATTCGACGTAGAATGCCCCGCACACGTGTACAAATATGAGATAATAATTCGCGGGCATGAGATAATAATTCGCACCAGCAATCTCGCTTGTAGAGTGAAGGCAGAGAGGAAGAGAGAATATATGAGAAAAAGAAAGAGCAACATGAGCAAATGGACCGCAAAGAAGGAATAGAGGAAGAGCAAGATGAGGCACAAATCTTTGCTCCTTCTGTCTTCGTCTCGCTCCGTACATACGAGTATTCCAGCGTGACTGGCTTCACGATATGGTACAGTGGTCCCTGACGCACCGTCGTCGCGACCGATGAGTCGGCATGTGGACGACGAGACGTAAAAAAAGCTTCGGAACTGAGAGAAAGAAATAGAAAGAGTAAACGAGAAAGACGCAGAGGGAAGCGTAGAAAGAGGCACCACCACCTGTAATTATTGCCACGGTTACCGTGGGAATTGAATTACGCATTTGATGGGCGCACACGTAACTCGGCGGAAAAGACGAGCAAAACAAATGCTCTTGTATATTACGAAAGTACGGCGGAAAGCAAGTCAAATACCGTAAAATGGGTTTACTTCGAACAGGTTTTGGAAGTTTTTTGTAGGTAACTTTTTTTAACATCCTAATTTCCAACTTTTTTTCCAAATAGAATAATGTGTTGTTTGACTATCAAATTTATAAGAACGTCAAGCCCCACCAAACCCATAAAATTTTATATATCTTTCTTTTTACCGTCAAAGTAATCTCGTGTGTGGGGTTTCTTTGACGAAGCATTGAAATGCAACATCGGTGAAAGATTAAGGGTTACATTCACATAATTTTGATTTAAAAAAAATTCAATTAAAAAAAAAGATTTTTTACAATAAAATTGTCATCTTTTTTAACCCCTTCGTTGGCATTGACGCAATAGTGCGTCAAATAATTCCGTGCCCTGTGTAGCATTGACGCAATAGTGCGTCAACCTTTATTTCCCTATTTAACTTGCTCTGATTTGAAATCGGAGCCTCACTCGGGGGTTTTCGGGCTCGCCGGATCCGAACTTGAAGTCAATATTTGGAAATTCAAATTGGTGGCGCCAATATGGCGGACAAAAGTCAATAACTTAACTCGATTTAGACGAAAATTAGTACTCCGGGATTTTTGAGGTCGCTCATTTCGAATCTGAACTTTAAATTTGAAAATTCAAAATGACGGCGCTAGAATGGCGGGCCGAAATTGAAAATGTACTCGATTCAGATAAAAATTGTCACTCTGGGATTTTCGAGGTCGCTTATTACGAATTTGAACACAAAATTCAAAAAAAAAATGTTAACTTCATACAGACTGCTATTGTATCCGCAAACTGAATTTGCTAATTTTATATTCAGACTCATAATCAGTGACCTACACAACCTATGAATACCGAGCTTCATCTAAATCAATCTGTATTATTTGTATTTTCATTCGCCAAATTTGTTCGTCATTGTGATTTCCTGAATTTTGAGTTCAGATTCGTAATCAACACCCTCAAAAACCCCAGTGTAAAAGTTTTCGGAATGAGAAAATTTTCCTGCCGTTTTGGGAACGTTTTATCGAATTCTCTTTGCCAACGAACCATTTTACATAAAAATATCAAATATCTGGGTTACTATTTATTATAGGCACTTAAGGGAGCTTTCCAGTGTGAAATTTTCAAAAAATCGATTTTTTTTTTTGCTTTATCGAATAGTATACACTCTTCCGAATATTCCCTGAAATTTTCATGCCGAAATTCAGATTATTTCGGTTACTGTACAGCATTTCTTGGAAGAAGGCAACGGAGCGCTACAGCTACAGCGAAACTTTGAACGCGTTTTTCTCGAAACAGCATTTTTCAAAACGGTGTCCAACTTGGAGGGCAGAGTTTTAAAGCTATCGAGTTGAATTTTTTACACAATATTCTTAACGTCATTGTTTATCGTGCTATGGAAGCTTTTTTTTTTTTTTTTGACATCTTCCTATTTTTTTGTAAAAAAAACTGCCAAAAAAAATGCTAAAATCGATACTTTTTGTTCAAACCGGCGCCATTTTTGCAAAAAAAAAAAAAAAAAAAAAAGCCTCCATAGCACGAAAGCCAATTATATACCGATCAATAATCGTCTTGTGTTTTTTGTTTCAGATCAAAATTGTGACCCCCAACGTGGACACCACATCCAAGTGCATTTTCTGCAACAATTGTTTCATCATTTTTATAGATATTAATTAATAAATAAATCGATCTTTAAAAAATTGTTTTGTATTCTTCAATACCCAATTAATATACAAAAAAAAACCAGACCGATTAGATTATTTTTTCTTTAAAAAAAAAAATCGCGAAAAACAGCGATTTTTCGGGCTGTCACACTGGAAAGCTTCCTTAATCAGTCATATAGTTATCATTGAGATCAAAATAAACTTTAGCAACATTATAATGAACCTGAACAACAAATTCGAGCAACAATAGAAAAAAGAACGTTGAAAAAGAATTAGTTTGTGACACATTTAAACCGTAATTTGGCGCTCTGTTAAAGTAGTTTCAAAAACTGTCAAAGTTACCCCTAATGTCAATTTAACCCCATTTTTCGGTAACAATAAAATCTATCCCACGGATATTTGACGAAATAAATTCAAAAATGATTCCCAGTGGAGATTAATTTGCAACAAACATCGGGTGACCATGGTACGTCTCGGCAAAATCGAAAAGGACCGAAAATGACCGACGATTAAGTTTTGATTCGTCGTTACGAATAATTGACAAGTTAATTCGCGGCTCAAACGCGGGGCAGAATTTACACGACGTTTCACACCGCGTTTATCGGCGAGAAATTCATCTTAACACCGAATTAAAATACAATTAGAGATACGCGCCGCCCCGTGAAGCGGATAATGAGGCCTGCGGAGATGTGTGTTCTCTCCACCAGGCCGATTATAACGAAACTCGACATTCGTACTCGTATCAAAGTCGAAGGATAAAAAAAGGGGGCCAGCGAGTCGGAGGGATGTATGTGTGAGAGAGGGAGGGAGAGAGAGACGGGGAGGGGGGAAAGAAGCAGAGCGCTAATGATCCTTCGAGAGAAACCAGCGAGTCCATTGGGCTTTGGGGGATAGCCGCTCAATTAGCGAGAAGCGAGATTCCATGGATTCTCCCGGAATCGTACCTGGTGCCATCGCATAATTGGCGTGCGAGAAAACGTTTGCGAATCAGCGCGCACACAAAATTGCGGAAGATGAGGATCTGACAGCTGGTTGATAAAAGAAAAATCCGCAGCTCTCGAGTGATCGTAGCTAAATTCGGGAGATATCGAATATTGGTGATTTTCCATTGATTCAAAAATGGAATTTAATTATTAAAGAAATAAAACAAATGGATGTTATTGAGGTTTTCATCGTTGGAATGCAACGAAAATGTATTTTTCGTATTCACGTATTTTTTTTAGCACACTTAAGCTACGAGAGTCATTGAAACATTTTTGAGAATCCTTATTGAAAATTTATAACCAAAAGCTGCTAAAAAAGATTTTGGATGGTGATAAAAATGAATAAATTAAAAAAACGAAAAGGATTTTCATTGCATTCGAACGATGCAAATTTCAACGCCATTAAAATTAAGGCGAGACATCACTGAGACCGATTTAAAAAAATCGATTTTTTTGCATTTTCTCAAAATATACATATTCAAGAATATGTGACAAAATATTCAAGTTAAAGTATTGAAAATTGGTCAAGTTACCGGCGATTTGGTGAGAGCGCAACGATTCACGCGTACTCAAACTTACAATCGCGTTTTTCGCGAAACGACGTTTCTCGACTTAACCCGAATCATAACTCTGGCTATAATTGTACGATTTTTAATTTTTTAAACCAACATTTCCGTAATGGCAGTAGCTATCGTTGTACGGAGTCGTTTTTTTTAATTAGTATTTTTTAAGCTCCCGAATATAAGTAAAAATTTCGCCAAAATTGCACTTTTTATGACAACGGCCATTTTGTGGATTTTTTTCGAAAAAAGACTGCGTACAACAAGAACTACATTTATATAGATTATAAAACTTTATTATTATTTGTCAGACTAACTATTGTCGAGTTATCGCTCCAACCGTTGGACTCCATTTTTTTTAAAATATAAAGGCTCTATATGCCAATAATGTCGTGAACTTTTAGTTTTTTTTTCAATCAAAATTTATACGAAATAAGCTCAATGTATGCTCAATAACACACTTTGTTTCCAAATCTCAAATAAATAATCTAGTAGACAAAAAATCGGAAAAAACGATCTTTTTCGGCCCGTCTTAGCGGTGTCTTCCTTCAAGCGTTTACCGAAGTTTTCTAATACGAAGGATACGAAATGTAATAAAAATTCGAACTTTTTTCCCGTACCTCGTCAAAGTCAGTCTCGACAAAAAATCTCCACACCCACGAACGCACCCGCATGAGTCATTTCCACCTAGATTTTCAACACATTCTGATCGCAACCACGAATAAAAAATGACAAAAGCAAAGCTCCCTCTATCGGCGATCAAAGCCAAACGAATTCTCGAGAGCAAGGACCCTGAAAATTAATATTCGAATGGAACAATTTAATTCATCCATCAACTGCGTTCCCAATGTGTTTGATTAACGATTGAGGGCTTTTGCACAAGAAACAATGGCGCACAGGATTTACCAATTTTTGTGTGGCACGAGGATTTTTTTCTCGCTACAACTAGCAGCTAATTGTGATAATAATTGGAGGTTAAGGATGTCACAGTGATCACCGGTGGTGACACATTCTCTGTCCGAGACATCCTTGGCGTCAACTTCTTCCACCCCTCGTCCATAAATAAGATTCACGACAAAAACAGTGCCTTAATTAGTAATTCGCCGGTGCAATTACCCCATAATCATGTTTGAGCGCCGTCCCGGAAAAGTTCCGTGACAACTTTGCGCGCTGATTGCCGGAAAAGCCTTTTTGCGAGAATACTAACGAAGGAAGATGTTAGTCTCGGGTGAAATTCTCACTAATGACAAACAGTCTTGAGATTGGCTCGATGCCACATTGTTTTGCACGGTTGTCGCGAAGTTTTCACTGTTGCATTTCCCTTAGTCAGACCGTGAGCATGACGCTGATGTGAGAGAGGGGAAAAGCGGGGACTTTGTAGAAAGGAGATATGATGATTCATATTTAACCAGCACGTTCGAACCAGCGAAACTTTTGACATTGAAAGATCCTCGCAGGATTTCATGCGCATAGACGCTCTCTCGATGAATACTCTTTCACGCTTTACACCCCCGCACAAACTTTTTCGTTCCCTCAGTGGTCTCCCGCAGACTCGTAATCTCTCTATCTCATTGTGTCCTTGTTTCTCTCTCTGTGTCTGTCTCTCACTCTCTCTCTCTCTTGCTCTCTGTTTCTCACTATGTCTCGATCTCTTTCTCTCCCGTCATAATCCGCGGACAATGAGGATACGCACACTCGGCGTGTATGCCTGTCAAGTATGCTACGAGAGCATTCAGGAATCCTTTCACGCCAGAAGGATTTCAGGCACGACCCCTCGCAGACGTTTTTAGGATGTGCACGCGCGCGCACATACTGCGGTATTAAATATGACGCGAGTTCAAAAGAGAAAAACAGCTCCCGCGCGTAAATTGAATGAATGCTGATTAAATTTGATGCCGTCGAGAAATTGATTAAATCCGGTCTAGTCCACCAAAAATTTTAGTGATAACTCCGTGTGACTGCGTTTCATTTTTCAAAAATCGAAAATGCCAAAGTATAGCAGAAAAACATTTAGGCAAATATCGAACAAAAAAAATCGTGGGAAATTATTCGTTTGAAGGAAATTTCAATACCAGGTACGTAGATTTTTTTTGCATCGTGTGCACTCGGTGACGATTGAACAGAATTACCGGAACGAATGGTCCAGCCTTTTTTTGAGTTTTGCAAACGTCACGAGTTAATGAGAATTTCGGTTGGGCGAAAATTATTTTGGTGCGAGGCTCCAACGCGAAAGTTTAATTTGCATGGGCTGTGTGTGAATAAATGTGCAGACTGTTTAAAATAATGACACATTATGAACTGTCGGAAAGGCAATTAGCGGAAAAAATTGCATTTTCGCATTATTACTGTTTTTTTTATTTCGCGAAGCTCACAAAATTCATTTTCATACGTGAATCTATGCACAGAGAGGGAGAGAGGGAAGGAGAGAGAGAGAGAGAGAGAGAGAGAGAGAGAGAGAGAGAGACCTCAAGAACCCTCGAGCTCTGGAGAGCGATGCAGCGCATACTCACGTACACGAAACGCGCAAGAGAGTGAAGTGAATTGCAGCGAGCCTCGATGATGCATAAGGCCGCAACGGAATCAGTCTTCCGCAGAATTATCTCCAATGAGTCGTTGCTTCGAACTTCTCGCACCAAATACGGTGGCTGCGTAAAAAGGCCCTATGTTCGTCGTCTCCTCGCCGACTCTATTGCCACCGTATACACGCCTCCTTACGATCAAATTAATTCATAGCTCGTTCGTGCGAACGTCCTGGACTTCTTTCGTGTCTAATAATAAAATGAGAGAGAGAGGGGGGAGGAAGGGAGAGTGGAAAAACAGCCGCAACCGATCATACGTGAGAAAAATGAGCGCAGTGCCAACAAGGGAGAAAGAAGGGGTGGGAGAAAGAAAACGCTTGATTCATTCATACGAACGAGAACTGATCATTAATCTCAGCGTGTAACGCCCTTGACTCGACGAAAATGCAAAATTGACATCATCACATTCGAAATCTAATTGAAGTCATGCATGTGGGTATGCGTATGTAATGACGATTTTGTGGACATTCGAACCCGAATGCTCTACATTAGGCAGCGGCCTATGTTTTAAAAATAATTTTTAGATAAATACAAGTATATTTACGCAAAATTCCGTCTCCAAAATTAAGGGTAAAAGATTATAGAACATTTTGTAGATGAACAGATTACTTTATCTACATTTATCCGGATTTCAGAGCCGTTATCTTTATCTAGATTTTTTGATTAAAAAAGTAAATAAATTTCTAGAGTGGTTTATCAAGATGTCCGAGGCATTATCTTGATAACCAAGATTATAGAGGAATTATCTAAACGAAAGATAATTATATCTACTGCAGATAAAATTATCTAGACAATCAAAAGATTAGATATTATCTAGAGGATTATATCTATTTCTTGATTGTAATGTCTCTAAAATCTACATTATTTTACCTCTCTAGAAATTTATTTAGCCCTTTATCTAGAAATCCAGATGGAGATAATGATTGAAATGTAGATAAATGTAGACGAAATCCTCCAGACAATAAAATTACTAGATATTATTATCTTGATAATTAAGTGGTAGTTATTTACACATAAAGTTAATTATCAAGACGATAATATGTATTTTGCTGCCTGCCTAGATAATTATATCTACACTTATCTAGATTTCCGAGACAATTTTTATTTAGACTTCCAGGTAAATAACGTAATAAACTTCTAGAGAGATAACTTTATCTAGATTTTAGAGAAATTATATTGATAACGTAGATTAGAGATGATTAGAGATGCATTATCTAGTTTAAGGTCATTTACTGTAGATAAAAGTATCTAGTGGATCAAAATAATAGATATTATCATCTCCATCATTAAGTCGTAGTTATTTACACGTAAAGTCATTTGTCATGATGATAATATCTATTCTTCTGATTGTCCAGATAATTTGATCTACATTTATCTAGATCTATAGATAAATAACTAAATAAATTTCCAAAGACAACTTTATCTAGCTTTTAGATGCTTTGTCTTCATAACCTAGATTATAGATGCATTATCTAAAGAATAACGTTATCTACTCAAGATAAAACTATCTAGTCAGTCAAAATAATAGATACTATCATCTCCATTATTAAGTCGTAGTTATTTGCACGTAAAGTAAATTGCCAAGATAATAATATCTATTCTTCTGATTGTCTAGATGATTTTATCTACATTTATCTAGATTTCTAGATAAATAACTAAATAAATTTCCAAAGACATAACTGTATCTAGATTTCAGAGACAATATCTTCATAATCCTAGATTGTAGATGCATTATCTAGATAAAGCATACCATTATCCACTGCAGATAAAATTATCTAGACGATCAAAACAATAATTTTATTATTTTTATAATTCACTTGTGATTATTTGCACGTAGCTCTCGGGGAATACATCAGAGATAACTCACGTTATTTTTGTCAGACAGTTTTCGTGATACAACTATCGGGTGGGAAAGTTGGGCAGATCACTTCAGTGTGTCTACAAAGTGGGTGATAGGATTTTTTTCATTCTATTTTTCGGCACATTTTTCTTACGATGTAGGGAAGTTTAAAGTAAGTTCGGCAGCTATCAATTCTTTGCTGCCTATTTTATCGGCCGAGATTGTACGATCGTTCTGTGACGTTGACGTCGTCCGTCGCGTCCTTATTTGTAGATATAGATATATATATATCTGTGTGTGTATGTGTGTATGTATATCGAGAGTCAGGATGTTTTAAAGAGAATTCGACGGGACCGCACTATAGTCCCATTACCGTGCGCGAGAAGCGACCCTTAAGAAAAAAGGGCCGAGCAAAGCGAGCGCACGGGGTCCTCGTTAAAACGTTATGCCACAGCTCGCAATTTGTAGGAGTGGCTGGAGAGAGCTCTCTCTCTCTTTCGCTTCTCTCTGTCTCTCACTCTCTCTCTTCCTCTTTCTTTCCTTGTTATGGTTATACCTGGTTGGCATACGCCGCCGAATTCCCGGAAAGGATCAAAAGATTCCTTACTCTCCCTATCTCTCTCTACTCTCTTCTACCTCCCTCTACGCTTGTTCCCCTTTTGGCCCTTTTGCTCTTACTCTCTCGCCCCTTAAGGTCCACCTAGTTTCTCCTCGCGCAATCTCAATCGTTCTTTTTCTCGATGTTTTTTTTTCTCTTCTTGCTCCATCGTTATTCTTCATCGCTCTTTTCCATCGACCGCCTCTCTTCTCTCAGATGCAGTTTTGCTGCTCGGTGGCCGCGAGGCAGCCCGAAGCGCGCGCATACCTCGGTGCAAGACGAACATAGGGCGAGATGAGCCTCTCCTTCGTGTTTCGAACAAATCAGGGAGGAAAGGAGAAAAGAGACATAAATCGAGATAAAACGCACGCACAATGATACTTTCTCCATGGGGACTGATATATAAGTGTGTGTGTGCGTGTATATGTGTGTGCAGTCAAAGGGACTGGTCCTCAGAGATACACGACTCTTCTTCGGGCCTAAATTACGAGGCGGGACACAGTCTCGAAAATTCGTCAAAACAAGTCCGCCTCACAAAATATTATGATAGTACATAGGAAAATAAATGATGTTTTCTTCGACTAATCCTTAGAAGGATTATTTTCTATACACAAATCGCTATTCAAACCTAATTTCCTTCGGAACGAGTCGAATAAATGCTGAGAAAACGGTTGGGGGTACTTACCGATAAAATATATATTACCGATATAAATTTGGACGTGTCTCGGAGGATTTTTTCTTTCCTTAAGACAGTATTCTGCCTTGAGGAATTCTGCCTACGGTCCAAAAAATGGAAAAAAGTGATTTTTGTTTTTCGGCATTTTGTTCAAATATAGACTCTTGACGACATTTCCTCAAGAGGAAATTTCGAAATTCCCAATATTTATGTGGTTATAGCGATTTGAAACGAGAGCAGGTCGCAGCGACGGACTTCAGAGGCTTCTGAGGAAGCTAGAACTGCTCGCAGGGAAGAACGAGCTTCGAAAAATCATCATTTCGAAGTCGAGGAAAGCACACTTCACATGGCAGGAATGGCCGATTAATATGACGTGAATATAACATGTTATTATGCCACTTAGATAGTTGCGGTTGTCTGAAATTGTACTCAAAATTTTAAACGCGTTTGTGACGAAACTACTTTTTTTCAACCTAGTTGACATAAAATCAACCGTTGAACTTCAAATTTGGTATTGACCTTCAGTAGGTATCCTTCCATCATCCTTAGCTCGGACATTGCGAGGTTCTTATTATTACTGTTGAAAAAGAATTACTTTGCAAAAATAGGGTGAAAAATTATGTTTTTAGAGACAGTTGCCATTCAATTTTTTTTCTCTTCAGTGCCTGCCACAATGACATTCTTAATGATTAAGAAAATTGGTTTTATTTCATTTTCAAATGAATAGGAGCTCTGGAATCATCTCAACCACCGCAACCCTTTTTTCAGGGCCGTATTTGAATGTCCATAAACCCTTCAATTTTCATTTTTTTTTGCAAAAACTTTTTTTTGTAAGCTCTTGAAACATCGAACAAGAGACTGTGAAAAAATGGATTGGGAAATATTTTTAGTTTTTTTATCAAGCCTGAAAAGACCCTCGAAACCTAGGCCTCAAGAATACTCCCCAGGCCTCACTTTTTAAAATCGATCTTCATATTTTTAAAGTTGCATAAAAATGACGACTTTTTTCATAGACTTTGTATGCTCGAGTTTCACTTCGCCGCCACGTTGCTTAATCCCTTCGTTGGCAGAGAGAATTCGATAAAAAGAGTCCAAAATGGCAGGAATATCTTTTTATCCTGAAAACTTGTACTCTGGGGTTTTTGAGAGTAATGATTACGAATCTGAACTCAAAATTCAGGAATTCACAATGACGAACAAATATGGCGAATGAAAATACAAATAATACAGATTGATTTAGATGAAAAGCGATACTCAAGCTTCATATATTTCCACCTATTTATTGTATTATTCTCCATGTTATTGAATTCACCATGAACAATTCCTTCATTTTGAATTCAGCATCACACTCAGCGTCCCCGAAAACCTCCGAGTACCAAGATTTATCCAAATCGAGCTGTTTTTTGCACTTTAGTCCGCCATATTAGATCCACCATTAAAAATTTTTGAATGTTCTGTTCAGATTCGTTATAAGCGACCTCGAAAATCCCAGATTACCAATTTTTATCTAAAACGAGTAAAATTTTCAATTTCGGTCCGCCATTCTAGCGCCGCCATTATGAATTTTAAAATTTAAAGTTCAGATTCGTAATAAGCGACCTCAAAAATTCCGGAGTACTAATTTTCATTTAAATCGAGTAAAATTTTTGATTTTTGTCCGCCACATTGGCGCCGCTATTTCGAATTTCCAAATTTTTATTTTAAATTCGGATTCAGCGAGCCCAAAAACCCCCGAGTGAGGCTCCGATTTCAAATCAGAGCAAGTTAAATAGGGAAATAAAGGTTGACGTACTATTGCGTCAATGCCACACTGGGCACGGAATTATTTGACGCACTACTGCGTCAATGCCAACGAAGGGGTTAAAAACATTATTTTCAATGATGATCTTCTGATGGCTATGTTTTTGTTGTTTTCTATATTTTTTAATTTATATTATTATTTTTTTAAAGACTCTTTTATATTATAAATATTATATATTTATTTAAAGGCTCTCAATATATGTACCCTATTCCCAAAAAAATGCGTTTCTTTTACACCAATCGTTTCCGAGAGAAAAAAATCGGAATGTGGCAATTTTTTTCGTGGCCTCTAGGCCGATGCAGCGCCTTGAACGAGGCGCTATTCAATTTATGTGAAGTTTCAATACACCCACGAGAATATCACGAAGTAATTACCCGTCCTCGAGGCACTAACCTGTCTAAGATCGAGAACGATCGTCACGTACTCGAATCGATCGCCCTGGGCGAGAGTCGGGCTCTGCCACCATTTTCCAGGATCAGGATTGAGCACGTGGCTGATGTTGTGCCTCTTGCCGGGATCGGGACTTCGGGCGTCGCAAACCGCGCATCTGGACGATTCCGAGGGCTTGCAAAATGTCTCGGGTCCCTCCTCGCCGCAAGTCGCATTCGCGAATATCTCGGCCTTCGTGGCTACGTTGAAAGTCGATGGAAACAAGCCGCCGTTCTTCGGACCCTTGCTCGTACCGTACTGATCCCCTTGACCTGGAGAAACAAAAATGGAAACAGGAAATTTGAAGTAGAGAGAAAGAAACGATCGTGCAGGATCGGCGATCATTGCGGCTGAGTATATACGCGCATATCGGGGGGGGGGGGGGGTGGAGAGGTGGAATAGGGTTTCGTTATTATCCCAAAGAGCATACAACAGTTTATAATGAATAATTACGATCGTGGCGTAGGGAGAGATAAGTACGACGATAAATTAGTCCACGCTTGACCCGGTGATCCTCACGATCCTGCTCGCGAGAGAAAGAGCAAGAGCGCAAGATCTATACGTGCAACGATTGCCCGCACTTTGCTATAATGTAGATCGTTACTTATCCCCTACCTTGGCAATTTATAGGAATTACTTCTTGCGATATACGAAGAAGCTGCGACGAGACGATTTTTTCAAAATGATTGCCCTCCCGTTAAGCGAATTCGTCTGTACAACGTACAAGGTACAAACGTCGGTAGGGATTAAGGGGGGAGATATCTTTGGGCGAGGCCAAAATTGCGGATTTTCATTATTTATTTTTCAAGGAAAGACTTCTTTGCCCTTTTTGAGACTTACGGTATATTTTATTACTACTTTTGGCTGTTACATGGTGTTTTTTTTATAAAGTTTAAAAATGGTGGAGGTATGGCACGGTCTCTTAAATGTGTTGTGACGGATGTTGTGAGACGGCGTGACACGTGGAGTCGGCGGGATTAATTTGAAAAAAAAAAACGAAGATTTTTCTTTCGTCAACACTCATACGCAGAATTTGAATCGAGAGTAAGTGAGAAATTTTGAAAATCGATGAAATGGTACGCTTTGAAATAAAAAGATAGAATCTTTTGAAAAAATTGCAAAATGTAGCCATCTTTTGAGTTTCATTATAAAAAAATTCTTAGAGATTTTTTTTTTAACTTTTAGGGTCATGTTATAGACAAAGATTTATACCAAATTTCATTAGAATCGGTCGATTAGGTTTTTTAGCTATACGCCTCCCCCCATAATTCCAGAATTGTAGGGTCGATGTAATAATGCATTATGCGCATACAGCACACTTTTCACGGACTTTACGAGCTCAGTGCGAGTTTGAGCATCTATGAGGGCCTTACAGTCGTGCTACCATGACGATAAAAATGCGATGCATCGTTACTTCGATTTTTAAAGCCTGCATGCAAAATTTGACATCGACCAACCTTTAAGGAATCGTGACATTTTTTATTCGCAGCAGTTTTGCATGCATTCCTATGGGTCTCAAAAAGGGCGATAAAGTATATTGGCAAAATGCGATGAAATATTTTACATTTTTGTTTAAATAATTTATAGATGAAAAAAACTTAAAAAAATGCTAAAACCGCTCAATTCATAATTCAATAATAATTGTAGCATAATTAATGGTATTGAGACTCTGCTTTTCGGGATCAGTTTTTCGATACATGTTTTATCGAACTGTTTGCTCCAATAAAGTTAAATATTAACGAATACGGTTAAAAAAAGAATTAACAAACGATAATAACAGTACACTTTCTGTGATGTGATTCAAATCGGTTTGAGATATTCTTTTTTAAGGGGTAAGGCCACAGTAGAATTTCCAAAAAAAAACGATTTTTTTTCTCTAAAACGGCGCTTTATCATCATATCATCACTTAAATATGTTTTTCTCGAAACAGCTTTTTTCAAATTGGCGTGACATAACTTCAACAATTTCCACTCGATTTACTGCAAATTTAAAAGTTATGTTCCTAATTGCATTTCGCAGAGAAGTACATACGAAATTTCTGATTAATCGAAAACTTTTCATTTTATGAGCAGTTTAATACGAAATTTTTCACCGAAAATTCATTTCTTAAGCTGAAAAACCTACAACTTTTTAATAAAACAATATTTTCTAAATTCCGTACGTACTTCTCTAGGTATTCTAATGTAGATTGAGGAGAACTTTTGTTTTTTGTTCTAGGTAAAAATTGTGGATGCTAAATGTCACGCCGCGGAGCGCCAAAAAAAAGATAACAATAGAAAATATTAGTAGTCGGCCATTCAGTACATCGAAAAAAAAATCCCAACAGCTTGATATTCATACTAAATAGATGTGTAATAAATTGTGTGAGTGAATCACTTTTTCATACGACAAAAAATTGTTAAATTCGCACATGATTTTATACTCGTTACTGTTGCCTAATCCCTTAAGCCATTTATACTTTTTTAAGCCACTTATACTTTTTTAAGCCGTTTATACTTTTTTAAGACCCACCCATTTTCAATGTCTGAATATTTTTTTCGAAAAATTCAACATACAAAATGCAATGTGATCCATCAAGAATGGTATCGGATTCTGCTCGATAATATGGGAGTCGTTTAGGATTCAAATTGGATTCGTACATTGGATTCCAATGACGAATCCCGATTAGAATCCGACGTACGACCGTGACGTTTTAGTATAGGGACCCAATGCGATGACCCATTGGATTCCTATCAGAAAGTGGAACCAAGTATGTGAATCCAATTGGTTCCCATTGACACATTCTGCACTAGAAACGTAGAACCTGCAAATGCAGGAAAGAATTTCGAGAAGTGATAAATGCCGGTAATTAAAAGAGCTAAAAAGAATATACGTTGCATTCCACCCATGGAACCTTGGAATACCATTATTGGAGAGTTTTCCACGTCGGCTACTTGTTCCTGAGATTGTATCCGGCGTGAATCCAGACGATGAGAGAAACGAAGTGACCGTATCCCGCATATATAAAAATGACGTCAATGTACTCGAGTCGAATGAAGGGTTCATCAGGGACCGGAACACCTTCTCTTCTGTTCGACCTAGCTGTGGCCCGATATTACGATCCCGTTCACGCGAGCATCTCTCTCGGTCATCGGACCGCCGGGACTCGCGGTCTTCGGTGTGCCACGCGATTATTAAGGGTACCAGAAAACGAGCCGAGTCTCGGTGTGGATCGTGGAGAACGAGCGAGTGCGAGCAGGCGAGCGAAGAAATGATAATTTTAGAACGATCTTTCCGCCACCTGCTGTACGCAACTGCCACAGATGAAGAACGTGTGGTGAATCGTGTGCGCGTGTGTGCGCCGCGAAACGTGAGAGCGAAACACGATTTTAGAAGAGTGCCCCTGGCTCGTGCCAGACTATTCGCCGACGGGAAGACATGACTCTCGTCGTTGAACTTTGCCGGACGCTGATGGTCATAGAGTTCCTTGACCAGTATGACGTTTCCCATCCGGTCGATTTATCACATCGAAGCGTTCGCGGCAACGCGCTGGCAAACTAAACTGGCATCGTTGGTTTTCTATTTGGCAGGGCAAATTTACGCGAACGAGCTCTCGCTCGTTGCCTGCCGCGGAGCGTTGAGGCGGTCACCCTTAATCTTAAGTCTAGAATTGTGAATCTCCAATTGTCATTGGAGGAAAGTCTCTCGAGAGGGACAATGGAAAGTCAGCTTCATCTAGTCTGTCGCGGAGTCGTGAGGAAGGTACGAAAATACGAAGATGCCGAGAGTTTGACAGAGTTACTTAGGGGCACAGCATTAGCTTGAAGTTCTAAAAAAAACGTGTTTTTTATTGCGTATTTTTATATCCTAGGGCCTTAACTTTGATTTACAACGAAGATTTTGCGAAAATTCAAAAATTTTCACAGTTATGACGATTTTGGTGCGATATGTACCCTTTTTTCTTCTGCGGTTTTCTCCAAAATGTGTTTTATTGAACGGTGTAGGTCATATCTCAAAATATATTCGTTCGGTACACTCCGAATTCGGACATAGCACAGTTTGTTTCAAATTAAATAAAGTAGAGCATAAAATTGATTTTTCGGACGAAAATCCAACCTCTTTTCCACAGCTTGGCATTTTCGTAATCTCCAAACTTTATAAAAAGTTTCCAATCATAAGATAGTTTTATTATTACATTGCAAGTACATATTTTTATTTTTTTATTTTAGACGGCTCTAGTTGCCAAAACCACCTACACCAACTGGTCATGTAGCAACGGTGGCACTTTGTTTGCATAATTATAGCATCATTGCTTATGAATATTTTTCAACGAAAAAAAAAATCAAACTTGGCAAGACCATATATCAACAGTCTGTACAAATCCCGACCTTGCCATACCAATACTACACCCGGAAAAAAATATTTAAAAACCGACCTCCTTTTCAGCTCCCAATCGGATGAAGACCCGTTAAGAAAAATCATGAATCCAGCGGCAGTTTATATCCCTCGCAAACACGCAAACCGCCCTTACTCAATCAACCGCGCTATTCACTCAATCATCTATTTCATAAAACCGTGTTGATTGCCCAGATTCGTAGGTTTATTTTCCCTCCAATCCAGCGGGAACTTCAAATCCGAACTTCCAACTGGATCCGTCTGAATCTAAAAAAATCGCTATCCTCGAACTCCGATCGACCACGCACCCGATCCTTCTCACATTCTCCACCCCTCATTCGTAATGTGACAAAGAGTAACCATCCCAATTTCCTTAGAACAATACCACATCATTCAGGTGTTCCGATCAACGAAGAGGTCCATTCGTTCACGAGCTCGGCAGAGAGTCGTGTTCCTTCCATGACAGCGGGGCAACGGAACAGCTGTTGAGGAATACACCGAAAACGGTGACGACGACGTCGATATATATATATATATATAAAACAAAACACATAAATCGACGAAAGTTCGCGAATGCCCACTGCGCGGCGAAGTTTCGAAGATGCGCGTGTTCGGTGGCGGTGTCTAGGCCAGCAGCCTTGGCTCGGCGATGTCTCACAGCGGTGTGTCTTCCATGACCACACACGCTGTGCGTTGTGTGTTGTGTCTGCAGAATGCAAGCCGCCCCTGGAAGTTGAGACGGTTGCAAGTGTAGTCCGATGACTCGGTTGCGGTTTATCCGCAACCGCGAAAAGACATGGAGCGGAATCCTCTCTCGAGAGGAGACACACACACACACACACATACCTGCATACATTCGTATGTGTATAGTTATGGCAAAGAGGAGTCTGGTACACGAAGAGAGTAGAATCACCCAGAAAACGAGATGAGTATTTCGCTCTCTTTTGGCCTCCTTCTCCTCTCTCTCTCCCTCCTCATCTCTCGAGGCTCCGTATAGCGAGAGGTGACTGATGAGGACGAAAATAGAGGGAGAGTTCGTTCGGCTTGTTGCCTGCAAACGACTTACAACTCTCGCCCGGCTCGGCGGCAGCAGCACTACGATGATGCTTGTATCGCTTTTCCCCCGAGTGTGCCACGTGCACGTGCGTGCGTCACGCGACGTTATTTCTCCTCGGGTATCGCCGGCCGTTTCGTAAGGAGACAGAAAATTGAGGAGACGAAAAGAGGAGGAAGATGGCAAAGAGGAAAAACAAGTGGAACGGAGAAACGAGGGATTTGAAGATGCACATTTGCAAAGGAAAATAATTGGGACACCGTCGTGGCGACGCCGATAGCAGTTTCACCGTCAAATATGACTGGGGAATTGGAATCCCTTCACCATTTGCGAAACTCCTTTAGGGGCCTTCGTACTCGACTCTGTGCGGATCCATGCAAGTTCCGCCGGTTTAAAGGTGCGATGAGTCGCGTCGGGAAATACCCGCGAGACTGTAAAGAGACTACTCCGCGATGTACCCCATGGAGGACGCAACACGAGGTGCATATCCGGCTTGCGAGCCCCTCGACCTTATATGGGATCGCGGGGTCTGCACCCCGCAACGGGAATATTATATTCTCTTAGCTTCACTTTGTACGCTCGAATAGTCGCGGGTAAATCATGATTTTGTCCTCGCGATGACGGCGCATCATTTTTTCGATTTATGTGCGAGCGGACGAGGAAAGAAATGGACGAATTTTACGCTCGAATTTTTATTGGGCATCTTTTTGTCCGTATTCTTCGGATGGCTGCTTCAAGGTGGGCTCAAGCTTGCGCGATCGAGACATTTCGGAATGATCTGGTTTTTTAGATCTTCGGGGACACTGGGAGGCCTTGTAATTTGGACATGCGCGATCGTTCGTTCAGTACTTTCAGGCACTGAACGAACTATTGCGGTTGCTATCAAATAATTCAGGTTCGGTAAAGATGAGAATAAATGGTTCGGCTAATTTGAAGAGATTTTATCGGACATGTTTTCGACTCTATTCGAAAAAAGATTGCCGGTCGAATACCAATGATTATCGATGTTCGTATATTGCAGGTTAACAAACAACAAATAAATTCGCAACCTTCTTAAGAGTAATTGACGAATGAATGGAATTGAAAGTAGGTAATGTATTTTTTTAGCCACCTTAGATTTTTTAGAATAATTTTTAAAATTATTCTGAAAGTAATCTTGGGGTTTTAAGAGTACTTTTATTATTCTTTTACCATTATTTTTGGAATATGGTTAAATTTTTTTAAATTTTAGTCATTTTTTAGTCATTTAGTCATTTTTTAGTTCTTTGGATTCATTAGAAAAAAAATATTTTATTTTTAGAGGAGTTTTAAACTTTTTTAGATTCATTTATAAAACTATTTTTGATATTTCTAGTTTTTTTTCGAATCCATTTCTTAAATTATGTTTTCTATTTTTAGAATAATTTTGTGGTTTTTGCGAAGATTTCGTACAAGTAGTAGTAGTAGTAGTTCCTTTATTTCCATGTATGCCCTCGCGGGCTTCTTACATTTCCTCCTTTCTTTTCTTCACAACAGTTTTCCTTACTCCTACACTTCAACGCTATAATCATCCTTTTGCCACTTGTCCATCCACACTTACATACTGAATCTTCCTTTTTGCTTACTTGCCTATTTAGTTATATATATATATATATATATATATTTACATATTTATAAAGCTTCCATGCTAATATCCTTATATTCTATACCTCTGTTCCTCTATCCTCTTTCTTCTTTGCTATCTTTTCAAATTGCCTAGCTACCTCGCACAACTCTTCCACTATGATTTCGTACAATATATTTTTAACTTTTGAATTCATTGTTACAATTATTTTTTAATTGTTTTAGAGCAATTTTAGGCCAATTTGTATAATGTTTTTGTCTATATTCTTAGAGTAATTTATTAGAGAAGTTTTTCTAGAGTAATTAATGAATGTAAGCGTAATTAATTAATAAAGTATCGTTTGAGAGTTCTTAATTAATGAGAGTGATTCATTTATACGAAAGTATAAATGAATCACTCTCATTATATGAATGAGAATTATTCTCAAGCAATCCTCAATTATGAATAATTGAGGATTTTAAAAAAGTAATTAATGTATAGAAGAGTAACTAATGTCTTAGAGACTTTTTAAGAGTAATTCATTTATACGATAGTTATTGATTACCTAAGGACTGTACTAAAGAACTTATTTTAATGACAGTCCTCCATTAATCAAGTTCTCTTTGAGAGTAATTAGTTAGCAAACTATTGACGAGTAAAATGGCAATTCAATATTACAAGAATGCTACCAACAACAAGCACGCGCCTTTTGACAGCTTCTTTTAAAAAACATCACAACGAAAGGGCCCTATGCATAGAAAATAAATTCGTACGAGGATTTCTTTCTCTTTTTCGTAAGTACCCCTAGAGGAAGGATAAATATCGGTTTGTCCGAGACAGACGCCGTGAGAGTGGTGAGGCTAATGGTCCTTTTCGATCTCCCTTTTCTCATCTCGTAGTGTGTGGCGCGTTCCCTCGCTTTATCCCGAATCGTTTCTCACGGGAGGCCATACCGCGTCTGCCTCTCACGTACGCGAGTGCGTGTGTGTACGTGTACGTACCCGTCCACGGTGTTCATGTTCACGATAACGTATTTACTAAACATCGAGAGGAGGCCCGTTCCGAAAAGCTGCGGGTATTGTTGTTCAACGCGTGTTGGGCCTGATCGCGCGCGCACGGCTCACCCAACGATACACGCGGTTATGGTTTGCTCGCTCGTATGCACGCCCACGCCTTCTAACCCCGCGTGTGCGGACACGCGCGCCGTGTGGTCCCGGCCGGAGGAACCACCGCCGCAACTCCAGAAGAGTAATAGCCGCATGGAAATCTCGTCGGTCCTGCTGCCTGTTTGTTTTTCCCTTCCAGCTGCGTAAGAACCTTTCCGCTCTTATCTCATGGTCCATTTGGAAAATCGCGGCAGGCAGGAAGTTCCAGGACAAACTTTTCTTTCTTACAATTTACGCGAGCGATCGGCAGACGTGGAAGGTTGCGCCGGATTGAAGTTTTCATCGTTGCAATGCAACGGGAAATCTTCATTTTTCATTTATTTACTTTTATTATTGGTTAGAATATTTTTTTTACAGCCTCTGGTTATGATTTTTTAAGGATGTTGAGTCCCTATGAAACATGTTAATGTTAATTGTTCAATAAATAGCTTCTTAGTCGTCATGAAATTTTTACACGACCTCCTGAATACTTCATGTAAAAACATACCAAATTTTCAGAATTCTATCATTATTACTTCAACCTCCTTAAGGGTTGAAATAAAAAATGATAAGAAAATTCTGAAAATTCGGTATGTTTTTGTATAAAGTATTTAAGAGGTCGTGTTAAAATTTCACGACGATTAGGAAGCTCGTTATTAAAAAATTAACATTTTGTTAAGAACAATTTTTAAAAGAAATAAAAAAAAATTTATCAATAAACTTCATTTTGTTTCCGTTGCTTTCAGTATATTGCAGATATTATAAAATTGAGAGGTCAAAAAAAAAAACTTGTTGCAAAGTTACATCAGTTTCCATAAAACAACATTTTATTTGTGAATGTTAATTGTTCAATAACGAGCTTCCTAATTGTCGTGAAATATTTATACGACCTCCGAAAAACTTCATACAAAAACATACCAAATATTCAGAATTTTATCATCATTTGCGATTTGGGACTCAACATCCTTAACCCCTTCGTTGGCATTGACGCAATAGTGCGTCAACCTTTATTTCCGCATTTAACTTGCTCTGATTTGAAATCGGAGCCTCACTAGGGGGTTTTTGGGCTCGCTGAATCCGAATTTGAAGTCAAAATTTGCAAATTCAAAATAACGGCGCCAATATGGCGGACAAAAATCAAAAACCTTACTCGATGGAGAGGAAAATTAGTACTCTGGAATTTTCGAGGTCGCTTATTACGAATCTGAACACAAAATTCAAAAATGTTCAATGGTGGATCTAATATGAAGGACGAAAGTGCAAAAAACAGCTCAATTTGGATAAATCTTGGTACTCGGGGGTTTTCGGGGACGCTGAGTGTGATGCTGAACTCAAAATGAAGGAATTTTTCATGGTGAATTCAATAATATGGAGAATAATACAATAAATAGGTGGAAATATATGAAGCTTGAGTACTGCTTTTCATCTAAATAAATTTGTATTATTTGTATTTTCATTCGCCATATTTGTTCGTCATTGTGAAATCCTGAATTTTGAGTTCGGATTCGTAATCAGCACCCTCAAAAACCCCAGAGTACAAGTTTTCAGGATAAAAAGTTTTCCTGCCATTTTGGGCACTTTTTGTCGAATTCTCTCTGCCAATGAAGGGGTTAATAAAGATTCCCAAAAATGTTGGAGTGACTTTCGTAGCCTAAATGTATGAAAAAAACGAAAATGCAAAAAAAATATATTTTTTTGCATTTTCACTTTTGACTGTGCATTGAATTCTAGGACAATCTTCTTTTCACAATTTACGCGAGCGATCGGCAAACGTGGAAGGTTGCAACCGGATTGAAGCTTGCGATGCAACGAACCTTTTTCTTAATTTTCTCATTTCTTTATTTTTGTTATTAGTTATAATCTTTTTTTTTGCAGTCGCCGGTTACAAATTTTTAATAAGAATTCTCAAAAATGTGACTTTCGTAGCCTAAATGTACCAATAAATTCGGGAATACGAGGAAAAAAATATTTTGTTGCGTTTCAACGGGGCAAACTTTAATACCATGCAAACGGAGTTTATATTTGGGGACCTTTTTGCCCGTAATTTCAGGACAATCTTTTTTTTCACAATTCATCCGAGCATTCGGCAGACGTGGAACGTTGCAACCAGATGGTGTTGATGTTTGCATTGTTGCAACGCAACGAAAATTCTTCATAATTTTTTATTCCTTTATTTTTATCATTATTTAGAATCATTTTTTGCAGCCTATGGTTATGAATCTTAAATAAGTATTCTCTCGTTGGGTATACTTTTTCGTGCATTTTGAGTAAAAATGATTTCTCGAAACTGCGAAAGCGTCCGCAAACGTCGAAACAAGTGTCTAAAAATGTTGTTCCCATGCGACGCCTTTCCTTTGCACCATTCTTCGTTGCTACAATCCAATGAAAATAAAGTGCAATTCGATCTCCTTCTCGTTCGCTACGCCTTCGAATAATGACGTCAAGTTGTCCCCCCTTCGAGATTGCGACGTATCATCGGTTTAATTGAGTCGATGACTTTTTTTCAATCGCCTGCGTTCACGTCCCTCGCAAGCGCCGACTGCAACACGAGCGGAACTTGTAAGCTTGCTTGTAAATTCACGAAAAAAAAGTAAAAATAAAAACAGCAACGATACATTATTATCGGAGCTCAGTGAACAAAATTGCTGTCCCGTTCGATATTTCCTTTCGATACAAAAGTTCTTTCATCCTGCTCCGGCAGTCTTCAGGCCCAAGGATGTCCGCGTGCACACATAACGGAGTACACATAGGTGTATAGGTATACATTTCCGTATAAAAGCCTCGGTGGAGTACGAATTCACCTCTGACTTGGGTACGCGCGCGCGTCGTTTTTCTTCGTGGCGCCGGTGCTCAAAACTCGTTTTCACAAATATACACACGCGTTTATTGCATGCACATATTTGCACGCGGTTGCGAACTCCTTCGTATAGTGCCCTTCGTCGGGCGTTCACGCGCGAGATCGCGCATTCAATGCCCGGCGTCGCTTTTCACGTATCGAGACTCGCACGTTGAGCACCCACGCGCGAAATCTTGGCGCGGCAGGAGTGAATGCCCAGTTAAAGGTTCGAGAGATAAGGACAAAGAGAGAGAGAGGGAGAGAGAGAGAGAGAGAGAGAGAGAGAGAGAGAGAGAGAGAGAGAGAGAGAGAGAGAGAGAGAGAGAGAGCTAGCGATACAGATAGGGAGAGAAAGAGAGACAGACGGAGAAAGTGCGAGAAAAAAGAGAAGATCCGGATAGGAGAGGGTGGCGGCGAGTCAAGGCGAGGAAGCTGTGGCGCGCTCCCGAGTGTGAATGAAAGTCATCAATGGGCGACTACCGCGCTCATGGTTCGTACAGCCGTCGTAGTGGTAGTACACTACTAAATATTCTGTATATATATATATATATATATACAGTATTATATCGTGGTGTTCTTTGCCTTCTCTCTCTCTCTCAGTCTCTCTCTCTCTCTCTCTCCCTCTCCGTCTCTCGAGGGCAGGGGGGAGCTCTCTCGCTTCTGCCCACACGCGAGGATATTCGCGCTTATACGAGCGGTCGCCGCATCGGATTGCAGAACTTCAGACGAGGCTGCAGCGCGGTCAATACACATCGACGTAAATATACCCGTTTCACGTACACGAATAATCCAATGGGGTATGAAAACTGATAGGGCATGTGATGAGTGACGGTACTGTTCGAAGTTGATCAGCCGACGAACTCGGGCGAAATGTTTTTGCACGAAATGTAGAAATTGTATTGAGGTTATGCACGAAAAGCAGCAGCTGAGCATTCTTTCGTCTGATAGTATTTGAGTATTTTGTAGTGATATTATTTGAGACTTTTTTAATCGGATACTATTGGAGTATTTTTCAATGTGATGCTTTCGTGCGTCGTTACCAAACTGATAATTTGTTGAGTATTTTTTAATGCTTAAATAGTGCTAGCTGTGAAAAAATACTCAAATAGTAATAGAGTAAAAATATTCAAATAGGTTTGAGTATTTTTAATAATCTGTCACTATTTGAGTAATCTTTTATCTAACACTATTTGAGTATATTTTTTATCTGATACTATGTGAGTAGTTTTCAATTTAATAGTATTTGAGTTATTTCTAATCTTATACTATAGAACATGTTTCTGTTCTGATAGAATTTGAGTATTTTTACTTTCATAATATCTGACTATTTTGAATGTGATACTATACGAGTATTTTTAATTCGACAGTACTTGAGTATTTTTTAATATAATGTCCTTTGAATATTTTCTAAGGTTATACTATTTGAATATTTTTTAATCTAACAGCATTGGAGTATTTTTTAATCTGATAGTACTGGAATATTTTCTCATCTGATACTATTTGAGTATTTTTAATTTAACGCTATTTGAGTATTTTTTAATCCGATACTATTTTTAGGGAGCCGTAATCACCGGTGTTTGTCGCACTCCCCTTTCCTTGCGACCCTTAGGTTTCCAAGTCTGATATAATACATGCCAATAACATTCCGTGAGTATTTTCACGTACGTTTGTTGACATCACTATAAAATAATTCGTTTCGGAACAAATATTTTTTAACTCCTTTTAAAATCCTAATCTGCCATACTTCCATCAATGTACGAAAAATCTTACCCGTCAAGTATCGATAATTATCGGTCTTTGCAACCGTTGTTCAGCAAGCCACTAATCAATTCGCAGTCTTTGCAGACTTATGCTGACTACTTTTCCTTCACCGATGCCTGTACAAAAAATAGAAATAGAATGCCTCTAAAAAAATTCAAATTTTCGATTCCCTGCAACTAAAAAGATTTTTGTATGAATATTTTTCAGTTTTTCCCATCATTTCTAATTTCTGATTGACGGTCCCTGCATCCAATCAATTCCCATTCAGCGCGGGACGTTTTTGAGCGCGTAATCTTTGACATCACCCTCTCCGTCCGGTCCTCGTGGTGAATACAATGGACATAGGCAAAGTTACATGACCAGCGATCCTCCAGTGTGTTCACCGTACATTCGCGTTGATATAGTGTCGAGAGAGTATCGTCACAGCTACAGTATCTCCAATGCTGAAGGACGCGAATGCAAATATCCGGTGATCGGGTTCCCGCCCGATCTCAGTTCTCACTAGCTCTCGAGTCGACGTCCTCTGATACGTTAATCAAGGTACAATGCATCCAGGCCGATTCTTCGCAGTCGAGAGTCAATCTCGCACAATGCTCCGTCCAAACTTTCGTCCCACGGTTTAAAACCACGAAGATCGGTGGAACGTAGTAGGGCCGAGAAATTCATTCACTCCAACGCTTCTCCTCGACCTTTTCCTTTTTTACTATATCTGCACGCGATCCGCGCGATTTGTGCAAATTGCTTTTCGAAGATCAGTGCAGCACTCGAGCATGCGGAAAAAGATCCATGGATCTTCGCAGAGATGAATTTACGAGCCCCGTGCCCTTGGGGAAAAAAAACAAAAAAGGAGGGAAAAAAGGTAAGAAAAACGGCTGGGGTGTAGAGGAAACGAAGAACGCGCACTCGAATCACTGTATAATACTTGTATATACAAAGCGTACGAAGGAACAATGGATCGTACGTACAAGGTGCTGAAAGCGGGCATACGCCTCGGCTCCTCCTGCGCACTTTGGTACCGTAGTAGGTATATAATTTTCCCATTGCACACAGGTAAAGCCGAGCCGTGAATCGCATTGGTCTTAAGCACGAAATCTCAGTGGTCGTTGGTAGGTCGAGGGCTTGGAAAAGTAACGGGAAGATGCCTTGCGGTGTGCGTCCGGACGTCGAGGCCTCTTCTGACGCGAAGCCCGAAAATCTGGCGCATCGGAAGAGAAAGACGGAAAGAGGCTCGTAAAAGGCCCGCGTAAAGTGCCTTAAGCCGGTGCGTGAAAGGGTCCGGGGATGGTGAAGAGCGGAGCAATCCCCGGAAGAAGGAAAGACGCTCTTCGATCGCGGTGTGCACCTACACCGTTGCAAGGGAAAACCTTTCACTGCACCGGTATTTTACGGTTGTGAGGAAATAAGCAATGGGAGAAAGAAAAACGATTTTACACGCTGGCTTTTTATCGTGCATACTTATATATACGGGAATGTGGCTTTTGGACTACGCGAATACATGGTGTTGAAGATTGCATCGTTGGAATGCAGCGAAAATCCTTTTGTAACTTTAATTTCGCTATTTTAATTACTATCTAAACTGTTCTAATGGATTTTTGGGTTATAGGTCCTTAATAAGGATCTTTAAGAATGTTTCAGTGATATTTGTATCCCAAATGTTTTTTTTTTAATTTGCAAATAGAAAAAGAAATAATTTTGTTGCTTTTCTGTTGCATCACGATCTGTGGGATTGATGTTTGCATCGTTGGAGAGCAACGAAAATATTTTTTTCTCTTCCCGTATTTTTTGGCACATTTGGGCTGAGAAAATGATGAAAACTTGTCGAGAATCTTTATTGAAGATTTATAACCAAAAGCTGCAAAAAAAGTTTTTAGGTAATGATGAAAAGGAGAAATGAAAGAATCAAGAATTTTCGTGGCTTCCGAGGATGCGCGCGTGAACATCATTCTGATCTTGGGCAATTGTTGGTCATCTTAGAACGCGAAATCTGGGGCTTGTCCTGGGCAGAAATTTGTTGGGAGTCCCCAGATCCTACCATATTTCTATGAGGATTTGGTAGCGACACCGCACGTAGGCAGGCCACATTTGAATCCACGAGAATTCCGCGCTATTGACGTCAAACGATGTCAACCGGCAAACTCTAAACCAGAACTTGTTGGATCACCCTAAAAAATATCCTTCTGTGATCCAGGGCATGAATTGGATCCCTACGACAATTCCTCCAGGAGTGATAGGAGTTACACGTGTTATTCGCATAAAAAATTATAGCGCTGATTTTTTATTCGTATTGTATTTGTCTTTGATATGTATATTAAAGGAAAGTAGAAGCATTATTCTGCTTGATAAATACACGAGTATCGTATACGACGGTAATAAACTGTTGCTACCCTCAAGTAATCTCCTGCCGAGAAAAACTGAGTGGGAGAGAGCGAGAAAAAGAGAGAGAGAGAGAGAGAGAGAGAGAGAGAGAGAGAGAGAGAGAGAGAGAGAGAGAGAGAGAAAGGATTAAATGAAAACCTGTCCAACGAAGATAATTAATGTTTCAAGCTTGCGAAACTCTCCCTTGCCAATTAATCAGGGAAGTCCGTTATTATTGTTCTCTCTCCCCCTCGGCAGCTCGTTCCTCTCGCACTCTCGTGCATACCCCCTGTGCATGTTGGACGCTGCGCAACGAGGTGCAATATAAATATGAAAGGATTGCTAATATATGCACGCACGTACGTAACAAGCACCGCAGCTTTTTGCAATTATGCCCACAGAAATTGCATTTCCGAAACGGAACAGAGAAATTCGTACCCCCAAATGGTAATTACTTTGAGTCCTGGAACGAATTCATTATTTTGAAAGGTTAGTGGTGAACCTTCCGGGTGCCAATTTATATGCAAAAAAAATCATTCTGACAGCAACGTGACGTAACTGTATGATCCAACAGTATATAAATAATGCGATAATAAAACGCAACGTAAATGAAAAGAAAAATGTATTCATTCGAAATAAACAATCAAAATAAACAAATAAAATAAATTTAAAAAAAACTCAAACCAGGTGGGGATGAGTAATGGAATATGCTGGGGAATGTAATAAGGAGGAAGACCCCGCACAGTGGTATTTAAAATTCAAATATTTTTCAGAAAACTCAAACCCGCTATAACTGTATATCAATTGCGTGTGAGTCCCGACCTCCTCATTCCAATGCCCTTACCAGAAAAATATCTCGAAAACCTGTTTATTGGGCCCCAAGCTCCAGCAGACCCGTTAATTGATGAATTAACGAAGAAAACTGTTTCGTGCCACGTACGGAGCATTTCCATTCGGTACCAAAAAACGCCGAGTATCCTCGGTGAAAGTATGTGACTTTTCGAGGGTGTTCTTTCGAGTTCACCCTTTCGCGAATCCAAGGCGCGTGAACAGCCTTTTTCCGAGGCCCGATAAAATGGTAGGTGCCTTCACGCGTCACCCTCGAGCTTTTTTTCAACGTTTTTTTACCTACTCCGTTTAACACCCTCTCGGGAGGAGAGTGCGAGAGGTATCGCGCTTCGTTGACTTCACGACCGAAGAGAACAAGGGGGTGTGCGAGCGTACATAAGCCAGGAGATCCTACGGGAGGCTGTAACCACGCGAGGGTATCTCTCTCTCTCTCTCTCTCTCTCTCTCTCTCTCTCTCTCTTTCCCGGTAGCCAACTGTGGCAGTAATTCACTTCCTTGTGAAGCTCGCCGCGAGCCCACGCTTGTATACTCGTGCGAATAACTTCTCTCGCACGTTCTCGCTTCTATTACGTGACTATATATATATAGACTACACAAGTGCTCTTCGGTACGCGGTGTCTGCTTTAAACGTGAGACTTTAACGCTGCGACAGGCCGAGATACTTTTCTCTCTCTCTCCAAGAAGAAAAGTCGAGACGTAAAGGGAAAGAGAGAGAGAGAGAGAGAGAGAGAGAGAGAGAGAGAGAGAGAGAGAGATGAAGCTCTTTCTTGTCACCCGGGGTCCAGATCGTAAAGCAACAGCCAACTCTCACACTCAAGTGTATCTCGATATCGCTTTGCTCGTGTGTTCAAGCGTTTACCGGCAATATAATTCGCCGACGATCTCCTCTCGGCCGTCGTCGTCGAGCATTAAAATCCTCACCGTACACCCAAAGAGGATATCTCTCTCTCTCTCTCTCGCCCCTTCAATCGATGATTTTATGGTAATGGCGCGAGAATACATGTTGTACAAAACGTATTCAATATATAAATATTCAATGACGGGATTTCATCGCTCATGTGCGATGCATCGATCATCGCGGACAAAACGAGAGGGTGCATATAAACCCCGATCGTACAAGGAGTCGAGCAGGCGATATCGCGACCTATCTCCTGTTAGCAGTCTGATACGTGATATGTATGAAGTGTGAAAGCTGTACGGACTGATTAAAAAGGAGGAAAAAAAATAATAGCGATAAGGGCAAAGTGCCGGGGAACGTGAGAAAAAGATCAGGTCTGAAGCAACAGGGAGACGAGGAAAGAGAGAGTGAAAGAGTGGGGGTAGTTCACGGATTAGATATATATTTATAGAAAGCACTAAATACGGTGAGATCTGTCAAAACTTGATCGGAAAGGTTGAATTGTGATTCAACAAAAATAAAGAAATATAAACATACCAAAATTCCGTAGCATGTGAAAAAGCGAATCGAGGAAAACATCTTTCGAAAAATCTAGTTTGTTCAAAACATTATTTGAGATGACAAAAATATTCTAGCTTTTTCGAAATTTTATTTATATCTTTTGGAAGTGCTAGTTATTTAAAACTTTTATTTTGGTATGTTTATATTTCTTTATTTTTGGGAAACTCTATTGAGAAAATTGCTTTCAGAATTACCCAATGATCTTTCGATTAGACAAATCATCTAATGTAGGAATAAAATTAATGAACAAAAACATGTTTTGATAAACTTTTATATTCTGAATATTAAGCAGAATTTATCGAAGTTCGTCGGAAAGATAACTCTCAAAATGTTGCAGTAATCCCTCGATGACAAAATCGTCAGCATCTAGAAATAGTAAATTTACAAAAATATTTAGATAAGATTGAATAATTTTGTTGTTTTGGACGCCTTCAGTTCACAGAAGACGCAATTAGACCGAACCTTCTCAATGGCGTTGAACTTTGCATCAACAAAGGGAACGAAAATTCTTCTCGCTTTTTTCATTCCTCAATTTTTCTTATTACCTAAAATTTTTTTTGCAGGTTTTGGTTATCAACTCGTAATAAGGATTCTCAAAAACATTTCAGCCATTTTCGTAGCCTAAATAGGTCACAAAAATACAGAAAAACGAAAAAAAAAATTATTTCCTTCACGTGCCAAGGATGTAAACATCAATACTATTCCTTTCAATAACGTTAAAGTTTGCACCGTTGGAATGCAACGATATATTTTTTTCCAATTCTTTCTCCATTTCCCTATTTCCCTATTTCCCTATTTCTATTTCTCTATTTCCCGATTTGCCCATTTAAGATGTGAATGCAACCTGATCGTTTTAGAGTTTGTTATTATTTACGACCTCAATTTACGGCCTCAGTTTGAAGAAAGAAAGCCTTCAGATAATCTTTCTTCAAATTGAGGTCGTAAATTTCTAATAACAAACATTAAAACGCTTACGCTACATTCACATCTTAAATGGGCAAAAAATTGAGCAATTAAAAAGGATTAATTGTCGTTGCGTTCCAACGATGCAAACTTGAACGTCATTTTTTCTCTCGTTTTCTGGTTCTGGGTGAAGCCGATTAACTTTTGCACAAGAAGAACAGTGACGAAAAATCACGACAATTAGGCCTTTCGTTGTCAATACTCTGGGAGCAATAAGTTCCGAAGGAATGTGAAAATTAGTGCGTTCTGTGCTGAACGTGAGGGAAAAAAAAATTACGAGGACCAAGAGAGCCAGCTCGATTAGACGTAGAATTTCCCGTACGCGTATGAGGAAGGGCGTCAGGGCATAATTGCATTCCTGAGATAATCGAGCGGGAGCGCGGCGTTGGTCATTGTGCGTAAGTCACGGGCCAATGCTGTACCAACACCACGGCTGCACAACACCCGTGTACACGCGTATACTTTACGACGTACCACGTAAGTGCAATCGCGTGGCCCATTGCTTTCACGGTAAAAGGTCTACTACGATACCCCGATTGGTCCCTTTTGGGCCTCTGTACACCCACGCTCGACAAGTACTTTTCTCACAACGATAAGGGCGCGAGTTAAGAGTGTCGCATGTCGCCGCTCACGTTTCTTTTACGTCGAGACGAATTATGGGAAAGCGATAAGTCGAGTGTAGCATCGATTATGGAGTAGACGGAAGCGTGGGAGGAGGCCTACTCTCGGCCTATCTTCGACCCTATCGAATTCACTTTTCGTCCGAGAAAAAAGGCAGGACCAAATATCCATTACGGAATGAAAAAACCTGTCGCTTAACTCTGCGGAATCTCGTCATTGTTTCAGGCTGAATTAATAACGAAATGGGTCAATCTCCCGTTCGGAATTATTCAGCTACGGGTTCTCGTGTAATTGAAAAAAAAGATAAGGTCCCCCGTAGGGGAAAGGTGTATGAGATGATCCTCCTAAGGGAAAATGCTCGTAATTTCACATATATACAATATAATTAAAATCTCAAAGCGTTTACTACGGACATATTCATCTATCTTATGATTGACATATTCGAAATATTCAATTTAGTAGGGTTTCAATAAAAATATTTCCTTTTCTTTAAACCTTACATAAGGATTGTCTTGGATACCCCAGTGTTCAAGATGATCCCTAAGGTATGGACAAAATGATCCCCCGGATCATCTTACCCCGATTTAGGGTTTTTTAATTTCTCCGAAATTAGGTAAATTTAAATAAAAATTGGCTCGAGTTTGCAACATCTTTATGGACATTAATCATAGGTATAACACATAAACGGAACTTACAAGTTAAATTACCTTTATATTATAAGTTTTATCTCAGCCAACTAGAATTAATCAGAACCAGCCTTTTACAGCCAGTCTTAAATCACTTAGGTATATGAATCATTATTTGTGAGATCAATTATACATTCTGGATGTAGTTTGAACATACATAGGCAATCTATTTAACAAAAATAAAGTAGGTACGTTATTTGGGTACAAGATAAACCCTAGGGATCATCTTGTACACCTAGAAGGGAATATACTCGCCCCAAACTCAACTATTTCATTCATTGCTCGGTAACATAACCTATAAGTATTCCACCGTTACTACGCTAACCAAACAGCAAATTGAGCATATTATAAAGCCACAAACACAACAATGATTGCAACTGACACTATACAATAAAAGTTACCTCAGCTCAAAGTCAACCTTGCCTTAAATCAACAGCTTACACTTTTTACTTTTTTTCGTCAAAACAAGTGCGTCGCCCACACCGCTATCATCAATTGACTAACGCCGGGGCAGGGGAGCGCCGGGAGCTATGTTTTACTAAAGAATGCCACTAGATAGCGTTAATAGTTTCGATGCTATTGAAAATGATCATCTTGCCTTATGGGATCAACTCGTACATCTTTTCCCTATATCAACAAAGCTGAAAATGTCAGAGAGGAAAAACGTTCTTCAAAGTTTCTTGGGCTCCTGTTTTCCCTTGGGAAAATCCTAACCTTTGAGCTTGGCAACGAAAGAACTATTTCTATCATTTTTTTTTCGTTTGCTCTTTCTCTTCTTTCTCAAGCTTCCTCGAGAGCATCAATGGTTCTTTCCCCGTGATGAATCGCGCCCACCCAGCTGCTACCTGTTAACGACGAATGTTCGTAAAATCTGTTCTCATAATATATACATCCATATACATGTATATATATATATATATATTTGTATATGTACACAGATGAGCGTAAACTTTACTCCCCCTCGGTAAATTCTAGACGGTTCAGCAACGCTGGCGCAGTCAACGTTCGTTTCTAATTAACGAAAGGTTCTCGCACTAATGGTCCATATGCGACTTTGTGTGCTTTGCGCAACCATGCGACTCAGTCCTGATGAGTCTAAAAACGTGATTCTTATTCCCTCCTCCAATGGGTGAATACGCACTTGAATTGTAGGTTGTGAGTCACATCACGATTATATATATTTGTGTGTGTGTGTGTGTGTGCGCGCGTGTATGTGTGTGTGTGTGTGTGTGTAAGGTGAGAACCGTGGAGAATCTTTTTTTCTATGGACTCTTGTTTCGATCGCATCTTACGCGAACGCGACCGCGGCTGAACTTTTGGCCGCACTCAATGAGACAAAAAAGTAATCAGGACCATGGAAAATATGTACGGCTCACACGGTCAGATAAACTCGAAATTTTATTGATAATTGATTGATAGGAAATGCAACTGTAGATTGCAGACGTGGAGTTTTGGAATATAGTTGAAAGTATTATGAAAATAGGAAAACAAAGAAGTTATACGCAACGCAAGAATTGATTAATTCTTGCGATCCGTATTGATTTGAAGTTTGAAATTCGTCTTATAGATTTATATTAGTAAGAAGAATTTTCTAGAAAAGTTGGAAAGAAAAATTAGAAAGATAGAAGTAAGAAAGACATTAAAAAGAATGAAATTTGAAAGGAAAATAATTACTTCCGAACAGCAAGATTTGATTAATTCTTACTTTCCGTATATTTGGAATGTTATTGAAATCTTTTTTATTAACTTTTTCTTTCTTATTTCCTCTTTCCAATTAATCTTTTCTAATTTCTTTCTAATTTTTCTGTGCACTTCTTATTCTTTACAATTCTTCTCATTAATTATTTCACGTGGCGCAAGAATTAATCAATTCTACAACTTCTATAATGATAATTGCTACAATGATAATTTCTATGATTACAATTCTATAATTATTGTATAATCTCTTTTGTTCCCTGTTTTAATAATATTTTCGACTATATTTTCAGATACCGCGTCTGCAATCTGCGCTAACATTGCCTACCAATCAATTGGATCGCTCCGTACATTTGGAATGTTATTAAAATTCTTCTCATTAATTCTAATAATATCTATTATCTTGTAGCATTTCTTCTTCAATAAAATTATATACACTTTTTCTATATTTACAATTCTGATTCTCCTCCTATAAAATTCTTCTTATTAATTCTTATAACTTTCATTTACAATTAGTATAATTAATACAGAGTGTATCTCGAAATGATATTGATCGGGTTTTTATTTACTAGAAATGGATGAACGAGCATAAAAAATGGTTGACTATGCGATTCTTCATTACGTAAACGATCTACGCGGAAATAGCAAAATAAAATACCGGTAGTTAGGAGCAGGCTTGCCTCCCATCAAGGTGAGTATCGCCGATCTCTACGTGTTTGGCGAGCACCAGCTACTGTTGCACGCTTCATTGTTTGTCGAACAGTGCACGCCCGTCTATCTCTATCTCTATCGCATTCTCCAGCTCTTTTCGCCTACCGTCCGTCCAGCTCCCTCTTCCCGAGCTCAATCTCCGTCGTTCGGACGGTACAACACGCGAAAATTTATTCAACCGCGGGATTTGCGTAATTTAGCAAGTCTCCCGCCTGTTGCACATGAGCTAATTGCCAATGGCGTTGAAGCTCCCAACGTTGGAATGCAACGAAAGTTCTTATTTAGTTGTCTCACTTCTTCATTTCCACTATAATGAATAACTTTTTTATCCCCTAACGTCGTGGATCTCTAATGAGAATAAGAAAAATCGTACCGGCGATCGTAGTGACCTCAATTGGCGAAAAAAAATGTGACCAACAGAAAAAAAATGAACTTTCTTTGTAGGTGGGACCAAATTCCAAAGGCCCTCTTGTTTGATTAATTAAAAAACAAAAACTTAGAGACCCTCCCGACTCGAAGATTTTCCTTTGCATCAACGTTTACTTTTTTTTTTGTCATTGGCACAAGTGTTCGAAAATCGAAAACCTCAGGCGACGACCTGATCCTGTCGTAGTTGACTGCTCGGTTGATCGATGTCAATCGCAAAAAATAACGCGGGTCTCGGACGACAGTGTAGAAGGGAGGCCGAGGATTCCGCGAGCCCTTCGGCGTTTACAAGGCCCTAAATCAATGAGAGGAATATCCACTGTCGATCGTCCTGTACATGCGGGGGAGGCTTCGCTGCATTTGGCGTGTCGTGTTAGTCCTGGAATGGTTTTCTCGTTCATATACCTACACCGAGAGAGAATATATCACTGCGATCCGACAAAGAGTTCGCCGGCTCGTGGTTAGGCTGCTGAGGGACTGAAAGCAAGAAGAAGATACAGAGAGACACACACACAGAGAGAGAGAGAGAGAGAGAGAGATAGCCTGAAACGACGAGCATGACTCTTGCATCCCTTTCAAGTGTCAGGACAACTGCGAAGGGACTCGTGTGCGCGTACGACTGACGCCATTACACGAAGTATCCGGCGCGTTTCTCTCGCATATACTATCGCAGAAAATGTACGTACGCAATACCTTAATGTACCTTTGCATATGTGCCCACGTGTATTGTTGCGGGACGCCTGAAACACCTTGCAAATTGATGGATTAAGTCCGGGCTTTTACCACCGTGAACTCTCGTCGATCCTTCCCGAGGATCTAGTGTTCGTGCAGCTCCTATATCCTTCCTTCCCGCATTTTCTCTCTCTCTCTCTCTCTCTCTCTCTCTCTCCCCTTCCGTTAACTTCTCGAAGTTTGTCAAGCTTTCGTTCGTCTTTCCGATCGCGAAGGGACGTTTCGCCTTCTGGACGACGATACACTCCGCCGTTAATTAATCCGGTTCGATCGCTTTTCCTATCTGGCCGCAATTATCTACGCCCAAAGCAGTGGAATATTCGAATCGCCAAAGAGAGAAGCAGCCTAACGATACTCGTACGCGATCGAAGGTAGAGAAATCTCTCGCGATTGGCACAAGTGGCAGATAAGATCGTTATATATATATATTTACGTGGATATGTAACGCATAGTGCATATACTTTACGCATGCACATGCATAAGCAAATCCGCGAGTCTCCCGGCTCGAGTCTGCTTGATTGAACGGAAACGAGAAATCGTCGAGTCTCCCTCTCGTGGACAGTGAACGCTCTGTATTTATCTGAGACTCGTACGTGCAATATAATATACGTATGATCACGTATATATGTGTAGTTGGGAGAGAGGGAGTGAGGGGGAGAGAAAGAAAGAGAGAGAGAGAGAGAAGAGGATAGTGGAACGAAGGCTTGAATAATAATTCTACGTCTTCTCTTGTGGCTTATCGTCGATCGGGATACATCGAGAGACGTTTTCTCTCAGCAGCTAGTCCACACATCACTTCGACTCGTCTCGTTTGGCCAAACCGATATAAATCCTTCTCGCGTCGACGTTCCTTCGAAACTTTTTCAAACGAAGGACTTCCGTTTGTAAAAAGTCTTGCCACCTCGAACTATCCGGCAAACGAGAGGAGAAAGAGAGAGAGGGGGGGGGCGGGAGAGGATTGCACAAGATAGGCGAGGACTTCGGGTGGATGGACTTGTGCGAACGATATCCCCCACTCATGTCAAATTTCACATCGTCTCGAGTCATTAGCGCATGTCTTTCCAGAGGACACTCTCGTACCAACGTTGACATAGATATGTGGATTACTGAGTGGCATAATGCCGTAACTAATCCTCTTCAACGTGTGTGGGAAGTGGCTTTTTTACCTTCGGCAAGCCATGTGTACCGGATAACTCTTGGCTAAATGTGGAGGTGGGAGGACGACTGAGGAGGCCCGAAACGACGAGAAACCATCGAGTCAAGTTTGGCTGGCTTTTTTTCTTTGGCAAATTTGGCTTCTTGGTATCGACTTCCACATAGCGTTGTTATCGGTTGTTTTATCGATTGGCCCTATGGGAGTTCTGCAGTACACGAGTATTCACGTTTTTTTCGTACGATGTGTTGTCGAACTTGTACGGGATTCGAGATTTTACAAAATTATCATTTACAGTGGGCCTTATTATCATGGGTTTAATTCTTTTTTTTTTTAAGGCAGGAAGATTTTGGGACTGATGCTCGTTGTTCATTGAAAAATCTCGAACGAACACAATTGCCCCTCGCACGCTCGCGTGATTTTTTTTATTGCTTTGGGTCGAATAATGGGACGGCTGAGATAAAATCTTATCGTAACGGCGGAATCAACGGTTACGCGTACCAAACGTAAAATTAGGAACAGTTATACTCATTGAGACGCGGAGAAAGGAGAGAGAGAAAGAGAGAGAGAGAGAGGGAGAGAGAGAGGGAGACTGAATCTCTCATTTTCGTCCCTGACGAACTGTTATGCATATAAGAAAGCAGGTCGTTGGCACGCGCGTTCTACACAGTCGGTATATAACACACCTATGGAATAATATCGAGAAGATGGCGAAAAATAATGCAAAAAAGAAAACGAAAATTGTTGCCGAAAACACGGGGTAGCACGAGCGAAAACAGCTCGTCGAGCACCTGCAATAGTGGCAGGAAAACCTCGTCTTCATGTTTCTCACCGTCTCGGAATGCTATTATTTTTCTTTTTTTAAACCTTTTCCCTTTTATTCTTCTGCTTTTATTTACTCGAACTTTAGGATGCATTTTTTCCTCTTTTTCAGAACCATCTAGAAAACATTTTTCGCAAATAATTACCCAACAAGGTGCGTACAATTCCTTACGATGGGAGAAAACATTGTAGAGCTGAAACAAGTTTTTTTACGAAATCGCCAATTGTAAAACTTCGTATGCATTATTCCTATAACGATAACAGCTATAATAATTATCATTATTAATAATTATCAATAATGACTAATAATGATAATAAATAAAATCATTAATAATTACGATAAAAATTGAATCACCGACAATCACGAGATAATAATAATTACTATTATCAATAGTTGTGGTTTATAGTACAGATTACTATGGCTAAATAGTAACTTAAAATAGTGAAATATAAATCGTAAATACTAAATTACTGTTATAAACAGTTATAGTTAATAATATAAGTCAAAATTACTAAATAATTATAATAATTGAAGACATTTTTTCAAAGATTCCTGTATCGCGTTTTTGACTGGGTGACACACGAGGTGGTGTCGGAGCCCTTGCCACCCAGCATTATTGTTCCGGCCCAGATTTAAATCCAGCCTAACCCACGGGGGTAGGTGATGTTTCACAGTGCAGGCTGAGTGCGTTGCTCTGCGAGATAAAATCTAGTACGAAACTCAAAAAATTATAATGGTCACTTTTGGTATTGATTTAATTCACGATCGATATCGGTATCATTGCATTAATTTATAATTCCGCATTCTCCGAAGGAAAAATGCCGAACTTCCGTATTCTTATCGGAATACATTCGTAACTTTCTCGTCACAAAATCATTTCCGGCCCTCACGTTGTTTTTTTCTATCTCGAGTGATGCCACAGTTTCTCGGGAAGAGGCAATAATTTTAGTCAGAGGTCAAGAATTCACGGGGTGAATCGAATTGCATTTTCTCTCGTGAGTATCTATCAAGTGTATTCCGGCATGGGAGGGGAAGGGGGTGCATTTGTTCGGCGCCTCTCGTGGCGGGCGCTAGTGAACGAATCGACTGTAATTATCGGCGGGTGAGTTCGATTACAGGCCCTCTTGCCACGCGGCTGTTCTCAGAGAGAGAGAGAGAGAGAGAGAGAGAGAGAGAGAGAGAGAGAGAGAGAGAGAGAGAGGGAGAGGGCGCGAACGTTCAAAGAGTCTTCTCTAAGTTCACACGTTCAATGTACGTGCTACATATTTCATATGCTCCAAGAAGAGTTTACGCTCCACCAAGGAAGCAAAGAAATAATAGATGTTTCCTTTTTTTCAAATAAAAAAACGAGTAGTAAGTCAGCGTTCGAATTAATTTACCAGGAAAATGCAACTTCGTGGGCAAAAATGATGTTTATGCAGCTACTTTTATTCGCAGCTCCCACGCGAAGTTGTATTTTTTTCTTCTGGTCCAGATTTAAATTTATAGATATAACGTCGAACAGACTCTCGCGTGTCAGTCGTAATTCGTGCGAGACGAGCGAGAGATATTAGCCCTCTGCTCTCGCGAGATTTATCCAGCATCCCTGAGAACACACGTGCACCCCACAATTTGGATCCCACCAATCACGTTCATGCACGCTTATGCGTTCGTACGTGTGTATCGTACCTTATGGATAGCAGGGGAAGATGCCCTCCTGAAGTCAACGTAATATCGTTGAGGGCTTGCACCTTGGTGAAATTTTTGGAAATATCGGTTTTTGCTTGTCGACGGATTCTCAAAGCGTAACATTTGGAAAATATTCTCTGACGATTCCAGATCGATCTGTTAAAAATTGAGAGAGTTATGGGCATTTATAAGTAGGTTTCGCGAATCAGCGAACTTTGAACGTGTTTTTCGCAAAATTCCTTGTCAAAATCGATGACAACGATATCACAAAAATCACGACACCGATCATCTTTAAATTTTACAACTTTCGGTAATTCGGTAGATAAGTGATTTTTTTTTTTAAATGAGCCTAATTTTTCATTGCTATTTTCTCAGGCCCAAGCAGTCCCAAAAAAGACGTCGACATGTTCAAAAATGCCCTATTTTATCACGTGTTTCCGCGAACTTCTTAACCCCATAACCTTTCATAGGGGGGGAGGGTGAATTTCAGCTTCCCCCGACTGAATAACATCGGTTATAACCCAACAAATGAGAAAACAGCAAAAACCAAATTTTAGGCTTATTTTTCGGAAAAGTCACTTATACCTAAAGATGTACCCAACCTTCATTTATATATCGAAAAGCAGTTCTTGAACGGAGGAATGTTTTTTTCGATGCATAGTTTTTCTTTATCAACGAAAATAGAGCTCTTTTTATCGAAAATCGATACTCTCACTTTCGACCGCGACCATTTTTTTGAAACATCAATATTTTATGAATCCTTCGTCCAAGCACTGGATAATTTCATGCGAAAACTAAATCGTTTGATTATTTTATTTCGAATGAGTTCTTTCCGAACAGCATTGGTCACCGCGAAGAACGTTTTTCAAACACCGGTCTGCACGAACCATTGTATCGAACGAAGAAAACATCACTTAAGAGCCCGCCTTCGGTTTTATTGAAACTCATGAATGTGATAAAGCATGGAAAACTATTCGACTCGTATTTTTTTTATCCGCGGAAAAACGTTTTTAAGGGCGGAAACGACCCCTCAAAGAAAGATGTGCCACCCCTTTACGTAATTTATTTAAAATCATTCCATAGTGAATTTTTCATCGCTTTGCATTAGAAGAATTTTGGTTTCCGTTTCACTCAGATCGGTGGACTGCATGTGGGTAAAACTCAAAAACCACCCCGCGACACACCTTTCTTTGAGGGGTGGTTTCCCCCCTTAAACCCGTTTTTTCGCAAATAAAAAAAAAATACGTGTCCAATAGTCTTCAATGCTTCATCACTTATGCGAGTTTCAAAAAAATAGACGGCGGACGTGACGTTTCTTGTCAAGTATCACAGTTATAAATAGTTTTTGATACAACATTTTTAAAGATACTAAAAAACATACTCTTCAATGTAAAAAAAAGTTCAACCTGCATACATTTTCCTAATAAAATTTCACGAAAACTGCTCTTTTTTCCGGCCACGTATGTAACCCGTTAATCATTCTTATATAAGCTCGTCATCGCGGTTTTGACTCTAAATATATAGACGATGGGATGCCGAAGCAACATGCCCGAGTGCCCATCATCGACCCGGATGTGGTTGGAGTTTTATTGACGAACATGGTATCCAAAAGAATTTTCGTGCGAATGGGGTATTGACGTTTGCATCGTTGGAATGCACTGAAAATATATATATATATTTTTTCATATCCCCGTGCTTTTTGGCCTGTTTAGGCTACGATAGTCACTGGAACATTTTTAAAGATCCTTATTAAACATTCATAACCAAAAGCTGCAAAAAAATATTTCAGATAACAAAAATAAAGAAATGAACAAATCGAGAAGAATTTTCGTTGCAATGATACAAACTTTAACACCATTGTTGAATATCTTCCTATCGGCAACACAGTTGACTCGAGTATATCGAATTTCATTTCCAAAGCTCTTCAAGCCTGGCCATTTTTCGCATACAACGCGTAAACTTCCCGCGAGTGCCGAGTCGTCAATTTTACGCAAGATATAACGGAAATCGACTCTTTCAACGATTATACAATCTCTTACACTTCGACGCGGATATCTGCATTGCGAAAATGGAGAAACGTTAATTACATCGAGAAGAGCACGTACTCAAAGATGGAGCGGAGAAAAAAAAGACTAGTTTTACAATTCGAAAGACTGTCCGCGGCTGTGTCGAAACCGGTTCCGCGTCGTCGGCGAATAAATTCCGTTAATGATTCATTCTTAACGTGGATGTGAATTAATTCAATGGCTAATCTATCCTGCGAGCAACGTGTAGCCCTCAATTCGCCGTTACGAAATCCTTCGAAATAAGCGATCTCTTATTATTTTATCTCTCGCGCGGGATTCCATTTTTGTGTGGACGCAAACTTGTTGAACAAGATCGAAAAATAATCGTTGTCGAGGTTGTTCGCGAAAAGAAACCAGCTGGTAGAAAAATTGATGGTGGCGGGTTTTTACCCGCATTTCCATAATGCGAGATGATGGAAGAGACGAGAGAAAAAAGAAGGAATAAATCAGGAGTGCCGGCACGTCGCGCAATTTCGTACGGATCGCGTTGACGACCGCGAGTCGATGATCGAAACGATCGGCGCGGTTATTCGCCCGTGTAATTTTGAATTAATACGAGGCGTTAATGACAAGCCCAGAGAGAGAGAGGGGGGGGGAGTTGTGCCCGCTTCCAAGGATATACATAGTCCTTCCCCGTGTCGATCTCGCGGTGTAAATATTGTCGCGCTGCCTCCCTCGCGATGATCATGATCTCCCCCGAGTAACATGAAGGGGGCGCCGCGTCAAGAGATCGAGAAGCCTCGCGCGCGATCGTTATCCGATCGTGTTAGAAGCGCGAGAGTCCCCTCGTGGACACATTGCCCGGAATACAAATTATCCTTGCAAGGGGAGGAGGAACAAGAGTTGCAGCTCCTCCCTCAAGGCTATCCTCGAACATTTCGAACACACGAGGCTCCCTCGCGTTACGAAAATCTACATAGAAACGAGTCCGAAGAACTTGGATACGAGCCAATCCCGATCGATCAGATGCGGATCCTCAACCTCTATTAGCCATTTTCCATGCACGGAAATAGTCTTACTACCACGACCGCAAATTATATGCAATTGGAAAATTACATGACTTCGGAGCTTGCATCGTTGGAACGCAACGAAAATTTCTTTCTTTCAATTTCACAAATTTTTTTAACCGATTTCAGCTACGCTAATCAGGCAAACATTTTTTTAGGATTCCTATTTAGCATTCTACGACACGTTTGCAAAATATTATTTCTGATAATAATGAAAATGAGAAATTGAAAAGAATTCTTGTTGAACTCCAACGACCAATTTCCCAAATAGCGTTTGGCAGATTTCAGCTACGAAAATCACGCAAACATTTTTTTAGCATTCTGCAATATATTTGCAAAATATTATTTTGGATAATAATGAAGATAAGAAATTGAAAAGAATTTTCGTTGCATTCCAAGTATGCAAACTTCAACCCTATGAAATTTCCGAAGTTTTTGGTTTGCACCAATTGTCGGATTAATAAAAATGTTGCAGAGGGAAGAAATCACAGTCATGTGCCTAAATTCATCCGTCGTCTGACGACATGTAATCTCTTAATATATAACCATAGAGAAAAAAAGCCGAAAAAAGTCCAAGCAGTGGTATGGGATGTGTACGGGTGTATATATCTGGATGTGGCCGTCGTACCGTACGTGGTCTCGCGTCGACGTGGCTCGCAATAACGATATCATAAACGATCCATCCCATCAAGCGCGGAAGGGACTTTAACGAGATACTTATCATAATCCACTTGGGACACAGTCATTAACCATACGTTGTTCGTCAGCTTTTATTACAGTAATACTTGCGATGCATTTATTGTACGTGTGCCCAAGGATATATGTATCGGACCACTAAAAACAAAAAGTTCGTAAACCACATCATATTACTTGGGATATTATGTGAATTATGCTCGATTGCTCTCCAGCAATTGAAATCGTAAATATTCCCTTATATCCGACCGCGCTTAATAATCATTTGCCTCCTTTCTACCGGGTAATGAGATTCGATACAATCAAAGCTGCTGATACTTTTGATCGCTTAAGTACTCATCCCGGACTCTTGATTGCGGATACGTTTTATCATTATCTTTCAATTCGTTCGTCGCCGATAAAATGCGATACCATAATCGGCAATAATTATCTACGGATGTGTCTGTTATAGTGACTCCCTATATTCGTAGTTTGATTGCGGTACCGTTATCCAGCCGTGATTACATTTCCGCTTTGTCCAGCTCGGGCACATACGCGCCTTTTAAGGCAGTACGTGACGTGAAAAAATTGTTTTTTTTTTCAAAGTATACATATTCAAGAGTACGTGAAAAAAAATTCAACTTAAAATATTAAAAATTGATCAAGTTACAGACAATTGAGTGAGAGCAGGTTGCGCAACGATTTACGTATACTAAAACTTTCGAATGCGTTTTTCTCGTAACAACTTTCTTCGACCTGGTCGGAATCATAACCCTAGCTATAATGGTCCGATTTTCAATTTTAAAAAAAATCCGTAACTGCAGTACCTATCGTTGTACGTAGCGGTTTTTTCTGTGAAATTTAGTATTTTCTACGCCCCCGAATATACGTTTTGCCAAAATTACACTTTTTTTGAACACCTGTCATTTTGAGACATTTTCTTTTCGAAAAACGGCTACGCACGAAGAAGTACATTTATATAAATTATAAAACTATTTCATTTTGATTTTTTAGACCAATCATTGTCAAATAATCGATCCGTCTGTTGGACCACATTTTTTATACGGAGCAGAAGCTCTATACCTCAATAACGTTGTGGGTTAAAATTTTTTTTTTTTAAAGACGAAATAAGTTTTATGTATGCATAATAATACACTTTCTTCCCAAATCCCAAATAAATAATCTAGTAGACAAAACAAATCTGAAAAAATACAATTTCTCGGCCCATCACCGTGGTGCCCTCCCTAAAATCAAATTCCGGGAAGGATTTCCAGGTAGCTTAATGAGCTTCCCATTAAAAGTTTCAATCCCGTCATCTGTCCACGAAAAAGTCAATTTTTGTCCTTAGGGAGATGTCAAATTTCGCGGAAATAGAATTGGAAGGTGAGAGCTGGTATTGACGTCTGCTTGATCAAAAATTCTTCTTGATATTTTCATTTCTTTATTTCCATTATCTAAAAAATCTCTTTCTCCAGCTTTTGGTTATGACATTTCAATAAGCAATCTCAAAAATGTTTCGGTGTCTTCTACAGCCCAAATATGGCAAAAAAAATATTTTCGTTGCATCCCATCGATGCAAACTTCGATACCAATGGAAGGACCAGGTGTTGCGAAAGAGTGAACGAAATTCATTTTTATGAGGAATCCCATGACATAGGTATCTGTCAGAAGACCATAATGGAGATTCATAGCTCTTTCGTACCCGACATGGCGATACATATGCACACGTATGCGCGTGTGTGGCTCACGTATTGTCCTAAGGACGCGGGGCTCGCGATTACAGCGGCCATTCGCCGGCGGCTTCCCTCGTCGGCCCTCGACGTTGATCGCCTCCGCGATGACAGAGACACTCGTTTCGTCGATTACAGGGTGGTATATATACGAGAGCATTCGAGGGAATTCACGCGAGACCACCAACAGGAAAATCGTGGCAGTACGGTAGCGTGTACACGTGCACACGCACCCGTGTGACACCTACACCTACACGCGTATCGGCACGCTCATACGCTATCGTACTACCGCCGTATAAATGCATATACGTGTACAGGAACGTTTCAACGTGAAAGAGACGACTTTTCGTTGCTCGGAAGGCTCGTTACGCCCTTTTAGTTCTGATCCAATGATGTACAGCGAACGAGCTGATGTGCGCTTGTTTATCGATACCGCGAAGCACCAGGGCGATAAATCTGTCCTCGTGGACGTGCGATCTTGCGGCAACGTTATATATATAGCGGTTGAGTCCGCAGGGGACACCTGCAACGCGGTGCATCGGTGAGAGAAGAGAGCGTGAACGAGGGAAAATAAGGATGCTGGGGATACGTTCACCTACGGGCTTTACGCTATTGCCGCACTTGTGATTAACAACCGTCGTTGATTTTACACAAACGTGCATACCTGTATTTGCACATTTGTAGTATCGTCAGTGGACATAAAACGGAAGCTTAAATTTCGAAACTGGATCGCCAATAGGCACGGAAACCGTTGAACGACGACGGTAAACAATGGAGGGTAATGAACGACCCTGGATAGAATCTCGTTGCGGCGATTGAACGTGATCGTAAAATGAATATACTTTCGGTGGATCGGTGCGTGTGCAATGTTGCAATGGCTTATAGGCTTAGCAGGTCAGGGAGCCTAAGTGGCGCGTGGATCGATCGAGGTGTAGGCGTTTCGAGGGAAGCTCGTGAATGACAGATACACGCGAAGACTCGATTTCCATTTAATCGGAGGGTAGGGGAAGTAGGGACAAGAGGAAGGTGGTGGGTAAAATGAATCATAAGCCTAGCTACTAAACAACGTGGGCGAAAGTCGATGACGTAATATATGGACAGCCCATAAAACGGGAAAAATAAAAGTTTAATTAAAAATATATATCGCGTTCTAACAATCAGGAAGATTGATTATTTTCGTTTCCAGAATTAAAAGATCAATAAATGTTAATGAGTTCAAAAGAATAATTGAAGTTTACGGATTCATAGGTATTGTTTTATTTGAACATGACCGTTCTCATCTTGCCCCTACTTTCCCTAAATCGTATTCCTATACGATCTAATGGTATCGAAGTTTACATCGTTGGAATGCAACTCGTACTCATATTTTTATTTACTTATTTTTATTAAGATATCAAAACTTTTTTGCAAATTACAACTGCAGATCTTGCCATGAGCATCTTAAAAAATAGTTGAGGCATTTTGATAGCTGGAATCTGCTGAAACTAATTGGAGAAAATTTAAAAAAATGCATTGCTCTCCAACGATACAAACTTCAATCCCAATGCGATCTCTGGTAGGTCATTGTGGAATTTTCGTTCAGTTTTGCATTCATATTTTTTCAAGCCGTTCATAGACTTTAAAGAACGCGTGAAAATCCTTTAATGGAGCAGGTATTGAAAGAGAATTCATATCCATTTTATGTATAGGCAGTATCGAGTGTTTATTTATTGAGAAATTAATGTGCAATCGCAGCTCGAAGAGGATGCATACGTCCGGTCGTGGAAATTGCGGTTGATGCCAAAAGTGGATGGTTATTGGAAAATTGGCAATCAATGGTGATCGTAAAGACTGGCGTCAGGATGTGTGTGTGTGATGATAGTATGCAGATACGAATACCTCTGTATAATCGTTAAATCTGTAAGGTTGATGCATGTGCCTTTGTCATTGTGGAATGTTGAATTATTACGCGAAGTCGTTAATTCCCACTTTCCGATTCGAGGTGATAAGATTTATGGGTACTTCCGGTAGGGAAAAAAAGGGTTCGCGATAAAATTGGATCGTACGAGCCTTCTCTCTCCCTCTCTTTCCCGAGCTGTCAGACGGGCGGAGGAAGAGCCCTCGCATTGTACACAATGCGAGGGCGCAGACGTCTGGAGTACATAGTAGTGTTGTTCGCATTGAAACGGAGTTGACAGAGGGAAGGGAGAGGATGAGGGAGATCCCAAGGGCTCCGGACACATAGGAACTGACGCGGAGACGTGTCTCAATCCGCAAGGTGTGAAGGATACGGAGACCGAAACCTATATAGTGATCGGGTGTGCACGCGTAACGCCCTTTTATCGCCTCTGCACGACCCATATATTCAACCGGAAGTCGAAGATGACGCTAATGCTCGCGATGACGTTTATACCCGAGTGTGCGCAACTGCGAACGCGCGTGTCGCGTCCGGATGTTATTGGCGCCCGGGAGGGACACAAGGATAACGTTTAGCCGGAAGGGGAGTACGTTAAACAAGAGCATAAATAATGTGCGGCTGGTTGCAAGGTGCGACCGGAAGTCGTTCGCGTTTTGGTCGCGTATAAAATCTCCCCGTTATGATGGAGCTAAGAGGTCCCATTGTCGTCTGAGTCTGACACCCACAGCGAAAAATTCTACCTTCTTATCGTTACGCGCCCATTCTCGAGAGCTTTGTTTATTTCTATGAACCAAGTGCAGGAAACGACTTATTGGACGGATAGAAGAAATATATAGCCGGATAGGACTTTTGCAAAGGATGGTCGTTGGAAACGTAACGAAATCCTTTTTTTTCCGTTCACGGTAGGTAAGGGAGGCCGGGTGATCACCGATCACAATTCGATACGACTCTTGATGCGTCTTGATCAAATCCCTGTATGGATGTGATAGGATTGGTGACGCCCCATGAATTTCTGTACCGGTGGCTGAAGATTCGTTCCTTAAATTTCCCCCAAACGCTTCATATTTCGGAAATAAGAAAAGTCTCTTCTTACGCTCTATTAAAACGCCAACAAAATGAGACTCCTCTTCTGCCCAAAACGTCAACCTTCTTGGAGAAAAGTACGCAGCGAGATTTTTACCGACTGAGCTGCTTATCTCAAGAACCTACGAATATTACGATGAATACGATTTTTTGTAACCGGCTGAGCTCGTTTTTCCAGAGGCTTCTACAGGGAACCAAATACCAGCTGGCGTTTCGTCCTTCGTTGAACTCCGAGCACTTGGTAGCTCCCGACAACTGGAGCCTCTAAGGAGCCAGTCATTCTAGGCAACTAGTGACTCCAAGCATAGGCGCTGGAACTGTTCGCAGACGTGGTCATTAAAAACGATACCTCGGTGTAATTGCAGTGGGCATCCGACGAGTGACTGGAAGCACCTCTATGATGCTTGAAAGCGCACTGAACCGGAAACTCAACCAAAGAGCCACAGCTCCCGTATCGCATAAAGTGGCCACGGGTCGGATGAGTTCAAGAGTTCTTCTTCCTTTCCTCTTCGGGTCTAAAATACTACGAGGTTTCCGAGGCATTTGAGATATGAAAAAAGGAAAGTAAGGATAACAAGCTGCAGCCAATGACCGCGGAGAATCGTCGAAGAACACGGAATTCTCGACGTTATTGAGCATTCACAGAAAGTATACCGACAAGAAATTTAATTATCGGTTCTGCAGCCCCGTTGGCTCGTGCAAAATGTGCAACAGCAGCTCGGGCACTGCAAGACTTATAATTCGCGCCTCAACGGAAGCGTAAGAAAGTCGCCTCGGAATGAGATATATTGATGATAAAGAAGGAGCTAAGGAGGGAAGTGCTCGATCACCATAAAATATTTGTGAGAGATCGCAGACGAGAATACCGTGCAAATATTCTCTTTACAGATTTAAACAATTATTTCTGTGGCACGAATGAGCAAGAAGTGGTGTCGAAAATTATATCCGTTAAGGGGTTACGCGCCTAGAGGCGCGAAAAAAATGGCCCAATTCCGATTTTCTTTCTGTAAAACGTCCGGTGGAAAAGAAACGCGTTTTTAAAATATAAAGGTATATATATAGATAGCCTTTAAAAAACACGAAAAAATACAGGAAAACAACCAAACCATGGCTGGCAGATGATACTGTTTTCAAAGTCGTTGGACATGATATCTCGAGAACCACTTGATGGATTGTTTCCAAACATACAGAAGATAGGATGAGAAACGTTTGAACATCGTTGACGATTGCACTTTTTAAAAGTCGATCATCATTTTTCATTAGTAACGTAAAAATGACGATTTTTTGCCTAGATTATGTTCGCTTGAGCTTCAATTCGTCGTCACGGTGTGAAGAAAAATGATTTTAAAAATCGACGAACGCCCACGACTCGTATTTATTGTTGACGTGAATAACCCGTTTGACTTTTACATTTCAGGTAAATCGTTTAAGCTGAAAAGTGTCCACCGCCAAACGTCGCAAAAAAATGTTCATAATTTGCCGGCGGCCATGTTTTTGTTGTTTTTCTGTTTTCCTTGGTGATTTTGTTTTAAGGCTCACAATATATGTACCTCTGTGTTAAAAAGAAAAGCGTTTCGTTTCCACCAACCGTTCCCAGAAAAAAAATCGGAATTTGGCGATTTTTTCGGGCCTCTAGGTAGATGTAGTCCCTTAAGAAAACGTAGAGTGGTACTGTTGAGTCGTTTTGACGTAAAACAATAAAATGAACGCAAAACACCAAAAATCGGATCATGTTGAGTAGTATCGACGTAAAACGTTGCGTAGTATTATGGAGGTACGATCATTACTACGAATCCAACTTTCGGATTTGTAATTTTTATATGATTTTGACGAATACTTTATGCGCCTAGTGCCAAAATTTGAGCTATTTTGACTGTTTAGTTTTTTCGCAATAAAACTGCAAAGTTGAGCACTTTGAGTTACCGAAGCATGTCGTCTTATGGAGACGGTCAACGGGAAGTGTGGTGATCGTGGTTTTTCTGCTCACGTATCCAACTAAACCCGTTGGAAAACTGAAATTCGTTAGATTAGATATTGTAGTAGATATTGTAAAAAATAAGAAAATCAATCTTCGCCGTGTAGTTAAAGCACTACATTACAACAAAGTTTCAATTTCCGGTTGAAAATGGTCAGAACGACGAAATAGCACCCACAGACTTAACAACGTCGCGAGTAACAGCTGATGCGTTTGGCGAACATAACCCAGCTTTGTTTTGAAATTAATTTGAATAGAAGCCGCCACAAAATATGCAAACAACAATTTATGGAGTTTTATTATTTATCACGTATCAATAATATGTATAATTATATTCTGTCTATCGTATTAATTCCGCTGAGGTAATTCAAGCCTATTTTAATAGGTTTCAGGCTGTTTTTTTTTTGTCTTTTTAGTCCGTTTTTATGGTGGATATGTTAATATTATTACGAAGATTACTACCGCGTCGTGGACAATCCAATTTTGTAGTTTTTATTTGTTCATTTGCAATAAATTCATCATTTACCACAACATTTGGCACACCATAATCGATGATACGAATAATCAACAAAAGTAAACATCAATCGGAGCAGCTGCGAGTAAAATAAATTTAGACTCTTTTGTGACCCCGCGGAAGTGATCGTACCTCCTTCAGAAAACGTTGGGAGTATGCAATTTCTTCTAGAATTACTCCATCGCAATTCTAGAAGAAGAAAAAACAAATTGAGGTATTTCGAATTTTTACTTTGCATCGTCTGTGATCATTTCTCGAACGTCATGCAGATTTTCTCCGAGTAAAAAAAAAACGAAAGCCCGTGTGTGCGGAAGAAAATGTAGAGTTATTGAGCGTGGGGCTGACCTGGGATGTAGCCCGGAGTACTATAAAGTGCTTGACGTGAGGTATACGAGGTCGTTTGTAAGAAAGGGCTCGCAAGAGTTGAAACTAACCAGCAGGAGGGTTGTTATATGAGCGAGAGATATTCGCGAGCGGATGTATGAGGGACGAGGCTCGTGTCCGCCGTAAATAGTTATTACAAATATAACTACCCACGAGGCGAACGCCAGTAGTGAGCTTAGCATGACTTCGTGTATACGTGACATTGCCATCGAGACATCACGATGCCCGTGGACTCCCCTCGCTTTTACGCTGGACCACAGAATCATACGCTGTGGCTGAACTTATCTTTTAGACTTCTCGGAAGCTCGATCGATTCACGCATGCGCCAACGATCGCATGCTGAATCATCATTGAGCGCCGAAAGATAAGGATCCTCGTCGTACGCAACTGCCAATGGATCCATCGATCGAGTAACGTCTGACAATGCTGGGAGAACCAGCGAAACATGATTAAACCACACGCATGTAGATTTTTTGATTTATCCTTTTTTTTTAAGGCTATACGTACTTCTCTTGAAGACAATAAATAATTGATAAGATCTTTTCGACGGGGCTCTACGTCATGAAATATATATATATTTTGAAAGCGAACATTTCTTCACCATTTTCTAGACTTAGGCTATGTGTTATTATTACTTTTGGCTATTACGTGATATATTTTTATTTTCATTAATCTTTGACAATGACGGAGGTATGACACGGTCTTCTACACTGCATTTTCCAAACTGGCGCGACATATAGCTTACAAACGAATCGACGGATATTTATGATATTTGGCATAAATTTTTCTAACCTTATTGACTGAAACATGACCCTACATTTTTTTGGGAATAAAAAAAAGTATTTTTTTATGGCGGCCATTTTAGAATGGAATTTTAAAATGTTTAGTTTCAAAAAGTTTTAACTTAAGTTATAACATTTTGAAAAGTATTCTTCTATTGTAGACATTTTTCGGAATATTCAATCTTTTTCTTTCGGAGCGTACGATTCCATCGATTTTTAACATTTCTTACTTTTTCTGGGTTCATTTTCGTCGTATGAGTGTTAATGAAAGAAAAGTCTGCGTTGGTTTTGTCCAGATTAATCCCGCCGAATGTTGTCCCGCTGTCTGACAACATTCGGCGCAACCCCTTTGGATGATCGTGCCGTACTTCCGCCATTTCTAAAGATGAATTAAAAAAATACCATGTAACAGCTAAAAGTAGTACTAAAACGTACCGTAGGTCTCAAGAATGGTGGATGTCTTAAAAAAAATAATAAAGATCAGCAATTTTTTCCGCGCATAATGGTACCTCCGTCCTTAAGCAGCATTGGACATGGCAGATACTCAGAGCACGGGCAGGGAGTCGTAGGAGAGAGTTCAATCGGGATGATGTCATATTTTGCATCGTTGGAACGCAACGAATGTTAATTTTTCTTTCATTGCTCTCGTTTTTTGCCGCTTTGGTGCACGAAAATCACAGGGACGACTATTCTCATCCTCATTAAAAATCCAAGACCTTAATGGATAAAAAAAAATAATTGATTACAATCAAAAAAGAAGAAATGAAAAAAAAAATGTTTAACTTTCGTTGCATTCCAACGTTGCAAACGTCAACATCATCAATTTGGAGAGCCAATACGACGTTGAAACTCAGGAAAAAAATGGCAGAATACTTTCTGCGAATTATAGGGATAAAAATAAAATTTCCGTAAGAGAATTATGTAAAGCAAAGAAGAAGCGGAAAAACTATGCAAAAAGAGAATTAGGAGTGTACATAAAGTATGTGTGGTACACGTGTATAAATTATATACATTATATGGACATTATATATTATATATTTATATATCTAGGTCGTAGGCGAAATGGTCCAAAAATTCCTTAATACGGAGCAAGAAGTAAGCTCGTATATCTCGCCTCGTTTCAAATGTCGCGAGGGCGGTTGATAAAAATATCATCGCTCTCTCCATCCTCGCTCGCTAAACGGAAATTCTTTTTGCTCCTTTTCTCATTTTTTTTCTTCTTCCTGTATCTCTCGAAACCTTTTTTAGAATGTTCTGTCTCAACGTGTTCGCCCCTTCGCGCTCTCTTTTTCTCTCGCTCGCTGGCGCTGGGTGAATAAAAAAATGATTTATCCAAAATGTGCACGAGGCACTGTACAAATATGGCGCCGTGAATTCTGATTGGCGAAAAAAAAAGGATTCCGAGATTTAGATTCGCGAATACGAGATAATTTGCGCGTTCCATCATTCGCTCCTCGAGCGTGGACGCGGTTAAGCTGCGCAAGAATATTTTTTGCCCGGCGTCAAAATAACGCCGTATTATTTTTACGATGCGTCGCGATTGCCCGCACGAAAAAGCCTCGGCTCAAGGGAGATATTTCGGAGGCGAAAGAAGGAAGAAAAAAAAGGTTACGAGAAGGAAAAAAGTGAGAGAGCACGCGCGGCGAAAATTCTCTCGGAGCGAATCTTTAACCACCCGCGGCAATGTTTCTTTATTGCCGGTTTATTATACGCCCGAGAACACGCGGCATTTTGCACCGCGTCACGGGGCGCGTGTACGATCTCCCCTGCGCGCTTCCGGGCTCACGAAAACCTGTCAGTCGAAATTTGAAGAAAAAGTAACGAGAAGAAAAAACATTTCAGGCACTTCTGGTGCAACTCGAGGAGGAATATATAGCCTGCTGAAGAGAAGAAAAGAAACGAGAATGTCGTAAGAAATTTGTCTCGCTATTCCGGCGTGAACGATGAAGCTGCAACGAGATCGTCAACTCGAATTACAACAACAAAAAAAAAGAATGCGCCAAACTTTAACGAAGTTTAAAAAATAATATATCTGGGTCATTCAAAATATGCGTGTGTATATTTCTTAAATAAATAACACTTTCGAGGTTTTTTCTTTGATAATTGATGAGAGTCGACGTTGCCTCAAAATAAATTTGTTTCACACAAAATTTCCCTGGGTAATTTAAGTTGACTGTGTGTATTCTTTTACGCCGCAAACATCGGTGGATAGCAGTCGAGCGCGAATTTGAGGAACGATATGTGACTTGATTATGAGAGGGACGCGAGAATCAACGAGTTCAGAAGGGGATGAATCGATTAATGCTATCAACTGATGGGAATAGACGAGATAGATGAGGGGAATAAGTCGGGGACAATTTCGAACTACCCGTGCAGAAATTGTCATAGGGATTGGCTTCCGAGACTTATTGACACTTCGCGATAGGAATGTAATGGATCATCGCATTGGATCCCTATGCCAATACGTCACGCTCCTACATTGGATTTCAATTGGGATTCCCTATTGAAATACAATTTACGAATCCAATTTGAATCCCAAAGAATTTCCACATCATCGAACAGAATCAGATACGATTCTTCATCGACTCCATAGCGATCTGTACGTTGAATTTTCTAAACCAATTATATAGATATACGAAATGAGTGAACCTTAGAAGATTATCAAAATAAAATTCGTGCACAGGATCGCGAAAGGATATTTTTTGGGAGACCCACCAAATTCTGTCAGAAAGTTTCAATTGATAAACTCTCAATCGACGTCAATAGGGAAATACCGCGATATCCACTTGGATTCCGATGTGCACTGCCTACGTGTGCTGTCCCTATGAAATCCCTATAGGAATGTGGTAGGATCTGCGGACTCCCTAAAAAATGTCTGCCTACCGATTTCTCCCTGGTGTCTTTCACGTCGATTTCGGCGATTCTCTTAGGGTCTATTCTCTACGGTCAACACCAGATATTCGCTCTCACATTTTCTCTGTCATCATCGGTACTCCGTTCATTGAATTACTCGAGGCGGTTGGTGAACGTGTTACGGAATGCGTTTGCGTAGCAAAACGTTATTCGCACTTTTCGTCTCGTAATAAAGGGCTTTTTGCGTTGTTTTGCATTCTTGTTTCAATATTAATTGGATGGTGGCACCCCCAACAAGCAAATTCATTGCTCCATCCCTCTCTCTTCTTCACTCCGCTCGCTTTCCCTGTCGGCGTCTGCTCTCGAAATAATCTTATTTCGCACACCGTCACCTTGCTCTTATTTAAATACCACCATCGAGAGAAGAGAGAGAGAGAGAGAGAGAGAGAGAGAGAGAGAGAGAGAGAGAGAGAGAGAGAGAGAGGGATGCCATGCAAAATAACACGCACGCACACACGCGCCATTACGCTGAGAGGCAAAGTGACTCTAGACGTTGGACGCGTCCCGAGCCACTCTTCCAGAGTACGTGCTCCGGGTAACGATTCCACGATCCCCGTTGGGTTATCCCGATGCCGACACAACTCTCACAACTCGATAGACCCGCGCAACTAACGCGATATATACGCAGCCGGTGCGCACATATATCGATGGAATGCGCGCAATCCCCGGACCCCCGACCCTGACCGGGGCGATCGCCTTGAACCCCTTCGGCTATACGCAAACCCTTCCCTCCGTTCCCTTCGAGATTCCTCAGAAATTCACCCGCCGTAACCTACCCGCGAGAAAACGGACACTTCGGATGCTCGCGTGACAGGCTGAATGCGGGAAAAACTGTGAGAAGACCGAGCGAGGGAAACTCGTGAAAGGAGGAAAAAAAAGCAAGTGAGTGGTGGACGATTCGAGTCCATTCTCGTAGGCTGTTGGGCACACAAATAATTGTAATATTGAATTGAAACTCGATTGCTTTCAAAAGGGTTGTGCACGTGTTTGGGGTTGTTAGGTATACGAGTAATTGGAATGTTGAATTGAAACGCGATTAATTTTAAAAAGGTTGTGTATGTGTTTGGGTTTATTCGGGATTTTTAGGCACACAAATAATTGTAATGCTGAAAAAAGGCACAATTGCTTCAAAAAAGGTTGTGGATGTGTTTGGGTTCGTTTAGGGTTGTTAGGTACACGAATAATTGGAATATTGAATGAAAACTTTATTACTTTTAAAAAAGTTGTGAAAGTTGTGAAAATGTTTTTGGGTTCTTTTGGGGTTGTTAGGTACAGAAACAATTGTATTATTGAATGGAAATTCCATTACTTTAAAGAAAGTTGTGAGTTTTTTTGGGTTCGTTTGTGATTGTTGAGTACACAAATAATTGTAATATTTATTTAAAAAACTCGATTGCTTTCGAAACGGTTGCGAATGTGTTTGGGTATGTTTGGGGTTGTTAGGCACAAAAATAATTGTAATATTGAATCAAAATTCGATTACTTTCAAAAAGGTTGTAAATGTATTTGGGTTCGTTTTTTTGCAATATTTTTTGTATGAGATGTTAGATACGCAAATAATTGTAATATTGAATTGAAACTTCATTACTTTTAAAAACATTGTGTATGTGTTTGGATTCGATTGACGTTGTTGCGTACAAAAAATAATTGTAATATTGAATCAAAAGCGTTTTTGAATTAATCTGTTCTGTATAGAACACCTGCATTTTACAAACACTAATAATCAGTGATATACAAACAGTACAAATTTGCATTATATATATATATATATATATATATATATTAATAAATAGTTGCCAAACTATCAGAGATAGCACTGAACCAAATTGAGAACTCCATTTTTTTCCGCCACAAATTATTTACCGTAACCTGGATTAATTTTATTGCAATGTACTTACTCACCATGCGCATGATCGATCAACAAAAAGAACCGAGGGCTTGTTATGATAGAAGGACGGTTGGGGCACTCTGCTGTAGTAGGCGGACGGACACAGCGAGTCCACGTGCAAAAATGCACGACGCGTTCGCACCTCGAGACTCAAAATGAGCGAAAAGAATTCTAGAAATATCAATTTTCGAGCAAGAGGCCTACGAATCTGTTTGATAAAAGACAGGACGAGAATCTCTTCTCGATCACTTTGAGGAAGAAACGCATGTGCTCCGGTGCATCGGTTGGCCGGGGCGGGTCTCGTTTCAGTGTTGGTCTCTCGATCTCCGATATTGCTCTTCCTCTCTTTCTCTCTCCAGCTTCGTCTCTCTCCCGAAGTCTCTCGTATATGCATCCGTGCATCCTCGCGAGTCCGATGTTCGCGGCTCGCGAGAATGCACAACTCCTCGCGATCGGTCTCGGACACGCCCACACGTGAGCGATATATATCGATCGTTCCGGAGATACTCAGCTTACCGTTAATTATCGCGGCTCTTTTATTTTCCTTTTGAAACGAAAGCGGACCGCGTGTACCCGAGACACCCAAGGATAATCGTAAATACGATAATACTAGTAATAATAATTCCATTGCTATTATTATTGTTATTGTTGCTAATTATTATCGCGGTGATCGTTACTCTCGTAGACGCAAAATGTGAGTCGACGTGAGATCGCCGAGATTTCGATCTGTCGCGATACGCGAAGATCTCCGGGGGAAAAGAAAATGTTTACGGTAAGTTGGGCGAGAGGGCGGGGCGCGGGCGAGTTTCGCGGACGTTCCCGCTATTTTCATCGCCGTCAATAACGGGTCCCGCAAAGTGTAGCTTTTTTTTCATCGGTCGCGAGATCTCTCCGAAGATACGTCGATCCGAGGACAAAAAAATTGGCTTCTTACTCCAAATTTGGACGCTTGTAAAGACTGGGCACGGGCACGCTACGAATAAAAGGGGCGAGACGCGGTGAGAATCGAAGATCGATGCACTCGCGCGGTGAGCTTCATTCGACGCGAATTTACCGTGAGTCGCAAATGCGAATGACGTTTAAGTTTGCATCAGTGGAAGGCAGCAAAGTTTATTTTCTTTTGCTTATTTCCCAAATTTCCTTTTACAGAATTGAGTTACGAAAAACACGCAAACGTTTTTTGGAAATGTTGACCGGCAATCTACAACCTAAATCTGCGAAATGTAATTTTTTGTAATAATGGAAGTAAGACGTTGGAAGCATTTTCGTTGCACTCGAACGATGCGAACTTCGAACCCAATGAGTGCGATCACTCGACAGGAATCACGGCGACAGGATGGTTTTTCCTTTTGCGTAATTTTTGTGACACATTTCGCTAAAAATATCACTGAAAGATTTTTTAAGACCCTTATTAGGGATTCATCACCTAATAATGCAAAGGGAGTGTTTAAATAGTACTAGAAATAAAGAAACGAAGGAAAAAGGGTTTTTGTTGCATTCCAACGATGTAAACTTCAACAACATGCGACAGGTACGAAATTTCGATATTTTATTTGACGTGTTCATCGATCAGTGAGTCTTCGGTGATGCAATTTTAATTACTACAAACTTCGTACAATCTTAATTACTTCTGAAGGAAAAAGAGAAAATTAGAAGGATTTTAACGCACGTTCTGGTGCAGAAATTTCTATGAGGTTGAAGTTTGCATCGTTGGAATGCAACGAAAATGATTTCTTTTTATTTTACGAACTTCCTACGGCAGATTTCAGCTACGAAAATCACGCGAGCAATTTTTCGGATCCTTATTTAGCGATCTAAAACAAATTCGCAATATATGATTGTAGATGGTAATGGATATAAGAAAGTGAGAAGAATTTTCGTTGCATTCCAACGATGCAAACTTCAGCCCCATGACATTTCTTGAGGAGTTCCCAGATCCTACCACGTCCATATAGTGATTTGACAGAGCACGTAGGGAGTTCACATTGGAATCTAAGTGGATATCGCGCTTTTTCCCGACTGACGTCGTTTCCGAATTTTTATTTGAGATTCTTAACCCGAATTTGTTGAATCTCCCAAAAGAAAATATCCTTTCGTGATCCCGTGCACAAATTTGTTGGGGAATCTCAAGATGCGCCCACATCCCTATAGGGAATTTTTTGGGCTACCGCACATAGGAAGTCCTCATTGAGATCCATTTGGACCCAGCACTGTTCCCTGATGAACACCATTTAAAAATTCTTACCACATTTGAACCGACAATATGTGAAAAGTTACGAGAAAAAATTCGACCTGTTGAAACATAGCTGGCACGCTTCGTGAGCGTCTGCGTGTGTGGTGATATTATGTCAAAGTGCAGTGAAATAAATATCAAACGATAATTACGGTGGATTTTCAGTTACGGTATTGAAATCGGTTTTTTTGATATATACTTTTTAAAGCGATTTATACTTTTTTATGATAACTTTTATACTGTTTGAAGATCCGTTCATTTTGTATATCAATATATTTTGTTTGTAAAATTCAACGTACAGAATGCGATGGGATCCTTGTAAGATTGTAGTTTGCATGGCGCCAATTATAGGGAGCCAATGCAATGGTCCATGAGATCCCTATCAGAAGGTAGGAAAAAGTATGGGAATCCAATTGGATCCCTACGACAATTTCTGCACGGGTCACGTCGGTCTTTGCATCGAATACTCATCGCGACAAGTTCCAAGTTCAAGGATTATGCAGAGCACGCGCTGAAGGTGAAAGACACGGGGATTGACGTAGCTGTGGAATCTGACGCGACTACCGCAATTAAATATTTCGGAATATTTTTCATCATTTAAGGATGTTGAGTCCCAAATCGCAAATGATGATAAAATTCTGAAAATTTGGTATGTTTTTGTATGAAGTATTTCAGAGGTCGTGTAAAAATTTCACGACAATTAGGAAGCTCCTTATTGAACAATTAACATTCACAAATTAAATGTTGTCTTATGGAAACTGATGTAACTTTGCAATAAGTTTTTTTTTGACCTCTCAATTTTATAATATCTACAATATACTGAAAGCAACCGAAACAAAACGAGGTTTATTGATACATTTTTTTTTATTTCTTTTAAAAATTGTTCTTAACGAAATGTTAATTTTTTAATAACGAGTTTCCTAATCGTCGTGAAATTTTAACACGACCTCTTAAATACTTCATACAAAAACATACAAAATTTTCAGAATTTTCTCATCATTTTTTATTTCAACCCTTAAGGAGGTTGAAGTAATGATGATAGAATTCTGAAAATTTTGTATGTTTTTACATGAAGTATTCAGGAGGTTGTGTAAAAATTTCATGACGATCAAGAAGCTATTTATTGAACAATTAACATTAACATGTTTCATAGGGACTCAACATCCTTAAATTATGCCCTTGTACGTATACCATGTAGCGATAATAATAATAATAGCAGCACCAATAATGATGATAATGACGCGACGTTTCCGAGCTAAAAATTTCATCTAGACGGTCAGGTCGAAATGTTGGTTACGGATCTCCAAATTTCTCAATTAAAATTCAATTTTTTGGTCGTTTCGGAGGAACGGGAATGAAGCGTCACGGGGTGCCGTCGTGAATACTTAATTAGAACCGTTTCTCGGCAGTTACAGAGAGAGAAAGCGAGAAAGAGAGGACAAGAGACAGAGAGACGTTGATTGATTGACTGTAAAATTAATTACACCGGTGGAAAAAATTTATATAGAGGAAAATCAGATTAATATTTATAAAAATATTGTAACAAGGAGGGACAATAAATTTGAAAATCAGCATGCGTCATTTCGAAGGAAGGCTTGAATACGGAGTTTACACGAAAGAATAAAACTAATCGTCTCATAATTCAAATAAGTGAGTCAGGGTCAATGGCGATTTTAATTTCGTCAGATTATTACTGAAAATTACTGAGATTTTTTTAAATTCGTTTTTCGCATGACTTCAAAGACATCTTTTTTTACGATTTCACCACAAGGATAGTAGCGAAAAATAGTTAAAATTGTCACCAAAATTTTTCTCGGTTTGACGAATTATACGTTTATAATTATAAGCAAAATCATATTGTGCCGATTTAGATTTTGTGCATTGCTAAGTGAGACTTCTAACAAATCATTGAGTGATTTTCGTAAATTAAATCATCCAAAACAAATTTGGGGAATAATAAAAATAATTTAAATCGTTGCATCGTTGCATTCCAACGATGCAAACATCAACGTCATGAGAAAATAAATGAATTTTAATTGCTCAATTTTTTGTCTCTATGTTGTGAAAATCATTCCAACGTTTTCGAAGATTCTCGTGAGAGCTTAATGACCTCAATTCGCAAAAAGAAGCTTTGAACAATGATAAAAATAAATCTTTCATTCCAACGATGCAAAGTTCAACGTCATAGCAAATTACCTTTTCAAAATTGCTTTCTGTGGACGATAGAGGTTTTTCGACCCATTGTTTACAACAGCTTCAATTTAAGACTTATTTTTAACAAGCTCGGTACGAGAGTTTTCCCAATGCCGGAGAGAGAGAGAGAGAAAAGAGACAGGGGGAGAGAGACAGACAGACAGAAAGGATGAGGCAGAAAAAAGGGAAGACTGTGGTAGCAGGCTCGTCGGTGCTAAATATACATCGAACGAAAGCCGGGGTGGTAGAAAATACTATTCCGATCTCCCACCGCTCGTCTCTGTCGCTCCGTATCACCCAGAAAGACGTTTTTTCCTCCGATTCGCTCTCCAAAAGTCGAAACATTCTTCATCTTCCGTTCGAACATTTCGTATTTTCGTGTCATTTATTTCTCCCTGTCACGCGTCGCGCACACTTCATAAATCTACAGTAGAACAAACGTAACGAACGTCGTGCCGTTGAGAGTCCAAATTTACGGTGGCGATCGTCTGCGCCGCGTTCAAAGTGAAAGTCTGCGAGCGTTTCCAACGTTTCGGAAAAGCACCGTACGCGTAGGTCGAAGGTGTCTCACTCGCACTCGCCAGCGTAGTGAAAATTTTGAAAATCTCAAATCGTCGAAAAATCCCGCTGATCTACGAGGATCCTACCTTGTTTGTAGTTTCGCTTGAATCCTCGAGCTCCATCGACGTCGAGGGTGCAAAAGATCAAAACGAATAAAACGACGACCCCGCACAGCCACGAGGTAACTGACGAACTTGGCGACATCGTGCTACCGCGACGTTTTTCTTCTCTCGCTTCCCGCAAAACGACGGAGGAAAGAAAACGAAGAACCGACCAAACGCGACTCTACGTCCCGTGGTAGTCCGTCATAGCGTGAACTACGCGAAACAAGCGAGTTGCGAAAATTTCGATATCCGAAACTCGCGGTAAAAATCCACAGGAGGATCCGTCGAGGGTACGCGAGGAAAGAAGGATCTATGGATCGTTCACACTTCACTGCACGGATCACGGGATGAAACTGCACATACGATATTCCATGAACGTGGCAAAGCTAGATGAATTTTATTCGTGGGTCGTTCGTTGACGTTTCTTTCGCGCAATATCGCAACGTCATTTCGCGACACCAGCAGGAGGAGGAAGCGACACTGCCGGCAATTCGAATTCGTTCGTTCGTTATCGTTCGTCATCGGGAGTGGGGGATGAAAAATGCCGTCGCGGTTCCAAAGGAGCACATGAGGTGACGAAAAATTCACGTCACTCTCCCCGTCTCCGGAGCCGATTAATTTTTCGACCTCCAAACGGTTTTGCGCTTCATTGAATTCGCGAGGGGGAAAAAAAATTGTCGCGGATAAATTTTAGTACAGACGGAAGGAATATGATGGTACGAAAAAAAAAAAAAAATATGAAATCGTGTTCCCGCGCGCCGCTCGTTTTGGAAGACACAGCCGCGCGTCGTAAGCGCCGCCAGCGAACTAAAGGTCCGAGTCTCTCGGGGGACTTGGGGCTCACTCTACTCTCGCCTCTCTCGTACACAAGTTGGTGTGTGCCGCGCCGAGAGACTACCGACTGACTGTACGCACTCGAGAAAAGAGATCCCCGTCGCGAAGCAACCCCCACCGACCCTTTGTCCAGGTAGACCGTCCGGTACAACGCTCCGCGTCTGTTTATTTCCTCGGACACTCCACCTCGAGCTAACTATTCGTACATAATATACGAGCGGTACGCTTTATCAACTAGACCTCCACGATCGTCCTCTCCACTGACAGTCTTACACAATGTTCTTTTTACACGATTTTAAGACGAAATCCGGAATCATTGGTACACTTTTTATTCTGGGAACGTTGGTGAATGTTGAGGGGAAATAGTTCATGGTAAATGTAATTTTTAAACGTTTTTTTGAACGGCTCACGCGTCGGTGAAATTTTTGAAAATGTCGATTCTTTACTTTCGACGGATTCTCGGAATATGACGCTTCGAAAGTATTATCTGAAAGTTTCAAGTCGGTCGGTGAAAAATTTGGGGATTGTGGGCGTTTATAGGTCCGCGAACCGGCGAACTTTAAGGGGGAAGATATCTTTTGGAGAGGAAAGAATTTGCTGGTTTTAAGGATTTTTCTTAAGGACAGTTTTGTCACCATTTTGAGACTTGTATGTTTTATCACTATTTTTGGCTGTTACATGGTTTTTTCTTATTAATCTTTAAAAATGGCGGAGGTATGACACGGTCTTCTAAACTGCATTATCAAAAGTGAGATGGCTTATGGCGTACACACTAATCGATTGATTCTCATGAAATTTAGTATAAATCTTTCTAACCTTATTGTCTAAAACATGACCCTGAATTTTTTTAAAAAATTCTCTAAGTACTTTTTATTGCAAAATGTAGCTATTTTTTCCTGAAAAATCAATCGTTTTATTTCCAACCGTATCATTTAGTCGATTTTCAACATTTCTCACTTTTTCTTGGTTCATATTCTGCATATGAGTGTTAATGAAAAAAAAAATTTCGCTGGTTTAAAAAAAAATTAATCCCGACGACACTACGTGTCACGCCGTCTGACAACATCCGCCGCAACCCGTTTAGCAGACAGTGCCATATCCTCGCCATTTTTTAAGATTAATTTAACAAAATTAAAATACGGTGTAATAGCCAAAAGTAGTAATAATTTTTTTTTTTTTTAATTAAATCACTGCATTGATCAACTTTAAACTTTACAAGCTTTTCTGATATATATATCGCAAAGCAGTGCTTGAAGGAAAAATTTTTTTTGGATGCACAGCTTTTTGACAACGAAAATAAAGCGTTCTTTTCACCGAAAATCGATACTTGCACTTTAAAACGCTACTATTTTTTCAAAAACCAATATTTTATTGAATCCTTCGTCCAAGCACTAGATTATTTCATGCAAAAACGAAATGCGTTCGATTTTTTAAATTCGGATCATTTGTTTCCGAGCAGCAGTGGTCACCGCGAAGTTTCGAGTCACTGCACCAAATACGGATTTTTTAAATGTTTCTTGCCGCTGAAAGACGATAAATTAAATAAAATTAAAATTAAAATGAAACTAAAAATTAATTACAATAAACTAGAATTAGAAATGAATGAAATTAAACTAGAACGACGAATTTCAATTTGGCGGGAAGATATATTGTCTGCTTGGTATTTTATTATCGATTGAATAAACGTCACGGTGCACCCGTCACAGAACATTGGTACTTACGATTATTGAAATTTATTATGTCTCGCGTTGTACGATCTACTTACCTTGCCTTAGTCTTTCCGTATCTTTGCTCCAGTTTCTTCGTTATCGGTGGGGTGTCCGTTTTTGGTTGCACTGGGTTCCTACTTGTCAATAAATGCTGGCAGAATGAATTGTACTTGAAATGAAAAAATCTTCGGGGATGATATTCTTTAGTCTCAGAACTAAGGGGTTTGTGGTAAAATTTCAAGGATGGAAAACATTGTATTTTTCCTATTTTCAACGCAATAGAATTGTTTCAGACTTTCTTTCGACATTTTTCCCCGTTAAAATTTAATAGTTTTCCAGTCACGTCGATCGATGTATTTCAACCGATTCTATTGCGTTGAAAATAGAAAAACACAATGTTTTCCTGTCTTAAAATTTTACCACAGACCCCTTAGCTCTCGAGTTACGGTAATTAAATCACCTGATTTCGTACCAAAAAAATAGGTGGAAAAGAAAATTTCGAACGAAACTGAAAAAATTCTCGCAAACTCAACGAAAACTGATTCAACTTTTAACTATCTTGAGTTTTTCCTTAAACCCTTGTCGTTTTCGCGTTACACGTTACTTTTCAAATCGTCTGTTTTTTTAATCAAAATATCTTTAGAAATACAATCGTACGAAGCTTAAAAAAAAATTGAAGTCTGAGCTTCCCCCTTTATGATGCCGGTCGAAGAAATGCATTACAAAAATTTCGTCTGTAAACGGGGTCCACGAGAAAAGGAACAAAAAAAAGGCGAAAAATAGTCGTTTTCGAAAAAAGGTACTAGTAAAAAAAATAGTGAAAATAAAAAAAAACGGAATAAAAATAAATTCCTCGCCTTCAAATTGCCGTTTATTAAATTCATTTATGTTAACTATCGGCAAAATGGCATAAAAATCGTTCCGCAACTTTTTAGAATTTTTGTCCGAAAACTTTTCGTTAAAGTGTATACCGGATTCTTTTAAATAAAAACCGACCGAAAGGTTGTTAAGGGCAGGTGGATGAAGTAGTATCCAGTCCAAATTGACCCAGTGTGTCAAAGCCGTACCCAAATATAAGTGTGTCAAAAAAGGGTTAAATGAGCAGCAAAAATAAAATCGTGCCGAAAAATATTCCCTACAAAAGGCTTCAAGGGCTACATTCTATGGCGATATTACGGAAAAGTAAATTCCCTTTTTCAATATCAGAGTATGCACAATTTTTCTCACACGAAAAACGTGAAAGTTCGAACGTTAGCCATTTTTTTTTGCTGATAACGTAAATTGTCATTATCATTTTTTAAAAATTAACAATATTTTTCACCATCACGTGCATTTGGTATGGGCGACCCGTATAGAAACGTCGTAGCTCACCAGGCCAGGCACTTTACGTTTAAGGGGTTACCCCTACTTGCGATTTTGAAAAAATCGATTTTTTTATTGCATTTTTTGAAGTATAAGTATCTGAGAATATGTCCTGAAAATTTCATGTCGATCCGAACAAAATTGACTGAGATATAAGCGTTGAAAGAGAAGAATCCGTTGTGTATACGACCGGCTAATTGAAACTTTAAACGCGTTTTTCTCAAAATGGCATTTCTGAAGTCGGTGACCAAGATTACTCGAACACTAATGAACCGATCTTCTTGAAATTTTGCAGGCTTATTTAATACATAAAAATGTAGTCTTTAATCGTTCGATTTTTTCGTTAAAATCGAACCATTAACTTTGACTGTCCGCCATTGTGTGAAAAATGAATCTTTTTTAAAATCCTTCGATTAAAGACTAGTTTATACTTATATTTGACTAAATCCAACCGCATTTTTTTTCAGATAATCCACTTCGCCGCAATGTTGGTCACCGCAAACCGTGTATATAAAAACATTATTTCATTGACGGCCATTTGCCACTAAACAATGTAATATTTTTCAATAAAAAAATTACTGAAAGTTCTTCAAGATGTGTTCTTTAAGATGGTATATTGATCGATTAAAAAAGTTTTGTAGTTTTCTTTAAAAAAATTCATGAAAAAGGCCTTTTTTTTGCGCTACAAGTGGGGGTAACGCCTTAAGGATGTTGAGTCCCTATGAAACATGTTAATGTTAATTGTTCAATAAATAGCTTCTTAATCGTCATGAAATTTTTACACAACCTCCTGAATACTTCGTGTAAAAACATACCAAACTTTCCGAATTCTATCATCATTACTTCAACCTCTTTAGGGGTTGGAATAAAAAATGATAAGAACATTCTGAAAATTTGGTATGTTTTTGTATGAAGTATTTAAGAGGTCGTGTTAAAATTTCACGACGATTAGGAAGCGCGTTATTAAAAAATTAACATTTTGTTAAGAACAATTTTTAAAAGTAAAAAAAAATTTATCGATAAACTTCGTTTTGTTTCCGTTGCTTTCAATATATTGTAGATATTACAAAATTGAGAGGTAAACAAAAAAAACTTATTGCAAAGTTACATCAGTTTCCATAAGACAACATTTAATTTGTGAATGTTAATTGTTCAATAACGAGCTTCCTAATTGTCGTGAAATGTTTACACGACCTCTGAAATACTTCATACAAAAACGTAGCAAATTTTCAGAATTTTATTATCATTTGCGATGTGGGACTCAACATCCTTAAAAAAAAGTACTCCAGCATACGTACCGTTAAAAAAAAGACACTCTTTCCCAACGGCAGTTGCGTATTCGGAATGAATAGGACGAGGTGGACGTATCAATTCTACAAATAACGATAGAAGACCCGAATAGATTTTTCAACATTTTTTTACTAAAGAAACATGTCTCAGAAACGAACACACACGGACATATTCAGTGGTCGAACTAAATCAACATACTCGGCTAATTCCATTCTCCGTTCTCTGTTTCCTCTACAAGGTTAAGATGCTTTGGTTATCTTTTTTTTCCTCTTAATGTTTCTTTTTTTTCGGGTATTACATAGGAATATTTACGGATACAATCGTTTACTTCATTTTATTTGTTTTTTTTTGTTTTTGTGTCGTTTGTCAGATTACCGAGCGAATTTGAAGTTTCTCATGTTTTACATCGACTCTTGGTTCTGCGCGTTTGTTTCACCGATCGAGCCGCGCGTTTGGACAGCCTGACTCCGTGAACGCGGCACCGGCAATAATTATTATCCTCGATACATCGTAATAATAGCGTCCTTTCACTTTTTTTTTCGCACGCCGGAGCACTACGAGTTTGTTTATTTTCTTCTTCGTTTTTTCGCTTTCCTCCTCACATTCGAGGAGTCAAGCGAGCCAAACAGCCGAGACTATATTGCTTCAACTCTGAAACACAATCAGCCACCGAAAACTGGTGAACTCGTAGATTCTTCGGTTCGTTCGATTTTTTCTCCCTTTTTTTTTTAAATGGAAAGATATGTTCTCGAAGCGATATGGAAACGCGACAGGAAAGACAGACGATATATATCCTCTTCTCTGTCTCTGGACGATTTTTCATTAACAAAAAATGCCACCTGAAAACAGGTCTCGCTGAAGCTTCTCTCGTTACAGCATCAAGACATCCGTTCCTTCGTTTCTTTTTTTCTTTTCTTCGTTCACGTATACACAACACATATCGCGAAACAATAATACACTCTCAAGTTTCACGCCCACGACTCTTTTTTCACCCCTTGATGCCTAGCGATTAAGGGGGACGTTACGTTTAGATGAGGACCAAAATTGCTGATTTTCATTATTTTTGTTTTTCGAAGGAAGGATTTCTTCAACATTTCTGAGACTCAGGGTATGTTTTGTCACTACTTTTGGGTTTTAAACATGGTATGTTTAAATAATTATTGATCCAAAAAATTGGCGGAGATATGGCTAAAAAACTAATCGACCGATTTTGATGAAATTTTGTATGAACCGTACTGTCTAAAACATACCCTAAATATTTTTGAAAATGAAAAAAGTATATTTTTATTGCAATATGTAGGCATTTTTTTCTGGAAAATTCAATCTTTTTGTTTCGAAGTGTACTATTTTATCGAGTTTCAACATTTCTCACTTTTTCTTGGTTCATATTCTGTTCATGAGTGCTGATGAAAGGAAAATTATCGTTAATTTGTTCACGTTAATCCGGCTGAGTTATGCCTCCGCCATTGTTAAAGATTAATAAAATAAAATAAAACATGTAACGGCCAAAAGTAGTAATAAAATATACGAGAAATCTGAAAAATGACGAATGAATTTTTCCTTTGGAAAAAATCATGGAAAGTGGCAATTTTTTCTCGCCTAAAGGTATCTACCCCCCTCAATTGTCAGAATTTTGAGGACACGAATTCGCCAAACAATTGGGACAGTTTTCGTGGCTAGAAAAAAAGCAGATAAAAATTATGATACATGTAGAAAGCTTCGTAGACTTTCCTTTTCAAGGAATAACTGCTGAGTAACGCGAGTAACACTAAAATTGGAATTTTCGCTTTTATCGCCGTTGAATTTATCGCAAAAACGATTTATCATTGTTCCTCCGCTCTCTCTCGCTCTTTATTTCCATTGATGGATAGCGAATTGCTTGGACTTCGATATAACACTCGCCATAATCTCGCTTTTGTTTTGCATTATGTTTAACGCTTTTTTTCTCTCCTCTCTTGTGCTCGCCTCTTTGTGTGGATACATTTTCCTTTGCTCGATTTTCCGTATCGCATCATTCCCGCGTCCACACGTGTTCGCTACGCATAATATATATATATATATATATATATAATTAATATAATATACTTCTCTCTTCGTTCTCTCACCTAATTATTCATTTCGATAAGTAGTTCGGTCGTAGGGGAGCCACATGCTCGAACAGTTGGGCAAAAAACGTATCAAAGTTTCGCAAATTGCCAAAAGACAAACGATCGTACGGAATATTCCCAACGAGTGATAATCCGAAATGCTCCTCCGGTCGTGTTACAAAAAAAAAATATTCAGCCTGTGGAAATATTTTGAGGCTTGAAAGAAATGTTTTTTTTTTTGCCGAATTATGTTTATTGTTTGCCTATTTACGTTGCCCATTTACGATTGTTGAAACTCCGCATGTGTATTTGTCACGACGATCGGCGGAAAATGTCCGGCTGTCGCTCGTTCGAAGTGTTTTTCGACATTTGAAACACGAGCACTCCCTTGAGTAGCTCAGCTCGGAGCGGTTGACAACTTCGAAACGCCAAAACTTAGGCCTATTTTCATCATTTTTATTCCACGTACGAGAAAGGGAATTCTTTCGGAAAATTGTAAACTTCCGTTTTCGTCGGTAGTAAAAATTGCTCGAACTTCGAGGTATGTACGAATAAAGAGCTTATTTTTTTTATTTTCATGGTCGGAAAAAATGAGTACGAAAATATGTGAAAAAACGCCTGTTTTGAAGAATTTCAAAGTGAGCAAGCCCTCCAAGCGATTCGAGGTTGACCCTCTGTTTCCTTTATTCCTCGCAACGACTAAATTTACAAACTAAAGAGCGCAACTCGAGTCTCAGTTTTTCGTGTCTCACGTGTGCGAAGTGTGAACGTGGGTGTGTGTCGTTTATCCTCTCCTCGATCGCACACGTCGCGCGTGTGCCTGTGTGTATTTTCGTAAATTTTCCTCTTCTCGGTTGTGCCAATAAATTCGCGTATTTTTAAATATACAATTTACGGGTAAGAGATAATTATTACAATCATACGTAATAACAGTAGTAAAAGTAAAAACAGTATGAAAAATTATTGTATTGTTTCCCCGTTACTTATTGTTACGACATGTTTTTATTTTTATTTCTTGTCTCGCGACTGTCGAATATCGATAAGCGAGTTGTACGAATTTCTTTTCTCCCACTTTTGTGACGATTTTTCGGCTTTTCGCTCGACGAACTTTCGTCGGAACGCTCAATGAAACTCATTGCCACTTATTGTAGTACGAATCTCATGATATCGTGTCTCCTTTTTTTTTTAATTTTAAGATTGAGATGCTAAGAACGATTTTTTCGGTTTATCAGAACTATAAGATGAGGTGTTGATTTTTTTTTTTCATTTGAAAAAATGCTTATACGATAGGATGGTTATTGGAGCATCGATATTTGGAGTTAAAAATATTTCGCGTTAGAAAAAAACCAACAGGGTAAATGAGCACGAAGTTTCGGAATTTTCATCAGACGATATTGGATGAATATAATCAATATCGAACACAGTCGATTATCGTCGGCATTACAATTAATTATAATTAATCACATACATACGAGTGTTAATTACAGATGCGTGTGTTTGTCTCGTGTTGCGATTTTCTTAGCGCGCCTCCTTCAAAAAACCTTGCGGAAGTATCTTTTTTCACAATTCATGCCTACGATGGTTCTTCTTTTTTTTAGTTTTTGCGATATTTGCATTTTTTCGCGTATCGAGTTTCGGGGGGCAGGGGGGGCGATGTTTTATACAACGTGTATAAATACCGAATGACAATGGACGATGACACAAGAATTACCGATGTACAGCGCCGAAAAACAAAATCTCGTTATGAATCGAATTTGCTCGTTAGTGATATTTCCACTTTTTATTTCACGTATCGAGGAAGAGATATAAATCGAGAGTGGAGTCTTGAGTGACGTGCATCTCCGGGAATTTCGCGATCCGTGACGTATGTATATACATATATGTTTTTATTTTTCATTCGCCGATAAATGTTTTCCCAGCATGAAATTGTCAAGCAGCGATTTTTCGACTAGCTACGATCTCTCCGATCGATAATTCAAAATTAAACTACTCACAATCACCCGTGAAAATCACGCGTGTGAACATATTTCATCTAATATATATCATATATGTATATATATATATATATATTTTTTTTTTCTATATCTCGAAATATTCGAGATACAACAATATCTATAGTTCACGATGATTCGAAAAGAAGTTACGATTTGCGAAGAAAAGAAAAGAGTAATTCTTTTTTCTACGTTATTTACACGCGAGGAATGACGAGGGTCAGTTCCGCGTTTTCACGCATCACGTCGATTAGACTGGTGCTCATAGAATATTCTCCTTTCGTATATTTTTCATTTTTCAACTCTTTCCTCCTCAAACATTCGAATTCTCTATCATTTTCATCGTGGCCAAGAAATATGGAGTCTTCCTCGCTTTTCGCCATCGAGGTCCCAGACATTTTCCAAAATCAATTTTTTTTCAAAATTAATTTTTTTTTTCAAAATTATTTTTTTTTTTTCAAAATTATTTTTTTTTTTCGAAATTATTTTTTTTTTCAAAATTAATTTTTTTTCAAAATTAATTTTTTTTTTCAAAATTACATCTTTTTTCAAAATTAATTTTTTTTCAAAATCACTTTTTTTTCAAAATTAACTTTTTTTTTCAAAATTAATTTTTTTTTTCAAAATCAACGTTTTTTTCAAAATTAATTTTTTTTTCAATTTTTTTTTCAAAATTATTTTTTTTCGAAAATCGAAATTAAATCATTTTTCTTCATTTTAGCAAAAATCGATTGATGTCAATTTTGGTTAAAATTCTCAAAAAATCATCATCCAAGAAAGTGTCATCGGTTGAGCAAAATAAATACACTTTTCGAAGAAAGCTATGGAAAAATTGATCGAGGAATCATAAATTAGATGCAACTTTTGTGTGTATGGAATTTTTTTTTCGAACGAGCCGAATTTTTCGAATTTTTACATTTCGTACGATATGTCGAATCGAAGAAAATTTCGTGACCATTTTGTCGCAAGATGTTAACTAGCTTGAAGATTTGTGCAGTTTTTTTTGCAATTCGAAGTTAAAAAATATGGAAAACATATCCGGGAGGACGACCCCAAAAAGCGTCTCTTTGTTCGTGGACGATCTCGTATTTGATACATGTTATGTATACGTATATATATTTTTTTCACCACAAAAACGTGCATTCGAGAATTAACAAAGCGCGACATGTATTATCATGATCGATATGTTCTCGTATTTTTATTGACCAGGTATCGTCTACACGATGCCCTTCTCCGCATCGAAGAATCGAGCGAAGAATTTAGCGCGGTGTAAACCGTTCTTTCCGTTCGGCCGCGATGCTCGACAGGTGCCTGTCTTACCGACGCCCGGAGAAAAAGATTTCCCGCTCGCGCGTGGTCGACGTTTTTCTCGACGGAGTTCGACGTGTTTCGTATCGATTGCAGATGTCGTTTCGACCCGGGGCGCGCCGATGTCTCGCTTTTATTGCTAATTTAATTGACAAAATACATCGAGATGGAGATACCCTCGCGTGCTCGATCGAAATATCTTCGCTTTTGGTCTTCGCGATAATCGGCTACGGCGATATGTCTCAATTGTGATATCATTTGATATTTCGTATACTCTCGAACGCACGTTGTGTACATGTACTTCGAAGAAAAAAAGGCGTAAGATATGTATCGAGTGTATTCGAGTAAAGTACAAGAAAAAAAGTCGTCGCTCCCATTGGCAGACATCCTTTTCCACGCCTCTGTGCGGCTCGAGCAGCCGGTGAAGAGTGGCCTTGACCGCGAGCTCTTCTTCGTAGTAACGATTTTGAGCTTTTCCCACCAGACCTTACTACGTCACGTGACGAGCGTGCGCCCTGTTTTATTATTCGTATTTTTTCCTCGTCCTTCGTTCACGCAACTGACAAATGATGAAAACATTCAAATTTGTAGACTCGTTTCTTTGTCTCGGCGAACGTTAATTTGGATAAAATGCAATTTCGGTAAATATCCCGCAGAGGTGATCCGTATAGCTTGACCTTGACGTATTTTGGAGACAAAAAGAACACGATTATCAATTGGGACAAATTTCAGTCAACGGCAGTAAAAAAAACTTTATACACTCGACGTTCATCTATTTTGCCAAGCGGGGACCGACGACCGTCGTTTATTTTGCGGGGTGAGGGGTGTCCCAGTGTAGGGTCGATAGCAGCGACACCCCACGGTCACCGCGCACGGACAAACTACATACGCTGCCATGCTAGGGATATATGCGCTAGTGAAATTAATTTTGGACACTATAGAATTCAGCTTTTTCATAATTACGCAGACTATGTACGTTCTCCTGCGCCAGAATGATACCGCAATGTTTTTATTTTAATCCATAATGTTTATATTTGACATTTACCTTAATAAGCCTACTTTGATAAGAACATAAAATGAGTGAGTGATTAAAACGTGAAAATGATTAAAGTCAAGTGTCCAGAATCAATTCCACTAGTCTACACATACACATATGCATTGTACCGACTGAAAAAAATCGACAGTTCACCCGTAAAAAAGTAAAAAGACGTTCGCTCATTTCCAACTTCTTTTTGTTCGTGATATTAAACGGATCTAATCGTATTTTGCAAACCTCACAAAACATCTCAATTTCGTTGATTGAAATAATAAATGTTTCAAAAAAAGCGTTGAAATGTAGTCAATGTTTAAGCAAAGAATTTTTAAATGCACGGGGAAGTTTCAATGAGCGCGTCAATGATTAATTGCAGAATAAGTTTAGACAAAGTCTCGCGATAATAAACGAGTTTTATATTATTTAAAAAGAAAGGGTTGAATTTTTTAGTTATCATTTTATTATTAAGGCCATGCCTCACACGTCCGGCCGGCAAAAATCGTGCGGCCGAGCTTTCTCCTAGACGGATCACATTTCGGGAAAACGAAGAGAAAGACGTTGTTCGTTACTCAACAGAGTGGAAGTTGTTCCTCTCCCTTTGTCCGAAATATCAGCCGTCTCGGAGAACACTGGGAAACTGCAAATCAGCCATCTCCCTCGTCCGCGTGGCCGCTCGATCGGTATTACACATGGCCTTAATTTGTAGGGAGCTACAGTGGCAAATTAACTAAAGCACTTGCATAACTCGTCATAGAATCCGTATCTGTTATTTTGGTGAAGGCTATCACGAGAAAAGGTTAGGATGACGAGTGAGGTTACAGCTACGGTGATAAAGTGGGGGGAGGACAAATAACTGGTCACCATTTCGCAAAATAGCTGGCTGCAAAATGAGAGCTGACTGTACATAGATATCTCTGAGATTACGAGGAGTGGAAAAGAAACGCGAATGTTTTGGTTTTATTTGGGTTTGGTCGATTTCTTTTTTGATTTTTCAACAGGATTAGAATTGTTCCGCTGCATTTAGCCTACGTGTTTTTCTTTGTCACATATCAAGATCAAGCCGTTTCGAGATGGACTCCCTGCGGTATGTTTACCGCGACTTTTATCCCCAAATTCTTCAAAGTACAAGAAAAACTGAAGATTCGCAAATACGAGAACGATAACTGTTTTTCTTTAGTTTCCATGATCGATTGGAGTTTGACTTTTATCGAGCACATTTTTTTTTTCTTCTTTTCAGACTATATCTGTAATTAAAGCTACGTCTAGTTCAACTATCCTAACACTCGCGCCCAGTCGACTTCGCCGAATGTTCTTCGTGTGTCAAGGGCGAAAGCGAAGTGAGACACGCTTAAGTACGATTTCAAAGGAGTTGAAGCGGATGTATTGACATTTTTTCCGTCTCGAACGGCACCTCTGGCCATTTTTGTCGAGCCTTGAGGAATTTTTTTTTTCCTCGAAACGAACTCGCGATCGTTGCTTCTGATTTGTTTTATCGAGAATCATAGCCAAGCGTGTATCTCCTGTCTGTGTCTCAAGAATTAGCGACTGGAAAAAAACAAACGTGTTATCTAAGCGAATGCAAAAGAAAAAAGAAGCCAACAAGAGCGCCGGTTCGGCTCTTCGCGACTCTCGACTTATATATCTGTATCTTTGTTTTCCTCGTCTTTCTCGCTTCTTTTAGGCTTATTTTCGTCCTACTCGAACGCCCTCCACAACTTTCTTCCGTTCCTCTCATGGCAGTTTAAGAGCTAGCTCCGTGTTTACCGAAAAATCTCGCTACATGCGACATTATCGGATACCTTATCTAGATACATTCGCTCGGGTTAACGTCTCGTGGAGACGTTGACCCGCGAATTCGCAACACATATCCGTTTTCTTTTCTGCGATTCCTCGCGCTCGAAAACAGAAAACAAAAATCCCGCTATTCTTTCGTTCTCTGATCTCGTTTTTCTCAAAACTCTCGGCCCTTTTTTCGTTCGACTTAGTCTTGGCTCGAAAAACAAACGAAACGCTTCGTTCGTTGAAGCGTGAAAGTAGTGTCGATGAAAACGGCGAGTGTGTTGTGTCGAAAAAATACAATGTATCGGCAGTCGTGGTGTTCGGTTTTTCGTGTCTTTTTTTTCTTACAAATACGAGGGGAAAATATTTTCTTCGAGTTTTTTTTTCTCGACCGTTCAAGAACGGTCGACATCGAGTATATGGCCAATGTGGAGACTACGCAAAAGGACTGAGTCGAGCGTGACAGTGTACAAATAACGATATCGAATGCTCAATATTGAACGACAATAAATTAGCATGAAAAATCGATGGTAAAGAATATCATTGGATATGAAATATGATCGTTAAATGTTGATCATCGATATTAATTTACATCATTCGTTTTTCTTTTATCACTATTATGGCCAATCTATCAGGTTTTTTTCTTCTATCTACTCTGATGGGCTATAATCGCATCGATCGAGGATCATGAGCCCCCGATCGTTCGATCGTCTTAAAATATGCACTCTAATCTATGTATAGTCAGCGCCACCAATCGCTCTTCTTTTTTCCTTTCTCACACACATGATCCTCACTCGCCAGATATGTATACGCGGAATTCAACGCCAATTCGTTCCAGCTGGACTCTGAAGTTGGCCAACATTTTCGACAGCACACCTTCGGGTGTGCAAAATCTCGTTGTGAAAAAAAAGAGTAGCCTGGTAACGTCGAGTCGCCATTGCGGATGTGTCGAAGTTTGAATCATGTGGAGAAAATATGACTGTTCGATGGGATGTGTATCGAAAATCCATCAAGGGGTTAGGCTACCGCGATAATGACGAGAATTCGTTCGTCGCCGGAGGCAACTCAAATTGAAGGGGAAGGCCCACCATGTGGAGCTGATATCGCATATTGAAGGTAAACTTGTGACTACTACGATAGAACTGCTGGTAGAACTTGAAAAACGTTTTTCTCGAAACTGTTTGTCCAAAACGGTGTACACGATTTCTCGATATTTAATGAACGGATTGGCTTGAAATTCGGTACACTTGTTCAGTCTAACAGTAGTTTAGTCTTGACGGACGTTTTTCTTCGTAACATGCTTTTTTCATTAATTATTAACAATAATGTCATTTGTCCTCGAAAAATCGCGAAAAAAACTCATAATTCTTGTTTGATGGTTGAAAGACGATAGCAAGAAAAAAGCTCGGTCAAGTCTTAGCCAATGTTATCTATTTTGAGAAAAAACTCGTGGTTTTTCTTTCCAATCAACCTGGTGGCCAAAATCAAGTACACCGTTGAGTCCCTTACGTTCAAAGGCCCTTCGCGAGATTGTTTATAACTTTTTTGATCAGTGATATGTTTTGATGAAATTCGGCACACAACTTTGGTACCGTACGTACAAATAAATGTGTGAACGATTCTTCAATCACCTGACTTAATGTTTCGAAATTAATTTTTTTAAATAACCCTTTTTCAGGTCGTCACAGTAGCCTAACCCTTCAACCAAAAATTCCAGAGGATCAGAGTCTGCTTTAGAAAGAGTTGGAATTAAATTCCCCATATTTGTTAATATATATATATATGTGGGTGTGTGTGTAACTTCTACTCATGTTTACATGTGTAATAATGCTTTCTCTCCGGTTTGTATAATAATCTATGAAGACGGCACAAAGCTGAACGGCTAGTGTTTAGATACAAGTATTTTACAAGTACACGCGTCAAGTGAAGTAACATCTCGTCTTATCTTAGCCTTCTTTTTCGTCACTCGTCGCACCGTCCACTTCCCGTTGAATTTTCGTCGTCTGAGGAATCTCGACGGGGCTCGAAATTGGCGTGCACCGTAACAATATCCGGCAGAGCGGTTGGCTCGCGAAGATACGAAAAATCTCAACAAAAACAAAAACAAAAATACGAAAAGGGTTCCTAGAAATATCCGAAGCAAAAAAGTGCCTCGTTCTCGAAAATTCGGTACAGTAACTTCGTAAAATACATCTTAGATTTACAATTTGAAAAAACGAATCGATTGAACGAACAAATTTTGAAAAAAAGAACCCCCACCCACTACGACGAATTTTGAAGACGCAACGATGAGTTTGCGTCGCGATTTTTCCTCGTATACAGTCGTCGATACGTCGAACAGTCGGAAATATGCGAATTCGTTGTTCCTCGCGGAGAGAAGGATCGCTGCCAAATTCGACGTGTCTAAAATTCTCAAGTTTTCACTGTTTTTCTCTTTTCTTCTTATCGCCATTCGCTCGTGAGCCATGTTCTTCTCGTTTTTCGTCGCGTGATGCTCGGAGCAAAAAAGAATGGTGGAAAAATGCGTTCGATCGTCGTCGCTGTCGTCTTCCGGCGTTGGCAACGAAACGTCGCGACCGAAAGTTCATCGTTGCACGCGGCAACGCGAACAATTCGAGTTTCCGTATCGATCGAGGCGAAAACTCGCGCGTGTTTTGGCAAGTTCGTTCAACAACTCGTTCCCTCGCCCGCGCGCGCGCGCTCGCGCCAAGCACTCGAGCGGAGCTTAAGAGTGTTGAAAAAAGTTTCGAGCACAGTCTGGATCGCGTTCCAACGCGAGTACCCCCCAAACTTTACTGGGTCACCGGGGAAACGCGTTTGAGAGCTTCGAGACGAGAAACGAAGGAGAATCGTGTTGGACGATTCAGGGACGTTTTGTATCCGCACACCGGGCTAGCTTTTTTACACATCTAATGCGCAACTCCGGACGCGCATTGGAGACAGTCTCTCAACGAAGTTTTCCCACGAGGCTTTGCTTGACGATACATATATTTCGTATATATGTATTTATCTTACGTATGCATATATATACATATATGCATGTATGTATAATATATATATATGTGTGTGTGTGTGTGTGTGTGTGTGTGTGCGTGTGTGTGTGTGTGTGTTGTACGACGAGGAGTCACGAAGTTCGCGACGCCGCCGCGGGGAGCGGTGAAGGGCACCACCGCAAGCCCCCTTTCACCCTGCGAGCTTTGGTCCAGGTCTGCCTCTGTGTGTAGTCGAACGAGAAAAGCACAATACAAGATACAAGGTCAGTTTCGAGTGAAAATCAAAGAAACGTGCGCAATTGGCTCCGTGCGCGACACTAGCGCCGCGTAGCGTTCGTATTTTTTCGTTCGAAGCATCTGTGATTGTGGTTATGGTGTGATGAATTTGAAAAATTGACATCGCGCCTCAATTCCATATTATCTGTTTGCATTGAATCAATTCGTCCGGTCGTAGACGGTAAGAAGCGTTGCCTTTCAGTGAAGCGAAGAAAGTAAAATTTGAAGTTTATACTTTTGGTTATTATTGATATTGTTTTAAGACGAGAAAAATGAAGGTATAGAATTGCTTTTGTTAAAATTTAACAAGCATATATTGTTGCTGCCAGACTTTATGATGCAATTAATGAAAGCTTGTTTTCAGAACGAAATGAGCGTAATTTTGAAGACCGGCTTGGAGAGTATGACGCACGATATTAATTTCTAACCTCAAATTCAATGTAAGGGAGAACTGTCGGTACCTGCTGAGCACGTCAGGGACGTAGAAGAGCCATAGGCCACAGTGACGGGTGTAAAATCATGTAAGAATTTAACAATTTTTTCGTATGAAAAAGTGATTCACTCATAAAATTAATTACACATCTATTTAGTATGAATATCAAGCTGTTGGAAAAGATTTTTTTTTTCGATGTACAAAATGGCCGACTACTCGAAACTTCTCGAAACAGCTTTTTTCCAATTGGCGCGGCAAATAACTTTAACAATTTTCACTCGATTTACTTCAAATTTAAAAGGTTTGTTCCCAATTGCATTTCGCAGAGAAGTACGCACGGAATTTCTTCAAGGAAAATTCATTTCTTAAGTTCAAATACCTACAACTTTCGAATAAAACAATATTTTTTAAATTCCGTACGTACTTCTCCAGATATTCTAATATACGTTGACGAGAATTTTTTAAATTTGTTCTAGGTCAATAATTGTGAATGCTAAATGTCACGCCGCGGAACGGTTTAAAAAAGATAACAAAAGAAAATATTAGTAGTCGGCCATTTTATGAGTGAATCACTTTTCCATACGAAAAAAATTGTTAAATTCGCACACGATTTTATACCCGGTACTGTGGCCTAAGGCCTTAAGGACAAAACATGGCCTAAGTTTTGTAATTCAAGGTCGTATGATAAGGCTAACCTCTATTTCTTCGACGCTTTACAAAACTTGTCTAAAGGTAAAACTGCAGATATTCATTTATTGCGTTGTTCTGACTTCTATCTGATATCCGAATTCTTACTGATCAAATTTGCATTTACTTTTTCTTTCGGTATTTTTGCAATTTATTACGCAGCAACTATCGTGGCCCATTTTCAATGAAACAATATTTTTAATTTTATCGCAAAGATATTGTACTACCCCCGTACAGATTTGAGAGATTAATAGCCGAGTTGATTGCAATTTTTAACCGCAGCGGGCGCTGCGTTCGATTTCATTACACCCACCCTATGCTCTGCACGGAGCCAGTACACAATCGTACAGAGCAAACGAATAATTAGCTACACGCGACGCCTGTGTACATCGATTTGTTTCTGCATATTTATTAATGTGCCGAATGAATTTAGTTTCTGTTCAACTGGAAAAATTACGGATGAAAGCGTTACTTTGGACATGTTTTTTTTGCAGCAGAAAGCTTTCGAACGAAAACGGTTTGGGGATACTCACCTACACAAACCATTCGTCCTTTTGGCTGGAGGAGATGTCACTGTGTAGGGAAAAAGAATAGCGAGGTTCATTAAACAGGCATGAGTCTACTTGCTGGAAACAGAAACGATGAATATGGAAACTCCGATTGCTGGAGGTTTTTTGGTCTGTTTTGGTTACTGGAGGGGTAGGAAATAGGATACGTTCTTTGGGAAAAACTCTCTTGGGCATAGCGAAGTTTACTGGCAAGAATGGGCCAGATCGGGAGGTCAAAATACAAATGGTATTGGAGTTTGCATCGTTGGACTGTAACGAATATATATATTTTCTTCGAATTGCCGATTTTTTAGGCACATTCAGACTCTGAAAATTATTGGAACATTTTCGAGGATTCTTATTAAAGACTTATAACCAAATACAGGAGAAAAAACTAAGGCTAATAATAAACATGAAAAAATTAAGAAAATCAGTTACAATTTTCGCTGCCTTCCAACAATGCAAACTTTAGCACCATGAAAAGAAAGTAAACGTCCATCACGTCATTACGTTGAAGTTTAAATCGGTGGAATGCAACGATTTTTTTTTTCGTCACTTCTCACTCAATTGTCTTGATCATTATCCAAAGCCTTGTTTCGCGAATTGAGGTTATAAATATCCAATAACACTACGTGGAAACGTTTGAGTGATTTGTTGTAGCATAAATCGGCCAACAAAAAATTGACATATTTGAAGAATCGATTTTCGTTGCATTCCGACGATGCAAACTTGAACGTCATATCATATTGCGGTTTTGCATTGCATTTAAGTGTATAGTAAAAAATATACCAATTTAAAAATCGCCATAAATATCACCGTACGAGGTCGCTGAGCTGCTGGTTCTTTTTTTAGAAGCCTTATCGGTGCACTGTAAAACTTTATTTTGGATAATACAAAACAAAGAACGAAGTTTGTTTACTAAATATATTTTTATACCGAGGCGTTATCGGAGGTACTTTGAATTTTTGGAGAATTCGCCTAGTAACAAAATTTTAAAAGATTTTTTCGCGCAAATCGATACTTCTTTCAAGAGACACTATGCAAGTTGCTTAAAGATAAAAAATTTCTCCACTAACGCTCCATTGAAAAAGTATACTAAATATACAAAATAATCTTGTTCTTTTTTGTTTTAAATAACCCAAAAAGAAGTTACGAGGTTCAGCACTGTTATCGCCGGAAGAAAAGGGCCAGCAGCCCGGTGCCTACTTTTAATTTCCACAACACACATGAATATGGCGTTGATGTTCGCACCATTCAAACGCAACGAAAATTACTTTTTTTGTTTCCCAAATTTTCTCTGGCTGATTCGAGCTACGAAAATCCTGCAAACATCTTTTAGGATTCTTATCCAGCGATTTGCATCAAATTTGCAAAATATGATCTTGGATAATAACGAAAATGAGAAATTGGAAAGATATTTCGTTGCATTTCGAGGATGCCAAGTTCAGCCCAACACTTAAATACGATGCAAAACCGCAAGTCGATTGAATATTTGTTTGTTTCTTACAAATCGCAACTGACAATTGGACGAATACTTTTCGAGGTCCCCACGAGCCCGCGGCCTGTTGGGTACGCCCACGAATCTAATGTTAAACTTAACCTCAATTGCCAATTAAAATGATCTTACAAACAGGGATTATCGCCAATATTGGTCATACCCAAATGTTCGAACAATCTCAAAAGCATGGCAGACAGAACGTTGTCAAAACTGTTTTTCTTATCTTTCACCGACACTAATCATTATACAATAATGCCAACAATTTAACTGAACAATGCTGACGGAATGCTCTATTCCTGACTTATTCTGTCTTCATTAAGGGCGGGGTAAAGTATTAAAATTTTTTTTTTTCATTTTGTAAAATTTTTTTAAATGAATGCATAATATATCAAGAATATTGTGTTAAAATTTCAAGTCGATCGGAGTAAAATTGACGAAGTTATGAGTATTTGAGCGTTTATTGCTCCATGCCGGGTTTTATACCTGGGCGGCAGCTGTGCGGCGCACGACAGTAAAGAAGAAAAAGTTTTGCGTAGACAAACGCAAAAAGATGCTCTCGATCATCTTGATGGAAGCCTTTTGCTCTACGGACCTGGCATCGACGACTTTGAGTGAGTATAAGAAAATTATCGAGTTTTATTTTGAATTTCTAAAAATCCAAAGATAATTGAAAAATCTGAAAAAATTCATACGTATTCAGAAAAATGAACGAATCACGAAAAAAAATTGGGTTGCGGGGAAATTTGTTGACTAATTTTTTTTTTTCATCATTTTGTTAATAACATTTTGGAATTATTATTATGCAAAATTAATCTTTTGAGTACCTTTAATATGCATGAATTTTCTCAGATTTTTATGCAATCGAGAAGTGTTCTCAAACTTATGTGCAATGAGCGCTAAGCGACCAAACTCTTCTGCGTTTTTCAAACCGTTTTTCTGAGACTTCTCATATTTGAAGTCCGTGTGCACGATAACTCAAAATCTACTGGACCAATCGCTTTGAAATTTCGCACAGTACTTCTTCACATAATGCACCAGGTATTGTTGAGAGCTTTTTTGTTTTTTTTTAATAATTACTAATTTTTCAACAACAAATTAGCCGATTTTTTTAGCGAAAATCGGGTTTTTGGCTCCCAAGTGCTACGGAAAATCGAAAAATCGAAAAAAAAAAAAATCCTCCCGTCATTACCTCGAGAAACATCTCCTTTAACAAATGCATTTTGATTTTTTTGTTTCAGATGATTCTGTTGCGAGTTATGGTGCACACCGCAAACCAACTTTTTTTCGAGGCGCCTCCGGAGTTTAATTTTCACTCGCTCAATTTTGAATATTTTGCAATGCAAATTTAGGAGAATGTTGTTCCAATGTTACTTTATTATATGTAAATTTTTCAATAAACGAACACTATTCGTTACGCCAAAAAAAAATCTTAAAAACATGCCTTTTTTTCGCCGAATTAACTTTACCCCGCCGTTAACCAGTTATCAGAACACACGCGGGCGGCATGCTTTGCCAGACAGACGAACGAAAAGTAGAGAGAAACAAACCTGTCCGAGCCGTGGCTCCTCACTTTGCCTGGCAGTAGAGGCGGACCCGGGCCTCGCTGTGCCCGAGCCTGAGGCCCGCAGGGTGTAGCCAGTTTCCCGGCCGTGGTAGGGTCGTTGCGCCCGTTAACCCAAGTCCTGTTCCCATATTCCCCATATTGCCCATGTTCCCGATCGGTCCCAGAGTACCCATCGAACCCTTGAGGGTTGTCATTCCCACTGGCATACCGGTGCTCGCACCGTTCGATCCGTACATCTGTTGCACTGGAACACCGTCGAAGAACATCAGTCCCGCCACACCACCCTCAAAAGCCCCATAGACCCTTGTGGCCCGTGCTACCTTTCGTTCGTCCTCTGACGCGCGATACTTACCATTTTAAGAAATCAAACCAAACATAGGGTAACTCGGGGCAAGATGAAGGCGCGAAGTAAGATCGTCAGCCTAGCTACTAAACGATGTACCCGAGCACAATTCTCCCATTGGAGTTTGAAGGGGTGGCGAATGTGTGAAAGTATCAACTGTGGCGGGAGCACGCGCCTCGGGTGATAAAACAATATCGCTTGTTTGATAAAACGATCTAATTTTTGGTAAAGTTTACCATCGTTTCAGTTCATTTGAGTTGCTGATATTGATTATAGACGGGCGAAGTAAACACCATGAAAGTACTACCGTAAAACTGCACAATTATAGTCGAACTACCGCTTCAAACAAAATCGCATTGGCTGCGACTATTAAATATATAAATCCGAGGTAAATACCAGGTGTAGAAGTACGAAACCGGAATTTCCCTATAGATGGTGCTAGCCATCAGTTTAGGGAACGTAAGACCGCTTCTGCAGCGTCATCATCTTCCTCTAACAGTTGACGAAGATTTTCAACATGCGACAACCCAAGTTCCCTACAACCGCATATTTTTCTATAACCTTAAACATGTCGAGTTTTGTGCCTACGAACTACTTGTTTTCTGTTATCATTTGAAGAAAACAGCTGCAGAATCGCATCGAATGCTTATCGAAGCTGACGGTGAACATGCTCTTGGTAAAACACAGTGTTTCGAGTGGTTCAAAAATGCAAAAGTGGTGATTTTGATGCGAGAAACGACGAGCGTGGGAAACCACCGAAAAAGTTGTCAGACAACGAATTGCAAGCCTTATTGGATGAAGATGATACTCAAAGTCAACAAGAACTCGCAGATCAATTGAATGTGACGCAGAAAGCCGTCTCTATTCGTTTTTATCATTTTCAAACAACAGACGTATAATTTTTACAAAAAAAAATCGGTTTCATTCTTCCACACCTGGTATATAACGGCGAAGTGGTAAGTATATACATCCATTCTATAGTGGGAGAAACACAAATTTGAAATTTGACAAATTTGCACCATAGTTGTATAGTTATACAATAGTTATTAATAAAATAAGAACGGTTTGTCAGAAACATTCAAGTTCATTGGGTGATTTTTCGTTGATTTGTTAACCGTCGAATGGGGCAAGATGAATACAAGCTGTCGCAAAGCCGCAATATTTTTCAACGTACCACTATCTACATTAGAAAGGGTGAAATGGCACTGAGAGGGCCTTGGGTTCCTCTTAAACTGGTGTTTCCACCAGAGCGAGAAGAACTAACAAATTATTTAAAAGACATGGAAATAAGATTATTCGGACAAAATATTACAGAACTTAGACGATTAGCTTATCAAATTTCTGGTATTGAGTATGATACCATTTCTATATGTGGGAGATGCCAATAATTCGTGTCCCATCATGCTCCCAAAGCTATTTCATGTTGCCCCGCATATGCGGTAAGGTAGGAAAAATAAAGGTTTGATTAACAATATATATTGTATATTAACAATCAGATAGATTGATTTTTTGTTTCCAACATTAAAAGATTAATAACTGTTGATTAGTTCAGAAGAATAATGACAGTTGCCTGATTCATATGTATTGTTTTGTTTGGACATGACCTTAGCGTTCTCATCTTGCCCCTACTTCCTCTACAAAGGGAACAAATCAGCTTGATAATGTCGATATTAAAAAAAAGTTTCGATCGATTGCTCTGGTTTCACTATTTTATCTTCGCGATGGGGAGTAGGGCGGGAAAAACATTCACAGGAAACGTACGATCGGAATTCGATCCATTGAAGCCTCCACAGGAATGAAACTATTGCTTTGCATCGGTAAGGGTTAGGTCAGGGTACGAGGAAACGAGAAGAGCCTTTTTCCAATACCTATCGTATGTGTACACGAACTCTGTGTATATACCTATGTTATTTCCGAGGAATGTGGGTCAAACGGATTTCCTCTGTGTATCTGAGTCTTTTAGAATTCCTATTTTTTATTTTACTATTTTTTATATACTCTCCTGGATACGCGTACTCTGTATATTATTGGCCCCGAACATTCCACCGTCACGTAGGAAGCATTCATGTGCCCAGGGCTGCCGTATGATACTTCGGGAATACAGGAACCGCATCTCGCGAAATCTTTGCGGATATCAGGTCACGCATACATTCGATGGTTTCGAATTATTAATTTCCGTTTATGGATACGTATAAATAAACAAGGAACTGGAACTTTTGAGAGGGATTCGTATGGAAAAAGCAATCGGACACGATGATCGAAACATCGATTCAATTTGCACGTGATCTCATTTTTCCTCCACGTTTCCCCGCACTGTCTAAACAAACAGAAAAGAGTACTGTAAAACGAGGTTAAATTGACAGTCAGCGTAACTTTGACAGCTTTTGGGGCTACTTTAACAGAGCGCCAAAATACGCCAAAATACTTGCTCAAATGTTGCTCAAGATTATTTCGAGCTCAATGATAATTATAAGACTGATTGAGTGCCTGTAATAGTACCCTAGGTACTTAATATTTTTATGCAAAATGTTTTCGTAATAAAGATGACAATTTGATCGTAAAAAATTGTTAATTTCCATTTCATTTCATGTATAAAGCATAAAATATATTTTTTTATGAAAATGATGTCAACGTAACGCTTAATCTTTGATATAAGTTGTATTTCAATGCGTTGTCAAAGAAACCCCACGACCGAAGTTCCTTTGACACATTAAAAAATATATATATTATGAGTACAAATAAGTCTCCGGCGTTTTTGTAAATAAAAAATTGGGCATCTATTGTGAAAGATCGTTACTTTATGTTTTATTCAAATTGAAATTGCTTGTTGAGTCACTCCTAATGTAAGTGCAAGTTTTTCTTGCGTTTGGCACGAATCTCCCTCCAATAATGCTTCCAATTCCGCGTCTTCGTACACTTTCGGCCTTCAGCTACGTTCTTTGTCTTCGACGTGAAACTCACCGTTCTTAAACTTTTGCAACCACTCACGACAACTTCTCTCACTTAATGCAGCCTCACCATATGCCTCTACAAGCAATCGATGCGCCTCAGCTGCAGATTTCTTTCAATTAAATAAGTAAATCAAAAGTTTCCGCAAGGGACGCTTATTCGGCTCAAAACTCGACATTTTCGCACGAAACCAAATGATGTCATACTGATACAAAATCGTTAATATATCAAGGTCTTGCCAGATGTCCAATCTTACGATATAACGTTTCAAATCTGATCATTTCAATCATAACCTCCTGGTGGGGCCATCTTTTGTCAAACGGCGGAGACTCATTGGTACTCCCAATATATAGAACTGTGGGCGTTTGGTGGGGCTTGACTTTCATATACATTTGATAACCAAAGGACACGATGTTCCATTGGAGCACAAAACTCGGAGTTTAGGATCTTAAAAAAAGTCACCTACTTAAAAACTTCCAAAACCTGTTCAAAGTAACCCCATTTTACGGTATTCACTTCCACGAGGCAAATACCTCCTCGGAGCTGCATTGTCACTGATTTTTTTGGTGTATCAGGCCCCTGCAAGGGTTTTTTTGTTCAGGAAGTAAGGAGTTGCGAAATGTATTTGAGCTCGAGAACGAAATTAAAAAAAACAATGCAAGTGGATTTTTTTTAAAATACGAATCATACTGAAAAAAAACGAAAGCTGGAACGCGCCCTGGAAATGTAGCTTTTCTGTCCAAGCGTAAGAGCCACATAGAATATGCACGAAGTTTTTTACTGCGCTCCGTCATGATCTGTGTACAAGGAGGAGGGAGAAAATACAAAAAAAAAAGAAGAAAGGACGAAGGCGCTTATGGAAGCTGGGTCAAAAAAGGTAGGGAATGAAATAAGAGAGGAAATACGAAGAATGTGGAGAAAAAACAGAGAGGGAGAGTAGCAGGAAGAGAAAGCGGAAGAAAACTCGAAGAAAAAAAGAAATAATACTCTCTCTCTCTCTCTCTCTCTCTCTCTCTCTCTCTCTCTCCTCTCTCCTCTCTGTCTAAAGCAAGTGAGCTTCAATGCTGGATTGGTCAGTGGCAAACAGAAAAAATATGAGGACTGCCAATCGTCAAGAGACTTGTAAAAGTACCCGTGTTATTTACACCCTTAACGCCATGTACGTTTATCAACGTGCATTCCAGGCTCGGTGATGCTGAATCCCGTACGTCCATATGGGCGATTCCAGACGCGAAGCAAATATTTGTATTTGAAAATCATTCAAAAACAATCGTCTCGCAGAACTTGTTTGAAAAAAAAAGTCACTAATCACCCGTTTAAGGAAAACCCTACTTGAAACAAAGGTTCTAGTAAGTGCCGATGCTTGGGTTTCTCAAAGGGCAAGTATTTTTTACGGGGCGTGTTGCGGTGCTCGCACACGAGTGCCTTGTCAGATCTCAAACGAAAAACCAAAATTTATCATTACCTGAACTGTAACAACACTTTTTCGAATCGTATTGGCGCACATAGATATCAAGCATGTGAAAAAGTTTTATATTCAGGGCGAATGTTTCACGAAAAAATTTGCTTAAAAAAATCGGGATTGTGACGTGGTCGGACAAAAGCTGTTCAAGTTATGCAGCAAGCGACTTTCAGTAACATTGTTTCGGGAAAAGGGCCCCTTCAGTTTTTCAACACATTATTTTGAGTTTAGCGCAAATTTGGTAGTTAAAATAGCAACTTTTCGATAGTAGGCTAATGCGTATTTTTTAATGGCGTTGAGCTTTGCATCGTTGGAATGCAACGAAAATTCTTCATTTCTTCATTCTCATCACTGTCTACATTTTCTTGCAGGTGCAGGTTATGTATCTCCAATAAGAGTTATCAAAAAATGTCAATGATTTTCGTAGCCTAAATGAGCTGAAATAAATTATAGGTGACAGGAAGAAAAAAAATCGCTGCGTTCCAACGATAGAAACTTCAATACCATACTTTTTAGGACCCCTAAAGATAATCCGAAGCTAGAAACATCCCGTGCAGAAATTCGTCGGCATGTGCCCCAGACCCAACCACATCCCTACAGGGATTTAAGAGAGGCCGCACCTCGGGAGTCCACAGCGGGGGGTTATTATGTCAAAGTGCAGCAAAATAAATAAACGATAATGACAGTAGACGTTCAGCGATGTGATTCAAATCGAATCCTAAGATATGCTCTTTTACGCGATATGTACGTTTTCAAGATTAACTTATTTTGTATATCTATAAATTAGACAATTCAACGTACAAAATGTGATGGAATCCAATGCGATGACTCATTGGGTACCTATCACGAAGTGAAAATAAGTCTGGGACTCCAATTGTCTCTCCGTGACCATTTCGGCACAGCATTGATTTTCCATTCCTCCCCGCTTACTCCACATGATCATCACTGAGAATAATTCGACCGAAATAATGTCCACGTTACGTGACAACGCTGTCACTCGTCTTCAAATGGCTTGTGAATTATTGCTCGCCCAAAAAACTGTGCACTTTCATACGGAACGGCTCATACATACGGAGCGTTGTGTGCATAACGTACAGCCGTTGGGATTGGACGGCAGACTAATAACCACGCAAGATCCACGGACTGTGTGTGTGTGGGAAGGTTCCAAACCATACGAGCTCTGTATCTCGTTGGCTGGCAAGTATGCGACCCCGTGTCAAAATAACGAGCAGAAGGCAAAAACCCGATCGATCGCCCGGCAATATCCATTGTGTAACGATCCAGCGAGCAATGTACACATATACGTGCGCGTACACATTGGTGGGCGTGAAACAAAAAGTCACAGTCGACGCGCACTCCACCCGTGTAGTCTTGCGAGTTCTGCCCTTTTTCCAGATACCTCCCGATACGATGTTTATCAATTGCAAATAACGTGCTCGTCTCCGGCCACGCGTACGCCACCAACCCAATTAAATTCGTTAATTTCCGTGCGGATAAGGACGTTTTTTTTGGATGGCTAGACATCGATGGAAGAAAAAAAATATCCGCGCGACAATGGATAGGCGGCAACGAATTGCTCTTCCTTCGTCTTCGTTGATAAAGATCTTTTGCATTGTTGTATTCTCTGAATACATATGCATGAGTGCAGATAAAACGCCAGTAGACACATGCTATCTGCATTTCGTACCGTCGAAGAGTTTTTGCGGCTTGCAAACGCGGCCTGACGCTAGCGAGCAAGAACGTAAGGTGACATTTTTACGTGCCAATCGACTTGTTTTTCTATAGCACGAATCGGGAGAGCGCAGCTTTCGCAACAGCAGGATGAATATTATCGCTGATGTCCTATTGTCGATATTTACACTTATAGGAGGGGAATTAACGCTTGAACGTGTGAATGTTTAATCGGGTGAGCTCTTTGATCCGTTCTTCGCATCTGCTTCTCTCTATATATATTTCTCGGTCACGGCCTTGCTGTTATCGTTATCAAGCAATTGGACAATTTGTGCCAAAACGGTAACGGGTGGCTCGTTGGTTGATCACTCCCTCAACTACCGGTGTGTGTATATGTAAATTCTCCATGAACCGTCCGTTGTAGTTCGACCTACGTGCGCGCACAGATGAGGCACTACAGCGTATGCAGTGATCCCTAATTACCGTAATTATTAATCGGGCTTGGTCGATAAATAGCCGATCATTAACGAATCAACTAAAATACGCGGTTCGATTTCCTGATACACGATACGACAACCGTGCACCTACTCCGTACACCTGGTGTCTTTATCAAACGTGTAATTGCGGCAGGTTCAATGGCTCCGTATATCGCTACGCGTTCCCGCGCGATCGAGGGATTTCCGCCGGCCAAAAATATGAAGTATTCTGGACAAATCAAGTTTTACGATTTTTTTTCGGCGCTAAAGACAAAGTTCCCCGCAACTCGCGTGGTATTTTTTGTTACCGTTACGTTTTGATGATTAACGGGTTAGGCCCAGCTGCTACGGTCGAAAACAGCTCATTTTTGGGTTTTGTTTTTATAGAAAGTCGCGATGATGAATTGCCAAAACATTAGCTATTTGAAAAAGAATCGTGTGAAGAATACTCTGTAATTTTGTGTGTCGAAAATATTTCATTAGATTCAATATAATCAGGTCATCTAACAGAAAATATCAAACAGATTTCTTTAGTAAATCAGTTTATCGTATGATTAAGGCGGGATTCTACTTTGAAACTTTGAAAAGGCTAAATTGGATGAAAACACCCACCTGGAACACGTCGAAGGCATATTATATGGCCCAGGCATCGCTGATTGAGGGTAAGATAATTTTTTCTACGATTTATCACTCACCAAAACTTTAAACGCGTTTTTCTCGAAACGACATTTTCAAGTACCGTGGTCGTGATAACTCAAAAAGTACTGAACCGATCCTTATGAAATTTGGAACACATATTCTATATGTGTGTACCAACCGACCTAACTACAATCAACTTAAAATTTTGATTAGAACTATTTTTTTATTGCAAAAAAAGACCCAAAAAAAACGCATTTTTTTTCGTATTTTAGCCGCCATTTTGTTAATTTTGCACGTATATAAAATATTCTAGTTAGGTCGGTTCCTGAAGACATACTGAACATGAAACTATTTGATTTTTTATTTCAGACCATCCGTCGGGAAGTTTTCACGACCACGGCAACGGTACCTGCTTTTCGAGGCGTTGGCTTTAAACATATTTTAGGTGTACAAAAAATGAATAAAATACATTTAAAAAAATTTTTTTATGTACTTAAAGAGTGTATTTATTGAACAGTTTAAACCCCATATCGATATCTTTAATAGTATCCTCAGAAAAAATTCACGAAAATAGCGTTTTTTTCATGGTTTCAAAGTAGAATCCCGCCTTAATCGAAGCAATTTCCGAAATATAAAATTTTGAAAAATGGCGCGGGTTCGAAGTGAGTCTTGATTTTTGCAAAAAAATAAGCATTTTTCGTTCATGAAATCGAAAATCAAGAAAAAAATTTCTCCGATCGAAAACTCTATTTTTATATCTATAAAAAACGCGAGATTTTTTAGAACAATCGATGCCGTAGTTTTTTAGATATTTTATTGCTCACCGACTTTGAAAACGTACTTTCGACAAAAAAAAGCGTTTAAAATTTCGAACGACGCTCCGAGCGTTCTGACGGGCGTCAACATAACAGACTATAAACCTGTCAAAGTTCATCCGATCACATTGGAATTTTCCGGGAACATTTACTAGATGATATGCTGTCAAAATATATTAGTTTTGAAAAAAGTGATTTATCGACTTTTACAACTAGTCATTACCCCTTAAAAGAAAACAGATTTGCCTCGGCTGCGCGCATTTTTGTCGCTGATAATTGAAATCTTTTCCGGATTTTTTGCACGTACAAGAAACATGATTATGCACGATCTCGCCGAGACACAGAACCATAAAAGGCAAGTCAATATTTCGAAAGTAAAAACTTTTTATGTATGAATACGCAAAATTGATCTTAGGGTAATCGGACGCTGCTGACTCGAATGGTAATAATAATTTTGCAATCAGCCTCGAGAAAATGTTTAAAAAGGGTGAAACCGTTTGATTTGGAACCTAATGACGCCATCGAAAAATATGTCAAACGAAAGTTAATCGTAAGGAAAAAATACGTAAAACAGTATTGAACGTTCATCTTCGTATGTTCAAAAATAAAGAATAAAAAGGCGAATGGAAATTTATTTACAAGACAAAATTGCTTTGCAGCTGAAGCACCACTGAGAATGAAAAGAACGAAAGATATGTCTATCTCTCTCTATCTATCTACCTATCTGCTCTGGAGTGCGTTGCGCGCGCAACTCGCTCCACGTTGTAAAACACAATGAGCATGACGGAGACAGAGATAGGATCGTTCTGGGAGCCTTCCGAGATGCCCAATAGTTTTCGGGTTTTCATATTGTATTGAACGATTCGACGCCACGCAGCTGAAAATTCGGTTTTCGGAAAACCGATTTTCTCAAAATTTTATACCAACTTTACCTTTATAAAGATCTATTGAAAAAAAAACAAATCATCACATCCTGAAATTAGAAAAAATTATAGCAATTCAATAATTCTCTAGAAATTTCCGGAATTATCTAAATTTTGAAATATCCAAACCAGTGGACCGATTTTCTCTTCACTTTATCTTTCACTTTATTATATTATTCAACCTTACCTATATAATACTCTATTATTAACTTTTTAAGCAGCACATTTTGAAAATTGAAAAAATAATAGCAATTCGAACAGGCTTTTGGAATTTCCGAAAAATCTAAATTTTGTTGTATCTAAACCGTTTGACCGAGTTTCTCTAAATTTTCTACCAACTTTACCTTTACAAAGCCCTACGTAAAAAAGAAGAAAGAAAAATAAATCAGTATATGTTGAAATTTGAAAAAAAAAAACTATAGCAATTCCGTTATTCTTTTCAAATTTCTGAACAAATCTAAATTTTGTAATATCCAAACCATTTGACCGAGTTTCTCAAAATTTTCAAAATGAAAAATTTGAAAAATCACCAAATCTGAACTGGTCGACTGATGCTTTTCAAATTCAATGCGAATGAATGAATTTTAAGATACACAGCTTATTTCTCTTCATATAGATAATAAAAAAAAAAGCTGTGCATGTTAAAATTTTGCGGAAAATAAAGCGGTCACAGACATTTTTCGAAAATCTTAAAATGCGACACGCTTTTAATTTTTGTTGTAATTTTTTAGTTATTCCAACAAAAGTGTACCGAGGATCTAAGTTAGGAGGGGGGCAGCTCACATTATTTTCGTGGAAGAGGGGGAAGGGGCAACAGATAGAAGATTTAATCGCTCCTTCCGGGGGGAGGGGTGCGGCCCCCTGCCCCTCGCTAAGGCACACCCTTGAATTCTAACAAAATGAGCAGAAAATGAAGAGATTGTATAAATTAACTTCCGGGCGAAACGAGAGCCCTGTAGCTCGAACTGTTCGCGCCTAGACGTTTGAATTTTACAGTTCCAGAACACACGCAAACACACACTCGCGTCTTCGCGCTACCGAAATATCGCTGCATTACATGCGCGTAACGATAGAAAGAACCTCCTACAAGTGCAAACGGCGTAGCCATATGATGCGTCACTTTCTGACAGAGATCCTCATCCGGTAATTTTGTCAATTTTCAGTCGTCATTTTTCAATACTTATACAATAAATAAAAATAAACAAATTTTCCAGAAAGTTAGATACACTCTTACTAAAGCAATATATGTAAAAAAAACCCAAGATATATACGAATTTGATATTTTTTTGAAACTCCGAAATTTGCGTCGCCTAAACCAATTAAATGATTGTTGGTTTTTTTTCTCCCTTGTTTTTGACGATACGAAGATGATCGTCCAATACTTTTTAACGTATTTTTTTGTCTCGAACAACTTTTGTTTGACGTGTTTTTTGATAAAATGATTAGGTTCCGAATTAAACGGTTTAACCCTTTTTCAACATTTTCTCGAGGCTTCATTACAAAATTATTATCGCCATTCGATTTAGTGTCATCCAGTTACCCGGACATCAATTTTGCGTATTCATACCTTAAAAGTCCTTGTTTTTATGCTTATTGATTATGTAAATACGTCAGCGATGTATCCGAAAAGATATTTCGTATCGGCGTTGAAGTAATTTTTTCCCGGAGTTTTTGCAGATTGTCTTGAACGTTATATCTACAGCTTTCACGAGCACGTCCCGGGATTGGCATATTATGCTCGTCCACGAGGCAAAGAGGAACTGGGATACTCACGTTTCCGGCTCCGGGCTTTAGTCTTTTTTGCCTCACTCTCGGAGGATCCCCACGGGACAGAAAAGAAAAGTCGGAAACTTATCCCCATATATATACACTGATCTTCACTATTCCCAGCCCCGACACCGAACAAACTTTAAATTGTGTACTCGAGAAAACAGAAGCTCTAAACAATTCTCGTAACTTTTGTAATGTCCTTTTCTCGAACGAGGGAGAAAGATTTCATCCTTGGGCTGCGATATGTCGAGAAAATACGTCGTCACGTGATCGTTTATACTTACTTTGTTTCAGAGATTTTCCGTTATTTCATTTTTGCTTGTCGTTTCGCCACTATACATACCGAATGCGAAGAAAACACAAGAGATTGAAAAGTGCACACAATTTTTATGGTATAAATATATTTTACACGAGATCGCGAATCCGTCGCTTAAATACAATTATTTACAGTAATAAATTAAAACAATAATAATATCCGATATACGTACTGTCGGGGGTTTTTTAATCTCGTTTAAAGACACTACTGTAAAGGGTAAGAAAATTGTTTTTGTCCATTTTCTCAAGATATACATATTCAAGAATATGTGAAAAAACGTTGAAGTGAAAATATGGAAAATCAACCAAGGTACAGACGATTCGGTGAGAGCAGGTAGCACAACGATTTATGCATACTAAAACTGTCAATCGCATTTTTTTCCTAAATGACTTTTCTTAACCTGCACTGAGAAAAAGAAATCGTTGAATGTGCAAAATGCATTTTGTTGTTTTAACAGTTGTTCAGACATGCTAAATAAGCAACAGTTCATATTACTATACTGTTTTACCTCCAACTGTACTGTTTTGTTATGCCAATCAAAAATCAAGTTGTCCGTATTTAAAGATACATTTTGTTAAACCAACTGAATGTTGGATGGATGAACGATTTTTTTTTTTCATTGTGAGCGGAATCACAACTCTGGCTATAATTGTCCGATTTTCAATTATAATAAAATCAAAATTTCCATAACTGCTGTAGCTGTCGCTGTACGTGGCCGCTTTTTTAACTTAATATTTATAAGCCTCTGAACATAAGTAAAAATTTCGCCAAAATTACACTCTTTTTCACCATTCGCCATGTTGTGATTTTTTTTTTCGAGAAAACCGCTACGTACTACAAGAACTACATTTACATAGATAACAAGACTTGTTCAGCTCTTTTTCAGACCAACCATTGTCAAGTTATCGATCCGGCCGTTGGACCACATTTTTTATACAGAGGCTCCATCATGCCTCAACAACGTTGTCAATTGTCATTTCATTCACAAAAATTCACACGACATGGTTTCAATGTATGCTTGATAAGATACCGTTCTTCCAAATGTCAAATAAATAATCCAGCAGACAAACAAAAATTCGGCCGTTGGACCACATTTTTCATACAGAGGCTCCATCATGCCTCAATAACGCAGTCAATTATAATATCTTTTATAAAAATTCACACGACATGTTTTCAATCTATGCTTGATAACATACCGTTCTTCCAAATGTCAAATAAATAATCTAGCGGACCAAAAAAATTCGGAAAAAACGACTTTTTCCGCCCGTCACAGTGGTGTCCTCCCTTGACATAAAACGCAAGTGGTTCAATTCGATCGACGGACTAATTAATAAGAGTCCATTTTATTACGTTCGAAACGGCTATTCACGAGCTCATATCGTCCCACTGCATGGGAGATTCACAGACCACACGCGAATAACGATTTCTCCGCAAAAATGAGAAAAAGTGTATCCTTCACCAGCCGACAACGAAACGTACAATCAAGTCACTTGAACCGGAGCTACGCATTGAAACACATATAAATAGATACGAATTTTATCACTAATTTGATCGACGAGATTAAGGGCGGGGTAAAGTATTTAAATATTTTTTTTCATTTTTTTTCATTTTTTAAATGAATGCATAATATGTCAAGAATATTGTGTTCAAATTTCAAGTCGATCGGAGTAAAATTGACGAAGTTATGAGTATTTGAGCGTCTATTGCTCTATGCCGGGTTTTATACCTATTGTATTTTTCGACCCCGAATAAATTTCTTGATAAACGGGCCTGTTTCGGTCCCGTTACGTATATTCGAGGCATGGTGTATATTAGTATACACATTAGTCTGTACATCAGTTGACCGCTGTATGCCGTGTTGAGCAGTAGCAAGTCACACTAACATCTTGATGGAAGCCTTTTGCTCTACGGACCTGGCATCGACGACTTTGAGTGAGTATAAGAAAATTATCGAGTTTTATTTTGAATTTCTAAAAATTCAAAGATAATTGAAAAATCTGAAAAAATTCATACGTATTCAGAAAAATGAACGAATCACGAAAAAAAATTGGGTTGCGGGGAAATTTGTTGACTAATTTTTTTTTTTCATCATTTTGTTAATAACATTTTGGAATTATTATTATGCAAAATTAATCTTTTGAGTACCTTTAATATGCATGAATTTTCTCAGATTTTTATGCAATCGAGAAGTGTTCTCAAACTTATGTGCAATGAGCGCTAAGCGACCAAACTCTTCTGCGTTTTTCAAACCGTTTTTCTGAGACTTGTCATATTTGAAGTCCGTGTGCACGATAACTCAAAATCTACTGGACCAATCGCTTTGAAATTTTGCACAGTACTTCTTCACATAATTCACCAGGTGTTGTCGAGAGCTTTTTTGTCTTTTTTAATAATTACTAATTTTTCAACAACAAATTAGCCGATTTTTTTTAGCGAAAATCGGGATTTTGGCTCCCAAGTGCTACGAAAAATCGAAAAACAAAAAAATCCTCCCGTCATTACCTCGAGAAACATCTCCTTCAACAAATGCATTTTGATTTTTTTGTTTCAGATGATTCTGTTGCGAGTTACGGTGCACACCGCAAACCAACTTTTTTTCGAGGCGCCTCCGGGGTTTAATTTTCACTCGCTCAATTTTGAATATTTTGCAATGCAAATTTAGGAGAATGTTGTTCAAACGTTACTTTATTATACGTAAATTTTTCAATAAACGAACACTATTCGTTGCGCCAAAAAAAAATCTTAAAAACATGACTTTTTTTCGCCGAATTAACTTCACCCCGCCCTTAACCACATGGAAAAGTCATCGACAATTTGCCGAAAGAGAGTTCGAAGAAGAATTTCGTAGAATTCAATTGCGCATCAACGTCGAGAGATAAAAAAAAAAGTGTAACCGTAAACTCCATCGTTGATTATAACAGGCGTCTTTAAACTTCGTAGTCGTATGTTTGATAAAGATTAAGGCCGTTGATGAGGAAGGGGCCTTCGGCAAACGGCGGTACCGACGCCGTTTTAACTAGAAAGAATCCACGATAATTCGCGTCGACTCCGTCACCGGCTAAGACAGCCGGAAATCTCGGTGGGCATAGCCCGAGTAGATAAGCGACGAAGCTCGGGCAGGGCCAGCCCCAAAAGCCGATTTTCGAGTTGATGGACTCGGCGAAGTAAACGGCCGCGCGATGATGACTGCATCCGAAGGGATTCTTCTCGCCCCAGCATCCGGGCTGATGTATACCCCCGTTCATGTAAAAGTCGATGTGTCCGCTCGACTCGACTTTGCCCTGTACGAAGGCGTTCGTGTGAAAGACATCGACGAATTCGGCATCGCCGGCGTCCAACTTTTTGCCGTTGGGCACCGTCATGTAGAGAGGCATCGCCGGATCGAGGCCGGTTATGCGATTGATTTTGTAGGGAGTGAGAACATTGGCGGAGAAAGCGGGCACGTGAGCACCAAGGCTGAAGCCGATAACGTGAATATTCGGAGTTCCGAAGTCGCGCAATCTGTCGATAAGCTGGGCCAAACAATAGCCAACGTGGGGCACGTTGTGAACGGCTATCGGATAGCAAGGTCCAACGGCCAAACGATGCCAATCAACGGCTATCAGATTGGCCGATTCTTTTCTCAGATACTCGTTTCGTATGTCAACGAGGGTGTCCAGTTGCATGTCCGAGTTGTAGCCGTGTACGATTATCTTGGTGTGATCGTCGCGCGAGTAATTCGTCTCGTTGAGATTCGACCATGTGGCGTTCACGATAATCTCCTGGCCCGCGTAAAGATTGCTTCGGGTATAGAGGAAGAAGGTGACTTCGGGGTCGGGACAGGTTTGATGGGTGTGAATGAGACAGGGGCCGAAGAAGAAATCTCTGCCAGCTGACGTCCTTTGGACTTGACCGTTTGGACCGTCGCTTCGCTCGAGCTCGTCGCCGGCGATAGCGTTGGTCGCCGGATCCTGCGATAGAGCATGGCCGAGTAACGTCGTCATGACGAGGGAAAATACGATCAGCAAGCTCAAGCCGATCAGGTGTCTCGGGCATCCTGCACGCCGACGCCTCGGTGTGCAACGATTGGCCATTTTGCAGGAACCTTCCTCAAGGCTCCTCAGCAAAGACAGACAACTACCTGTTGACGAGGATGACCTAATTTTCTCCAGTTTTTCTCTTCCTCCCTATCGACGTTTTTCTTTTGCCTTCTCTCCTGCGATGGCTTTTCTTTGATCGTTCTGCCGACCGCACACGCGCGGTGCTTTTTTTTCCCGTCTACGCGCGGTCGGTCCCGATCGCGCTACGAAGCCCCCGAACTTGGAGGCTCTCACCGCGCGCAATGACACGAAGGAACTGATGCTAACGCGTTTTCCGTGACAGCCGCGGAGCGGACGAGGCTCGCCCTCTGTCCGACCCACGGCGCACCGCTAACGTCGTTTTGTGTCCTCGTTGTCGTTGACGCGGCTTTGGGGAGGGGGGGGGGGGGGGGGGTTGGGCATAGACGCGGAGCTTCGAAAATGTGTGTGGTCAGAGTTTTCGTTTGTTCGACTTTATCAGCTGACAGTAAAAACGTCCTTCTTTGCCTTCAATCAATCGGGGAAAAAATCATTATCCAAAAACTCGCCGGATCGTCGCGCGGGCAATGTACATTTATATTCTACTCCTTTCTCGGCAATATTCAAACTGATTTCACATCTGGACGATATTTTACTCCCGCCTTATTTTTTTTTCACGAGTCAACCATACGCGTTTGATCACACGCGTACACGCACATTTTCCAATAAACCCCTATTTGCCTCGGGAAATTCGTTCAACAAACAGTGTGCGATGGTGGGGGAAAACCGCGATGAAGGGACGTAGTTGGAAATAAAAATAATACGAGACGATTTTACGACGAATGTGGCGCGAAAAGATGACAGTTCTCACTCGCGTATGAACGAGGTTAATCAATCTGCTAGAATGAATAGAAACGAAGCTTGAAATGAACGAAAGAAATTAATCTTTCGAAAGGATTGCACGATATTGTTATAGTACACAATAATAATGGTATAACGAATGTAAATCAAGCTTTTCGAAAGATTGCACGATATTATTGCGGCGTTGAAAAATATTTTCGACAAATGTCTCCCCTGTTTGTGATAACGCGAAGGCAGCATCAACAAGGCTCGAAATTCTCGATTGTACCGAGACTTTTTTATCGCCGTATTTATTCTAGGGATTTTTTACGCGCAGTATCATTCTGCATGGCAAAGTCCGCTCTGCGTCCTCGCGCCTCGTGGACACTGCAGTCTCGTGCACTATGGTTGATGAGCAACAAATTTGAAGGTACACCATGACGTTGAGGGACGATGCTCGGTACGGAGCCGCACGTTCCTTAATCCCCCAGTTAATCCAAACAGGGTATTCGAGGAACGACGTATGAGGGTGGAGAATGAAAAATAAAAGAGCAAGGGTAAGCGTGATTGTTATGCAAACGAATTTACGAGTATGCTGGCTGGAGAAGGAAATTATTTTCATCTACTTTACCGAGACACAGAGTGCCGAGATTTCCGTACCGCTCGTGCAAAAATGAAACGCTTTCCATCAAATGTTCCAAAATGTATTCGGCGAAAGAAAACGTGAGGAATAAAAGTGCACGCAAAAGAGTATTTCCGATGCGGAAATGGGTGAAGGTGAAACGATAGGAGCATGCGTAATTGTGAAGTACGCCCTTTTGTCTGCTAGCCGTCAATGTGTATGGGTGTGCAGAGGCGTGTATACGCAACGGTATGTATACGTGTGGACAACTAATGGGTCGAGTCTCACTCGACTTTCGAGAGTTCTCACTTTGAATACCTGATCGAGCATAGCGATAGGAATCACTTTTGCGCTCGTTTTACCCACTTTGTCATCACCGGAGCTCCAATTTCGGAAGCTTCATTACCGATGCTTACGGCGTCATTGACCTATATTTAACGAAAAAGAAAAAGTGCCACTTCGTCAAATGCGAAATAGAGTCACAATGGCAGTTACTTTGGACATTTTTATGGTCCTCGTAATCGAGAAGATTCCGGATATTTATTGTATGGCGACGTAATAGAACCGGAGGCAGCCAATCGTACCGATTATAACGGGCTACTGGATCACGAAATTTGTGTTGGTAAAATAATTCAAGAATTACAACGGCAAGTATTTTCCGGCATTATTTTTATTCTCTTTTTCATATTCAGAGCTGTCGTTTATTATATTGAAATTTGCATCGTTGGAATGCAATTATTTTTTTTCTATGGCCATATTTGTTTGGCACCTTTCGAGGCTACGAAAATCACCTGAACATTTTTGAGAATCCTTTGCGAAAATTTATCACGAAAAACTGCAAAAAAAGATTTTAGATAATAATAAAACAAAGGAAATGTAAAGAATTAAAAATTTTCGTTCCATTCCTACGATGCAAACTTCAACACCATTGTTCTTTTGGATTGATGTGAACTGTGAGAGACCAGAAGGTCATTGGGCTTTGTAGGTGAAGTTTATTGAATCAGGCTCATTCAATTCGATCGTTAGAGTGATGGACGAATTTTTAGTTGATGAGAGTGGTTGCCGACAATGTGTCATAAGAATCGAAGGTATTCGCCACGAAAATCCATAGATTCGGAGTCGTCTGTTACGTATACTTATTTTTTTTTATCCATTCGGTATTCCCGAGATAAGATATGTCATAAGATTCGGAACGAAGAAGATAGATAGAGGAAGATAAAAAAATTCGTGGTTTTTCGGGTGAGCTCATCCAACAGGCTTTATCGGCGAAAATATTAGACATTCGTTTCAGCATTTATCACCCAGGTTGGCCAATAGAGTACGAAATTTCTACTCCATCTTTACAACCGTGCGCTTTTTCCGTTTTCAATCATTGTTCAAGAAGCAAGGAAGTCTGACATGGCCGCGGAAAATTTGCATAATGAGTAGACGAGATTTCATCAAACATTACGAAATCGCGTGTTGACTCGAGCCGGAGCACCGAGATAAGGAGGCACCCCCGTGCATCACCAGTCACTTGTCGTAAATGCAATATAACGCGATATGACACGGTGATGATGAATTATTTTGTCATTCGAAACTCTCGGAGGAGGAGAGTAGGAATTGCGTGTATACGTAATTTATACGTGTGCCTTCGCGGATCGCGCGAAGGTGAATGTCTTCATAGCGCAGCAAGACGGTATTTGAGGTCAGCGAGTGCGACGAGCAGTACGTAACCTAGGTATATCGAATAAAGTAAGTGTCACATGCTTTCGATACGGCAAATGTGTGTGTGTGTGTGTGTGTGTGTGTGTGTGTGTGTGTGTGTGTGTGTGTGTGTGTGTGTGTGTGTGTGTGTGTGTGTGTGTGTGTGTGTGTGTGTGTGTGTGTGTGTGTGTGTGTGTGTGTGTGTGTGTGTGTGTGTGTGTGTGTGTGTGTGTGTGTGTGTGTGTGTGTGTGTGTGTGTGTGTGTGTGTGTGTGTGTGTGTGTGTGTGTGTGTGTGTGTGTGTGTGTGTGTGTGTGTGTGTGTGTGTGTGTGTGTGTGTGTGTGTGTGTGTGTGTGTGTGTGTGTGTGTGTGTGTGTGTGTGTGTGTGTGTGTGTGTGTGTGTGTGTGTGCGTGCGTGCGTGTGCAGTAGCAAAACGTCATATGCAATTTCCCTTGAGAGCAAGCACTATTACACGGAGAGAATTTTTAAGTAATTTTTACTGTGAAATCACAGTAACTCGGTGACAAATGTGCAATTCTTCAGGTTTTTAGGAAATAAATTATAAATTTTCATGGAAATGAATCAAAATTTACTTTTGCGTAACAGAAATTAAAAATATTTTTCAGAATTTTTACTGAAATTAATAGTAAAATTTCATGAAACGTAAAGATTACGACAATAAGTTCAAAAAGTGCTAATATAAATGAAATTTTTCAGTGGAACATTGAGAAATTTGCGTGTTTTCCATAAAAATTTAAAAAAGGAAGCCGAAATTTTCCGTGCGTCCACCGGAATTTTACGTTCTTTATAGTAAAATCAGTTAGGGCTAGGTCGCCTGACCGTACGCGTGAGCTCTGTGTGCGAGCGTGCGTATACGTGAACGCAAGCTGTGAGAGTGTGCTTGTGTATGACGCAGTATGACGAGCACGAACGACGCCGACCCGCGTTGCTTAGCAACAGCGGTACCGCGCATGCGCATTATAGTACGAAACATGGGCCAAGAAAGCCTCGTGGTCTCGTGCAGTCTAACGTGTTCTACGCAGTTCTACGCAAGAAAACAAAGAAACGTGAAAAGAAACTTCGATAAAGGACGTCTACAATGGTACGGAAAGATGATATGCTAAAATAAGTAGCAATCAAGAACACAAATGTTCAGAAATACAGTATATAGAGTATTTATTTAATCATAGGGAATTAATTTTTCGCTAGGGATTTTAGAAATTTCAAGTTTGTCCAGGTTATTTTTACTGTAGAAACTTGGAATTTTTGAGGCAGCCCATTGTTAAAATTCTACATGAGAATGTGTCAGAATTTTTATTGAAAGAAATGTAAAAAATTATGCTACTTGCTTAAATTTTTACATGAATGAAAGCAAAATATTAAAAGCTAGTGTCAATTTTTGACTATGTACACATTTGTCACCGGTTTCAAATTTTTAATGTAATTTTTACGGAGATTTCACCGTAAAAAATACTTAAAAATTCTCTCCGTGTATAGAGAATCAAGTTTCTCGATTTCAAGTCTACTTTGATATCTCCCAATTGTTGGGAGATGTTGGAACAGTATCACAACATCTGAAGGCTGTAGGGCTGATTGGACACATTGATGTAAAAAAGCCACTTATCAGTAGAAACAATCAAAAGGCCCGAGTAACTTTTGCAAAAAAATATCAGTCTTGATGAATCCAAATTTCAATTATTCAGAAGTGATGGTCGAAAGTACGTGAAACGTCCAACGAGTACCAGATTAAATGTGTGGTTTTAAATTCCTACCGTAAACCACGTTGGCGGGAACATTAAAGTTTGGGGAGCATTTTCGGACGACGGCGTTGGTCCGCTGATAGAAATTCTAGGCAATATGTACGCTACAATCTACAGAAATATATTTCAAGACCATAGCTCCCATTTGCAATAAAGAAAATGCCACGTGGTGGGCTTTTTTCCACACGATAACGACCCCAAACATGCATCACGTCTCGTAAAAGATTTCACTTCAAAAACGAAAAGTACGCCCTCTCGACTGCCCATCGCAATCACAGGACGTAAATCCGATTGAGCATTTATGGCAAGACCTGGAAGATCGTGTTGGAACACAAAATCACTTTAACAAGGCGGTATTGTGAAATCAGTCGTGCTATCAGTGGGAAAACTCACCACAGGAATGGATACAAATGGATCACAACTAACAGCGGTCCAAGCCTCGTTGACGTGCCGCGGTTATCGCTACTAAGGGCATGGCGACAAAGTACTGAGTCAAGTGAAGAAGGTCGAATCCCGTTCCGAACAATATCTATGTATATAATGAATTCTTTTCAAATACAAGTGAATACATGTTTCCACAACTCGTTTATTTTTCTCCCACCATCGTATTTCAATGCAATACGCTTGCAAACCCAAACTAACCCAAACAAACAAACCCAGAAAGGCCCTAAACTTTTTCATGTAACTGTACGTATATGTCTTTTTTGTTTCCTAAGTCCCAACGTAGACCCTTGCGGATTTTTACGTATTACCCTTCTCAATTGAATCCTTTCCTATCACTCCCTACCCGCGCTTCGCTAATCTCACCTAACTACTTATAGGCAAGGAAAAAATGCTGATCTTCATGATTTTTTGAAGAGGAAGGATTTCTTCACCATTTTTGAGACTTGGGGTATGTTTTATTACTAATTTTGGCTGTTATATGGTCTTTTTTTATTAATCTTTAAAAGTTGCGGACGCATGGCACGGTCTTCACAACTGCATTATGACAACTGGCGTGACGTATAGCTAAAAAACTGGTAGGCCGGTTCTGATGAAATTTCGTATAAATCTTTCTAACCTGATTGTCCAAAACATGACCTTAAATGTTCTTGAAAATTTATAAATAGTATTTTTTCACTGGAAAATGTAACCATTTCTTTCCGAAAATTCGATCTGTTTGTTTCAAAGCGTACGTACCATTTTACTGATTTTCACGATTTCTCGCTTTTTCCTGGTTCGTATTCTGCGTATTAGTGTTAATGAAAGAAAAAATGACGTTCATTTTTTCAGATTACGATTACGATTACGTTTTTCCTATCTTAAATCATACTTTAGGATCTCGAAAAAAACGGCGCATTCGGTCCGATAGGAAATAGGCTTTTATTTCGACCACTAAAATGTCAGTGTCAGATTCAAAGTAACGTGACACCAAGTTTTCAACCGTTTAAGTTATTTTTGTACCGGAAATCGGCAAAAAACAGCGAGCAAGAGAAGATAAATTAACTTTCGCTGCATTCCTACGATGCAAACTGCAACATCGTAAATTTTTCACAGTATCTTCCAAACCAAATAATCCTAGAAAATACATAGAGATTTTTCGATAACGTGAAAAATTCTGTTGTTGAACGCAACATTTCACCATTTTCGTTCACAAAATGAAACTTTTTGTTTCATTTAGCCATTTTCTGTGAAAAACAACACTGCGAATTTCTCTAGCTGTTGTCACGCAGATTATGCAAAATTGTAGTTTTCTTTTCTTTCGTTCCGGGTGAACGGTTGCGGCATTCGTGCCGCGAGCACCTTGCGCAAAAACCTCACATTGTGGGAATTTTTCAAAGGTTTCGTACACTACAAGATGCTCTTCAAACGTGAGGTCCTCCGAAACCGCGTCGAAACTGTTTGCATAACATTTTCCTACTTCCGAAGTGGGTGAAGCTATTTTTTGTTCTCTCTACGGCGCCGGCACCGATGACGAGACCCGATCGCGAGCGCCGCATACAAAAATCTAATGGAAAAGGCGGAAAGCGAAATTTCCTGTCCGGAAATGTTGCCAGTCGAGGATGGAGCACCACCCCACGTACCTACACCCTTCGAGTGACCCGCACAGAACGTGGCCGAATGGGGCGAAGTTGGGAGCAGGAAAAAAATCAATGAATCTAATACCCACCCGATGCACTTGGGTTGGCTCGCGTCGAACAAGCGAGAAGCAGATAAGAGCTTGGCAATCTCCACCGTGCTCTTTATTGTGAAGAATCGTGTATAGCCACTCTCGAGAATCGAATCCTATATCGTGACTGCGGAAAATCCGGTTCCCCAAAAGAGCAGCTGAGTTATGCGTGTGTATGTGCGGAGAGGGGGAAGGGGGGAGAAATCCGATAGGCAAAACAACGAGAAACCGAATTCGTTCAGTCAGTGGAAATTCCCTGATACAGACGGATGCAGACTATGCATAAAGCTCGTAGCTTCGTGTAAACGATACGTAACTTACGAAAAATGGAAAAAAAATATGTACAAAAGCAACTTTTTGTGTACTTTGTTTATCCAAATCCATTTTTTCGATATGTAAAGGAAGTCTATATAATTTGAATTTGATCGGTGCAGCGATTTTTGAGATATCGTGGTGACCGATTTTGAAAAATTCATTTTGCGAAAAAAACACGATCATAATTAGCCGATACGCGGAGCCTGTCTATAAACGCCCATAACTCCCTCCATTTCAAGCGGATGAGCTTGACGTCTTCAGAGAATATTTTTGAAATGTTGTACTTTGAGATTCCGTCGAAAACGAAGTACCGTTATTATCAAATTTATATTCGACGATAACCGCTGCAGCGTTATCTTTAACAAAGATTCCATTATTACTCAAGTATCAAAAACATTAATATTCCTCGTTCCACGCGACTATTACAGGATTTCGCATGGATTTCGTATTAAGGGAGCTTTCCAGTGTGAAATTTTCAAAAAATCGATTTTTTTTTTTTTTTTGCTTTATCGAATAGTATACACTCTTCCGAATATTCCCTGAAATTTTCATGCCGAAATTCAGATTATTTCGGTTACTGTACAGCATTTCTTGGAAGAAGGCAACGGAGCGCTACAGCTACAGCGAAACTTTGAACGCGTTTTTCTCGAAACAGCATTTTTCAAAACGGTGTCCAACTTGGCGGGCAGAGTTTTAAAGCTATCGAGTTGAATTTCTTACACAATATTCTTCACGTCATTGTTTATCGTGCTATGGAAGCTTTTTTTTTTTTTGACATCTTCCTATTTTTTTGTAAAAAAAACTGCCAAAAAAATGCTAAAATCGATACTTTTTGTTCAAACCGGCGCCATTTTTGCAAAAAAAAGCCTCCATAGCACGAAAGCCAATTATATACCGATCAATAATCTTTTTGTGTTTTTTGTTTCAGATCAAAATTGTGACCCCCAACGTGGACACCACATCCAAGTGCATTTTCTGCAACAATTGTTTCATCATTTTTATAGATATTAATTAATAAATAAATCGATCTTTAAAAAATTGTTTTGTATTCTTCAATACCCAATTAATATACAAAAAAAAAAACCAGACCGATTAGATTATTTTTTCTTTAAAAAAAAAAATCGCGAAAAACAGCGATTTTTCGGGCTGTCACACTGGAAAGCTGCCTTAATAACCCGGCTCAACATTTTCTGTTCTACGCTGCAATTACTATTTTCGAATATCCCGTCTCCAAAAACAACAAAACCTACCAACCGCCTGGATGTTGGTAATTCTATTTTCTCTATATTTACCCGCGAAATAAACGAATTTGCCCACATCAAAAGCTTGTTTACTTGCTTAAGCGAGTGAGAACAGTAACGGACACAAAGGAGAGGGACAGAACGAGAGGATAGCGAATATATGAGGGGGACTATATTTGAAGATTTATTCGGTAGAGTAATTTTAGTCATAAAAGAAAGAGCAAAACGGTTCATTTTTATTATGGATTTATTTTTTAAATGGATTATTCGAAAATAAAACTTCTCGAGCGCTAAATGTATTATTTTACGTGACCTGAATTACAAATAGAGATATGTTTTTTTTTATCAAATGTCATAATATCGTTCTCCTCTGAAAAAAAACCTTTGTAATGAGAAATAAATGTTTTCCTGTTCGGAAAACGAAAGAGTATTAAGAACTAAGCACACGCGAAGCAGGCTCAAAATTAATGCAGGCCATAATGTTAGTTTTTTCGTCCCGTCGTGGTATCTTTTCGAGAAACAAAAACGGTTCCATATACCAGCGTACTTATTTATTATTACGTTGAATAATTAGACATCTGAGACCTCATTGACGTTTCGTTCGGTGATTTTGCGGCGAAACGTCACACGTGCGAATCGGCCGAGCTGCAGCAATGTAACCGAACAACCGTATCTGCGGTTGTGTCGGAGGTCCGTTCTCGAAGGGAAGTGCGGTCAAAAATGCATGGAAAATCGACGCGGCGACGACACCGCAACGTTGTCGCGATTAGGTATGTGGCTACCGCCGAATGTCATTTGTATGGCTCCGGACCGCAATTGCGTTGCCGCACGCTCGTTGCACATACGAAAAAAATGGCACGTGTACAAGGCCTCAAAGTACTTAAGGGGTTACCCCCACTTGCGATTTTGAAAAAATCGTTTTTTTTTTATTGCATTTTTTTGAAGTATAAGTATCTGAGAATATGTCCTGAAAATTTCAAGTCGATCCGAACAAAATTGACCGAGATATGAGCGTTGAAAGAGAAGAATCCGTTCTTCGTGTAAACTGAAATTGAAACTTTAAACGCGTTTTTCTCAAAATGGCATTTCTGAAGTCGGTGACCAAGATTACTCGAACACTAATGAACCGATCTTCTTGAAATTTTGCAGGCTTATTTGATACATAAAAATGTAGTCTTTAATCGTTCGATTTTTTTTTCGAAAAAAATGGCCGTTTTATAGCCAAAAAACGGCCGTTTTTTTCGTTAAAATCGAACCATTAACTTTGACTGTCCGCCATTTTGTGAAAAATGAATATTTTTTAAAATCCTTCGATTAAAGACTAGTTTATACTTATATTTGACTAAATCCATCCGCATTTTTTTTTCAGATGATCCACTTCGCCGCAATGTTGGTCACCGCAAACCGTGTATATAAAAACATTATTCCATTGACGGCCATTTGCCACTAAACAATGTAATATTTTTCAATAAAAAAATTACTGGAAGTTCTTCAAGATGTGTTCTTTAAGATGGTATATTGATCGATTTGAAAAGTTTTCGTAGTTTTCTTTAAAAAAATTCATGAAAAAGGCCTTTTTTGCGCTACAAGTGGGGGTAACGCCTTAAGTAATACTCTATTTTATTACGATTTTTCCAATTTCGAAGTAAGGGTATTTAAATATTTTCTCTTCGTTGCAGTAAAATCGAAATAAATTGTACAGAATCGATTGCATTGTATTGATTTTTTTTCGCGGTTGGTTGCCCGAGGCTGGCAATTGATTTTGGTCGAATCTTCTCACCGGTAAGCTTCGATGTAGAATTGGGGAAGGAGAGACGAAAGCTTGGGGACAAATAAAACGGAGTTACCCAACATCTATAACGAACTCCGAGGTGATCACAAAGCGAGAGGACAGCCAAACCGATACTTCGTGTCTTTCAATCTCTCCTCCTTGCTCCCTACCCCTTCGGAATCGATAACAATTGCGAAAGCTTTTAATTAAATAAAAGTATCGCTGCGGCCGAAGAAATAAACGTGATGACTCAACGCAACGAGATCCAATTTAAGCGTGCTTTTATTTGCGATATTGAATTAATCGATCGGGCGCTATTGGAAAAAAGCTCTTCTTCGCACTCTCCCTCTCTTCTGCCACGGCACAAATCACAGTGACAATCAATTACGCTCGGCGGTCCACTAATTGAGAGAGAAAAATATTTCCATGGCAAATTATTGCCTCGCCATTAATCGAATATACTTCGATATCCGTGAGAGACACACACGTCATTTTCCTTGCTCTAAATTGATGAGACCCTTGGCAATTGAGCACAATTTATTTCTGTCTTGTTATTCATTTTTTTTAATCACCCAGGTCGCGGAAAACCTACAACGCCCAATAACGAAAAAAAAAAAATCGTCCAGTCGCGTGTGTGTCCTTTTTACAGTAATCCGAATCCTGCGATTAATAAACGCTAGTCAAGGATGTTGAGTCCCAAATCGCAAATGATAATAAAATTCTAAAAATTTGTTCCGTTTTTGTATGAAGTATTTCCGAGGTCGTGGAAAAATTTCACGACAATTAGGAAGCTCGTTATTGAACAATTAACATTCACAAATTAAATGTTGTCTTATGGAAACTGATGTAACTTTGCAATAAGTTTTTTTTTGTTTACCCCTCAATTTTGTAATATTTACAATATACTGAAAGCAACGGAAACAAAACGAAGTTTATTGATACATTTTTTTTTCTTTTAAAAATTGTTCTTAACAAAATGTTAATTTTTTAATAACGAGCTTCCTAATCGTCGTGAAATTTTAACACGGCCTCTTAAAATACTTCATATATAAGGGCTTGCCTCTTAAACGTTGGGATATTCGGATGGATGGGCGATAATAACGGGCAAAAACTGAATAATCCATTAGAGATAGGTAGTTGTATATTTAGGTCACAACTGCTCGGTAGTCCGGTGACGACTACCGTCTCGTCATCGTAACGACGTACTCGCTAAATTTTACATTATGATCATTATACGCACGTTAGGGCTCTCACCTTACACATACAAAAACATACCAAATTTTCCGAATTTTCTTATCATTTTTTATTTCAACCCCTAAGGAGGTTGAAATAATGATGATAGAATTCGAAAAATTTGGTATGTTTTTACATGAAGTATTCAGGAGGTCGTGTAAAAATTTCTTGACGATTAAGAAGCTATATATTGAACAATTAACATTAACATGTTTCATAGGGACTCAACATCCTCAAGAGATCAATAAATATAATTCGAAAGAATAATTAAAATTGACTGACTCATATATGCATCGTTTCATTTGAACATGACCTTTTATTATCATCTGTCCCCAACTCCCCCGACTTAATTTTCATAAAAATTTCCCACGATTTCCTAAAAAAAAAGAAAACCAAAAATGAGCTGTTTTCGACTGACAAAACTAGGCATAAGCCGTTAAACTGTCGCAAGTCCCTCGTGGATTCTCTTCAGCTAAAGCGGGGCTAGTTATTCTCTCCGTTGAATGCTTATTTTTCTCCGTCAAAGGCGGAACGAACGAGAGCTAAATGACAGGGCAGAGCTTTGCGTAGGTTGCTCCGAGGGTCAAGTTCGCAAGGGTTCAAAAGAGCGGGAATTCCGTCGGAGTATATGCAGAGTGGACGGAAGAGCGCACGGTGAGACGGAAAGAGAGACAGAGACAGTGAGAGAGCCTTAATCTCCGGTTTCGCGAATAATTCAACCGTTTCTCGAGGCCGGCAAGTCCCTACGTATGCACCTGGTAAAGCCATCCTCTTTCCCTCACTCTCACCGAAGTCTCTAATAAATCTTGCAGTACCGGAACCGTTATCCAGTCGACACGCTCCATTAAATCGAGCCCTGAGCTTCGTTCACCGCCTAACCGTGCGTCTCACTCGTACAAGCAACTGAGACCCCCCCCCTATTCTCGTTCACCCGGCAATTCCTTTATAGACGATTGGAAGCTTCGGAACGAAAATCGCGAGACAAAGGACGCAGCGCAATTATTATAACCCTTATATATATATATACACACATATATATATGTATTATAATAAATATATATATATATATATATGAGCATGAGAAACTTTGTGATGGTTAACCTCAAAACCCATTAGCCATTGCGAAGTTTTCGACGCTCAAAGGCTCATCGCAGTATCACGCGCCACGATAATTATCGATGCTTCTTCGGGGAAATATTCCGAGAACGTACGAGCGCTCACAACCCACCGATGACTGCGAAGGGCACGCGGAGGACGCAACCAAAGTCATTCGGGAAAACTGCGCGCCACCGATCTGGCCAAGGTCGACCGATGCTAATTTTTGTTTTGATCCATTCGCGCCTCGCTCCGGTTTCAAAACAAATGACAAGAGGCGGACTAGGGAACACGGGGCTATTTTGCTTACACTACAATCGTGGAAGTTTTGCAATTGCAAAAACGCCAAGGAACCTAGAAACGATGGCGTTTTTTCTTCACACCTTTGATTATTAACGGAAGTCATTTTTTTTCCGGTGATGTAACTGTGAGTATGTGTGTGTGTGTGTGTGTTTTTTTTTCAATATTGAGAACGTGTTTTTCGTGGTAATCTTCGTGACATGGTAATTGTGACGTTGTGATAATGTTTCGAAAGAACCTTGACAGCTACTTGGGGTAGCTGAGAGCCATTGACCCCATGAGATGAATTTATGGTATTGAAGTTTGCATGGACGGGACGCAACGAAAAGTCATATGCGTATTTTTATTTCAGTATTGTTATTGCGATACCGAATCCTTCTTTGGAAATGTCACTTACAGATGTGTCGATAAGCGTGTTAAAAATGGTCGAGGGATTCTGGTTGCTAAAACCTGCTGATGGAAATGTGGGAAAGTCGCGAAGGGCGATTTTCATTGTACTCCCCAACGAGGCAAACTTCGATCCCATCGAAATTTCCGAGACAAATGTGTCAAGCTTGATGATCTTGAGATTGAAAATAGCAACGAGGAAGCATTGTGAGCAACATTTTGAAACTTCGTAAATTCACATAGCTAGGTCTTTCACCCAACAATATCGAAGTGAACGACAGAATTATCGAAATTTATGAAACGCGTACGCGCAAAATACTTATTGGTTGTAAATGTCGTCAAAAGGGTGAACGTTTGCAGACAAGGACGAGGCGGCCGTTTATCGGATATTTCACACATAACCTCCATGATTGGACATTATATCAAAATAAAAATATTCCTACCTTTCAAATAAATAGTACGATTTATTTTTAAAAAATAAAAGGGTCAGGTCATTTTGAGATACTCTTTACGTCTGGACTATGTATCTAAATGTCGATTGGGGTAGTATATCCATAAGTCCAATTTCCATAAACGAATATCCATAAGTGAATATCGATAAGTGAGTGAGAGTAGAAATGGGTGCTAGAAACGGCGGGAAGTAGGTAAATGTAGTGAAGGTAAGTATAGAGTAGAAATGAGACAACAACAGTACAGACAGACCGACGATTCTCAGTCAAAAATCAGGCTGCTTCCAAACTGCTCCCAAACCCAAACAAACCCAAACAAACTCACTTTTCTCTATCTCCCGCCATTTCTGGCAACTCATTTCTGCTCTATACTCACTTATGGATATTCGTACTTATGGATATTCGACTTATGGATTTTCGACTTATGGATATTCGTACTTATGGATAGTCGACTTGTGGATATTCGACTCGTGGATATTCACTTATGGATATTCGACGCCAGTGCTAAAGTCAGTGTCTATCTAAATGGACAATCGCACCAGTCGTGCCATTTTTCGGGTCTTCAAGAAAAATATTCGCGTTGGCCATCGCTTTCGGACTTCCCACGAATGACGCGATGATTGTGAGTCGGAAGGATTGAAAAATATGCGTTGCTCTGGATACTTGTTCAGGTGTCTTTTCGACCCAAAATCGTAGTCGACTAATAATAGGTTTAGTCTCACGCACGGTTTCTCAGACAATAATGATTCATTGGACAATTCAATAGTGACGTTCGTCTTACATTTACCAAAAGTTTTTCATATCCTCGGAACTTAAGGGGTTACCCCAACTTGCGATTTTGGAAAAATCGATTTTTTTTATTGCATTTTTTTGAAGTATAAGTATCTGAGAATATGTTCTGAAAATTTCAAGTTGATCCGAACAAAATTGACTGAAATATGAGCGTTGAAAGAGAAGAATCCGTGAATTGAAGAACTGAAATTGAAACTTTAAATGCGTTTTTCTCAAAATGGCATTTCTGAAGTCGGTGACCAAGATTACTCGAACACTAATGAACCGATCTTCTTGAACTTTTGCAGGCTTATTTAATACATAAAAATGTAGTCTTTAATCGTTCGATTTTTTTTTTCGAAAAAAATGGCCGTTTTATAGCCAAAAAACGGCCGTTTTTTTCGTTAAAATCGAACCATTAACTTTGACTGTCCGCCATTTTGTGAAAAATGAATATTTTTTAAAATCCTTCGATTAAAGACTAGTTTATACTTATATTTGACTAAATCCATCCGCATTTTTTTTTCAGATGATCCACTTCGCCGCAATGTTGGTCACCGCAAACCGTGTATATAAAAACATTATTTCATTGACGGCCATTAGCCACTAAACAATGTAATATTTTTCAATAAAAAAATTACTGAAAGTTCTTCAAGATGTGTTCTTTAAGATGGTATATTGATCGATTAAAAAAGTTTTGTAGTTTTCTTTAAAAAAATTCACGAAAAAGGCCTTTTTTTGCGCTACAAGTGGGGGTAACGCCTTAACAATATTTGTTGCACTTGTTGCAAATAACGTTAAGGGAGGTTTCTACTTTGTTGGACGAAAAAACTAATTTGCCGTATCGGAAAGAGCCAAATGGTCCTGGCATAGCAGATTAGATGTAGCTATGAAACGTTCCATTTTATTCGCACGTAAACTTCAGCTTAGCTGCACTTAACGTGCAGCCGCGTCCACGACGAACGTCTTCGTTAGTTGAACTAGAATTGTCCGAAAAGGTTCAAACGTTTTTATTTTACGAACAAGAAAATGCAAAATAATTGGTAGAAAAACTAAACTTCCTATTCGATCGGTTTTTTTTTATTTTTCAATTTTTTCCCTTGAAACTAAAAATATGCATAATTTTTTAGCTTCAGGAGACTTCCGCAAGCGAAGAATATCATCGCCGGCGCACCGACACACGTGGCACTTTCCACTCCGAATACCATCTTGTGTCAATGTTTGGAAAATATTATCATTTCAATAAAGACCGCTCAGTAAACGTACCAAGTTTCAACATTTTACGTTTAATATTTTTCGTATAAAAAATTGGTGAAAAATCGAACATTTTTTGGCTCAACAAAGTAGAAGCCTCGAACGCCCGACATGGCACGGATCATCAGGAAATATATCGCAAATACTGGATGAAACGGTTTTTGCCGCCGTGATTGTCAATTTCCATTTCTGCGGTCCCCTCGCATGATGGGCGGTCTCGCGCGGAATATCGACCGTGATACGCGACGATTTGAACGCGTTGTGTACCGGACGTAGGTTGGGAATGGAAGGCAAAAAAGGTTGCGACCCGTACTCATCCTTCAACGGGGGTTTTTTTTTGCGCGTCGCGCGGTTTGCCGAAACCGCGCTTCTCTGCGTTACGGTTAACCGCGTATGTATGCTCGTTGAATAAATAATATATATCTCTGCGTCCGCATTGTCCAAACTGGACAGAAGTTCGTAGAGCAGTGCGACGATGACGAGTAGCGAAACATTACAACAATGACGTTAACAGATAGCAACGAGGCGCGAGGATACTAAGCTCGTTCCTTAAGGGGTTACCCCCACTTGCGATTTTGAAAAAATCGTTTTTTTTTATTGCATTTTTTTGAAGTATAAGTATCTGAGAATATGTCCTGAAAATTTCAAGTCGATCCGAACAAAATTGACTGAAATATGAGCGTTGAAAGAGAAGAATCCGTGAATTGAAGAACTGAAATTGAAACTTTAAACGCGTTTTTCTCAAAATGCCATTTCTGAAGTCGGTGACCAAGATTACTCGAACACTAATGAACCGATCTTCTTGAAATTTTGCAGGCTTATTTAATACATAAAAATGTAGTCTTTACTCGTTCGATTTTTTTTTCGAAAAAAATGGCCGTTTTATAGCCAAAAAACGGCCATTTTTTTCGTTAAAATCGAACCATTAACTTTGACTGTCCGCCATTTTGTGAAAAATGAATATTTTTTAAAATCCTTCGATTAAAGACTAGTTTATACTTATATTTGACTAAATCCATCCGGATTTTTTTTTCAGATGATCCACTTCGCCGCAATGTTGGTCACCGCAAACCGTGTATATAAAAACGTTATTTCATTGACGGCCATTTGCCACTAAAGAATGTAATATTTTTCAATAAAAAAATTACTGAAAGTTCTTCACGATGTGTTCTTTGAGATGGTATATTGATCGATTAAAAAAGTTTTGTAGTTTTCTTAAAACAAAATTCACGAAAAAGGCCTTTTTTGCGCTTCAAGTGGGGGTAACGCCTTAAAAACATTGGGGTGAATATATATTATTGCAAATTTTACTCATCGTTGTGATATATTTTTTAAGGACGTTGAGTCCCAAATCGCAAATGATAATAAAATTCTAAAAATTTGGCACGTTTTTGTATGAAGGAGGTCGTGTAAAAATTTCGAGACAATTAGGAAGCTCGTTATTGAACAATTAACTTTCACCAATTAAATGTTGTCTTATGGAAACTGATGTAACTTTGCGATAAGTTGTTTTTTTACCTCTCAATTGTGTAATATCTACAATATACTGAAAGCAACGGAAACAAAACGAAGTTTATCGATACATTTTTTTAAATTTCTTTTAAAAATGGTTCTTAACAAAATGTTCATTTTTTAATAACGAGCTTCCTAATCGTCGTGAAATTTTAACACGACCTCTTAAATACTTCATACAAAAACATACCAAAATTTCAGAATTTTCTTATCATTTTTTATTTCAACCCTTAAGGAGGTTAAAGTAATGATGATAGAATTCGGAAAATTTGGTATGTTTTTACATGAAGTATTCAGGAGGTCGTGTAAAAATTTCATGACGATTAAGAAGCTATTTATTGAACAATTAACATTAACATGTTTCATAGGGACTCAACATCCTTAAATGGATTTTAGGAGCAGCCGAATAGTTTTCGAAATATCGAATTCTAAAAACTGACAAATGAATGCCTATATCGTCTATATGCCTATATCGTCTATATCGTCTATAATGCCTATATGAATGCCTATATCGTCTATAATGCCTATATGAATGTCTATATCGATCATAGCGTGCCACCGCTGTCTCTACTTTACTGACACGTTCCACAAATTATTTACGTCTTCACTATAAGATTACCATAATGTCGTTCGTTTAGTTACTTTTCGTAAGATCTTGTAACAGTTTATACTCAATAAGTGTTAATGTCAATCACATAAATAGTACAAACTTGCACCGAGAAAAATGTCCATAGTATTTATTAAAAAAGCGCCCATGGTAAAAGTGGGCATAGTAACCGTCATATATTATATACAGGATTTTACTATCCCCTCTTTTGACGTGGGCGTCTTTCATAAATACCATGTAATTTGCTCTCACAAGGAACATCCCTCAGGTGACATCCTTCGATTTTGTTGAAATTTGGGTATGTTATAAAGCACCGAAAAATAGGCGATAGGTATTTTTTCTTATCGGCGGAAAAACGGCTTTAAGGGGTGAAACCACTCCTCGAAAATAGGGGTGTTTTTCGTTTTTCCTCGATAACGTTTAGACGGTGAGAGATATAAAAAAAATGTTAATTGCAACAATGTTTATTTTTTCGTGTACTATACATTGGATATCGAGGAAAAACGAAAAATGCCCCTATTTTCGAGGAGCGGTTTCTCCCCTTAAAACCGTTTTTCCGTCGATAAAAAAAAAATACGTATCGCTTACTTTTCGGTGCTTCATAACATATCGAAATTTCAACAAAATCGAAGGGTGAGGGACCTGAGGGATGTTCCTTGTCAGTGCAGCATTAGTATTTGTGCGCCGATTTTGTGATATAACTGAATTAACCATATCGATATTGCAAAGCCTTTTACAATAGTGTATAGTAATTTCGGAGATACCAGATAGTCAAACACGCCACCAAAGTAAATACTATGCACTTTTCTCTCAGTGCACCCAAACGAGCTTTCGCATACCCAGAATTCCCGAGTGTCCGCCCCGAAACTTTCCGCTCTTTCGGCAAAACTCAAAAATGAAAATAATTTTTCACGATGTTTGTTCGCGGCTGCGCGTTGTTCGCCGCATCTCAACAGGAAGTAGCGAAAAAGTAAAAACTGGTGCACATTCCATTTTTGATGATCAACACGAAACACCCATGCCGGTGTGGACAGATGCGCGTAACGAAAAAAAAAAAAAGAAGGAACGGAAGCGTGGCAACGGATGGCGCGAAAGGATAAACGAAAAAAAAATGGCCTTTTTCAATCGCGCGATTACCCAACGCGCATAGATAGGAATATACGTGTGCGCGTGTATACACAAAAATTGGGGAGCGTATATGGCAAAACGGAGCAAACGGCACGTATGAGAAACGATGGGCCACTCAGCCTGAATTGGGATGATTTTTTGCAAGAGTGCGTCACTCTTTGTAAGCAAGACAATACCCGGGCAGAAATTGTCGTAGGGGTCCAATTGGACTCACATACGTGTTCCCACTTCCGGATAGGGATCCATCCAATGGCCCATCCCATTGGATCCCTATACAACAAATGAAGCTCGTATATTTGATTCCGATGGAAAATCCTGATGCGAATGCAATGTACGAGCGTGACATTTCAAGGGGTTACCCCCACTTGCGATTTTGAAAAAATCGATTTTTTTTATTGCATTTTTTTGAAGTATAAGTATCTGAGAATATGTCCTGAAAATTTCAAGTCGATCCGAACAAAATTCACTGAGATATGAGCGTTGAAAGAGAAGAATCCGTGAATTGAAGAACTGAAATTGAAACTTTAAACGCGTTTTTCTCAAAATGGCATTTCTGAAGTCGGTGACCAAGATTACTCGAACACTAATGAACCGATCTTCTTAAAATTTTGCAGGCTTATTTAATACATAAAAATGTAGTCTTTAATCGTTCGATTTTTGTTTCCGAAAAAAAATGGCCGTTTTATAGCCAAAAAACGGCCGTTTTTTTCGTTAAAATCGAACCATTAACTTTGACTGTCCGCCATTTTGTGAAAAATGAATATTTTTTAAAATCCTTCGATTAAAGACTAGTTTATACTTATATTTGACTAAATCCGTCCGCATTTTTTTTTCAGATGATCCACTTCGCCGCAATGTTGGTCACCGCAAACCGTGTATATAAAAACATTATTTCATTGACGGCCATTTGCCACTAAACGATGTAATATTTTTCAATAAAAAAATTACTGAAAGTTCTTCAAGATGTGTTCTTTAATATGGTATATTGATCGATTGAAAAAGTTCTGTAGTTTTCTTTAAAAAAATTCATGAAAAAGGCCTTTTTTTTGCGCTACAAGTGGGGGTAACGCCTTAATTCTACAATGTATCGACTCCACAAGAGCCTTGAGTGGCCAACGTTCAACTGAGCAATATTTTTGTTAACTGTACGACGGCTGGTGTATCAGGTGTATCAATTGAAAATCCGCCTATGCACTCCCCACGTCTGAAATCGCTATAGGGGTGTAGTAGAATCTGGGGACACCCCGACAAATTTCTGCACGGGTATTAGTATCGACAGCATTGTCACGATAAAAAAAAAATCTTCTAATTCACGAACAACATAAACGCCCATGCATTCATTTTTTTTTCTTTCGTATATGCCTGCCGAGTATGTGCGTAGATGGACGAGCAGCGATTTGACTCACATGGGAAGCTGACCGGAGCGTGCGGCTGTGCGTTGTGCGCATTGTGCGGGTGTCTCGGAGTCGTGACACGATGGCGACTGTAGCACAAAATGGCAGCGGCAACGAAACCCGCCATACTGAGTACCGAGAGCACCAGTACGACCGCGAACCACGTTGTGTGCATGCCGAGAATCGTCGAGGCCTCCGTATCTGCGAGGAACAAGAAGGGAAAGGCATATCTAGGCGCGCTGATTCTTTATGCGGACAATTTCACGCACAAATGTGCGAGGTTCTTCGGTGGTCAGGCTTCTCCGGCAATGTAGTTTGGGGGACATTTTGAAATGTGGGTGATGGGCGTTTTTCTGGATGATTAAAATATTCGGATGTTAAGGGGTTGTCCTACTGTGATTTTTGAATTTTTTTTTTTCGTTTTTCCTTTAAAAAATAGTTTGAACGGTTAAGATTGATCCATTGTACGAGGCGGGAATGGCAGATTAACGGTAAGGCATGAAAATAAAAAAATTTCACTCTAAAAACCCGTGCTCGAACTTTGAACGGGTTTTTCTCGAAACTATGTTTTTCAAAACGGTGCACACGATATCTCGAGCTGTAATCAATGAATCGACTTGAAATTTGGTACACATATTCAAAGGAATAGTACTTTTCGATGGACGGAAGATTTTGTCGCTTTTATTTTTTGTTTAATAATTATTGATAAAAATAACACGTTTTTTTGTGCCGAAAATTTCGTAAAAAATCAGGAATTTTTTTTTCGTCACCAGAGGTAAAAAAAAAAGCTCCGTCCGCCGATAGCCAATACGATGTAGTTAATGAGCATATTTTTTTTTGTTTCCGATCACTGGTACTTGCGATATCACGTACACCGATCGATCGCGGACGAAAATCACCGGAACTCGCGAGCAGATATAGCCCATCCAATTGTAAATTTTTTTCAATAAAAATTTTCGAACGCACTCTTAAACGTGTACATGACATCGTATAAAAAAATGGTCAACATTGCATTGGTAGTTTTTCCGTAATTAATTGTTGAAAATTAGTCTGTTTCGACGCTCGTCACAGTAGGCTAATCCCTTAAGGGGCATAAGCTTGAAATGATGAAAATACCATTTTTCATTGCCATAGTTTTATAGCCTAGGAAATTTCATTTGCAGCAGAGATTTTGTATACATGACATAAACTGACCGATTTACGACGATTTGTGTGAACCTATGTTTTTTTGAAACGGTATTTAAAAACCTATTTGTCCGATTCACTTCAAACTGGGACGGAGCATGCTTTATAACATTTTCTATCGTATTGCAGGTAAAATAGTAAAAATAGTAAAAATAGAGGTGTTTGATTTATAAAAGAAATGTTTTCCCTGGCAATTTGGTGAATTTGAATCGTTCAGAGAATCGTTCAGTTTGGGAAGAACTTACTGGCGCAGAGAGTAGAAGCGGACTCGTCCGATCCATCCTCGCAGTGATTGACGCCGTCGCAGAGAAGATCCGTGCTGATGCAGAACTCGTTGAGTTTGCAACGGAAGTCTTTGCACGGGTGCTCTGTAAAGTCGAAGCAAAGATTTACTCATTTATTATTCATTCGAGCGTATTCGTACGTAAGAAAGTATCGACGCCGGAGCATCCGATCATTATGAACGCGTGACGAGATTTGCCCTCGCGCAGCCTTCGGATTCCACGGGTCAGGAAGATTCGCCCGAGTTTCTCTTTTGCGATTTATTCCGCTCATCGGATCTCGGTTCATGCCCATATAGTTGTACGCGGATTGAGAATCTCGAGGGCTCTCGAGCCACGTCGAAGAACTCGAACGATAGTCCAGTTCGAAACTCTAAATTGGCTCCACAATTTCTCTCTCTCTCTCTCTCTCTCTCTCTCTCTCTCTCTCTCTCTCTCTCTCTCTCTCTCCCTCCCCCTCACTCTTTGCACGAGACGTTCGAGCGAGAAATTGGACGAGAGAATTCTTCGCGAGCTAACGCCTCCACCAGCGTTATGGAAAATTCGTGTTTCATGACACTAGAGATCCAGGATTATTGTTCATCATCGAGCTATCGCGGAAATTGAAAAAATCTTAGATCGTGATGGCAGATCATCCGATTTATTTTCGATTATTGATGCGTGGACAGGATGGAGTGGGCAAAAATGCCGAAGGAAAAAAAAGATTGTCAAAGATGATCCTTCTAGGATCCTTCTAGAATTTGATCCGTATTGAGCATCTATAGCAGAATCGAAAAAGAGAACCTGTGGAGCTATAACGTCTGCTGTATTACGGCATAGGTAACATTGGCTGAAAACTTTGAACGGGGGTTATCTTAAAATAACTATTTCAAAATGGGTGACCACGATATCTCAAAAATCCCTGCATCGATCAACATTAAACTTCACGAGCTCCTTTTACATATCAAAAAGCAGTGTTTTAACGGAGGAGTTTTTTTCGATGTATAGTTTCCTTTCACCGAAAATTTATACTTTTACTTTGGACGCCGGCCATTTTTTTCAACAATCAATGTTTTACCGAATCCTTTATCCAAGCACTCGATAAGTTTATGCAGAGAGTGAATGGGTGTAATTATTTTATTTCGGATGACATGTTCCGAGCTGTTTTTCAAAAAGCGGTCTGTACAAACTATTACATCTACCAAATTTATCAGTATTTTTCAATATGAAAATTCTGAAAGATACTTGAACCCATACGCTTTAATGTAAAAAAAAATAATTCGGAAAACCGCACATATTTTCCGAGAAAAGGATCACGAAAATTCCCCTTCATTTGGCCACGAGCCAAGTGTAACCCGTCAATCGCTTGCTCGGCGTCACCAAATTGAATATTCAAAAATACAATCGTAATTGCCGCCATTCTGAGGCTCGAAGCTCAATACACTCTCTATCCTGACAAGCATACGCTTCGTACACTGAATAAATACTGCAATCATCCTCCTCAAGCTCACATTGAATTATCAAACGAACGTGTCTTGCACCTTGCATCGTCTCTCTACAAAATCAATAACCCTTATACATTTCTTTCAAGGCCCAATAATTGGGTATGCTCGAAATACGTACTCCTCGTCCGAAGATCTTCAGCAAGATTTCGAAACTCGTGAAGAAGATTAAAAAAGTTAGCCAAGTTATTGCCTCTTTCTTTCTTTTAGTTCTGTCCGATCGTGATATAACGACAGACATTTAATAAATCAAATATCTGCAGCTTTGTACTTCATAGAGGCAGACGGAACAAGAGACCTTTGGAAACTAATTGCCTTTCGTTCGGAAAATTGCCTGACGATCGACAAAAATATCACGAAACTTCGTCCCCGATATCTCTTCTGACCTATATGTATATATATGTAATATATATGTATGTATATATATATATATATATATATATCACTTTAATTAGTAAATGATCACCATAGTCTCTGGTGATCAAATATTGTCTTCATTCTCGCATCGTCTCAAGTGATAATTTTCATTAACTACAATTATAAGTAAAGAGAAATATTTCATTCGTGTACTCTTAGAGGTTACTCTAAATTTGTATAGCGTAAAATATTTCCAAACACTGGTTGGAGGCTTATCCTGAAAAATAATCCAAGTACGTATAGCTAAAAGAATTAAATAATTTCGTGTCCGGTCCGAGTCGGAAGTTCCGAGACAGGATAGTTCTAAGTGAGGGCAGAAAGGCCTGACGGCCAAACGGAAGTGAAGTGACTGCAGAAAGAAGGGGTGCGATAACGAGAGTGCCCGACGACGTAATTTTATACAATTTGATAGCATAAATTCTTGTAGCCACGGTTCCTCGTCCAAACTCCGCGTTTCTCTCCCTCGCTCTCGCTGCTCCTCGTCGCCCTGGCTCAGTCTACTTTTAGTTAGCGCCTTGGGGTATTCCAACATTGCCAGGCTTCGCCCGGAGTCTCAGATCACGACAGCCCGTAAAAAGTGGACGAAGTGATGTTCGTGATTAAGGGTGTTGGCCCGGAGACATTTTACCCTCAATTTTCATCCCTCTCTCTTCACCTCAATCATCCCTCGCCTACTGCAATTTTCGCCTAAATGAAAGCTGCAATTGTCACGAACTCTGCATTTGAAATATCTATTTTTCCAGTGGGATGTATAAGTTCTCGCTATTTTTCGTGAAAATGAATGCTTTAATTAAAAAAAAAATTATTCCTAATGCTTTTACACGTTCCGAAACTGTTGTGTGATCAACTCCTAATGATTCTGCAAGTTCAGCCAGCGTCTGACATGAGTCTTCATGAAGTAACGCCTCCAATTCAACACATCAAAATCATTATTTTTGAAGCGTCTAAACTAATCTCTGCATGTTCACATGCAGAGAGACAAGAATTCTGTGCGCTTCAGCTGCAGATTGTTTTTGAATAAAGTAGTGCCCTAAAATTTCCCGCAAATTGTCTTTTAATACACGAGATTTGATCTGTTCAACGCTATGAAAAAAAAAGTTATTTGCACTTCGATGAAATGACATACACTGAATTTCAAGGTTGCTTATAGTACTTTTTTATAGATGCGTTACCATCTTAAACTATATTTTGTTTCCAATTGTGAAAAGAGGAAGGCTAAGGCAGCGCCGCCTAGCCTCAGACGAATACATTCATATCCTTAGGGCGATATTTTCGGCTTAAACCAAATATGAGAAATATAACAGATTCATCAAGATTATATTATAATTGTGATAATTATCTTATAGTAAATCACAATTCATATCACTTAACTAGTAGTGCTACGTTGGTACCGAGTGGGCCATGTACTTACTAACGATATCAAATATAGGTCTCTCCTATATACGAGAAGACTAGTTATTTTTTCATTTTTCACATAAAGATTTGAATAGAGGTAATAAACTTTGCTACAGATAATATAACTTCATGCTTCATAGAGTGTGAGAGGGATTTGATGCAGTACGGGGGATATTCGTTTATTATAGTTAACTCTCGCTAGGAATTTTCGTTCAGATTCCCATAAAGGGCATTGCCAGAATACGTGGTTCGCAGTCCCTATAGATTCCCCACAATCACAGATATCGGATTCTATTGTCTTCTGCTTATATAGGCTTGCTTGAGTGAGATGTGACCACTCCCTAATCTAGCTACGGATACAACTGATCGTGGTTGCACCCAAAACTTGTCATACCAGGGGTAAGATCTTTTCTCATAGAATCTCTCAAAATATTTTTTTCCTTTCTCCCGGCTGGAGTATCTTAAACTACACGCACGCGGTTCTGGTTACGCCATCTGTCGGGAAAAAACGAGAACATATTCAACGTTCTAATAAAATGTACATTCACACGCAGTGGCCATGACAATTTCGTCTGCTCTTCCCATGGAGACCAGAGCAAAGGAGCCCAAACGCTGTACAGCGGACGTGGGCTACGAAAGCAGCGAAAATTTTCACTGAAATATCCGCTGGCGCTGCTGTACTCAAGATAGGATGACAGAGACGGAATGAGAAAAGAGAGAGAAGAGAATATTCAAAGCGGAGTTATACGCAAAACAGATGAGAAAAACAGTAAATTTGATCGTTCGTCGATTAATTCTGTCATCGTGCATTTGTTAATTAGAGAATATTTTTGGGCGAAATTCAAAGCCAAGTCAACCTAGATCCTAGAAAGATTTATTAATAAATTATTTTTATACAATACGCGACCAAATCCGAACGAATTTAAAAAAACAACAATAACAAAATGTGCGCATATTTATTATTTAATGCACAATACGAATGTTTTTTTCGTGCACGTAATTGGGCAATCACTCACTGCACTCCACAGCACTGATGTTTATCGCAATAAAAAAATCCTTGTAAATCTTGTTGGTGCGTTCAACGACGAAAAGTCAAGAACCAAGAATGACGTAATAAATGCAAACCGGGATAACCAAGAATCCTCCAGTTTGTATATACACTCACTTCATAGCGTCACCGATGCCATACTTCATATCCTACTCTCCCTGCACTAGCGCTTGTTGTCGCTGAATTTAGAACCACAACTCTTCGTCACTTTCAGGGTCCACGTTTATAATGCTTTTCCTATACGCGTTCGGGCTCGTTTACTCTACTCTCCATAGCTCTTCCCTACAATGACTGTCGTTGTTTCTTCCTCCACGTCTAATCAGAGCATCGGGCCACAACGTTTGCTTATCGGCGTTACGACCGAATCGTTTAACATCGAATTAGAACAAAAACGTATCTGTCTGTATGCATAGTAAATGTTATACGGAGAATCAGGCTTGTGATAGTGCGGTGTAACCGTGCCCAGTTATGCCCGGGTAAACCTGCGAAATTTGCGGTCTCGTACCTCGAATTTACAAAACGAAACACGCGATGAGAGAGAGAGAGAGAGAGCTCGACGAGCCAGGGGTAGCAACGAGGGCGGCGGACGGACATATAGGTGCAAGATTTTCCCTTACATATATACATACGTTAATACAGACGCACAGACACGCACACGCACACACACACACACACACACATATATACACACGTGTGTGTATATATATATGTATACACGTATATATATAACATCTAATGTTTGCCAAGCGGTGAAGAACGGCCAGTGTGTACATCAGAGCTCGCACAACGCACAAGGGTGCATTTAATCGCACTCATACATATTTATATGTGTGCGGAGCCGTATCGAGCGTTACAGTTATTGGCGAAACGCCAAAGCTATACGAAGACAGAAAATATTTGGACAGTTTTAATGTCCCGGCAGCGAATATACGTAAAAGCTAGTTTTTTTCTTCCAATTCTTGAATAACTTTCAACCATAATTACAACGAAGGTTATTTCGGGAACGCAACGTTCTCCGGAAGGGGATTTCCCGTTTGCGCGATTTCCGAATGGCGGCCGCGGATTTTTCTCCGAGTATTAACGTGTTATACGTATGGTGGGAAAATATGAGGAATTTTCGGGCTTTTTTTCCGGAAAAACGGATCCAGATTTTTATTCTTACTTTTTGTCGAACTAAGGAGCATGGTTGTTGGTACCTTTAACAATTTTTGTATTAAAACATATTTATAAATGTGGTAAATACAATAGTTTGTGCAGAGAGGGAAAACATCAGCGGAAATAAACAAAAATCAACCGTATTTACATGAAATAATGGAACGTTTTTGCATGATATTATCTAGTGCTTGGAAGAAGGTTTTAATAAGATATTGATTTTTTTTTTAATCCCCGCTGTTCAAAGGGAAAGTCGATTTAGGGTGAAAAAACTCTCTATTTTTGTTGATAAAAAAAATGTATGCATCGAAAGAAAAATCCTTCGCTGAAGCACTGCTTCTTTTTGTAAAAGTCGATTGTGAAAAAGTAATTTTCAGAAAAACGTGTTCAAAGTTCGCCGGTTCGCGGAACCTACCTATAAATGCCCGTAACTCGCTCAATGTTGAACGGATCGACTTCAAATTTTCAGAGAACATTTTTGAAGTGTCATGGTTTGAGAATCCGTGGGGAAAGACAAATCAATATTTTCAAAATTTTAATTAGGTGTAAGCCCTCAATTGGGAATCACACGAGAGGAGGGCTCATCGAGAAGGATCAAGTGTTTCGTCTACGCATGTTAAGGATGTTGAGTCCCTATGAAACATGTTAATGTCGATTGTTCAATAAATAGCTTCTTAATCGTCATGAAATTTTTATACGACCTCCTGAATACTTCATGTAAAAACATACCAAATTTTCAGAATTCTATCATCATTACTTCAACCTCCTTAAGGGTTGAAATAAAAAGTGATAAGAAAATTCTGAAAATTTGGTATGTTTTTTTATGAAGTAATTAAGAGGTCGTGTTAAAATTTCACGACGATTAGGAAGCTCGTTATTAAATAATTAACATTTTGTTAAGAACAATTTTTAAAAGAAATTTTAAAAAATGTATCAATAGACTTCGTTTTATTTCCGTTGCTTCCAGTATATTGTAGATATTACAATATTGAGAGGTCAAAAAAAAAACTTATTGCAAAGTTTCATCAGTTTCCATAAGAACACATTTAATTTGTGAATGTTAATTGTTCAATAACGAGCTTCCTAATTGTCGCGAAATTTTTACACGACCTCTGAAATACTTCATACAAAAACGTACCAAATTTTCAGAATTTCATTATCATTTGCGATTTGGGACTCAACATCCTTAAATGATATCGATTTCTTGCGGTATCAAAAGTCTCCCAGACGGAGCAGTTGATCCGGCTGGGAGACACCAACTGCAGCTGAATTCACGATTATTCTTAAGAGATTACTAAATGGATTGGATTTTTTCCCCTCAAAAACGATGCAGACAGATCTGTGTAAGGCAGAACTACGGTAAAACGGAGTTGAATTGACACGAAGGATAACTTTGACAGTTTTTGGGGCTACTTTAACAGAGCGCCAAAATGCGGTTTAAATGTGTGCGCAGCACACTCTTTGTCTGTTGTTGCACAAATTTATTGTTCAAGTTTATTATAATATTGCTAAAGTTGATTGGAATGTTGCTCAAGTTGATTTTGATTTCAACGAAAATTATACGACTGATTGAGTATCTATAATAGTACCCTAGGTACTTGATATTTTGATGTAAAATGTTTCCTTAATAAAGATGACAAGTTGATTGTAAAAAATCGTTGTTTTTCATTTAATTCTATGTGTAATGCATAAAATATCTTTTTTCCGTCAAAATGACGTTAAAGTAAACCTTAATCTTCAACATAAGTTGCATTTCAATGCCTTGTCAAATAAACCCCAAACTCGTTGTTTCTCTGACAATTGAAAAGAAAAATATAAAATCGCAGAGGGCTCGAGGGGCTTGCCTTTCTTATGCATTTGATAGCCAAAGGACACATTGTTCTATTGGAACTAAAGAAGTTGGAATTTATGATGTTAAAAAACAGTTACCTACAAAAAACTTCCGAAACCTGATCAAAGTGACCCCATTTTACGATACAAATTTTGAGCTTTTATCGGGCGTATCTTCGTCTGAAAAGGTAAATATTTACAAGTGGGGCTCCAGCCCTAATCGACTCCAATTTTTTTTCTCACTCGTTCGGGGCTATCCTGCAGTATGAAAATATGTTTTTTATGATGGGGGGGGGGGGGGGGGGGTATTTTTATTAAGAAAAAGAAATATTTCCGGAAAATATTCGATTTTTGAAATACGTTTTCTGTATTTTTACTCTAATTTGTTTGGGTGTGTTCGGGTTTACTTGGATTTGTTTGTCACCGTTCGGTGCCACTTGATGTCACCAACCTCGTTTCTTCCATACCTTTAAAAAGGTAAAAAAAAAAAGCGTCTGGGGGTTGAAATAAAGGTTGAAATTGTCTTCCCCCGACTTAAATATTATAAACAAAGTGCCCTGAAATACATCGACTCGGTACAACATTTCTAAACCCCTTTTCTAGCTGGAGCCCCACTCGTAAATATTTACCTCTGAAAAAAATCAGTTCTCCAACGTCCGTCAATGAGAAGCTCGAACCTCCCCAATATATCGCAATTTGAAAAAATGACACTAAACTGGGAAGGCGCGTGAGGAAGTGGTATGGAAAACTGTCGATCAGCCGGCACAACCCGATACCGGTTTATCTCTCACACGTGCGTGACCCGGATGTATTCCGGTGGTGTACGATTCTGCGGGCTCCGTGTGCAAACGCTTCTATAATTTCGTGTGTCTATATGATCGACCGAGTGAGACGTACGAGATGCAAACTTTGGATATATGTGTATGAATCAACGCTTAACAAGTAAAAGGGCGTAACACGCAGCGTTATCCATCTGGAATCTCGTCAACTACGCCATTTTGTTTATTAAACATGCATACAAGTGTATGCTCACGTGGGAGCGTTTATTCCCCGATTCTCTCTCGCCTCGCGCTTATCGCTCATACCGGAAGTGTCGAAATACACTTGCAGACTGCACTGGATGGACGGGGTCTTGGGTACGTGCATACAGCTATTTTATACACGTACGCGCGATGAACGAATCTAGTTCGCGGGCGTATGTGTTCGCGTGGGTACGTACGATGAGAGTGTACGCGTGTTCATGGGATACAGGAGGAGGATAGCTCGCGCGGATTTTCAGAGTAATTGCCGCGGTACTTCTCGCGGTGCCGATGGTACGTTATCGTTTGCACTAATTATATTAATTAATTGTAAAGCCATTCGAGATAGTATCCGAGGTGAAATGCTTGTTTGTACGCATTTACCCAAACTATACAACTCCATTAACGAAATATATTCATGACGTTTGGAATTCGCGCGGACTGTTTCTGGAATTGTCCCTGGAGATCTGGACTCCGAAGATGCAGGAACAGATTTCGGATGGTGAATATGAATGGTACTGAAGTTTACATCGTTGGAATGCAACGAAAAAATATATATTTTTTCACCTTCAGGCTACGAAAGTCATCGAAGGGTTCTTGAGAAACGTTATTGAACATTTGGGACCAACGTTTGCAAAAAAAAATGTTATTTGGCTGCATTCCAACAATGTCAACTTCAACATCAATGGAATTAAGAATGAAGAAAATATAAGTAATGGGCAATGATGTCAAATTGGGGCTCTAGTGTAAAATCCTTTGGAATAATTGTTTTTGCAATTTTTATTAGTTGAAAATTATATTTGTTTGCAATTGATTGCAAATTTTTGAAAAGTATTCTCCAAAATGTTTCCACAACTATCTAGTCTAAATGTGGTAAAAAAAAGTACGAGAAAATGAAAAAAATGGATTTCCATTGAATTTCACCTATGCAAACTTTAGTGGCATCATTATTAAGGAGGAGGAAGCCCAAAAAATCCAAGCTCGCTACTAGTACTGTAAGATAAATGCGGGCGATTTGTTTGTTTGGGTTTCCTAACCGATATTCATCGTTACACTATTGGTAACTGATAATAATCGGTGGGGGAAAAAATCAGAGCGATTTCGGAGTGAGGGACCGATTCGAAATATTCATTCATGAATTGACGTTTCTCTACAAGTAGAAATGTGTGAAGAAAGATTCCCTTTTTATCATTATCCAAAATCTTTCTTTGCCAAATAGCCCAAAAAAATATTTCGTATAATATTTAAAATGTAATAATACGGGACAAAAACGATTTTCCTTGCAAGCCATCAGTGCAAACTCCATCATCTACATTCGCATATGTAATTCAAGCGTCGCGTGTAGACGATGCGTATCTGTAAGAGCAAACAGTATCTATATATAGTTAGAAAACAGCGCTAAAGTTTGCGTCGTTGGAATGCAACGGAAGTTCTTTTCGATATTTTTTACTGCTCCATTTTTATTACAATCCGATTTTTTCTACATTCTTTAGATTTCTACTAAAGATAGGATTTTTACTTATTTTCGTACCATCAGTCAGCGAAATAAATGTGAACGATCAAAAAAAAGTTATTTTCCGTTGCATTTCAACGATGCAAACTTCAACATCACGTTCGAAAAGTGTAGAGCACCCCGGCTATTCTTTCCTTCAACGATGCACCTTAATCGTCACCACAATCCACCGCCAAAGCGCAAATGAAGTCACCAAGCCGCCAACCAAAAAGTTCTCGAATCGATTTATTTATTATAATTTATATTTATTTATTATCTAGATAAGAATCGAGATAATCTCTTGACCAGCCAAAATATCAACAAAAAATCGCTCAAAACTTTTTTATTTCACGGCGTTTTTTGGCATCGCGGTATTTCTTCACTCTGTTCCTCAGCGCGTGTCATTGGTTGTTCTTTTTTGCCCAAAAATGTTCATAATCTCCTTCGCGTCGACATCGGTGCTCCGTTGAAAATGGCAAATAGCTGTGGTACATGAAGGTAAACGAGAGCTATTCGACGTCGAAATTCCTCGCTCTTCTATATCATAACGACGCTTGCTATCCCTACGCGTATATATACGCTGAAATATTTCGTTCTGCATCCTTCCGCGCGCACGCGTGGGGGGGGGGGGGGCGGTGAAAAACTGACGGATATTTCGCGAGCTTATCGGCGACCTCAGCTATGTGGGACTCGGATTTTCCGCGGTGCCTCTCCTGTTGTACGCCAAACGCTCCTCTGACATTTTTCATAACACGATAAACATGACGTTTTTATCGTTCGAAAAAAAAGGACCACCGACGATGACAGTAACGACGTAAATATATTTTCCAATTAATCAAACGCCGCGTTTATTTATTTTTTTTTAATTCGTATACGAGGAGGGCGACGACTTTTGATGGCTGAAAAAAAGTCTATGCGGATATCCCGTGGGAGAGGATCGCGTGCGGACGGCTCGTTTCTTAAGTTACCCCCACGCCTCGGTATCGTCATCTTTACCTTCAACCCTCAGCGAGATATCGGTAGGTAGCGATAGTAACGTCGATGAGGCCTCCTAACGATGCTAATGACAATGATTGCCCAACGATAAACACGTCGCATGCACACACAGGCCTACTTTTCTTTTCATTTTTTTCTATACGGTGTCTCCAAGTAGCCTGACATTTTTAGTAGTAGTAGTAAACGTGTTTATTGACAGTGTCTGGTATACATATGGGGGGTAAGGTTTACATATTCGTAGGGTTTTTTTCGGGCACTGCTAATGAGCCATCGACCGTAGTCCTTCAGCTCATTGCATTTTTATTTATTAACAAAACGTATTATTTATGTGAAAAGTTGGAAAATTTTTGTTTTAATATAAGGCCCAACCATGGAGGTTATGTGTGGAACGCTATATCCACTAAATGGCCGCCTCCTCCCTGTTTGCAAACGTTCACTCTTTTGACGATATTTTCAATAACATTTTTTGCCGAAATTACGGACTAATTTAATTAATGGTGCGTCCAATCGCTTTCTTAGGCTCCGGAATGGTCTACGGGCCATTGGCATTTACTTTTCAGAAAACCCCAATGAAAGAAGTCCAATGGCGTCAAATCGCATAGGGCTGAAGTTTGCATCGTTGGAACGAAACGGAAAGTCTTGCTAACTTCTTATTTTCATTATAATCCAAAATCATATTTTACAGATTTGTTGTGAATTGCTAAATGAGAAGCCTGAAAAATCTTCTCGTGATTTTCGAAGCTTTAAGAAGGTACGAACACTTCCACGGGGTCAAAAAAGATTCAAAATTTACCCACAGCTGAAATTTGATTGATGTTTACTTATGTTGATCATTCGTATTATCGATTATAGTGTGCCAAATGTTGTGGTACATGATGAATTTATTGCACGTGAACAAATAAAAATTGAAAAATTAGATTGTCAACGACCCGGTAGTAATCTTCGTAATAATAATAATATTAACATATCCACCATTAAAACGGACTAAAAAGATGAAAAAAATCAGCTGGAAAGCTATTAAAATAAGCGTGAATTACCTCAACGGAATTAACACGATAGGCAGAATATAATTATACATATTATTGATACGTGATAAATGATAAAACTTTGTCAATTGTTGTTTGTAAATTTTGTAGCGGCTTCTATTCAAATTAATTTCAAAACAAAGCTGGCTTATGTTCGCCAAACGCATCAACTGTTACTCGCGACGTTGCTAAGTCTCTGGCTGCTATTTCGTCGTTCTGACCATTTCCAACCGAAAATTGAAACTTTCTTGTAATGTAGTGCTTTAACTACACGGTGAAGATTGATTTTCTTTTTTTTTTTTACAATATCTATTATATCTAATCTATCGAATTTCAGCTTTCCAACGGATTTAGATGGATACGTGAGCAGAAAAATCACGATCACCGCACTTCCGGTTGACCGTCTCCATAAAGACGACGTGCTTCGGTAACTCAAAGTGCTCGACTATGCAGTTTTATTGCGAAAATACTAAACGGTCAAAATAGCTGAAATTTTGGCGATAGGCGCATAAAGTATTCGTCAAATTCATATAAAAATGTCAAATCCGAAAGTTGGATTCGTAGTAATGATCGTACCTCCTTAATCTGCCAAAGGAAATTTTCAAAACAAAACAAAAACCATTTTCGTTGCATTCCAACGACGCCAACTTGAACGTCATTCAAATGGCACGATTTGGTGGCCATACCAAATCGCCGCGGCCCAAGATAACACGACCATGAAATTTCGTCTGCAAAAACTACGCAGTAACAATGCAGCAAATAACAATTTCTATGCGTTGCTCGATCGTGTAATTCTCCCTGACTAAACCTTAATACTTCCTGATGCCACACGGAGAGAATTTTTAAGTATTTTTTACGGTGAAATCTCCGTAAAAATTACATTAAAAATTTGAAACCGGTGACAAATGTGCACATAGTCAAAAATTGACCCTAGCTTTTAATATTTTGCTTTCATTCATGTAAAAATTTAAGCAAGTAGCATAATTTTTTGCATTTCTTTCAGTAAAAATTCTGACACATTCTCATGTAGAATTTTAACAATGGGCTGCCTCAAAAATTCCAAGTTTCTACAGTAAAAATAACCTGGACAAACTTGAAATTTCTAAAATCCCTAGCGAAAAATGAATTCCCTATTATTAAATAAATACTCTATATACTGTATTTCTGAACATTTGTGTTCTTGATTGCTACTTATTTTAGCATATCATCTTTCCGTACCATTGTAGACGTCCTTTATCGAAGTTTCTTTTCACGTTTCTTTGTTTTCTTGCGTAGAACTGCGTAGAACACGTTAGACTGCACGAGACCACGAGGCTTTCTTGGCCCATGCTTCGTACTATAATGCGCATGCGCGGTACCGCTGTTGCTAAGCAACGCGGGTCGGCGTCGTTCGTGCTCGTCATACTGCGTCATACACAAGCACACTCTCACAACTTGCGTTCACGTATACGCACGCTCGCACACAGAGCTCACGCGTACGGTCCGGCGACCTAGCCCTAACTGATTTTACTATAAAGAACGTAAAATTCCGGTGGACGCACGGAAAATTTCGGCTTCCTTTTTTAAATTTTTATGGAAAACACGCAAATTTCTCAATGTTCCACTGAAAAATTTCATTTATATTAGCACTTTTTTAACTTATTGTCGTAATCTTTACGTTTCATGAAATTTTACTATTAATTTCAGTAAAAATTCTGGAAAATATTTTCAATCTGTTACGCAAAAGTAAATTTTGACTCATTTCCATGAAAATTTATAATTTATTTCCTAAAAACCTGAAGAATTGCACATTTGTCACCGAGTTACTGTGATTTCACAGTAAAAATTACTTAAAAAATGTCTCCGTGCAGTTGTCAAAGATTAGTGCCCTATGTTTGCCACCAAAAAATGGCGCGCGATTTAAAATATCAGGTCATGTTGAGACACCCTTCACCATCGTCTCCTTCCTACTTTTGCTAACTTGGACCCTAAGGGTGACTTCCCCTTCGCCGATATTCCTGTTCTTTCGACGCTTCGAAGTTTTCATTGTTGGAATGCGACGCCTTGCCGATGTTATCACTTTAGTTACTATCTAAAATAATTTTTTCGCAGACTTACGTTGGAGCACTTCAATCAGAATGCCAAAAGAATGTCGAGCGATTTGCGTGGGCTGAATACGCGAAAAAAACTTGGTGGTATTCAAAGAGATTCATGGTCATTGCTTTTCAATTATGCAAACGTTCTGATTCGCCGAATACTTCCAAGACTACAGCTGACGAAAAATGTATATGAATAATCTGGGAATCGTCTAGTCTCGCGTGTGTTTCCGGTTCTTTGTGCTCCAGGCCTTCGCGATATTATCGACGTTCGCGTGTGCAAGGGGCGTAAAAAGTGTCCGTAATTCACGGACGAGAGAGTCATAACGACGAAACGCGGGAGAGGATTACGTTTGCAGTGTGAAAATCACGCGCGCGGCGAACTCGAGAAATTCAAGTAGCGAGAGATTTATGTTTGTCACGTGCGAACGAATGGCACCGACGAATGCATGACGGCAGTCGCTGGTGTCAAAAAATAAGCAGGCCATCCGTCGATATCTGTCGGAGAGATATCGGAGGTAGTTAAAAAAAAAAGCGGTCAAGTGCGGGCCGGACTTTGCATGAAAGTCGACGCCTGCAGCTCGTTAGGCACGCGTCCAATTTCGCTATCGAATTAAAACTGAATTGTTATTTTTCCAAGAATTTCTATAACTAAGAAAGCTGGAGCGTAGCCACAATCCAAGATTACACTTTTTTAACGGTATGTTGTTCAGATTATACTGCGTCTTTAAGAATTTTTTGAATTTTTTTCACCACCAAACACCAGAGATGAATAATAGTTCAATGTATGTAATTTTACGTGCTGTTAGATGGGCAAGACGTTCACGCTACGGGTGACTTAATTTTTTTGCTATTCAGCACCAGGATAAACAATTTCTAACAACGGACTAACGCAAACTAAACTTTTGTAAACATTTAGGGATAAAACCCATCTTGCCCATCGTAAAGGATATATACTCAATATTGAACCATCAAGGGTTGATGAAAGATTACCAATCTTGGCTGGAAAATGAAGAGCATTGCTGCCAGCCTCAACGGCGGCGAAGTTGCCGTATTTTGGAAATACTTAATATCAACTAATGGTAATAATAAATAATCTCGTGACATAAATGTAAATAGGCATAATTATAAATTACTCAAAATTTCATTTTGTGTTGTATAAAACATTCGCTGACGCAGTTTTTTCATAACAATCATCGATAATGTTATATTTTTTCAAGCTGGTAGTAAGATCAAAGTTCTTCTTATGTACGTTAAAAAAATATAAAAATTCATAATCTTGCCCTTTAATTATATAATTAATGAAAAAAATACCATCTACTGAATAAATCTATACCTCGTATGCATTTTTTAAGGTTATTGGGGAAAAACCATAAACCGTCATTTGACTCAACTGGACCGGTCCAACCTCCTTAATTTGTTATTCATTGGACAACGGTATTCCGCAAAAAACTGATGCTTATCAATGTTTTACATATGAAACTTTTCGATAATGTCGCAGATGGGGCAGATAGAACTTTGCCACATTAAAATGATTTTTTTTTCCTGCATTTGTTGCAAAGTTTATTATTATAGACGAAGCGGAATAATTTTACTGGAAGCGGTACTCACTGAATGTTATTGCATTGCTCGAGAGGTTACACGGGAATTTTGAGCTTCCATTTTTTTGCAGGATCTTTTGTTCCTAGGGGATCCTTTGGAGTGGCCTGAGCGCAGGTCTTTGCGGGACTCGTCGCGCTTTGATGTCATTACTTTTAGGTACTCGGTGGAACGGGACGTTTGATCACATGAGAGGGAGAATTGAATGAGAATTTTAATCATACAGCACATATGGATCGTGAAGCAGCGAAGTGAATTTCTCTTCAAATTAACTTACTTAAACAAATTACATAACAACCCCAGTTACATGGTATAAGGAGGTTGGAATGATTGACATTGTCTTTCAGTTGATGAGAAAATAGGATTTGGAGAATATATATAATAAGAATGATACATTTTTTAAACTGAAACATCAATACCCGTGTAGACGTTTGTTGGGGAGTCCCCCAGATCCAACCATATCCGTATAGGAATAGAATAGGGGCGTCGCGTGTACAGGGTCCACATTAAGATCCAAATGGATTCCGCGCCACTTCCTCATTGACGTCGTGGACGTCAGAATTCGTTATTTGAAATTCCTAAACGGAATTTATTGGATCGCCCAAAAACTATGATTTGGGGGATCCCAAGATGCACTCACATCTCTATAGGAATTTGTTAGGGACACTGCACATAAGGGAGTCCTCATCGGGATCCAATTGGATTCTGCACAGTTTCCCAATGAACGCCGTTTGAAGATCGAATCAAAAATATATTAAAAGTCACGAGAAAAAGCTCGGCATGTTCAAACATAACCTGCACGCTTTGCCAGCGTGTACGCGTGTGGTGATATTATGTCAAAGTGCAGTAAAATAAATAAACGATAAGTGCAATGGATTTTCAGTGACGTGATTCAAATCCATCTCTGAGATTTACGGTTTAAGCGATTTATACGTTTTTGTTGGGATGTTGAACAAGTCCTCGCTGTTTTTTGTCAAAATGAATGCTTTATCTTAATTTTAAATAATTCCTAATACTTTCAAACGTTTCGAAACTGTTGTGTGGTCAACTCCTAATGATTCTGCAAGTTCCGCTAGCGTCTGACATGAGACATGCTCTCTTTTATACGAAATTTGATATGTTTAACGCTATGAAAAAAAAAGTTGTTTACACTTCGGTGAAATGACATACACTGAATTTCAAGCTTGCTTATAGTACTTCTTTATACACGCGTTACCATCTTAATTAAACTAAACGCACGCAGCAGTACCGGATTTATACTTTTCTTAAGCATAAGCCACTTGACTTTGTGCCGCCCCTCCTATCTTAATCACTTGTATTTACCTAGGCCTTTTAGGTGGCCGTGAAATCTGCCGCCCCTAGGCAGCTGCCTATATGGCATATTGGGAAATCTAGGACTGGCCGGCGGGTCTGGTAACGCCATCTGTCGGAAAACAGTGGCGACTTATTCAACGTCCGAAAAATATAACATTATGCGTTTTTTTAAGATCCCCTCATTTTGTATATCAATATATTTTGTTTAGAAAATTCAACGTACAGAACGCGATGAGATCTGTCAAGTATGGTATCGGATTCTGTTCGATAGTGAGGGAATCCTTGACGATTCAAATTGGATTCGTACATTGGATTCCAAAGGGGAATCCCGATGAGAATCCAATGCACGAGCCTGACATTTTAGTATAGGGGTTCAATGCTATGACCTATTGGATCCCTATTAAGGAGTAGGGACAAGTATGAAAATCCAACTGGATGGCTACGTCAATTTCTTCACGGGTATGTGACATTTTATATTTTAAATTATCGTAAATATTGTTATTTCAGTTCAGGAAACATCTTATTATCATTATTATTATCAATATTGTTGTTGTTATTATTATTTCTCGATATGTTCTACACTTTTTTATTTTCAAGACTAGTTCGAGATTTTTCAACCAAATCGTTACAAGAATTCCGGAGGGGTGCAATCGCCCGTGATTGACGGACGGACACGATGGAATTGGAAGGTTCCACAGTGGCTAGAGAATTCTGAAGAGAAACAATAAAAAGCCCGCTGGCGAAACTCTTTCGATAGACGATTTCATGGTAATTGGCCGAGTACTTTGTATCGATTGCGGTGGATCTCGCGGAAGCAATACGTGGAACGACTATGGAAAAGCGAAACCGCGCGGCTAATCCCCGCGAGGATCAATTAACCCTGGAGTAAGATTGCCACCCCCGAGGCAATACGAAAAGTGAGAGCGAGAGAAAGAGGGTGCAAGGAAAATGTTCGCTATAGTATTGTACATATATCTATCGCTGGATTCACCAAAATCCATGAATTCGATCCTGGCGAGAGACCAACGCACAGGACAAGGCACCAGAGAGAATGGGAAATGGAGAATGCTGTAGGATATTCGCGAGGCAGGCGGCAGGGAGGAAGGAAGCGAAGGAGCTCTAGCAATATCGTGCTCTTACATCCAACGCCGTTTCACACGAATCTCACGCCGCTAAGCCTGGACGGGGTAATTCCGCAGCTCTCTCTTTCTCTCTCTTGCTTTCTTCTTCTCTTCAGCGAATATATATCCACACAACGTTCGTAAGATTGGTGATAACGCGAACGAATAGCACCAGGCGAACTCTTGAGACCGTCTTCCCCTCCCTTCCCCCCCCCCTCTCGCTCCCCTCTCTGCGTTATCCTTTGCTGCAAGCTCACAACTTCCTTCCTCAACTGCCTAATAAAGATTTCGTGGCATAAGCCACCCGCGTACCATCTCGCCTCAATCGTCGATTGAGCGACCCGCGAATATTTCCGGCTTCGAAAATAAATGGAAAGTCGTGCGCTAGCCCGTTTAATTCCGTTCGATTTCAAGCTTACTTTAAATCCTCGGATATTTATCACTATCGACTGCGATTTTACTTTACTTCGATCGCTATGTCAATACACATAATGAGATTGAAGTTTGCATCGATGGACGCGACGAATAGACTTTGTTCTAATTGGCAATTTTTTTTGGCAGAATAAAGCTACGGCGAAGTTTTTTTTAACATCCTCATTGGTGAGCTATAAGCTAAATATATCGAGAATGATTTTGAATGACGATAGATATGGAGGAAAAAAACAACGATGCAAACTTCGACAACGTTACATGTACACAAAGGTACACACATAAATCAATTCCGTTCTATTCTGAGTTCGGTATATATAGGATATATATACCCATAATTACCCATAGGATAAATAATTTAAATCATATATACCCATAGGATAAATAATTTGAATTCATTTAAATTATAATAGACTATTTTTTTTTCAAATTCGCAATTTCAAAATGTTCATATTTAATTTCACAAATCGATTTACATTCATGAATTGCGACATTAATTTAAATGACGATTATGAAATGAAAAATGACATTGAAGTTTGCACCGTTGCGATGCAACGATTTTTTTTCTAATCGCACATTTTTTATTCAACTGATTCCGGCTGGGAAAATCGCTTGACCGATTTTACGTACTTTGATTAGAGATATACAACCTAAATTTGCAAAAAAAGCTTTGGATAACAATAAAAAAATTGCATATCAACGATATGTATGTGGATATATATATTAATTCCTTTCAATTCTCGCCATAAGCATCGCTCAAGTGACCGTTTTCGATTCGACTAAAACTCATATATGTGATAAAGTATTGACAAACTATCAGCAACGTATTTTTTTTCTTCTGCTCCGTCTTACCCGCAAGGCAGCCTCGCAACACTCGTCCGCAGAACCAAACCCCGTATACACATAAAATATAATATAACATAATGAATAATATTTGATTTAATAATAATATTCAATTAATCCTAAATACCGAAAAAATAAATAATACAATAAAAGTATATGTCGTCGTCCAATAACTATTCAAAGCAATGATGATAAAACGTGTCTATAAAATTGCGCGTAGAATTGAGCGCGAGACCAACAAATGGTCGTATATATCAAAAGCATTGTTACAGCTTATAAGCATGGAATATTGCATAACCTGTATATGTTCGCCTCTGTGCTGCACGATGTGTGCACACATGTCAGCGAACACACATGGGCTTTGAAGCGACGACAGGGCGAGAAACAGTGTGAGAGAGAATGAGAGGGACACAGAGCGGGATGCGGTTTTGCGAAAATTCCGTCTCGCGCAGTAGCCAGCTCTCCTCATCTATCTAAATATATGCTCCTGGTATATTATTCGGTTCTGCTTCACACACACACACACACACACACACATATATATATATATATATAGTCGTACTGAATAGTGCAGTCATCGCCATGTATACATGCATACATATGTACATACTCTATAGGGAAGGGCTGCTCTCCTATATATATATGTTCACTTGGGCACACACATAGCTGAGATGCCCTTTCCCGCAGTTTGCGTGATGAATTACCGTGCATTCATCCATTAGAACGCACACGCGGAAGCGCCCTACTCGGTGCGACTGCATTCTGGTGGTTATTAAAATATCCACACTCAGCCCAGACATGCATACATCAAAATATACGAAATTCTGAAAGATCGCTTCATCTTTACGTGAACGAGCGAGGAAAGGTTCATTATTTATTCGCTTCCGGGCTTCGTCGTGAAGCCGTTACGAAAGGACAAGTAAAATTCTTTCAACCCCCCCCCCCCCGTACCCTTGCGAGCTTGATAGGCTGAAAAAGCAAATGATTTATCAAGAAACGCGGAATCGGAGAGTCGCAGAGCAAAAAACTTCAAAGGTATTCCTCCGGATGGAGGGACGAACAAATTGGTGCACTTTTGATTTTCGTCATATAGGGTGAGCATGACGACCCGAAGCTCTTGGGCGAAACTTCTTGAATTTAACCGGTGCAATGAGAGGCAAAGGCTTCGTGGGTTTTATGTCAAATAGACTGAAGAATTTCGTTATTTTGTACGTGCATATGCGAGAGAACGATGCACGGCAAAAGGGAATCAAGAGCTTGTAAAAGTTTCGTATTTCGCTGCGTTGGTTCGAAGGATCGGAGCACTGATTTAAGGATGTTGAGTCCCTATGAAACGTGTTAATGTTAATTGTTCAATAAATATCTTCTCAATCGTCATGAAATTTTTACACGACCTCCTGAATACTTCGTGTAAAAACATACCAAATTTTCAGAATTCTATCATCATTACTTCAACCTCCTTAAGGGTTGAAATAAAAAATGATAAGAAAATTCTGAAAATTTCGTATGTTTTTGTATGAAGTATCCAAGAGGTCGTGTTAAAATTTCACGACGATTAGGAAGCTCGTTATTAAAAAATTAACATTTTGTTAAGAACAATTTTTAAAAGAAATAAACAAAATTTATCAATAAACTTCGTTTTGTTTCCGTTGCTTTCAGTATATTGTAGATATTACAAAATTGAGAGGTCAAAAAAACAACTTATTGCAAAGTTACATCAGTTTCCATAAAACAACATTTAATTTGTGAATTTTAATCGTTCAATAACGAGCTTCCTAATTGTCGTGAAATTTTTACACGACCTCTGAAATACTTCATACAAAAACATACCAAATTTTCAGAATGTTATCATCATTTGCGATTTGGGACTCAACATCCTTAAAATGACGAAGTTTTCATCATCGGAATGAAACGAAAATGAATTCTTTTTAATTGCTCAATTTTGTTTTTTCGCCGATTGTGGCTGTGGAAATTGCTCGAACGATTGCAGGTACGTTTATTCGAGATTTCGAAGAAGAAAATTTCTTGCATTCCAACGATACACACTTCAACGTCATGAGTCAAAATCATGAAGATTAATCGTGAAAGACGAATTGAGGGAACATTTATTTCGTAGTTGGTGGAACATCAATTCATGGAAAGAGATTTTTGTAGCAATAAATAATACTTTGGTGGGTCTGCATGAGCTTGGATCTTTTGTAATACGATTCTTTCATTGCACAGTTTGACACCCTAGCATCTCAGCTTCAATTTGAGACGAAGATATTGTAAACATTCAAAAAATTCAACTCGTTCTAGCGATTTTTGTGAAGGGTCAGCTCGCTCGCTGATTCAGGGCGAACTGGAACGAAGCATGGAGAAGAGTTAATTAACGATGCTGGAGTTTGCATCGTTCTAACAAAAACTCCTCGTCATTTCTTGTTCCTTTATTTTGATCATAATCTCTCATCTTTTTCTGCAGTTTTTCATTGCAAATGTTTAATGAGGATTCTCAATAATGTTTTGGTGGCTTTCATCCTCTTAAAAAAGAACAAGAAAATGAAAAACATATTTTTTCGTTGTATTCCAACGCTGCAAACTTCGATACCATAAGAGTTAACCTCCAACCTCTTTGGCGACCCTACCCAGTTTCGAAACGTTGCCGAACTTCTTTTTCACAACGAAAAACGTTTACCCATAAAAATCCGACAAAATTATAGCTTACATCGTTGGAATGCAACAAAAATTCTTTTTTTTTCAATTGCTCAAATTTCTTTTGACATGCCTTAGCGACGAAAATCCCTCAACGATTTTACAAATGTGTCATTAAAAAAAAAAAGCTGAAACGGGGAAAAAATGTTGTACAATGATGAGAGTGAGGAAATAAAAATGTAAAGAAGACTTTTGCTTGCATTTCAACGACGCAAACTTCAATGCCATAAAAACTTTACGTTCGTTTTCGAGATAATCTTTGGAAGAGCTGCTCATCCAATGGTACATGATATAAAACAGTCTTCCAGCGAGGAATTTTATCACTTGTTCTCATTTCGCGAGAACGGTCTCGCCTTACCATTCTCGTTCTTTATCTTTCCCTACCCCTATTCTCTCTCTCGGTCTCTCTGCCCGTGCTTGTTTAACGACGGGCTCACCGATGGCAAATCGTGTCATTATTGAAGCGCGACGTGATTATTCGCACCCATCGAAGCTCCGTTTATTCGGGTCCAGCGCTGTGCAGTAAGCCCGGCTATTTACCAAGGCCATTGCGATTACGCCAACAGCAGTTGCAACAGCAACAGACGCAACGGCACTCTCCGGCCGAAGCACTTCCCCGTTGTATTCAACGGCGAGGGGTAAAAAAAAATTAATTCTCACTGGCCCAACGTTCGCTAGTTTCGCTTCGTTTCTTTTCCGCATGAATTGCCAATCAAGTAATCCGTCTTGTTGGCGCATATTTTTTTTTTCCATCGAACGTACGTTTTGGCATGACACTGAAGTTTGCATCGTTGGAACGCAACGATTTTTTTGTTCAACTTTCGTTTAATTATTTTTATCATTGTACAAAGCCTTTCTTTTGCAAATTGAGGTCGTGGATTTCTAATATACGCCGAGAGAAATGTATGGTGTTTTCAACCATATTTTAATTATATTATTTATTTGTATCGTTATTTTTATCATTGTACAAAGCGTTTCTTGTGCAAATTGAGGTCGTGGGTTTCTAATATACACCGAGAGAAATGTATGGTGTTCTCAACCATATTTTAACTATATTCCATAATTCCCGGAGGGGACAATAATATTTTATTGTCATAGTTGTTGCCAAAAGTATAGTGTTGCTTATTGATATTTTAGCAGTTGCAGGAATTATGCACATATGTCGACCGCAAATATCAATCTTACAAACATACGTTTATTCTTCAATGCTACATAATATAGTAGGTTTTCACAAAATGGATATCCCATGATAGGATCAAATATTTACTTCCCTACGATTCTAACAGTGAACTGAAATATATGTGAGATATTCCACGTGAATCCGGTGGACTTTTTCCCTGAGTCCCGCCAATTCGTTTTGTTTTTAAATCTGATTCCATTGACTCTAAGAAACACCTTCATTTTTTTTACATTTTTCGAAACGACCCTTGGTCGAAACTTTTTTTTTTCCGCCCCGATTTAAAAATCGGAAAAAAATCCCAAAAGTGCGTGATTATATGTAAAAAAGTTCAAGCTATCACCCGCAGTAGAAGTACAATTTTTTCTGTGCTGAAGACGACTTCAATTGCAATTAATACCAGAACTTTTTGACTGCTAACAAAAAAATCATCCACTGCGGGTGATAGCTTAAACATTTTTACATATAATGACGCATTTTTGGGAATTTTTTGCAGAATTTCAAATCGGGGCGTTTTTTTTTCGGAAAAAAACAAATTTTTTTGACTAAGGGTTGTTTCGAAAAATGTAACAAAAATTCAGGGTGTCTCTTATAGTCAATGGAATTCGATCAAAAAGATTAATCGAATTGGCGGGGGTCAGGGAAAAAGTCCACCGGATTCACGTGGAATACGTCATATATACTGATTGAAAATGTTGCCTGAGATTCCAAGGCATCCAAGGCATCAATGCCCGTGTAGGAAATGCATAGAATATTTCATAAATCCAAAATAATATAAAACACGCAACTGACAATTCTATCTCGATGATTTTTTATTATAATTCGCCATTCCCTGACCTCCTGTAATGATTTATTTCCAAAAAAAAGATTTCGCCTTATGGAAGGAAACCTAGAACCTAAGTGCTTACCTTCTGCCTATCCTACGCACGCTGCGACTACGCGACCGAGTACTTTTGGCATCTTTAGCACATAGACATAGCATAAGAGAGAAAAGTAATACCGGCTGTACTTCCGAATAGCTGTTACCTGTGATTTAGGTGAAATTTTGCACAGATTTTTTTTTTTTAATAATATAATTCACTGTTTAAATGGATTTTTGGCGTTTCGCAATAATTTTGTACCATAGTGATTTATACCATATTATATGATTCGACCTGCTGAATGCATAGTAATGTGTGTCCTACAAAAACAGAAGGTAAACTACAAGAAGAAGGGTTGAAGTGATATCCTATTTTTGCAATGCAATAACCATAATATATAACAGTTTGTGAGACATGCTTAGTTCTTAAAGCCTTAGGCCACAGTTACGATTATAAAATCATATGCGAATTCAACAATTTTTTTCCGTATGAAAAAGTAATTCACAAAATTAATTACACATCTATTTAATATGAATATCAAGCTATTAGAAAATATATATATATATATATTTTTCGATGTACAAAATGGCCAACTAGTCGAAACTTCTCGAAACAGCTTTTTTCAATTGGCGTGACAAATAACTTCAACAATTTTCACTCGATTTACTTCAAATTTAAAAGTTATGTTCCTAATTGCATTTCGCAGAGGAGTGCGTACGTTATCATAAATACCATGGTATTTCCTTTCAATGTAACAATACGTAAAAACGTTTGATTGATTTTCACAGCGGCGAGAAAAATTTGATTAAGGATGTTGAGTCCCAAATCGCAAATGATGATAAAAATCTGAAAATTTGGTATGTTTTTGTATGAAGTATTTCAGAGGTCGTGTAAAAATTTCACGACAATTAGGAAGCTCGTTATTGAACAATTAACATTCACAAATTAAATGTTGTTTTATGGAAACTGATGTAACTTTGCAATAAGTTTTTTTTTTGACCTCTCAATTTTATAATATCTACAATATACTGAAAGCAACGGAAACAAAACGAAGTTTATTGATAAATTTTTTTTTAATTCTTTTAAAAATTGTTCTTAACAATATGTTAATTTTTTAATAACGAGCTTCCTAATCGTCGTGAAATTTTAACTCGACCTCTTAAATACTTCATACGAAAACATACCAAATTTTCAGAATTTTCTTATCATTTTTTATTTCAACCCTTAAGGAGGTTGAAGTAATGATGATAGAATTCTGAAAATTTGGTATGTTTTTACATGAAGTATTCAGGAGGTCGTGTAAAAATTTCATGACGATTAAGAAGCTATTTCTTGAACAATTAACATTAACATGTTTTATAGGGACTCAACATCCTTAACTGAAAATAATTTATATTCGTTGCATTGCAATGATGCAAACTTCAAACTTGAGCTTTCACTGTCAGCATAATGAAAAATTCGAGAGTAGCACTCTCATAAGAAATGGGAAGAATTTTTTTCGAAGATATGTTTGTTCGCGCGAAAAATAGGCGGACTATTCTTTGCGTTCTTTTTTCTGACATTCTTTGCAGGCGTATACCATGCCATTTTAACCCACACTTGTCATTTCGCCAATGCCCGTTCTTCCAAGCGCCCCCCCCCCATCCCGGAGAGGCTGGGGGGGGGCGCAACCACAACAACTCGTTTCTTAAAGCAGCGCCGTATCGAGATTGCACCAGGGCACAGGGAAACTGCGAAAAACGCCTAAGTATAAAACCAAGTTTGTGTCGTCCGCAACCGCGAGCGTTAGCCGCCATCTTGAAAAACACCTTTTTGCAAATATCTTGGAACCGGTGAGTTTTACGTTAAAAATCGTGAGTAGCTTTTTGTAGAAGATACAATTTCCCATCTTTTTTATTTGAAACTTTTTTCTCTATTGTTAATATTTGTCGAGATCTAGTCGGTTAAAAAACCAAATTTTTGTTTTTGGAAAATATCTCGATAATTTTTGGAAATACGAAAAAAATGTAATGATCACAGTTGTAGAGCATAAAATTTTCTACAATTTTTGTATAAAACTTTTTTTTTGTAAAATCAATAGTTGCTGAGTTCTAGCGCACTGAAAGTTGCCGTCAGGTAAAGAAAAACAGCGATTAGTGGCAATACGTTACTCTAGCGTGCCAAAAAAAAGTGTAATCCAAGAATTTTATAATAGAGACGGTAACAATAATATTTATCATGAAAAGGAGGGTTATGAGAGATCCAAGTATCAGCCCGGACCAACGCTGCTTGGCACGAAACATCGCCAACAAACGTGCTGAACAAGCCCTAGTCCAGGATTTTTAGACATTCGCTCCGCAAATAATCCTGATAATTGATTGTTCGATTGGATTATGTCGGAGAGTGTCCCCTAAGTACAAAACCAAGTTTGTGTCGTCCGAAACCGCGAGCGTTAGCCGCCCTCTTGAAAAACACTTTTTTGCAAATATCTCGGAAACGGTGAGTTTTACGTTAAAAATCGTAAGTAGCTTTTTTGTAGAGGATAAAATTTCCCATCTTTTTTATTTAAAACTTTTTTCTCTATTATTAATATTTGCCGAGATCTAGTCGGTTAAAAAAACCAAATTTTTGTTTTTGGAAAATATCTCGATAATTTTTGGAAATACGAAAAAAATGTAATGATCACAGTTGTAGAGCATAAAATTTTCTACAATTTTTGTATAAAACTTTTTTTTTGTAAAATCAATAGTTGCTGAGTTCTAGCGCACTGAAAGTTGCCGTCAGGTAAAGAAAAACAGCGATTAGTGGCAATACGTTACTCCAGCGTGCCAAAAAAAGTGTAATCGAAGAATTTTATAACAGAGACGGTAACAATAATATTTATCATGAAAAGGAGGGATATGGGCGATAGAGAACCCAGAACGAAAGAGAAATGGAGAGCGAGAGAGCATGGAAGAAAAGACTCCGTTGCACGAGGGGTGGACCGGAAGTTGCATCATATGAGCCAGATTGGAATCGATACTCCGAGGCGACTCTACGAGCGTCTGTACACATTTCGATGGTGAACATAGAGGGTAGAAATCGGCGAAAAGCGAACAACCGACGCGGGGCTGCTGGAGAGACCGAGAAAACTCGAGAACCGAAGGATTCGAAGGGCGTCACTTTTCGCTTCGACAAAAATTTAAATCACCCGTGCGATGGCGCTGAAAGCTCCAAGAAAACGGGAAAGGGAGAAACACCACTGAGAGACCCAGGCCACTGTGGATCGAAAAAAGACGAGGGGGAAAAAAAAGAAATCGGCGTAGAATGGGTTACGGAAAATCTTACGAAACGGGAATAACAAACGAGACGGAAAAAGACAGAGAGGTCGCGTGAAAAAGGGTTTAAAGGTATGAGGGAATCGCGCGGGAAAATTGGCGCGGAAGAGTGACATGAGAAAGCGGGTATGGTGACCGTTTCAAAAGCGTAATGAGGCTGAGAGAAAGATGGGGCGAGATGGACATCAAATATTGAGACTCAGATGGTCGTTTTCTCTCAGCTTCGTTCAGACTCAGAACGGCGTACCGGACGTATGAAAATATAGAAACGAGGCCGTCTCGTACCTGCAAAATCGATACGGACACACACATACAAGGTGTCCCGTTTTAATCTTACATTTTATTCATCTTGAAAAATACGGCTCCAATCAAGTGTCGACTATAGTGAAACTTTTAGGATTCAAAGGGGGACGTTGAAGTTTGCTTCGTTGGAATGCAACGAAAATCAGTTTTTTTTTTATTTTTCAAATTTCCTGACCGATCTGAGCTACGGAAATCACGCAAACAATTTTTCGGATTCTTATTTAGCGATCACAAATGAATTCGCAACATATGATTTTGGATAATAACGAATGTAAGAAATTGAGAGGAATTTTCGTTGCATTCACAGAAACCTTATTCTTGTTTGGGTTTGTTTAGGTTAAAATAGTCAAAATGGTGTTTTAACCTAAAAATTATGGACTTTATCGCGAAAATGTTCTACAAAAGTCGTTAGCTTTGACCTGACAATGTTTTTAATTTAAAAAAAGAGTCATATTTCCATTTAAAAAAACATGTCGGCCGTCTTAACGTCGCCCTTTTGAATTTTGGGACCAAACGTTTTTTTGAAGTTCCTCTTTGGACCCTAAAAGTTTCACTATCGATCGGAGCAGTATTTTTCGAGATAAATCAGGTGCAAAATGAGAATGGGACACCCGGTGTATCTTTGTGTATATACGTATACATCGATAAAGAGAGGGAGGAAAAGGTTCCTCGTTTCTCGAGACTCGAACGTGGCGGAATTTGGGACCCGATTGCGCATAAATCATCAAACCTCCTCCCCCCCCCCCCTGCCCGTTATCTCCGCGTCGATAGGTTCTCGCACAGCCGGAACGTTATTCCTCGCGCATGAGATTGCCATAGACGAAGGCGAAAGACCGAGAGAGAATCGACAACGAATAAGGCTTTTATTTGCCAAAGGGGATGGAGATTATACCCCGCGAGAGTCTGGCCAATTATTAAAATTGTCGTAATCCACGAGAGCCCTCCGGAACTTGGCATTCACGAGTGAGTATACGAGGTAGATTTAAAAATCGACTGGTAATGTTTTCGGTAATCTATGGGTATTACGGGTTCGCGTATTCCAAAGCACGTGGCACTAATGGAAAAATGAATTATTCGGGCGCTCGGATTTTCGTTGAACTTTCCCTGATATTTTCCGTCCTAAATCGAGTGTAAGTGTCGCTACTTATCACCAATCGATCGCAATCGGTTTGCGAAAGAACTGATCAAATAATACGATTTTTATCGAGTATTGCGAGAGTATTGTTGTCTAAAAATAAGGAAAAGAAAAATGTTTTTTTTTCTTTTATTATTCTACGGGCTTTTCTTTGATTTGAGGGGGTACCCCCACTTGCGATTTTGAAAAAATCGATTTTTTATTGCATTTTTTTGAAGTATAAGTATCTGAGAATATGTCCTGAAAATTTCAAGTCGATCCGAACAAAATTGACTGAGATATGAGCGTTGAAAGAGAAGAATCCGTGAATTGAAGAACTGAAATTGAAACTTTAAACGCGTTTTTCTCAAAATGGCATTTCTGAAGTCGGTGACCAAGATTACTCGAACACTAATGAACCGATCTTCTTGAAATTTTGCAGGCTTATTTAATACATAAAAATGTAGTCTTTAATCGTTCGATTTTTTTTTTCGAAAAAAATGGCCGTTTTATAGCCAAAAAACGGCCGTTTTTTTCGTTAAAATCGAACCATTAACTTTGACTGTCCGCCATTTTGTGAAAAATGAATATTTTTTAAAATCCTTCGATTAAAGACTAGTTTATACTTATATTTGACTAAATCCATCCGCATTTTTTTTTCAGATGATCCACTTCGCCGCAATGTTGGTCACCGCAAACCGTGTATATAAAAACATTATTTCATTGACGGCCATTTGCCACTGAACAATGTAATTTTCAATAAAAAAATTACTGAAAGTTCTTCAAGATGTGTTCTTTAAGATGGTATATTGATCGATTTAAAAAGTTTTGTAGTTTTCTTTGAAAAAATTCATGAAAAAGGCCTTTTTGCGCTACAAGTGGGGGTAACGTCTTAATGATTGAATGAAACGTTTAACGGTACTCATAAAAGTAGCCGAGTTATGGAAATTATAAAGAGCAGGTACGCTCAGAGGACAATAGCTTTGAGGGATTATCGCAGTGTAAAGTTTTCAAAAAATCTGTTTTCTGTAGACTGTTTTTCAACGTTGGTAGCAGAGTTGAGCGGAAACAATGATCTTTTAATTTATATAACTCGTGGAATGGACCGAAAAATAGGAAAAATTGACAAAGTTTAACATGCCGTCATGCGATATATTTTTTTTTATTGCTCAATCTGGTATTAAACATCACAACACTCATAAAAATTGAGAATATGTTTGGTTTCTTTTTCAAATTCATACACATCACTGGTGACCAATTGAGAGCGTTTTCCATGGTGGTTGTAAACAAACGTTTAAAAGCACCTGATAATAAGTTCTTTCTTTAATTTTTACATATTTTTGTCGGATCAAATGCGTACAAATATTCCGAAAAAAATCTCGAACAGTTTAAACGTTATTCCATCTTAAAGATCACCTCCAAAACAGCGGTCCAGAGACCAATGCTGCCCTAAGGCGGGAAACCACTGCGATGGGTAAATTTTTTTTTGTTTTACTTATTTATTGAAGTATACGTATTCAAAAATAAGTGAAAAAAAAATTTAAGTCAAAATATTGAAAATCGACCAAGTTACAAACGATTTACGTTGACTAGAACTTTCAATCGCAGTTTTCTCAAAAGGACTTTTTTCACCTGGCCGGAATCATAAATCTAGTTATAATTGTCCGATTTGCGATTTTTCAAAAATCCCCCAAATGCAGTAGCTATCGTTGTACGTAGCCACTTTTTTAATTTAATATTTTTTAAGCATCCGAATATAAGTAAAACTTTCGTTAAAATGACACTTTTAAAACATCCGCCATTTTGTGCAATGTTTTTTTTTCTTCGAAAAAACGGCGACGTAAAACGAAAACTACATTTATATAAATTATAAAACTTTTTTACGTTTATTTTTCACACCAACCACTGTCAATTTATCGATCCGGCCATCGGACCACATTTTTCATACAGAGGCTCTACTATACCCCAATGACGTCGTAAAGTTTCAATTTTCTTAAATAAACATTCACACGAAGTTCAATATCCACTCAATAAACGTACCTTTTTTCCAAATTCGAAATAAATAATCTAGCAGCCAAAAAAACCTCAAAAAATCACCTTTTTGCCCCTCCACTGTGGCACCCTCCCAGTGGTAGTTAGGCCAAGCAAGTGTCACTGTAAAAATTCTCGACTACCGTCGCTTCAATATTGGAAAAATCGTCGAGCGACAAAGTATAATTTGACCTGTGCATAAAGCCACCCAATTTTATCTTGCAGTCTGCAGTCTGTTAAATACCAAGCACGGGTGAGTTTTTACTCTCATTGATTGACGGGAGGAAAAAGATTTAAAAAACTTCAGCAGCGATTCAACGAACAAGTACGTGCTCGGAGTACCTTACAACGTTGGTAGATTCGCGCGCAGAAATATAAAAGACACGGGAGTAAACGCAGCGAACAGGCGAAAACATCCAACCGGAAGATACGTCATCCTTTTTTTCATTATTTTCATCCACGACGGAAGAAATTTCATTGTGATAAGGAGAAAGGGCGCGGAGGTTAAAGCTACAGGGGGAAAGAGGTTTCCGCGGATAATGAATAAATGTGGACAGTGGGACGCATTGTTTGCGGACAATGCAACCGTGCGACGGGGCAACTCCGGTCACGATGAGGACGAGCGAAAATGATAATTCAAAAGACGACGAAAAAACGAGGGAGAGGGAGAGAGAGAGAGAAAGGAAAAGCACAACCGAGAAGCTGCGGAGTTGTAACGAGGGGGGAAAACTAGAAAAGAAGTTAGAAGATAAAAAACAACAGAAAATAAGTTAGAAGAAAGGAAAAAAGTCGAAGATTATATTCCGAACAAGCGAGCCTCTGAGTGAGCGTGATATCTGCTATCATAAGGATACTCACTTTGATCCTTGATAGCTGTGATAACGAGTCGAAAGCCATTGGCGTCCATACCCCATCCGTCTGTGACGTATTTGAGAGTGACGAAGTTCGTTCGCGTGTAGATAGCACCGACCCCGACGTTCGTATTTTTGCAGGAGAGATCCGTCTGCAAAAGTAAATATACCCAAGGCATGGAAGCATGCTTACTTGGCGTTCTTGATTGTGGGCTATTTATAAAAGAAACCGTCAAAGTATACCTAACATTTCTGGGCCAATGTGTAAAAAAAAATCTTCTGGAAGAGGATATCGTTTCCAAATATAAGATTTCTGGGCCAACCTGTTAAAAATAGTGTCTTCTGGAGGAGGATATCTTCTCTAAATATAATATAACACTGCTGGGTGAACGTGTAAAAACAAAAATTTCTCCTGGAGGAGGATTTAATCTCCGGAAATATAGCTACTTTTAAATTCAGGTTGGTAAAGTACTTCCATGAAGATCGTGATTATTCGCGAGGCTGACAACAAACCTCACTTAGCGTGAGCCTCTGATTTTATTGAAACTCATGTATGTGATAAAGCATGGAAAACTCTTAACCACGTAATTTTTTATCGGCGGAAAAACGTTTTCAAGGAGGGAAACCACCCCCTAAAGAAAGGCGTGTCATCCCTTAACATAATTTTTGTTGACACTTCCATAGTGGATTCTTCATCGCTTTACATTAGAAGAATTCTGGTTTTCGTTTCACGCAGACCGGTGGACTGCTTGTCAGTGAAACTGCAAAATCACTCCTTGACACGCTTTTCTTCGAGGGGCAGTTTCACCCCGTAAAGCCGTTTTTCCGCAACAGAAGAAATGCGTGTCTAACAGTTTTCAATGCTTTGTCACATATATGAGTTTCAACCAGATGGAAGGCGGACACTTTAATGATGTTTTTTGTGAGACGTAGATCCTGATGATTAGTTTTTTTTATGATACTGAAGATAGTACATTATTCTCTGTTGGACAGTACCTTATGAGATGATCAATATAGTCCATTGTCCTATCATAAATATAGTCCATTGTCCTATCATAAATATAGTCTATTGTCCTATCATAAATATAGTACATTGTCCTATCATAAATGTCGTACACTGTCTCATACTAAATATAGTACATTATATTAAAAACGTAGTAGTTTATCATAGAAATCACCATCTACGGAACAACGGGAGTCGAAATAAGTTGAAACACCTCTTGTTTTGTGCCGAATTGCTTGGAAAGCTATACGAATCATTTTTCTAACCAGAGTCAAGCTTCTCATCAATGTGTAAGGATACTGAATTATTTTCAAAGCACAGGTGGCCAACGAAAATTCAACTTTCAATTTTGCCAAAGGTTCGCTGCATCCTTTCGAGGTTTTTTTTTTCAAATCAAGTCAATTCAACACAGTTTCGGATGAATAATCCTAAATCTAACCGCAGTGAATTTTACCCCCGGCCATATTGGCTGCCGTGAACGGCGTCAAAACTTTAGCGTCATTCACGATGGGATAAAACGCAGAAATTTAAATTCGTTCCTGCGAAAGCCAGGTCGATAAAATATGGAAACGTTGAGGTGGTCTTTCATTGGACATATTGATGTCCTGAAGAAAACGGTATGCTTTAGCATTCACCTGTAAAGGGCTGAACCCTTCTGGAGGTATACCCACATGTGGGAGTCAGATCTACAAAACATCACCAGCAAGGCCTCACCGTGTATTGAAAGAAAAATGGACGTATCGGACGTTCGGTCACGTGCGCCGTGGTTTAAGGGAGTCAGTCAAAGGGTGAGTGGTCGCGAAGGCTGTAAATTGCCGTTTCGCATGGGAGGGGTGGTGAGAGGTCAGGGTGGTGAGGGAAAGAGATAGTCAACGTAATTTGCTTCGAGAAGCGTGCAAATAACACTTGTTGCACCGTGAGAAAGCACTACATTCGACGAACCTGTATGTCCACAGTTCAATGAGCGAATGGACGAAAGAGCCGACCGCGTACGGTCACGATTGACCCCATCCAGCCTAATGCCGCTATCGCTTTCTCTCTACCTCACCAACACCATCTTTCTCTTTTTCTCTCCCTCTCTCTCTCTCTCTCTCTCTCTGTCTCTCTCTCTATGTCCTTCGTTGCACGAAGCACTAAAGTGAAATCGCCAATGAATAAGATAGCAACGACATAAAACTTAAATTCGACGATAGCGTGCTCCAATCTCCGCACGGAGAGGCAACAATGCTCGAGCACGTTACGAGCATGAATTCCATTCATGATGGAATAAGTTCTGCTGAATGGAAAAATCATGGCGGACCGGTAATGGAATTCTGTACGAATCGCCACTGGATACAAATATGGGGAATATCTATAACTATATTTCTGGAGCTACTTTAGTATCGAAGTATCGAGATGATCCTGGTACTCGCTACAGATGAGGCAAGTGTCAACCTCCTTACTTGCTGAGGAATGAACATGTCTCACGAAGTGGAATATATGATTATGATGTCAACCTTGCATTGGGGGGGGGCAATGTTGTTGGGTGACAAACTTTTACACATAACCAATTTTGTCCCCATGGTTTGCAAACCTTTTCAAATAGCCAGGTAACTGTGGCCCCTACTACTCGTCACATGTGTAGTATCGGGTATCCGATTCTTCCCTCGTTGCTCGATACAAATGTAGCCCATGACAACATAAACGTCGTTTCACGATACAAACTTATCGTGTACCGAAATAAATGTGGCAGCTTTGTATCGAGTAGCCAGACGAAAAGACCATTCTCCCTTCCACGTAGTGGACTGGCACTGGCAGCTTGATACCTGTATCCAGATAGCAAAGAAGCCATAGACTCGTAGATGCTTGCTACTTGCTAAATCCTCTCGTACGGATCTACTTTGGGATAATTCGATAGAAATATAGCTAACGACGGAAATTTCTGCGGCGGATACGAAATGTTTACATACTTCCATACAGATCGGGATGACTTGCAAGGAGACCTTACAGGCTGTCACTCACGGATTTTGATAAGTCTCATATATGTTGTAGAGGGACCTACCCTGAGTACCCGAGTGAAAGGATTTTATGCAACGCTCTTTAGTTTTCGAGAAAAAACGTTCGAAAGTTTAGCTCGTAGTTACGATACCGGTACGGTTGCACCTTCGTCGGACCAGCGGGCGTGGCCCAGTGGGCAAGGTTCCCGGCTCTGACGCTCGAGGTCCGGGGTTCGAGTCCCGTGAGGGCCCATTTTTTTCACAAAATATAAATAAATTCGATGGATGATGCAAAACCGTCTGATTATTTATTATTATTTTATTTATTTTTATTCATTTTTAAAAGTTTTTACTTTCCATTTTTTTTTAAATTATTTCTTATTTTTTTTTCACGCAGAAAAAAAAGAGAGGAAGAAATTATAACATCTTTCACAAGAAACTGCAGTTTATTATTTTTCCACCCCCATCACCCTCATCCCCTAAAAAAACTCTGTACCCCGATTTTTAGGCAAACTTGGATTTAGCGCCCGCGGCACCTACAGAATCACCTGTCGAAAAACTGGCCTTCTCATAATCTTTTCCGATTACGGGGTTTATCAGCGACAGCACGAATGTACTATACACGTTTTCCCAGACAAAAATCACGAAAACCCTCTTTTTCTGGCCACGAGCGAGGTGTAACCCCTTAACCCCTTCGTTGGCATTGGCGCAATAGTGCGTCAAATAATTCCGTGCCCTGTGTGGCATTGACGCAATAGTGCGTCAGCCTTTATTTCCCTATTTAACTTGCTCTGATTTGAAATCGGAGCCTCACTTGAGGGTTTTTGGACTCGCTGAATCCGAATTTGAAGTCAAAATTTGGAAATTTAAAATGGCGGCGCCAAGATAGCGGACAAAAATAAAAAAACTTTACTCGATTTAGATGAAAATCAGTACTCCGGGATTTTTGAGGTCGCTTATTACGAATCTGAACTTAAAATTTGAAAATTCAAAATTGCAGCGCTAGAATGGCGGACTTAAATTGAAAGATTTACTCGATGTAGATAAAAATTGGTACTCTCGGATTTTCGAGGTCGCTTATTACGAATCTGAACACAAAATTCAAAAATGCTTTATGGCGGACGAAAGTGCAAAAAACAGCTCGATTTGGATAAAAATTGGTGCTCGGGGATTTTCGGGGACGCTGCGTGTGATGCTGAACTCAAAATGAAGGAATTTTTCATGGTGAATTCAATAACATGCAGCATAATACAATAAATAGGTGGAAATATATGAAGCTTGACTACCGAGTTTCATCTAAATCAATCTGTATTATTTGTATTTTCATTCGCCATATTTGTTCGTGATTGTGAATACCTGAATTTTGATCTCAGATTCGTAGTCAGCACCTCCAAAAACCCCAGAGTACAAGTTTTCAGGATAAAAAAAATGTACTGCCATTTTGGGCGCTTTTTGTCGAATTCTCTCCGCCAACGAAGGGGGTTAACGTGCTTTTTCCGAACTACCGAGTGATCGTAGCGTCGAAATGCAACAACTCGCGTAATTTCCGTGAAATTGAGGAACCCGACGAAAATAATGAGAGGGAGAGAATGCAATGTATACTCCGTTCGAGCATAATAACGCCGGGCTGAGATACCATATTCGTAAACACGAATTTCCTCGTGGATAACTTTAACACCGGCACGTTAATATAATATTTCCCAATTACCGCGCGGGAACCGCAGCGGAGAGAATAGGGATGGACAAAAGACGAGTCGGAGTGAGAAATGGATGGAGCAACAGCCTAGAATAATCCATATTTAATTATACCAAGGCTGTTGGTCGCTTCCCTACGAAAGCTGACCGATCTCCTCGCAGAGGTCGAATAGAGCTAGAGCAACACGACACAGACGCGCGCGCCTTCTGGATGCTCCGGATATCACGGTCGAGGCTGCGTCAAGGCAATCTATACATTTGCATCCTGACGCATGCATCATACCAACGGTCCGTGGCTGACCAACGCCCGGCCCCGTCCACCCTATCTACTTGAGGGCCGACCCACGCTACTCTCGTGACGGAACAAGTAGAGCAATGATAATTGGATCGGACAACGCGTTCGCGTCCGTAGTTACGCTCCCGTACATGCTCGTACGATCCTTCGCGACCCCTCTTTCATGGCCCAATTTCGAGTTAGATATATTCGCAAGAGAATTTTCGCAGAGTTACTTGCAATTGGATCAGGAACTCTGGATTGAAGCGACTCTGGGCTTGGATTTGTTTATCCTATTTCATCACGATTATATGCAAATAGGGTGATTATCGATGGTACACATAAATGTGCACGTATGTATGCGATTGTTCGGACGTTATAGGATTTTATTTCTTTTATATATAATTATGTATAATTATTATTAATATTATATTATTATTATATTATATTATATTATTAATACTATATATTATATTATATATTATATATAATATATATAATTTTATTTTATTTATGTATAATAATACTATAATGGAATTGGTTTTGAGAAGGTATTTCGGGTTTTTCTATTTTGTTGTAAATGGTCACTTGTTTATGGTATTGCGATACTTTTGGACACCTTGTCAAGTTGCTTGGACACATTTTGACGGACCTCCAGGATTAGGGAAAACAAACTTTGATTTGGATGTTCCATCTTCGAAACTTGTTGATCAAGATTGAAAAGAAAGAATGCATGATTACAAAGGCTTTAATCTGGGGTTGTAAATTCGTTTACTATATATAATAATCACACTGATTGGTCCAGGCCACTCATTGATTGTATCAATCGAAAATGTTTTGCATCAATTTATCACGTGCAAATCAAATGAAGAATAAAAAAAAACCTCACGAGTCACCTGTAAGAATTAACCTACAGGCTGCTCCTTTCACGAGTTTCTTTGTTCCGTTATCGAGTAATATTTCAAGGGGTAAGAGCCCGAATAGGGAAGTTTTTTTTTTGGCCAATCTAATGTGCATGCATGTGAAAATTATTCGATTTGAAAGCACTTTACGTCTGATAAGGCAAACCTTGATAAATTTTTGAGGGGAAGTTTGATCTCCTGGCCTAAACGCTGGGCAAGGATGGGACTGGAAAAATCGTGACCAACAAACGGTTTGCATCGAACGAGAATTTGCCTAATCGATTTTAGCGAGAAATGAAAAATGCCACATTTTCAGGGTTCATGTCTCACAGATTAGGATTAATCTGAAAGTAGCGGCCCAATCCAGTTCCCGACACCCTAGTGGGTGCAAAATCATCCGCTGATTATTACGAATTCCCCATCAGAACTCGATCAGAGCAAAACTTTTGACCCAGCTTAGGTTGTATAAGTGAATTAAACAGCCCTCCGTTTTCCACCGTCATCGGCGGTAATTTGAAAACAGTCTCGAAACACGAGCAAACAATAGGTTAAATTTGATTGTTTGAAATTCTCATTAGGTATGATAAATGCAAGAAGTAAAGAAGCTGTAATTCAATAATCGAAGGCGAAAGAAAGGAAGAGGCGGAGTGTATTGAAGGACACTGAAAGCGTTTATCGAGGAAGAACCCTTTTCATACAGCCTCGAACATAATGGCCCGGGGGCGCTACGGACTCCCGTTCTTCTTCTCAAACCTCACTCGTCCTGGAGATGCAAATAGCAATCTCCCGCGAAATATCATTAGTACCCCGGCAACAAGGAACAATTTGATTATCACTAAATGGACAATTTAATTATCAGAAAAAAACCGAAGAGCGATGGGAAAGCGGGCTGTTTGCGTTATCGTTGTCAAATCACGGAGATATCATAAGGAAAAACTCCACAGAAGAGGGCGGTCAATTTGACTCGAAACTTCGAGTCCAGAAATTGGAAAGAATCCCGATCATTTTGTAGAGTTCGACTCTTTGATCTCAAGATCAATCAAGAATCAAAGATCTTTGATTCTTTCATTTTCTTACGCGTTTTATTTTATTATTTTTATTATTTTCTTACGCGTTTTATTTTATTATTTTTATTATTTTAAAAGCCTTTTATTTTAGCCTTTTATTATTTTAAAAGCTCGTAATCTCGTAAAAGCTCGCACGTTACACAAGAGCTCAACAATTTTCTGTCTTTACAGCGGTCATCATACAGTGGAGAATTTTCACGTTTCCAATTTTACTTTCGGAGCGGAAAAATCCGTTCCAAATTAAAAAATTCCGAAATCACGATTACAAATTTCTCGCGACGCATATATTTCCACGCACGGCGGGTGAGCGAGAAAGTATAGACGAGACAAAAAAAAATCTCATTCTCGCACAGACCGCGTGATCCTTTTGAATCGCGGGTGACATTTCGCATTCACGACGGGAGTTGAGAGACTACGTATGCCGGAGTACGACGATGTCGAAACTCAAATAAGAGCCATTGTGAGCTTCTCGTATCCGGCCTCGAGGGCGCCTCGAGTATAGGCGACAAGAATGGGAGGGAGAAAAAAAAGAAAAGAATGAAGAATTGCGACAAGAGAGAAGGAAGAAGGGTGCTCATGTATATACATAAGATATATATATATATATATATGCAGGTCTATATAGGAGTCCTTCCGTATGAAAATGTCGAAAAAAAGTGGCATATTTTACGGAGAATTTTCGAAATTGAAATGATTCGAATGATTCAACGGAAATTTGGGGGTATAAAACGGGAGAAATTAATCGAACTACAATTTCACCGAATCCTTCGGTACATTTATTATTGTATTTCTAATGTTCCTTCTCATGCCCTTTCGGGCTACGAAGATTCGATCCCTTTGATGTTTACCTCATACGTGTCCCTTAGGGGTTGAGGCTACTTTGAAAAGTTCGAAGAACCGTTCGTCGCTTGAGGCAACTCAAGCTAACTCAAGAACAATCAAGCAACTCAAGAAACTATGTTTTTCAAAACGGTGTACACAATTTCTCGACCTCCAAGGATACGGATTAATTTGAAATTGGGTACACTTATTCAATGTAATAGTAGTTTAGTCTTGACCGACGTTTTTCTTCGTATCCTTTTTTCATTAGTTATTAACTATAATGATGTCATTCTTCCTTAAAAAAACCGAAAAAAATAGATTTTTTTGATGATTCAAACATGATAACAAAGAAAGGCTCGGTCAAGTCTTAGCCAATATTATCTATTTTAAGAAAAAAACTCGTTTTTTTGTTTCTGATCAACCGGGTGGCTAAATTCAAGTACACCATTGAGCCCCTCACTTCCAAATGTCGGTCACGAGATTGTTTATAAATTCTTTAGTTATTAATATTTTCTGAAATTTTGTACAGAACTTTGTTAAAGTACATACAAATAAATTTCTAAACGATTTGTCAATCATCTTACTTATTCCTTCAGATTCGATTTTTTAATAGCCCTTATTCTGGGGTCGTCAAAGTAGCCTAACCGCTCAATTTCCTTCTTCCTTTCGAGTTCCTAAAAGACCCTTTTTAAGGTCTTGTTTTCTAGCTTCCAAAAGACCGAGGGATTCCCAAAATCGCTCGTTCCTAATATTGCACTACTGTATCGTATGTGTACGAGGGAACAGGGCATCTGCAGAATGCGTCCCGTAGTTTCCCATCGGGAACGCATAAGAAACATCACTTAAGTGTCCGCCTTCGATTTTGTTGAAAGTCATATATGTGTTAAAGCCCTGAAACCGTATTTATTTAAAATCTGCCGAATGACTATTTTCAGGGAGAAACCCAAACAAACCCAAAATATATATATTTATACATTTTATATATTTAGAAATCATGTATAAATATATAAAAATATATATACGTACAGCAGCAGTGAAAAGTTTTCGACCACTTTGGATAATTGCAAAATTATATTAGCAACTATCCAAATTACCCAATTATTTGCAAAATTATATTATAGAATAATGCAATGAATTTTATAGAGCTATATGCTATCGTCATAAAATAAGAAACAAAATGAATCATATTATTCTAGCATAATTTCGCAATTATCTAAAGTGTTCAAACACTTTTGGCTGCCACTGTATATTGAGAAAACTGTGAAGGCATTCGTCTTCGAGTACCATCCTCATACTGATTCGTTATCCCCATACTCAACATCCCATGAATCCCAATGTCTTCAAAATCACCTCCAGACGAATATGAGCTTATTTACATAAAGGTCAATTTCAAGGGCCCTATCGTGCCCGAAAATCATCGAAAAGTTTAAAAAAAATACTAACGACCGTCCTCAAAATAGCCTTTACAAAAAAAAAACGCTTTACATTAGAAGAATTTTGGTTTTTGTTTCATTCAGATCGGTGAACTGCTTGTGGGTGAATCTTCAAAACCACCCTTCGATACCCTTTTCCTCGAGGGGTGGTTTTCCCCCTAAAAATCGTTCTTCCGCAGATAAAAAATACGTGTCTTCAATGCATTATCACATATATGACTTCTAACAAAATCGAGAGCGGACACTCAAGTGATGTTACTTGTCAGTAAACCTGCGGTCTGCTCAGTAATCCGAGCACAAGCCTGTGGATGGCTTAACGGTCACCCATCTAAGTATTGGTGCCCATCCATTACCGGTATTACCATCATCGTTTATATTAATTACGAAACTGCGTAAACTAAATATAAATGCTTAAACTAAATATAAATGCTTAAACTAAATATAAATGCTTAAACTAAATATAAATGCCTAAACTCAACTAAATATAAATTTATCGTTTATATTAATGACGAAAATGCCTAACCGATCGTTTCAACACGAGACGTCCCGTGCAAATAGTTTTCTGGAAACGACCCTCTTGCTCTTGGTGAAAGATAGAACCGGAAGGGGGTGGAATAGCAGGGGTGTAATGTACGAGAAGAATACACAGTGAGAGCGAGAGAAAAAGAGGGGGCACCGAGAAAGAAGCTCACGGACGAGCCGAAGAGATGACATACGAGATTAGATTCATCTTTGAGAACGCGAGTATATCAGCCACAAATACGTATACGCACAAATGGCAAGTCCGTGGGTGGAAGAGCAACGCTAATATACATATTTACATGGAGACGTCGTTCTGGCATTCTTCTTTGAAAATGGAATATCTCCAAGGGAGCGCAGATAAAAAAGCTATCCGTATATAAAGGATGATTCCTTTATATCCCTCAGACCTTAGCATTCTCTTTTTTCCGCTCACCCCTTCGAGCGAGCTTTTAAGGTTTTCTCATGCCCCTCTCGGCAGACGATATTCGACGATACGGATATTATATTATTCTGAACAATTCTTTGAGTCTGGATCAGCAAAAGTCACGAGATACATTGGGATTGAAGGGGCAGCGTTAGAAGTCACCATAGAATCGACTGCCTGGTTAGGGACTTAAAAAAATCATTGATAATCCATTTTTTCGACGTTCACACCACTAAGGCCTATTCCATGGGCAATCTACCTCCCATTACGAATATCAAGGAGTTTTTGCGGAAAACTCAAAAATACATGTTTACGTACATGTTTGGCAATTTTTAATAAAGAGTGGAGTAAATATTCGGAAGTGGGCCCCTGCTAGAATCAGGCTCATTTTCTTCGGGGGTTCAAACGAACCCAAGCTACCCCAAGCAACTTCAAACAACCCCAACCAACCTCGAACAACCCCAAACAACCTCAAACTAAAATTTGCTTGATTCTAGCAGGAGCCCCACTTCCGAATATTTACCAAGAGTGGGAGTTCGGGGGGCATGAATGGGGAATTCGTATTCGCGGGGTAGAAATTCATCAATAGAGGAAAAAAGAAGATTGATAATTAAACTTTTTCTTCGACTTTTACACCATTTTTAGGTTCTCTTTAATGGATTTTTTTTCTGCCGATTACGAATATCACGTAGTTTATCGATTAGCATGCTTTGTATATTCATTTTTCTACGAATGTCTATTTTTCTTATGGCATTTATGAAATATATAAATTCTTCATCCGCTTGTTTTTGAGGATTTTTCGCCCGAACAGTTTCATCCGGAACTGCATTACAATGAATATTGCGAATATTAAAAAAAAAAGTATTTATCCAGAGCGAGTCTGCGTTTTGGAAATATCATAGGAATTTAAACAACTGTACTTACTCTATTAAGTAACTCATCGATTATTCATTCTATTATCATCCAAATGGCAATTTGCGTTTTTTAAAATTGCATTCACTTAACTAAGTATTTATGATAATTAAAATAATAATAAATGTATAAGGCTGGTAAAAAAGGAATGGCTTGAAGAGGAATATTCGTAAAAATGGTTGCGTCGAATCGATAATGGAACATCGAAAGATCGAACGCTTTGAAAATTTTAATTGCGCTACCAACAAAGCCATTATTTGTTTCACGAGTAAAAGTAATAACGGTCTGGGGGATGAAAAAAGGGGTCGCAGAAGAAAAACAAATATGAAGGGTGCCACGGATAAAACGCGAATGAAACTGCTCGAGCAAGAGAGAATGGAAAATAGAGAGGGAGTATAAAGAAGGGTTGACAGCCGTTCCACCTCGTTCGCGATGAATCAGCCTTCGGCAACAGATCGATATTTCACCCCATGCGTTTGCCAAGAATCTGCCCAAGAGTCCTCGTGAGAAAGTAAGAGACATAAATTGAGAACAAGGCCGAGTTTCCTCTCGTATCGCTCGGACTTGCCATGACAACCGTTTCGGGAAACATCGAAGCCTTCTGAGGTAGACGTAGCCCGTGGCGAAGTGTGCCAAGAATATTTTGTCATACAACATGGACGTGTATAAATGTCAATGAAAATATTTCCCAGAAAAAAAGCAAAAAAAATATAATCGAGTATTGTAAAAACACACCACCCGTTTTCAATTATGGTTGGCAAAAAATGTGTCACAACGGTGTGAAAAATAAAATAAAAAAATTCGGCGTATGACGTATCCGAGCATGACGTATAATTTCGTTTGAGATCAGCAGTAGTGGGTGCGCGATCGCGGCGATCTTCCATGTCAAGCAGAACTGGCCTGCGCCGATACCTGGATGGGTGTCCGCTCAGCCGGACACTGACTTGCCGATTATCGAGAAGTTTTATCGATATACACAACTTAAACTCAGTGGCGATACAAAAACTTCTGTATTGGATCGGGGGGGGGGGGGGGGGATATCCGAGGACGTGGGAACCGACAAGTGACGTTTGTGGAGTAAAATGGCATACGGAGGAACATTCGACGGGTCACACCTAGCTCGTGGCAAAAAAAAAGAGGCAAGAAAAAATATTGACTTTTGTGTAGAATTGGAGGCGTTATTTCATGAAGACTCATGTCAGACGCTAGCTGATTATTTTAATCTTTAATTTAATTTAATTAATTAATTTCGGATTAGTTTTCACGAGAAAACAGCGAGAAAATGTTCAATATCCCAATCGTATGGTTTTAAGTATATTTCACAATTTGTGCATCGTAAAATATTTATCAATGTGATAGGTACAATGGTTGGTGTGCAGTCCGCAGTATGAAGAAAATCCTTCGCGATGACCACCACTGCTCGAAAGCTAATTATGCGAAAACAAAAAATCAAACGCATGCAGTTTTTGCATTGAAGTATCCAGGGCTTGAACGAACGAGTTACTAAAATATTCATGTTTGAAAAAATTGGCCGCAGTCCAAAGTGAAGCCATATGCATCGAAAAAAAAAAATTCCTACGTTCAAGCATTTTTTATACGTAAAAGAAACTTGAAATATTTGAAGTTGATCGGCGCAGTGCTTTTTGAGATATCGCGGTTGCCAATTTAAAAAAAAAAGTAATTTTGCGAAAAACCCGGCTAACCTTCGACTCGAAATGTTCCGAGGATATTTTTTAAATATTATATTTCAAGGGTCCGTCGGAAAACAAAGCACGGTATTCTAAAAAATGTCAACTAGGTCAAGCCTTCGAAATAACGCAATCCCAACTCGGAATAATAAATAAATTTGCTCTCATACTTTGAATATTCGATTGATATTTTGTGCAAATTTCCATAAATCGCAACACCACGAGGACGAATAACAAGTTTCATCACCGCCCCGTTGGGTCTACGCACGAATGATTATTATTTAACGCGCCTACGTACGCGCGTTATAGATAATTGTAATCGTTCGTTAATACCTTTCATCCACACTCGCGTATTGAGCGCGACAGAATCGTCAGAGTCCATAAATGATCGATGCCGTAGGTGTGTTAAATGGATCGCACAGAGGACGTACGCGTAGAATGGGGAAGTAACGATGTTTCGCGATCTCGCACATCGAAACATATCGAACATTTCGCGCGTTTGGTCAACCGCGGATTTTCCACGGACTATATTGACCCGACGAATGAAATATGCAGATACAGGATGAATCCACGGGGTAGCCGCGGGATCCACCGCAACCCTTCGGATGCAGAGGATCACCACCGTATTGTCGTCACAATCATGAGCATACGTTCCCTCCCGATAAAGCGTCCTTCAAAAAAAGTCGCAAATTTTCTCGTCGTACGACGAACGAATCCAAAGAATTCGCGTGTCGCGTATTTTTCGTTTTACGTCGCGCGATTTTGACGATAAAATCGGAGACTGGTTCGAATTCGGGATAAAGAAAGACCTCGGTTGTGATCGCACCGGGCTTGCTATTTTTCCTTTGTGCATTGGCACGGGAGGAAAACACGAGGAGATAAGATTTCCTCGCCAAGGTCATTTTCTTATCGTGACAGCGGGACATATATCCGGCGAGGAAAGAAAATAAGCCCTGTAGTTCGAGGCTGCGGGCGGTGGAACGCGAAAACGGAAAGTGGAAAAGGTGAACGTGCTCTCGAAGCGAGGCAAGAGTCGTTTCGTCCTAGGAGAATGGGGCAGAAAGGGCGTCCCTCCTTCAAACGCCTGAGACATTTCGTCCGAAGTAGGCTCCCGTAGCCTCTTGAACCAGTAACTTTTTTTTATTCTTTCTATTCGAAGTGAAAAATTCCTTTTGGTTTTTGCAACTACCTTCACCGATGTCGGCAAAGTTGCTTTCTTTTGCAAAGGTAGGTCAAGGGATTACGCCTATTTGTACACGGAGAGAATTTTAAAGTATTTTTTACGGTGAAATCTCCGTAAAAATTACATTAAAAATTTGAAACCGGTGACAAATGTGCACATAGTCAAAAATTGACACTAGCTTTTAATATTTTGCTTTCATTCATGTAAAAATTTAAGCAAGTAGCATAATTTTTTACATTTCTTTCAGTAAAAATTCTGACACATTCTCATGTAGAATTTTAACAATGGGCTGCCTTAAAAATTCCAAGTTTCTACAGTAAAAATAACCTGGACAAACTTGAAATTTCTAAAATCCCTAGCGAAAAATTAATTCCCTATGATTAAATAAATACTCTATATACTGTATTTCTGAACATTTGTGTTCTTGATTGCTACTTATTTTAGCATATCATCTTTCCGTACCATTGTAGACGTCCTTTATCGAAGTTTCTTTTCGCGTTTCTTTGTTTTCTTGCGTAGAACTGCGTAGAACACGTCAGACTGCACGAGACCACGAGGCTTTCTTGGCCCATGCTTCGTACTATAATGCGCATGCGCGGTACCGCTGTTGCTAAGCAACGCGGGTCGGCGTCGTTCGTGCTCGTCATACTGCGTCATACACACGCACACTCTCACAGCTTGCGTTCACGTATACGCACGCTCACACTCAGAGCTCACGCGTACGGTAAGGCGACCTAGCCCTAACCTATTTTACTATAAAGAACGTAAAATTCCGGTGGACGCACGGAAAATTTCGGCTTCCTTTTTTAAATTTTTATGGAAAACACGCAAATTTCTCAATGTTCCACTGAAAAATTTCATTTATATTAGCACTTTTTTAACTTATTGTCGTAATCTTTACGTTTCATGAAATTTTACTATTAATTTCAGTAAAAATTGTGGAAAATATTTTAAATTTCTGTTACGCAAAAGTAAATTTTGATTCATTTCCATGAAAATTTATAATATATTTCCTAAAAACCTGAAGAATTGCACATTTGTCACCGAGTTACTGTGATTTCACAGTAAAAAGTACTTAAAAATTCTCTCCGTGTACAGGTCGAACAATCACTTTTTACAAAACCATTATATTTTGACGGTATACCATTTTATAAATGTTTCCTGAGAGTTTCAAGGTGATCGGATCTAAATTGACAGATTTATAGGCCGTTATGTTGACGCCCGTCGGAACGCTCAAATAAGGGTTTTTACGCTAATTAGGCGGCCAAAATTATTTTCTTTGTTTACATTACAAATCGTTGTTCGTTATATATATGGCTGCGGGTAGATGTTCGGTTATCGAAGCAATAAGCATATGTTATTCATCCGCATAGCAGCTCAGTCACGCGGTTCAAGCTGTACAACGCCCTAAACGAACAAACCCGAACAAACACACCCAAACAAATCAACCCAAAAAACAAACTCGAAATACCAAACGCAAACAAACCCAGACAAACGCACCCAAACAACACAAACCCAAAAAAACCCCAAACCCAAACAAAACCAACTGCCCAACCCAACCAAACCCAAACGTACAAACGCAAACGAACCCAAGAAAACCAAACGCAAACAAACAAACCCAAAAAAAAAACCCAAACCCAAACAAACACACCCAAACAAATCAACCCAAACAAAACCAACCAACCCGAACCAAACAAACCCAAACGTACAAACGCAAACAAACACATCCAAACACAAACAGACCCAAAAAACCCAACCGAAACGAAACAAACCCAAACACAACCAACCAACCCACAGAAAAAACCCAAACCAAACAAACGCGAACAAAATTATCAAGATTTTATTCGGATGACTACGTGTAAGTTATTCTTCCGGATAGTTTGTTTAACAATTTAACACATTATATCCGGACAATTATACATATGTTATTCATCCGGATACTAGCTTACACGAATCACAATAATATGGACGCCTACTGGAAATGTGGCGTGAACTGAGCCGCTATAGGGATAAATAACATACGCTCATTCGCCCGATAACCGAACGGGGAGACACTCTGTATATATATTACAAATCGTCCCAGTTCGGTAACGGGAAAGGGGGTCGCCCATTGTTCGGTGTCTCTTCAACATTCTCAGGTAGGCATTTTTTTCACCTGGGACAAGTTTAAGAACAAACTTAAATTTACTTTAAATTTAAGTTCGAAACTTTAAACGCTTTATTTCTCGAAAGTACGTTTTTATAGTCGGTGAGCAAGATATCTCAAGATTTGCAACTACTGCCTCGATTTTTCTGAATTTTTCGCGCTTTTTCTAGACGTAAAAATATAGTATTTGATGAAAGGATTTCTTTTCCGATGTATAGTTTCGACTTAAGGATGTTGAGTCCCTATGAATCATGTTAATGTTAATTGTTCAATAAATAGCTTCTTAATCGTCATGAAATTTTTAGACGACCTCCTGAATACTTCATGTAAAAACATACAAAATTTTCAGAATTCTATCATCATTACTTCAATCTCCTTTAAGGGTTGAAATAAAAAATGATAAGAAAATTTTGAAATTTTGGTATGTTTTTGTATGAAGTATTTAAGAGGTCGTGTTAAAATTTCACGACGATTAGGAAGCTCGTTATTAAAAAATTAACATTTCGTTAAGAACAATTTTTAAAAGAAATTAAAAAAAATGTATCAATAAACCTCGTTTTGTTTCGGTTGCTTTCAGTATATTGTAGATATTACAAAATTGAGAGGTCAAAAAAAAACTTATTGCAAAGTTACATCAGTTTCCATAAGACAGCATTTAATTTGTGAATGTTAATTGTTCAATAACGAGCTTCCTAATTGTCGTGAAATTTTTACACGACCTCTGAAATACTTCATACAAAAACATACCAAATTTTCGGAATTTTATCATCATTTGCGATTTGGGACTCAACATCCTTAATGAACAAAAAATGCCCATTTTTTTCACAAAAATCAAGATGCTCACGTTGACCACGCGCAATTTTTGTTTAGTTTGTGGTTTTGGAAATTCTTTAGATTAATCATAGAACAAACTAGTAAGCTAACGAAATCTGTCTGACTTTTTTATGTTAGATAAACTGATTCAGAAAGGCTCACTGCAAAAAGACCTTTTTGTGAGGTGCCTCGCGGACATTGACTGTAAATTGATAATAAATAAATATTTTTACACGAAAAAATTCCAGAGCGTTCTTCAAATGATTCCCCCTCAAATGCCGAATTTTTGTCGAAATTTATCATCGTGGTTTTCTAAAAAAAATCCCGAAAATGAGCTGTTTTCGACTACTACGAATGGACAAATGTACAGGAAATCGTCAACTAATTGGAAAATGTCTATAAAGCCGTCGAATAAAATTGGAAAATCGGCAAATGTCTAAAAATCGTCAATTGACCAGGAAATCGTAACACGTCCCATTTATCACACTGTTGATCAATCTTCGTGGTCGCTTACGCAAAATGCAAAACTCGGCTCATTCAATGTGGATTGTCCCATAGATAATATTCCGCCGTTCTCTTGCTCTGTTCCCCATTTTCGTTTTCTCTTCGCAGCGGGCTTTTGTAAGCTCGCACGCTTACTGAAAAGCTCTCGCAAGAAGCTCTCACGTTTATCATAATTGCATCTTGCGGTTTCGAGCCTCGTGCATTCCCTTCGCGGCCCCCTCGCTCTTGCTTATCCCTTCGCCCTCTCGCGCCCCTGCGTTCGCTTTTTCTCCTTGCCGCGTCTCTCGGCAGGGCGATAGGAGAACCCAAACTCGAATAAAGGGCCCCGGGTCGTTTCCTAGTTACTCCACCCGCGGAGAAACGGGCGCGCCACACCGCACGATCAGTTAGCATCCCCGCGGGGTTTTAACCGCGGCAAGACGAGAGGAGCTTTCTCTTGCTAGGCGTCGCGAGCTCGCGGCAAATTAGTACCCGGCTAGTTTCCGCGCGGGGGAATGAATTATGGATCCAGGACTCGAGCACCCCCGCGCCCGCACACACGTGTCGTAACATTTGTTATTTTTGGCCCGGTAGACTCTCGAGTTCTCGCCACAGTCTCTGCCCGAGTCGAAATTTAGACCCTCCTTTAAGCCTCCTTTCGATCCCAATTTGTCATTCAATGGAGGTTCAAGAGGTTCAAATGGAAATCTCAAAAACATTTATATCAGAACCTACTGAACCTCCAAAAGTGGCAGAAATTGGAGTTTTTCACTCAAAGGAGGTTTAGTAGGTTCATCTGAACCTCCTTTAAACCCTAGTGAGCCTGATTTAATGCTTACGCAAACCTACAGACCCTCTTTTAAACCTCCTTTCGCCCTACTAACTCTCCTTTGACTCCTTTCATCGGTGGCTCGCAGAGCCTCCTAGCCCTCCTTTAAACCTCTTCTGACCCTACTAACCCTCCTTTAAGCCTACCTCAATATGCTGCCCTCCGCCCATAGGCCTAAAGGAGGCTCAGGAGGTTGAACAGAAGGTTCAGTAGGGTTAAAGGAGGGTCGCCAACGGTGCAAATTTCTCCATATAGGTTCAAGGGGAGTCAAAGGAGGGCGGCGGTCTGTGCGTTACAAAGGAAATAGGTTCTCCAGCATTCAAAGGAGGGTCTAAATTTCGACTCGGGTGGTAATTCGCGTGGTAGGGCGAAGAATGATGAAATGTTTGTGTCGTCTCGTGAATCGAATTTTTTACGTTACAATTCCATCATGTTCGAGTTATCGTCGTGAAAATAGATTGAAAATTATTTTCCCTAACCTTCCGTTGTCACACTGGGTCAATTTGAACAAAATACTTACAAAGAACATTACTCAAGGGGAGGGTAGGGGTTTGCACTTCTGAAAAATCGATTTTTTTTTGTCTTTTCTTATAGTTGAACATTTCAAGAATATAATCCCAAAATTTCAAGTCAATCAGAGCAAAACTCTCGAAGTTATTGACTATTTAGTCCCGCTCCTCTAACACTGTAGCTCGCGTTTCAAACGGTAGCTAACACTTCAAACGCGTTTTTCTCGAAACCACTTTTTCAAAGTCCGTGTTCACTGCCATTTGAAAACTACACGACCGATTTATTTCAAACTTGGTACACACTTTCTACGTATAAAATCACCTTCCCCCAACGGTTAGTTTGAGATTTTTTTTACATTGAGGGGGTTTTCCACCCCCGAAATGGCGGAACCTTTCGTGAAAAATAGCACTTTTCACTTTACATGATCATCAAAAATTTAGAAATGCAAAAAAAAATTATCAAAGACCGTTGGGGGGAGGATTTGATCATACTTTGACTAAATTTTAATGGTACTTGATTTCAGATAATTTCTAGCTGAGATACAGTGAACACCGCAAATCGTGTTTTTCCAAAGGCGTTCTTGGAAAAGCTTTGTCACCGGCTTGTACGTGGATTTTTTCGCGTACAAATTTCACGGAATATTTTTGAAATGACACTTAACAATGTACAAAAGGTTTCAATAAATTTACTCTATCCATATGGACGAAAAATAATTGCAAAAAAGTGTTTTCTTTTTCACGCTGAAACCCCGACCCTCTCCTTAAGTATCCGCCTTCGATCTTGTTGAACTTCCGATATGTAATAAAGCATCGAAGCTATTACACACGTATTTTTTTAAATTTGCGGAAAAACGCTTTTAAAGGGGAAGAGCACCTCTTAAGGAGTCTTTTCACTTTAGACGCTAAAAATGCTATTTTCATGAATTTTTTGATAGGTTTGTGATATGGATATTGATATAAAAGTTGTTACACTTAATGAAGACACTTTCGAAATACATTTAAAAAAGTGTTATCTTTTTATGTAACCCAAACATACTTCAAACGCGTTTTTCTCGAAACAACGTTTTTCGACGGCTTGTTGATAAAATCTTCATAACTACTGAACCGATCCTTATGAAATTTTAACCACGTATTCTTTACAACTATAGCTATAGAGCATATCAAGGATTTTTTTAAATTTTGATATTTACTATTTATTGTTGCCAAAAACGGTGAAAAAAAACGTTTTGCTGTTTTTTTCGAATAATGTCCGCCATTTTGTTGTATTTGCATATATCAAAAATCGGATGATATGCACTATAGCCATTAACATACTGAATCTAAGACCGTTTGATTTTTTGCTTCGGATGATCCATCTCCGAGATTTCATCAACAGCGCAGACCTACAATTTTTTAACTATCACCTTCGTCTATAAACAGTGGTTTGAATAAAAAAAAATTTTTAAATATATATTCCGAAAGCGTATTCATTAAGTGTAACAACTTTTATGTCAATATCTATAATATAAACCCATCACGAAATTTCATGGAAGTGGCCTTTCTTAGCGGGTAAAGTGAGAAGACCCCTTAAAGAAGTATTGGGGAAAAAATTAAGGGATGGCACGCCTTTCTTTGGGGGGTGGTCGCTCCCCTTAAAACCGTTTTCCACTAGTAAAAAAAAAAATACGTGTCTAAGACTATAGTATTAGTAATAATCTAATTTTTTTACATATGTGAGTTTCAATAAAATCGAAAGCGTACACTTAAGTGATGTTCCTTGTTAGTTTTTATATATTGAAAATTGTCGATAATTTTTTTCACGGATTTCATTTTATATTTTCCAAGTTTTGATTATGCAGACATATTAAGAAGTATTAAAAGGTTTGTTAACAACAGGTAAATGAGTTGAGCGATGTTCAAATCGTGGCCAATGATAAGTTTGTCAGCGGAAGATTGATTGCCAATTATTTTTTTGCTCATCCAGATTATGAAAATCACTTGAGAGTTTTTCAGGATCCTTTATGAGAAATTTACAAGCTGAGAGATGAGAAAAAGAGATTTGAAATAATCAAATAAAGAAATAAAATGCATAAGAACATCGTACATCTTCAATTTTTAATAATAATAAACATTAAGAAACAATACAAATAAATAACGACATACATCTATGAGCTTTGAATCGATGATGTTGAAGTTTCCATCGTCGGAATGTAACGAATATTTTCAATTAATCTCATTCTCATAACTTTAGTAATGTCCAAAATCTTTTTTCGCCGACTCATGTTGCCGATCTCTAGGAAGGAGAGTAAAAAACACGAGTGGTTTTCGCTAACAAAATTTTCCAAAAAAATGTAGGTAATGGAAAAAAAAAAAATTTAATCGCATTCCCATGATGCAAACTTCAGTGTCATTTGGATCTACATTTTATTTTCCAATTTTTTTATACGCCTTTGCCATGCTTAAACTTTAATTTACCCGTAAATTTTACTTTCCGTTTTCGCCGATTTTTCAGAATTTTCTAAATTCTCGTGAGTTTTGTGGAAAATTTATTTCGTCCACAAATTGAGGCCGATGAGTTTTTCCGTCCGTATGGGATACGTGATATCTATCGAAACTTAATTATTGCTTGGAGTTGATTTTTTTCATGTACCGGTCGAGCCCGACATTCATTTTTTGCTTGCGTTCTAAAGTTTATTTATTTGTGTGTACAGTTCTCGTAATAGTCGATCGCTTACGTTATAAATCGTACAGGAGGCTATTTCCGGTCGAACACACTCGGCTGGTTTCGCGGCTTTTGTCTCTGGTACGTCGGTTGAAAGATATACACAACGGAATGCCAAAGGGTAACGGGTAACAGGAGGAAAAGCGAACGAGAGAGAGAGAGAAATGATTGTACGGAGTATAACGGAATGAACGTGTTATAGACATTGGATTTATCGTAGCAGCGTTATGGCGCTGGGATCATTCGAGCGTTACTCGTGGTCTGTACCCCAAACCATCCCCCACATTTCTGCCTCTCCCTTATGGTTTCGATCCTTTGCAAACCTCCAAGGATATTCAGGAGGATATTGCTTTGGTAACTTGCCGTTAACGCGGCTCTCTGTACTCCATCGATATTCCCGAAACTTTCCATTCCAACTCTCACCCTAAATCCGGTTCTACAGTCTCCATGGACTTTTGCAGTCGTTGCTTCTCCCAGTATAGATACAAGCTCTCTGATTTTTCAGAGATAGATGTTTTTTTTTTTTTCATCAAAGATCAGTGGCAACAACGATGGTTATCGCGACGATAAGTCAGACTTGTCTTGAAGGGTTAGGCTGCTGTGAAAATAGTGAAAACCGTTCGTCACTTGAGGCAATTGAAATTGAAGAGAAAAGTCCAACAGTTGGTGCAGGAGTCGCGGATTGAAGTTGAACTGATGATCACAACGATAGAACTGCTAGTAAAACTTCAAACGCGTTTTTCTCGAAACTACACGGAGAGAATTTTTGAGTAATTTTTACTGTGAAATCACAGTAACTCGGTGACAAATGTGCAATTCTTCAGGTTTTTAGGAAATAAATTATAAATTTTCATGGAAATGAATCAAAATTTGCTTTTGCGTAACAGAAATTTAAAATATTTTCCAGAATTTTTACTGAAATTAATAGTAAAATTTCATGAAACGTAAAGATTACGACAATAAGTTAAAAAAGTGCTAATATAAATGAAATTTTTCAGTGGAACATTGAGAAATTTGCGTGTTTTCCATAAAAATTTAAAAAAGGAAGCCGAAATTTTCCGTGCGTCCACCGGAATTTTACGCTCTTTATAGTAAAATCAGTTAGGGCTAGGTCGCCTGACCGTACGCGTGACCTCGGTGTGTAGCGTGCGTATACGTGAACGCAAGCTGTGAGAGTGTGCTTGTGTATGACGCAGTATGACGAGCACGAACGACGCCGATCCGCGTTGCTTAGCAACAGCGGTACCGCGCATGCGCATTATAGTACGAAGCATGGGCCAAGAAAGCCTCGTGGTCTCGTGCAGTCTAACGTGTTCTACGCAGTTCTACGCAAGAAAACAAAGAAACGTGAAAAGAAACTTCGATAAAGGACGTCTACAATGGTACGGAAAAATGATATGCTAAAATAAGTAGCAATCAAGAACACAAATGTTCAGAAACGCCGATGAAAAAAGTGTTTATTTTTAGGACGGATTAAATCTAGACGATCAACGGAATGTAAGTATCAATTTACGTCGTTGTACATGTCTTTATTCGTAAAAGTTTTTTCTTCGCATTTCATATCTTTTCGCTACCGATTTTAGAAATTTCAAGTTTGTCCAGGTTATTTTTACTGTAGAAACTTGGAATTTTTGAGGCAGCCCATTGTTAAAATTCTACATGAGAATATGTCAGAATTTTTACTGAAAGAAATGTAAAAAATTATGTTACTTGCTTAAATTTTTACACGAATGAAAGCAAAATATTAAAAGCTAGTGTCAATTTTTTACTATGTGCACATTTGTCACCGGTTTCAAATTTTTAATGTAATTTTTACGGAGATTTCACAGTAAAAAATACTTAAAAATTCTCTCCGTGTATGCTCTTTAAAACGGTGTACACGATTTCTCAATATCTAATGAACGAATCGACTTGAAATTTGGTAGACTTATTCACTGCAATAGTAGTTTAGTCTTGACAGACGCCTCTTGCTAACATTTTTTTTTTTTAAATTAATTATTAACAATGATGATTTAATTTTTCCTCGAAATATCGCGAAAAAAATTAAACTTTTTTTTCCACGATTGAAACCCAATATAAAAAAAAAAACCTCGATCAAGTCTTAGCCAATATTATTTATTTTACGAAAAAAACAGCTCTTTTGTCTCAGATCAACTGGGTTGCTAAAATAAAGTACACCGTTGAAGTCCTCACGTTTAAAGGTCCTTTACTAGATTATTTACAACTTCTATAATTTATAATATTTTTGGTAATACTTTAGATAAGTGACTTTTCTGAAAAATTAGCCTAACAGGTTTTTTCTTTTTTCTCATTTATCGGGTTATAAATGATGCTATCCAGTCGGGGGAAGCTGAACCCCCGCCCCCTATGAAAAGTGATGGGGTTTTGAAGTTCGCGGAAACGCGTGATAAAATAGATCAAACAAACCCAAACCAACCCAACCCCCTCCGGCGTGAGGGGGTTTGTTTGTATTCAGGAAGACTTCTTTTATAAATACCCCCACATTTGGGTTTTTATACTTAGTTTTTCAAAAATTCGAAGCTATTTTTAACGATTTCTTGCTCGTAGAAAATTTGTCAATAAAAATGTCAGCTTCCCCCGACTAAGTATCATCATTCATAACCCAATAAATGAGAAAATAGCAAAAAAAAACATTTTAGGCTCATTTTTCGGTTTAGTCACTTTTCTAAAGAATCACCCTATTTTTTAAATGAAATTCGGTACACAGTTTCGTTAATGTACGTACAAATAAATGTCCAAACGATGTTTAAATAATCTCACTTATTCCTCCAAAATGAATTCTTTTAAATAACCCTGATTATCGGGCCATCGCATTAGCCTAACCCCTTAAGCCTTACATGTTTTCGGAAGATTGTTCCTCAGTTCTAGCATGCCCATCCTACACGGAGAAAGCAGGGGCCTCGAAGTTTATAATTAATACTATGCTTCTAAAAAAAGTATCATTAAGGTAGTACCTCCACAGAAGAGTTGGATTAAGAAATGGTTGAAATTTGATATATATGTTATTTAATACATTATCCAAACATCTGTGCAATTTGAATAAGTTTGACCACCCCAAACCTGAGATATTTACACTTAAAGTTGACTTGGTTTACACGTAACAAATGCGTTATGATGGGCAAACAGAGCATCATTAATTCTACCGTCAAAACTAAAATTAAGACATTGATCAAAAACGAGGATAAGTTAGAGTAAGATATCACGAATAATGTGAAAAAAAATGAGAATGATTCACCATCTAGTTTCCAAGATATAATCATGAGAACCCACACAATTTTGGTCGTATAGCATATATCCTGCTCGGCCTGCAAGCGAACAAGTGAATTGGGGAAAAGTCTGGACAGTCCCGGCAAAATGTTTACTGGCAATGGTAGATCAAAAACACAATATAAAATATATTTTACGGCAATAAATGATATCCATCGTATTATCTACTAGTACCGAGTCAAGATTGCGTAGTTTTTAATTTTATTTATTACTAATTAAACCAATTATCAATCTTTTAAACATGAACATGGTATGTAAACTTTTAGTTGAGATTTTCGCAGAGGAACTACCTTAAATATCGAAAAGTATTGAATCGAAGATAAAAATTGTAATAATGGTATAGTGATAATGAAGAAATTTAAATTTTAGCCTACGATATGGCACGTAAACTGATACAAATAATACATTTTATTCGGCATATTGTGATTTTTTGTAGTATTCAAAAAATATTTTGCCCACGTGATTGGAACAATTAGTTTCCAGTATTCTACAAAAAGTACGGTATAAAGAGTCACATTTTACTAATAACTTCGTAATATTTTTCGCTATACGCCGAAGATTCATGCTACGCGATACGAGGCAAAATACGATCGTGGTACGATTCAGGCAAGAATCATCTCGGAGTTTTGTTTCACCTGTGGACGGGGGTGTAGAACGAGGGGTTGATCAGAAAAAGGCGAGAAAAGCTGTCTCTCGAGTTCACAATGGGACCAGAAGAGATTGATACGAGGATTTAGGCGGTGGCGGTGCGCGATGGGATTTTTTTTTCCATCACCACAGCGCCGTCACACGATTCTTGCCTCTCGAGAGTCTCGCCAGATTGATGGGAAGCCGTGTGTCTCACCGTAGCATCGGAGGATCTTTTCCCAGCGGAAAAAGCGTTGCGACTGTGGCGGAAATTCTCCCCTCGCTTTGTGCATGAACGAGGTGCAAATTTGTGGCCTTTGGTAGAAAAAGCGTCAACAGGATGAACGATGAAAAACGTCTGTTTCGTTTTGACGTGACAGCGGTGCACGTGCCTATCGACGGTTTAGTAATCTGCTCTCCTGTTTTTTTCCCCCTTTTTTTTCATAATCCCGATCATCTTTGACGCGCTCTACAGATGTTCCCCGACGACTTGATCGTGCCAGGATAAAATATCATCGTATATAAAGTTAGCGAGAGACGGGAGGAATTAATCCGTGAATCGTATGCTGGCATGAAGAATGAAACCCTTCTTTGTGCCATAATGTTTTGTGCCGTAATGTTCCGCATGTGGGGTAAGATGGGAAAAATGAAGGTTCAATTGAAAATATATATTTGACGTTAACGATCAGAAAGACTGATTTTTTCTTTTGAAAATTAAAAGATTGATCGATGTTGATTAATTTAAAAGATTAATCAAAGTTGACTGATTCATATGTATTGCTTTAGTTTAAGGATGTTCGGTCCCTATGAGACATGTTAATTGTTCAATAAATAGCTTCTTAATCGTCATGAAATTTTTACACGACCTCCTGAATACTTCATGTAAAAACATACCAAATTTTTAGAATTCTATCATCATTACTTCAACCTCCTTAGGGGTTGAAATAAAAAATGATAAGGAAATTCTGAAAATTTTGTACGTTTTTGTACGAAGTATTTAAGAGGTCGTGTTAAAATTTCACGACGATTTGGAAGCTCGTTATTAAAAAATTAACATTTTGTTAAGAACAATTTTTAAAAGAAATAAAAAAAATGTATCAATAAACTTCGTTTCCGTTGCTTTCAGTATATTGTACATATTACAAAATTGAGAGGTCAAAAAAAAACTTATTGCAAAGTTACATCAGTTTCCATAAGACAACATTTAATTTGTGAATGTTAATTGTTCAATAAGGAGCTTCCTAATTGTCGTGAAATTTTTACACGACCTCTGAAATACTTCATACAAAAACGTACAAAATTTTCAAAATGTTATTGTCATTTGCGATTTGGGACTCAACATCCTTAATATAACCTTATCGTTCTCATCTTGCCCCTACTTTCCCTACGAAGGAACGTTGAAAGGATAAGAATGAATTGTCGGTGCGTCATATTGAGACCCTCGAAAAGCTCGAGCCAAGCAAACAAACCGCAACACCAAGTCGTAGGAATCTGAATGTATTTGAAATATTCGAACGGATCCTAGACGCGAAAGGATACGGGAGAGAAATCTCGCAACTGCTGGCAACTCCGATTGCTTATCCACCCACGGTGGCTGTTACATAAATTCGGTCAACACGCAAGACCACGTGCGACATTTGTGGAAACAATTCCGCAAACACAGAAGCCAAGCTCGCGCGGTCTGGAGGATGGAAAGTGGAGAAAATCGTTGCTCGTTGTATATTTTCCCGAACTAAGAAACGGCAAATGCAGAGAACGGTAGCAGCCGCACCACAAAGCAGACAAACTGTTACGATAAAGAAGGAGAGGATAAGACACAGAGAGAGAGAGAGAGAGAGAGAGAGAGAGAGAGAGAGAGCTGAAAACGAGACCAAGAGAGAGCCACAAACTTGAGAAATCCTGCGGCATGGGGTAAGGAGACCCCGAGAAATCGTTACTCGAATCGTATCGCTCGGTTTTACTCTCCCTCTGCTTTGCGCCAATTCGCAAGATGCAGTTTCCACTTCAACCGCCCAAGACGCACAGTTGTTCTTGGAACGGCTCGCAGCCAAAAAAAAAAACTATATAGGGAAAAAAGAAAGTAAAGTGCAAGACGATAGATCGAACGACACCCGTGAAAGAATTCAGCCAGGGCTTTGACTAGGCACTGATTATTTTTCCCTTGCTCTGCAAGGGCCCTAACATGGCACCCGACCAGGTCCCTTAGAGGTCGGTCACACTTCGTCGAAGAGGGCCTAAAGAGGCTTACGAAACAGGGCCCGACTGGTTGCCTCAACAGAACCCGATCGAATCCATGAAGCAACCCTATTACTACCCTATAATTATCAGCTTTATTAGTGGATACATGTCAAGCGAGATTGGCCAGAAGTATCTCAAAAATGAAGAAGCGATTGTAAAAAATTTTGTTTTTAATCATTCCACATTTATTGGTACGAGAGCGCCAGATAACGTTATGCTTTTGCGTAATGGATACCTCGCGGAGATTAACAACATTTTCGGACGTAACGAGTCTGAAGAATGTTTGTACATTGAAGCAAAAGTGTGGAAAATAAAACAAATGTATTCATGTACCCAACAAAGTCATCTAAAGTTTACGAATGGCGAATTATCTCAAAAATTCGATCGATGTTGTTTATCCCGTCACGAGCATTGAACGAAAATTAGTTCAATTACAAATGTCGAAGCAACCAAACGGTGCTGTACGTACATATGTGCTGTCATTCCTGTACGCATGAATTACTTTAAAAAAACTATTTTTGTATTGCGAAATTTGTTTCCCACACATTCTGAATGTAGAATACAAATTATGTATAGTAAAATTCCACGTGTATGTTTATTTTAAGTGACCTAACCTAGTGTTTTATCGTTACCTTAAGGGGTTACCCCCACTTGCGATTTTGAAAAAATCGATTTTTTTTATTCCATTCTTTTGAAGTATAAGTATCTGAGAATATGTCCTGAAAATTTCAAGTCGATCCGAACAAAATTGACTGAGATATGAGCATCGAAAGAGAAGAATCCGTGAATTGAAGAACTGAAATTGAAACTTTAAACGCGTTTTTCTCAAAATGGCATTTTGTGAAGTCGGTGACCAAGATTACTCGAACACGAATGAACCGATCTTCTTGAAATTTTGCAGGCTTATTTAATACATAAAAATGTAGTCTTTAAACGTTCGATTTTTTTTTCGAAAAAAAAAATGGCCGTTTCATAGCCAAAAAACGGCCGTTTTTTCGTTAAAATCGAACCATTAACTTTGACTGTCCGCCATTTTGTGAAAAATGAATATTTTTTAAAATCCTTCGATTAAAGACTAGTTTATACTTATATTTGACTAAATCCGTCCGCATTTTTTTTTCAGATGATCCACTTCGCCGCAATGTTGGTCACCGCAAACCGTGTATATAAAAACATTATTTCATTGACGGCCATTTGCCACTAAACAATGTAATATTTTTCAATAAAAAAATTACTGAAAGTTCTTCAAGATGTGTTCTTTAAGATGGTATATTGATCGATTAAAAAAGTTTTGTAGTTTTCTTTAAAAAAATTCATGAAGACGGCCTTTTTTGCGCTACAAGTGGGGGTAACGTCTTAAACTTCAAATATATCACATGTATGGAAGTAAGTCTAAAAACTAGAAATTCTTGAAAATAACTTTGCACATATATTGTATGCCCTGTAACAATCACTGCCCTGATGAATCCCGTCTGGGCTCTTTATCATTTTCCTCGCTACGACCGTTTTTGAATAAATTACCCAACCCTGTTATTTTCCTGTCGGAGCCTGGTCCGATTGTGTTATGGCAAGCCCTAGTAGGGAATCCATATTCAAACCTTCATGGGCCCCGAATTTTTTCATGGCTGCCCTCCTAATTTCTTTCACAGGCGGTTTTCCACAGTTTCCCCGTACCCTCGGCAAATCCTGTACAGTGTAGCTTAAGTCGGACCCAACGGAAGTTAGGTTAGATTAGCGAAGTGCGGGCAAGTGAGGACTCGAAGCGTGTCCTGTGGAGGTCCGAGAAGGTATACGAACCCAACGAGAAGGTATTAATCCTCGTGAATCCTAGGTGGATAGCCGCGAGAAAGGCGTGATGGACGATGTCGTTACAACTTCCGGTAGAAAAAGAGAGAACAAAAGGTAGAACGAGGGAAGGGAAAAATAACTCCCTGGCATCCTTGGCTCGTTGCATGGTGACACTGGAGAGGTGCGGGTACGAATTACACCCACGCACACACGCGCGCATATACAGATATGCGGAGTATTCAAAAAAAAGGAAAAAAAAGGAGAACAGGGGGGCACCAACTAGCGTGGGTTGATCCTTCAGAGTGTCGACTTTCGCGTCCTTTTGCGTCGCGAGCACTTAATATTACGTGTCCAAAGTTTGTACAGGCTTGTACAGTTTGTTGACTGCCCGTATTGTTGCGAGAAGAGCATTGCACAACCGTGCTTCAAAAAAGCGGCTACAGGTGCAAGAAAAATGTGCGACTAAAAGAATGGCTGTAAAGCTCCACAGGACGAGAGAGCGAGAGTGTGAGCCGACGGACGATGATGAGAGTTGGCCGACTTTCGTCTTCTCCACCACTCATTAATTACTCCCCCGTTTGTTGCACCATAATTATCGCCGTTGAATTCTCCCCTTCGCGATTCTTCTCGCAACACTGCTGCCTCTTCCCCCCATCCTGCTTGTAACCGCTCGACTTTATTCTTCTTCTCTTTTCCCTTGTATCGAAGTTTGCACAAAAGGGAACTTATAACGATGTAAATTAAGGATGCGGCAAGTGCGGTCGCGGAAGTGGTAGAAAAGGTCTCCGCGCCCGGCAATGGCCAAACGGGAATGCTCTAGTGTGCCGAACGAAGACAGTCGTGCCTCTTCCTATTAAGGATGTTGAGTCCCAAATCGCAAATGATGATAAAATTCGGAAAATTTGGTATGTTTTTGTATGAAGTATTTCAGAGGTCGCACAGTGGTTCCAAACGCCAAAAGGCTGGCCAAAAATCGAAATCATCGAAAAAACGGATGGTGGTGGTATATAGGTTTTGGGGGTCGCTGAATCCGAATCTGATGTTAGTTTTTCGAAAAAAATGAGTCAAAAAGTCAAAAACAAGATGGCGGACCAAAAAAAATTTTATATCAACTTTAAACAATAAAAAATGATGTTATAAGGAGTTTTTGAGGTCGCTTTATCGAAATTTGACATCAGTTTCATAAAAAAAATGCAAAACAAAGTCAAAAACAAGATGGCGGACCAAAAAAAAATGATTATAATTGTAAATGATAAAACCTGTTGATTAAGGGGTTTTCGACGTCGCCGAATCAGAATTTGACATCAGTTTTTAAAAAAAAAATTTTTGAAAAAAATAATTTATTGTTTATAACAAATTCATTGTTTATAATGTCAAAATCATTGGTAGTATGTATACTCAACATTAAATAACTTAAACAAATTTTTTTTGACCATATTGGGCTTCATATAACGTAAAAATCGTATTTTTAGTCATTTTTTTAAGTAAATTTTCAAATTGCATTTTCTCAATTTCGGGCAAATTCGGGCAAAAGTTATTGGCGTCATAATTTAGTGCTATGATGCCCTTACCATATGCAATTAATTTCAGCCCGGGATCTAGCGGGACTTTCGAGAAAAAGAGAAAGGAAAAGTGGCATAAAAATGACGAAATTTTGTGATTTACAAACAATAATATATAAACAATATACAAGCACTTAAAATTTCAAACAAAACGTATTTTACTAACCTCAGATATCCCTCTCTTCGAAACAATTCACTTCACCATGAATAATTAACACTAACTTGTCTAAATTAAATGTTTAAGTCAGAAAACACGTGACATTTACGTAATTTAACCTTAACTTCACGACGCCACGCTGCCAACAAGTGTGTATTATTGGCATTGGTAATGCTGCGTTCTTAAAGTACAGGTACCAACCTAACATATCGCACACAAAAAAGTCCTATATTTAGTAACGCGATTTTCCCTATTTTTGGCTAGCTTTTCGGCGTTTGGAACCACTGTGGGTCGTGTAAAAATTTCACGACAATTAGGAAGCTCGTTATTGAACAATTAACATTCACAAATTAAATGTTGTTTTATGGAAACTGATGTAACTTTGCAATAAGTTTTTTTTTTTGACCTCTCAATTTTATAATATCTACAATATACTGAAAGCAACGGAAACAAAACGAAGTTTATTGATAAATTTTTTTTTATTTCTTTTAAAAATTGTTCTTAACAAAATGTTAATTTTTTAATAACGAGCGTCCTAATCGTCGTGAAATTTTAACACGACCTCTTAAATACTTCATACAAAAACATACCAAATTTTCAGAATTTTCTTATCATTTTTTATTTCAACCCTTAAGGAGGTTGAAGTAATGATGATAGAACTCTGAAAATTTGGTATGTTTTTACATGAAGTATTCAGGAGGTCGTGTAAAAATTTCATGACGATTAAGAAGCTATTTATTGAACAATTAGCATTAACATGTTTCATAAGGACTCAACATCCTTAAGGTCTCACTAACTCGTGGCCGAAAAAAGAGGTGTACTCGTGAATTTTTCAGGGGGAAACGTGTACGAGCTTTCTATTTATTTTTTATTTCACATTAAAGAGTATGGGTTTAGGTATCTTTTACAATTTTTGTATCGAAAAATATTTACAAATAGTGCAGAGCGCTGTTTAAAAAACGTCCTACGCGGTGACCACTGCTGGTCGGAAACAAGTCGTACGAAACAGAAGAAATGAAATTTCGTTTTTGCATGAAATTATCTAGGGACTGGGCAAATTTTTGATTATTTGAAAAAAAAAACTATGCGTATAAAACCGCTTCATGCAAGTACTGCTTTTTGGTACGTAAAAGAATTTCGTAAAATATAAAGTTAATTGGTGCAGCGATTTCTGCGCTATCGTGGTCACCGATTTTGAAAGTAATTTTTACAAAAAACGCGTTTAAGATCGCCGGTTCGCGGAACCTACCTAAGCCAATCACTTTCGCACGGATCAACTCGAAATTCACAGAGAATATTTTCGAAATGTTATATTGTTATTATGTTATATTGTTAATATAATAAAAATATATGTTACACTGTATATTATAACAAATATTATATGTACGTCGAAAATAAAAAATCGATATTTCCAAAAAGTTCAGCTGGTCGTAAGCCCTTAAGGATGTTGAGTCCCTATGAAACATGTTAATGTTAATTGTTCAATAAATAGCGTCTTAATCGTCATGAAATTTTTACACGGCCTCCTGAATACTTCATGTAAAAACATACCAAATTTTCAGAATTCTATCATCATTACTTCAACCTCCTTAAGGGTTGAAATAAAAAATGATAAAAAAGTTCTGAACATTGGGTATGTTTTTGTATAAAGTATTTAAGAGGTCGTGTCAAAATTTCACAACGATTAGGAAGCTCGTTATTAAAAAATTAACATTTTGTTAAGAACAATTTGTAAAAGAAATAAAAAAAAAATTATCAATAAACTTCGTTTTGTTTCCGTTGCTTCCAGTATATTGTAGATATTATAAAATTGAGAGGTCAAAAAAAAACTTATTACAAAGTTACATCAGTTTCCATAAGACAACATTTATTTTGTGAATGTTATTTGTTCGTTAACGAGCTTCCTAATTGTCGTGAAATTTTTACACGACCTCTAAAATACTTCATACAAAAACGTACCAAATTTTCATAATTTTATCATCATTTGCGATTTGGGACTCAACATCCTTAAAAAGTGTGAGGAGATTCTTTACCGTGGAGTATAGCGAAGCTTGAAGAGGCTTTTCGATGTTGCCGGTCTATCGTTCGATCCGCGTAACTTTTTATCGCGATGATTTAACTCGCCGACTCGATCTTGCCGACCAGAATCTGGCCGACTAAGAACTTGCCGACCGGAGATCTGGCCGACCAAAGATCTCGTCGACTATTTTTTTTTTGTCAAACTGAAATTGCGCAATTTTGAGTTTGTTTGGGTTTGTTTGGGTTTGCCTGTTTGGGTTTGTTTCGCTCTCTTTCTATCTTTGCGGGTCGGCGTGTTCTCGGTCGACGAGTTTAATGGTCGGCAAGATCTGATCGGCGAGTTAAATGGCCGGCCGAATCTAGTCGGCCAGTTAAACGGCAACCACATTTCATTGCTCTGCACCGAGAGTCGAAAATCGATGGAATGACTCGGTCCAATACTCGGCTCAACGAAAGAGAAATTGCGTCAAGAGTGTCGAGAAATCGCGTGGAAACGGGCACTCGAAGGTCGAGTCCGGAAGTGAAGAGGAAAGGGGAAGGAAGCTCGCACCCAGGACGGTTCAGATGACAGGCATGAGGGGCGGTTTCATAAGTCCCCGTGGCTGTCCCCAGCATTGGCCTGCGTCCTAACCCGTTCGAGAAAAGTCAGGCAGGTCGGGGAATTTGGTGCAACGAGACGGGGGTGAGCGAAAGAAAGTTAGGGCGAGGGCGCAAGGGACAACGAAAGAGAAAACCGAAACGTGTAACGAGAGGGAAGAAAAGAGCAAGCTCTTTCCCCTATAGCGAATACAGCTGATGGTCTACTGTATGTTTGAAAAGAAGCAATAAAAACCACGCTCAACGGCCCATTACGCAGCCCATAAAAAAGATTAAAGTTAAACCGCCATTATGCAAAGTTGCATTACTCGCTGGCTCGATGCCTGTGGCCAGGGGGTGAATGTAATATGCATGTACATATCGCGCGTACATATGACAGTACATGCATACGTGGATGTAGCACATGTAGAGCTGTACATGGAAACAGTTCCTCGGTGGTTTTCGAGTGCACTGCCACGAAGCCGGGGAGACTCGTGCACGCCAAAAACACCCATGTGTCAACGTGTACAGGCAATTGCCGTCCGAAATTATTCTCATTATTTCGCGATCGTAAATAATCAGAGGCGGGGCAAAAAACGTGTTTGGAAAATTCGTTTTTTCGAGCTTGCAGTAATGAGAGAAGAAAAATCGAATAAAGCCGAGTTCTCAGTTCAATATCGAATTTTTACGCCACACGAAATTTTTCTAGTTTGTGGTATTTGCACACCGTACAACTTAGTTACGATATGACTGTGCACGGTAACTGTTCTAAAGGTGAAAACAATAGTTTTGATGAGTTTTGAGGGTAAGTATCAATCAAATCAACTGTTTATTTGCAGAACTTTTTTAACGAGTTTGTTTTGCAAAATGCTATTTCTTCTCTTACATCTACCTTATTCCCCACATCCACAACTTATTTTATACTCTTTCCCTTGCCACTATCTAACATTTCTCTTTTCCTTAGTTTAATCCTCCCCTTTATCTCTTTCTCCTTATGCACCCCTTTTTGCATCTTCCCATCCAACATATTTATAATTTCTCCGTTTATCGCCAAATTATCCATTCCTTGCACCCACTCCTCTGCTTTCTTTCTTGCTTGCTCCGTTACTAGCCGCCAGTCTTTTTCACATACTAACACAGGTGCTCCAGCGTCTCATTATCTTCTCTACGAATTGTGCACCTCCAATCCTTTTCCACCCTCTTCCCGCGCTTCCTATGTTTCCACATCTCAATCTCGCCCACTTTTCCTCATCCCTCCCCTTTACTTCCTCTTCCGACCAGTATTTCCATGGCCCTTCTTCGTTTTCCACAATGTATTTGTATTTTTCATTATACGTTGACTTTCTCATTTCTTCCTCTTCCCATCTTAAAATTCCCATTTTTAAGTTTTGTAATGGTTGTTTTATCCTTTCGTCTATTCGTTCCACTTCTCTTCTTGCCCTTATCGTTGTTGTTATCTCCTCTCTTCCCATATCCCTCACAACTTGCTCTAAGTTTTTCCCCCAATTTCACGGGATTCCATTTGTAATTGCTCGTATTTCCTCAAATAGGCAGATTTTTGGTCATCTTGACTCCTCCATCCTAAGCACCGCTCTCATATACCTTTCGAGGGTGAATATTATAATACTTTTGTTACTCAAAATAGAATCAAATTTTGATTTTTTTTCTCACTGTCGGTCTAACCGACCCACTGTCTGGTTTTTGACATAATAATTTATGGCACATATTATGCAATGTTGAAAGTATGTTCATGAACTGATAGGCTGACTGCTAGGCTTCTCGCACTGGATCAAACTGGACCAGTGTGACAAACATGTTTCTCCAGGTAAGCATGGCAACAACGAGTTAAATGTTGTCATAAAATTATTTCATTCGCTTTTTTTAATTTTTACCAAATTCGATTTTCTGTTTCTCTGTCAAAACAGAGTTCGGTAATTTTTCGAGAATGTCACGGTGAGATGCAAAAAAAGCCTTGTGTATTTTCTACGAAATCGCAATAACAAATATAATACTCATATATATATATAAGAATGTTATAATTTTTGTGCACAGCGATATCCAAATCGAGCATTTAATAAAAATAAATAACAAATCGTTATCCTTTACAGCTCATCTACATCTGCAATCCAGCTTTACATTCATCTACACTAAACGTCAATTTTACTGGCGGTCGAGTGTCCATTCACTGGTAATTTCGTCCATTCACTGACGATTTAGCCATTTTGCTACGTATTTATCAATTCCTCCAATATTATTTGTTGCCATTACTTTGATTATTTTTTCTACTATCAAAATAGTATCTCCTGTTAGCTATGGCCGCTGAAAAATTAATTTTCATGATATTTTGTTTTCTGGGTGAACATCGATCGACCTATTTTTTGGTGCCCAAGATTAGGCAGGCTCGTTAATGCACAACTTCGATCATGTACATCCATATGACGTTGAGGTTTGCAACGTTGGAATGCAACAAAAGTTATGGTTCATTTTTTTTGCAAATTTCTTCAATTTAATCTCAATCGATAAATTTTCATCTCTCAAAGTTGTGGATCTCTAATGAGGATACAAAAACCGTTTCGTTGACTTTCGTGACCGAAATCGACAACAAAATGCGAGTAATAGAAGACAAATTAAGGTTTGTCGCGTTCCAACAACGCAAACTTCAACATCATGGGTTTATACTGTGGACCGATACATGCCTCACGTGCGTTTATATTTGTGGGCCTTTGAAAAGAGCGCTCATAATTGTAATTGCGCAAGTGTGCTATATAAATATACCTAGTTCCACGCTTTAGCTTCGCGAGTTCCTCGTTTTTCGAGCATATACCGTAGCCTTTTATGGCTCTCATATATAGTAGGTGCCCGTACATATACCTCTTTAGATGCGTATCTGTATAAATGCACGGAGAGAATTTTTAAGTAATTTTTACTGTGAAATCACAGTAACTCGGTGACAAATGTGCAATTCTTCAGGTTTTTAGGAAATAAATTATAAATTTTCATGGAAATGAATCAAAATTTACTTTTGCGTAACAGAAATTTAAAATATTTTCCACAATTTTTACTGAAATTAATAGTAAAATTTCATGAAACGTAAAGATTACGACAATAAGTTAAAAAAGTGCTAATATAAATGAAATTTTTCAGTGGAACATTGAGAAATTTGCGTGTTTTCCATAAAAACTTAAAAAAGGAAGCCGAAATTTTCCGTGCGTCCACCGGAATTTTACGTTCTTTATAGTAAAATCAGTTAGGGCTAGGTCGCCTGACCGTACGCGTGAGCTCTGTGTGCGAGCGTGCGTATACGTGAACGCAAGTTGTGAGAGTGTGCTTGTGTATGACGCAGTATGACGAGCACGAACGACGCCGACCCGCGTTGCTTAGCAACAGCGGTACCGCGCATGCGCATTATAGTACGAAGCATGGGCCAAGAAAGTCTCGTGGCCTCGTGCAGTCTAACGTGTTCTACGCAGTTCTACGCAAGAAAACAAAGAAACGTGAAAAGAAACTTCGATAAAGGACGTCTACAATGGTACGGAAAGATGATATGCTAAAATAAGTAGCAATCAAGAACACAAATGTTCAGAAATACAGTATATAGAGTATTTATTTAATCATAGGGAATTAATTTTTCGCTAGGAATTTTAGAAATTTCAAGTTTGTCCAGGTTATTTTTACTGTAGAAACTTGGAATTTTTGAGGCAGCCCATCGTTAAAATTCTACATGAGAATGTGTCAGAATTTTTACTGAAAGAAATGTAAAAAATTATGCTACTTGCTTAAATTTTTACATGAATGAAAGCAAAATATTAAAAGCTAGTGTCAATTTTTGACTATGTGCACATTTGTCACCGGTTTCAAATTTTTAATGTAATTTTTACGGAGATTTCACCGTAAAAAATACTTAAAAATTCTCTCCGTGTGGGGGAAGCCATATTTCGAGTCTGCTACATGTGGCTATATTGAAGACCTATCTTAAAATTGTGCACATGCTTGGTTTCAGGGCAGTCCTTTGAATTACCTCAATACAAATATACTCGCAATTATCCAAAGTTGATGTTGAAGACATTGAGACTAACACAATGTTAGGTATGGGGACTATAGGCTCCTAGGAGGACAGTTTTCGAAGCTGCCTTTTCCCATATCCTGTTACCAGTGGATAATCCTGCAACTGTCGATAGGTCACAACAAGCCCTACTATATGCTGGAATTTCACTTTAGTGGAAGTCCGACGAGTTTTCAGATAAAAATCATCTACTTTTGGTTTTTTGCGTGCCGTTTGTACAAATGATAACCTTTTTGCTCGTTTTTAAAAAAATACTCTTCGTTATTTGTTTCATCTAGAAAAGTCTTCTTTTTAACCTTAAATGTTACGGAAACTTTACGAAAACAGATCTTATGCAGAATTTTCATACAAACCAATTCGAACATCTGATTCCGATAGCCTGTGGTGTAAAACAAAAAGGGCTACGCACATCGTGCCAATTACTTTGAAAAGTTGCTTAGCTATTTTCCGTTTATATCATTTGTAGAAATGGCATGCAAAAAACCAACAGGAGGTGATTTTTTTTTAAATATAGGGGCCGAAATCTCGAAAACCGTGGGGCTTTTACTAAACTGAAATTCCAGCATATAATAGGGCTTGATGTGACCTATCGACAGATGCAGGATTATCCATTCATAACAGAACACCCTGCATATGTATGGATGCATGTTCCCCCTATACGTATGTACGTGTATATATCGTATCGACATTACATATATGTTGAATTCTACTGAGGAAATTACGTGCTCGAGTCACCGGTGTAAATGCAATTACGTTTCTCCGCGCAGGTATTGCACTTCGGGCCATGTACTTGAGTATGTAACGCGAATTGCGAGTAGCCGATCTTACACGTATATATGCGGCCTCCGTACGTACTCCCACGGGGGCGCTCTCGTTTCGCGAGAGCAGAAAAAGCCGGGCTGAAAATTAAATCGCCTTGTCTGATCCTGCAAATGCGGAAATTCTTGTCCCTCCCTGAACGTCTCTTCCTCTTTTACCTCCCCTTGGTCGTTTTTGGGGCTTGCCTGCTTCTTGCCCAGTATACTCAAGGCGTTGTATTTGTTCAATACTACTACGTTTATTGATTTTTTTCCACGTTCTCGTTGCGCTTGTTAGGTCATTATGAACGTAAAATAAAAAAAATGTAGATGATAATGTTTTATTGTCAAATGCGTAATATATTGTTTGTTACAATGTATAGAAATATATTTTTGAATGTCATTTTTGTTGCATTTGTTCTTTACAATTTGTTATACCGATTGGGTTACTTCGTTTATTGCAGAGTGCCTATTCTGTTCGCCTCGGGATTTTTGAACGAAGCATGACAAACCTCAATCAATCCACCGATTGATCAATTGGAGGTAGGATCCATGGAATGCAGCGATAATATTTTTTTTTCTTCGTATTCTCAAACTTTGTTTTGGCATATTTGGACTATGAAAGTCACTGATAGCTTTTTGAGAACCCTTATTTGAAGTTTATAACTGAAAGCTGCAGAAAAAGATTTTGAATAGTAATAAAAATAAAGGGTAAAAAATCAAGATTTTTCGTTGCATTAGAACGATGTAAACTTCGATACACTGCGAGCTGCGTGATCGGCTCGGCATCACACTTGCAAAAACGAAGGCTACGCAACCTCCACTCAAGGACGGGGTAAAGTATTAAAATGTTTTTTTTCATTTTTATTTCATTTTTAAATGAATGCATAATATATCAAGAATATTGTGTTAAAATTTCAAGTCGATCGGAGTAAAATTGACGAATTTATGAGTATTTGAGCGTCTATTGCACAGTATTTCTTCACATAATTCACCAGGTATTGTCGAGAGCTTTTTTGCTTTTTTTAATAATTACTAATTTTTCAACAACAAATTAGCCGATTTTTTTTAGCGAAATTCGGCTTTTTGGCTCCCAAGTGCTACGAAAAATCGATGAATCGAAAAAAAAAAAATCCTCCCGTCATTACCTCGAGAAACATCTCCTTTAACGAATGCATTTTGATTTTTTTGTTTCAGATGATTCTGTTGCGAGTTATGGTGCACACCGCAAACCAACTTTTTTTCGAGGCGCCTCCGGGGTTTAATTTTCACTCGCTCAATTTTGAATATTTTGCAATGCAAATTTAGGAGAGTGTTGTTCAAATGTTACTTTATTATATGTAAATTTTTCAATAAACGAACACTATTCGTTACGCCAAAAAAAAATCTTAAAAACATGCCTTTTTTCGCCGAATTAACCTTAACCCCCCACTCAAGCCAGCCTGGCGCTTCTCCCACCATGCGCTCGACCGATCGACATTCAGCACATAGTGGGGGTTGCATCTCTGGAGGTTCCGATAACAGAGGTCGCACTCTACCGTCAATTTCTTCCCTTCTCCTCGCTCTCTGATTCTCTTTCTATCCATGGTGCCCATTTGGGAAAATACTCGTTGTCTAAGCTACCAAGTATGCAAAAACGAGCAAACATCTGACAAAGCGTCTTGCACGGAGAAAACAGGCGCCTCGGAGTTAAGAATTAATACTATGCTTCTAAAAGAAAATATCATTAAATAACAAAAAGTATTGAATGGAAGATAAAAATTGTAATAATGGTATAGTAATAATGAAGAAATTTAAATTTTAACCTACGATATGGCACGTAAACTGATACAAATAATACATTTTATTCGGCATATTGTGATTTTTCGTAGTATTCAAAAAATATTTTGCCCACGTAATTGGAACAATTACTTTCCAGTATTCTACAAAAAGTACGCGGTATAAAGAGTCACATTTTACTAATCAGCTTCGTAATATTTTTCGCTATACGTCGAAGATTAATGCTATGCGTATAGTAAAATCTATACACACACGAAGATTCATGTTATACGTATAGTAAAATCCATATGAAAATATAGCGTGTAATAAAGGTTGGTATTTTACAAAGCACGCATTATTTTTACTATACAGCGAATAGGACTCGCGCCTATGCGAGAATAGTTTCTAATGTAATATGCACGCATCATTTTTACTATACGGTATGAGAATCATTTTTATACTTCTATAACAACAAGTCTTAGAATTTCCGAACTGGCAGTAAACTGCTATATTTTCTAGCACTGAATATTAGAATTCTGGCAACGAGTGCTATAATTTGAGGCCGTATTTTTCTCCGTGTGGCATTATTACACATTCGGTTTGCGAATATCTGACAAATGAAGTTGTTTCGCCACTTTTTTTCGTATCGATCTGAACGTTGGGCACAATTTAATTATTCGATAATAACGACCACGAGAGTTTTTTTCTTCTCGCCCTTGGGTTGTCAATTTTTCCGATTACTCGCCGTCAAACTCTCCATTGATAGATTACTCACTTCAGCATATCGGAGCAGCTTGCGACGAAATAAAAAATAAATAAATAAACGCGGTCTCGACTTTCATCCTGTGAGGCGAGCTCATAGCAGTAGCTGAAATTGACATGTCTGTCTGGGTGAAGCGTAAATTGTTAGTAGGGTCCTGTCTCTCTCTCTCTCTCTCTCTCTCTCTCTCTCTCTCTCTCTCTCTCTCTCTCTCTCTCTCTCTCGTTTCGCGCGTCACCCTGACGAGAATACAGGATGAATTAGGGGCAGAAAATACGTTCGAGATGAAAGAGTGGGCATGGGGAAGGGGGTTGAGAAAGATGAGGAAGAAGACGAGAAAAAAAGAGGCAAGCCTCGTGAAGGGTTGGAGAACGGGAGAGCCCCGAAGAAACGAATCTTGATTAATGGTGCAAGTTTCCAGACCCTGTCTCGGTCTCATGCTCGGAATTTATAATGGTCGGACGTATTAAAATTCAACCTCACGAGCGCGCCAAGAAACGCGCTAGTTCTTCCACCACCTATTTTCTTCCTCCCTGTGTCGCTTTCCTTTTTTTCTCATCCACCTCGTTCGAATATCTTTCGTGTGAGGTTTTTTTCTCTCCCCGCTCTTTCTCTCGCCAGATATTCTCATGCACACAGGGACGAAAAATTCTTCTACGGGAGTACGCACTGGACCGTCGCGCCGACGAGAATGGCCGCATTTTCCACAGAGGGAGATTTACAGGGGGAAAAAAGCACGAAAAATAATTCTCCTTTTCTCCTTGCGCAATAATAATATTCCGCGCCTCCACGGTAAGCAGGATCGAGAGCGGACGAGGGCAGAGGCGCGAATTACTCCCGTGGGACGATCATTTGTTCGAGTTTTGCGTCGCAAAGTAGACGCAATTCTATCAAACGGACGAAATAAAGCCAAAAAAAAAACCGCGTTACGAAAAATCCGCTTTTTTCCTCAGCGGATGAACGTTATGGAAACGATGAAAGCGTGAATCTCTTGTTTCGCGACAATGCGAAAGGACAAGAACTGAGCAGGGCTGGGCAAAATTGTAATAAAAAATTAACAACTACAAATTACTAAAGGTAATTTGTAATTAAATCGTATTCCATTAAAATTACTTTTAGTAATCATAATTGAATCGGAGTTCATTGAAATTACTTTCGATAATTGTAATTGAATTAGAGTCCATTGAAATTATTTCCAGTAATTGTAATTAAATTGGAGTCAATTAAAATTATATTGAGATATTTTAAACAAATCGAAGTTCATTAAAATGACTTTCAGTGATTGTAATTGAATCAGAAATCACTACAATTATTTTCAGTGATTGTACTTAAATCAGAAATTATTAAAATTACTTTCAGTAATAGTAAACCACGCAATATGGTTTCATTGGATTCTTTTTGCTTGAGAGAATTCTATGTGTCGAAATGAAAAGCTCGTTTTTTTCTCGTAAAAACGAAGCTTTTTTATACAATATTTTGCAAAAATATTGTACAAAAATTATTTTAGCGAAATTTAAGTTGCGCCGTTCGAAAGAGCGGCCTTGAAAATAGTCGACAAGGCACTTTAGGAATTTTTTCCCCGACATTTCCATGGTAAATAATCACGTGGAAAAGAAGACTTGTGAAAAGTGTCTTTGTGACGTTAACGGGTTAATCGTAAGAAAATTGTAATTGATATAGAAAAGTAACAATTTTCCCAAATAATTGTGATGAATAATACAAAAAATACTATATTTTCCAGGAATTATAATTGCTAACGAAAAAATTACAATTCTTCCAAGTTATTGTAATTAGCAGCAAAAAATTACAATTTTTTCAAGTAATTTCATTTGGCAACAAAAAAATTACAATTATTTCGCGTAATTGTAGTTGATAATCACAAAATTACAATTGTTTATAGTGACTGTAATTGATGAATAAAAATTTACAATTATTTCCCGTAATTGTAATTAGTGACCAAAGATTGCAGTTATTTACAGTAATTGTAATTTAAGGCGGGATTCTACTTTGAAACTTTGAAAAGGCTAAATTGGATGAAAACACCCACCTGGAACACGTCGAAGGCATATTATATGGCCCAGGCATCGCTGATTGAGGGTAAGATAATTTTTTCTACGATTTATCACTCACCAAAACTTTAAACGCGTTTTTCTCGAAACAACATTTTCAAGTACCGTGGTCGTGATGACTCAAAAAGTACTGAACCGATCCTTATGAAATTTGGAACACATATTCTATATGTGTGTACCAACCGACCTAACTACAATCAACTTAAAATTTTGATTAGAACTATTTTTTTATTGCAAAAAAAGACCCAAAAAAACGCATTTTTTTTTCGTATTTTAGCCGCCATTTTGTTAATTTTGCACGTATATAAAATATTCTAGTTAGGTCGGTTCCTGAAGACATACTGAACATGAAACTATTTGATTTTTTTGTTTCAGACCATCCGTCGGGAAGATTTGACGACCACGGCAACGGTACCTGCTTTTCGAGGCGTTGGCTTTAAACATATTTTACGTGTACAAAAAATGAATAAAATACATGTAAAAAATTTTTTTATGTACTTAAAGAGTGTATTTATTGAACAGTTTAAACCCCATATCGATATCTTTAATAGTATTCTCAGAAAAAATTCACGAAAATAGCGTTTTTTTCATGGTTTCAAAGTAGAATCCCGCCTTAAGGGTAATGAAATTACAAAAGTAATGTCTGCTGCCCAATTCTGGAACTGAGATGTGGAGACGGGACATTTTTCTTCGGGACAAAAGTACGCGTGCTGAAATGTTGTTGCGGAATCCCGGGATCCTATCGCATCCCGATAGGGATTTTATAGGGACAATGCACGGAGGGAGTCCACAATGGAATCCCAGTGGATTACGCGCTATTTCCCCATGGACGTCGTTGAGACTTTTGTATTTGAATTTCTCAACCGGAGTTTGTTGGATCTCCCAACAAAAACATATTCTCTCGTGATCCCGTGCACAAATTTGTTGGACGATACTCATGCTTGCATCGGTGAAACGCAACGAAAATAAGTTTTTCCAATTGGCATTTTTCTTTGGCGGAACAAAGCTAGGGCAAACTTTTTTCGAGATCCTCATTAGAGGCTAAAAACCCAAATCTCACGAGAATGATTTTCAAGCAACATCACTTGAGTGTCCGCCTTCTATTTCGTTGAAACTCATATATGTGATAAAGCATTGAAAACTATTAGAAACGTATTTTTTTTTTGTCAGAGGAAAGATGATTTTGAGTGGTAAAGCCGCCCCTCAAAGAAATTCGCGTCGATGGTCGATTCTGCAGATTCGCCCAAAAGCAATCCACCGAATTGAATGAGAAGAAAAAAAACAAAATTCTTCCATTGTAAAGCGGCGAAAAATCCAATCTAATAGTATTGCACAAAAATTGAATTGAGGGGTGACCCACCTGTCTCCGAGGGTTTATGTCTGTCCCCGAGGAGGGTTGACCCTCTTAAGGATGTTGAGTCCCAAATCGCAAAAGATGATAAAATTCTGAAAATTTGGTATGCTTTTGTATGAAGTATTTCAGAGGTCGTGTAAAAATTTCACGCCAATTAGGAAGCTCGTTATTGAACAATTACCATTCACAAATTAAATGTTGTTTTATGGAAACTGATGTAACTTTGCAATAAGTTTTTTTTTGACCTCTCAATTTTATAATATCTACAATATACTGAAAGCAACGGAAACAAAACGAAGCTTATTGATAAATTTTTTTTTATTTCTTCTAAAAATTGTTCTTAACAAAATGTTAATTTTTTAATAACGAGCTTCCTCATCGTCGTGAAATTTTAACACGACCTCTTAAATACTTCATACAAAAACATACCAAATTTTCAGAATTTTCTTGTCATTTTTTATTTCAACCCTTAAGGAGGATGAAGTAATGATGATTTGGTATGTTTTTACATGAAAATTTGAGTTTTTACAGAGTTAGTTTTAGTTAGTTTACAGAGTTTACAGTTAGTTAGTTAGTTAGAGTTAGTTAGTTAGTTAGAGTTAGTTAGTTAGTTAGAGTTAGAGTTAGTTAGTTAGTTAGAGTTAGTTTACAGTTAGAATTAGAGTTAGTTCGTTAGTTAGAGTTTGTTTACAGTTAGAGTTAGAGTTAGAGTTAGTTAGTTAGTTAGAGTTTGTTTACAGTTAGAGTTAGCGTTAGTTAGTTAGTTAGAGTTAGTTTCCAGTTTAGTTAGTTTACGTAGTTGAGTTTTACAGAGTTTTACAGAGTTTTTACTCTGAAAATTTGGTATGTTTTTACGTGAAGTATTCAGGAGGTCGTGTAAAAATGTCATGACGATTAAGAAGCTATTTATTGAACAATTAGCATTAACATATTTCATAGGGACTCAACATCCTTAAGAAAAGAATTACGCTTTTTGAGACCCACTTATTCTGGACATCGATATATTTAGTTTAGAAAACGGCACGGACTGCGATGGGACCCATCAAGAATCGTACTGGATTCTGTTCGATAATGTGGCAATCTTTTAGGATTTAAATTGTATTCGTACATTGAATTCCAATGGGAAATCCCAACTAAAATCCAATGTACGAGCATGACGTTTTAGCATTGAGAACCAATGCAATAATCCATCGGATCCCTATCAGGAAGTAGGGACAAGTATAGGAATCCAATTGCATCCTTGCCACAATTTCTCTACGGGTAACCATTGTTCCTTACGGCCTGTTTTTTCTCCTTTTTTCGTGTCCCCTGAATCGAATAATCCCCCAAAAAGAGGAACGTGTCGTTCCTCATCTTCTAGTTTAGACTTTTAGTTTATACTTTTAGTTTCGACTATCCAAACCACTGAAAATATACAGTTAAACATTTTTAACCAGAGAACATTATTTTATAATAATATTGTTAACTTTCAAAAAGTCTCGCCGCGATAGCAACGCAAAGTCCTGTTTTTTCAAGAAATTTTCATCCAATTCGGAAACCGTGCACTTACGAAATACATTTAAAGGCACCGTGAACGCGTAGATGCTATCTTCGATCTTCAGTAGTTTGTATGTCTATTGTATTTTGAAAGAACAGAATATTTCTTTCAGACATCTTGAAAAAACGTTCGAAATTATCCACGTTCTTAATCGTATTAACGCGTTACCCCCACTTGTAGCGCAAAAAAGGCCTTTTTCATGAATTTTTTTAAAGAAAACTACAAAACTTTTTCAATCCATCAATATACCATCTTAAAGAACACATCTTGAAGAACTTTCAGTAATTTTTTTATTGAAAAATATTACATTGTTTAGTGGCAAATGGCCGTCAATGAAATAATGTTTTTATATACACGGTTTGCGGTGACCAACATTGCGGCGAAGTGGATCATCCGAAAAAAAATGCGGATGGATTTAGTCAAATATAAGTATAAACTAGTCTTTAATCAAATGATTTTAAAAAAATATTCATTTTTCACAAAATGGCGGACAGTCAAAGTTAATGGTTCGATTTTAACGAAAAAAACGGCCGTTTTTTGGCTATAAAACGGCCATTTTTTTTTTCGAAAAAAAAAATCGAACGATTAAAGACTACATTTTTATTGTATTAAATAAGCCTGCAAAATTTCAAGAAGATCGGTTCATTAGTGTTCGAGTAATCTTGGTCGCCGACTTCAGAAATGCCATTTTGAGAAAAACGCGTTTAAAGTTTCAATTTCAGTTCTTCAATTCACGGATTCTTCTCTTTCAACGCTCATATCTCAGTCAATTTTGTTCGGGTCGACTTGAAATTTTCAGGACATATTCTCAGATACTTATACTTCAAAAAAATGCAATAAAAAAAATCGATTTTTTCAAAATCGCAAGTGGGGGTAACCCCTTAAAAGGAGAAAAAACGAAAGACCTTTGGTTGCATTCCAACGATGCAAAATTCAACGCCATGAATCCGCAATATCTAGTTCCTCGACCTCGAATGTCTTCAACATTGTCTTCTCTAATATATATATATATATATATGTCTGAAAGATAATCGCTGTCGGATTAAGAGACGGACGTATTCAGCGATATAACGGTGTCTATCCAATTTCGCGTCCTTTATGGCGCACGCCCGACATAAACCGAGGCTCTATGCCGAGTGTCTTTTTCGTTCCGGCGCCGCTGCTCTCCCGGCGAAGAAGAGGCGGACAGAGGCTCGTAGGAAACGAGCGAACAATACCCCGGGACATAGACGGAAGAGACGCGAAAAAAAGGCGGCAGTTATTTACGTTTCAGTTATCGAGCTGACGAGAATCCGAGGCGAAGACCTAATTGGATTCAATCGACCCTGTGTGGCAAATTGTTCTTGGTGACGGATCGTATTAGGTCTGCAAATTCATTATCGGCCCCTAACTTCTACTCATCATAAATGCGATTCAAATATGAATAACTTTCCCGCCACACACGCACTCACTAGCGCCATCTCTAAGCCTTGGATTGAACTACCAAACTTTATCCTAATACACACATAACCTAAAATTTTACTGATTGATTTCTTTCGAAAAAGGAACATTCGAGGCGTTGCCCTCCTTTCGCATTCCAACTGAAAAGAAAAACGCGGCCGAAGCGAAAGACACGACGTGTTCGGCTATGTTGGTGAAAACGCTGTATCATATAGCGAGTGAAATTTTAACCTCAAAGATTAAGAGCGCCCTGGACAACCAAAAAAATCGAAGATGAGGAGTTGGAATGAAATGAAGATTATTATATTTCGATTGCATTCATAAATTCGTTTGCTCGAATTTTCCTTCGCAAATACGAAAATCCCTCAGTCACTTTTGAAGGCCTTAGGCCACAGTAGCGGGTATAAAATCATGTGCGAATTTAACCATTTTTTTCACACGAAAAAGTGATTGACTCGTAAAATTAATTACACATCTATTTAGTACGAATATCAAGCTACTAGAAAATATATACTTTTTTTTCGATGCACAAATTGGCCGACTACTCGAAACTTCTCGAAACAGCTTTTTTCCAATTGGTGTGACAAATGACTTCAAAAATTTTCACTCGATGTACTTCAAATCTAAAAGTTATGTTCCTAATTGCATTTTGCAAATTGCAAAACGTTGCAAAACGATGCAAACTTCAAGACCATAAGTGGAAGCAGTTATTGACCGAAATTCGACAATTGCCCGAAAGATGGCGGAACTGTGTAGCAAATGAAGAAGATTACTTTGTTGTCAAAGTTTGTGTTTGTTTTTTTTTTTTTAAAGAATTAAACGCTAATGAAGACGAAAAAGCGAGGCTTCTTTCGGATACCGTAAATTCACAAAGTATTCCGATTTGCACGTTCGGTCGATCGTAAGACTTATCACTGAATGGATGGGGGTAAAAATGTCGAATGACCAAATGTAGAACGACAAAGATTTCGAAACGGTAGAATTATGAACTCTCAAAATAACGAAGGTTCAATTATTCGAAATTTTATCTGTCGACTGATAAAAAAATTGAATGACTACAAATCGAACCATTATTTATTGGAGAGCTAATTTATTCGAAAACGAATATTCAGATCGTCTGCAATTCGGAATATAAAAATACAAAATCGAAAAATGTAAAACACCCATATTTCCGAAACAGAAAATAGCGAGTGCCTAATATGCGTAATATCGTCTATGGCGAAAAGCAATAAATCGAAACACAAAATGTCGATGGCCCGAAAGGTCGAACGGCCAAAATTACGAACGTGGTGGGGCCCGTCACGTGGGATGACTGCCTTACGATATTTTAGCCGACTGACCGACAGCGCCATCTCGCAGCTTCACTCTGAAGCGCAAGTAACGTATTGCTCGATTCGCCATCCGGGCCGTTCTACATTTTGACCCTTCGCGATTTTAACCACTCGACTTTTTGGCCGTTCGCTTTAATGATTTTCTGCATTGTGAACCGTCGCAATTTTTTTAATTCGGAGAATTGTCGTCTCGAATTATTTGGTGTTATGCATACAGGCCCATCGATATTGTGTTTTTCGCTATTTTATTAAATCTGATTTTTGTTTTTCGCTATACATCGACTTCCGAGATGTTCATATTCGTAATTGTTATTTTCGACTTTACAGACTCTAGTAAGATTGACCCATCTATATTCGAACATTCGGCATTTTCGAATTCGACATTTTGGCCCATCTGCATATCGATCGTTCGACATTTTTCCCCCCCACCCTCACTGAATAACTCGCAATGCATGATACGGTAAACCCTCAAGTGGTATGAAAAAGATGGTACTTTTTGTGCTGTCTCGCCTACCTTGAAATTATCGACGGCGTGCGCTCCATCGTAAATGTAAAGATGATCGTTGCAGTCCAGCTGTAGCCGGTCGAATCTCAGCATGAAACGTTGCAGTATGCTCTGAGTCTGAAACGTAATCGCGCAGTCGAGATTTCTCTCGTTCTGGGACGTGAGCACCGCACCGTCGATCTTTCTGTACAGATCGTTCATGAAGTGGTGCTTGCACACCCTGCTCATCTTGTCTGAAAAAAAAAACAAACCAAACGAAAGCCAAAGGCTTTAGTTGATTGAGCAATTTGCGAAAACCGTTTGCGAACGTTGCGAAAACCAATTTGCGAACGTTACGAAAACCAATTTGCAAACGGTAGGGAAACCAATTTACTAACGTTACGAAATTATTGATTTTTCTCCACGATATTTGATCATAGTACGCGTTCGTGTTGGTTTCAACATTCTGCTACAATTAGCTGCGGCCATTAACACACGCCAGTTATTTTTCAGCTAAACTGCGGAATAGAATAATCTGTGAGAGTATTATTTTTTTCGAGGAGGTATCTGAAAAAAAACGAGGTGTAAATACGACTTTTTCATCCACTGTGATGGTATTGAAGTTCTCATCGTTGGAATGCAACGAAAATGTATATTTTTTTTTCGTATTCGCGTTTTTTTAGCACATTTAGGCTACGGAAGCCACAGAAATATTGTTGAGAATCCTCATGCAAAGTTTGTAACCAAAATATATAAAAAAATATTTCAAATTATTATAAAAATGAAAAGATAAAAAAATTGAGAAGACTTTCCGTTGCGCTCGAGCGATGAACGCTTCAGCATCATCCCAATGAGTGTTTATTGTATAAGAATACATATATAATCGACACTGGTGGATGGACGGTCAGGGTTCGGCTCCAGCGCTACTTCGCGGTAAGGCCTTAGGCCACAGTAACGGGTATAAAATCATGTGCGGATTCAACAATTTTTTTTCGTATGAAAAAGTTATTCACTCGTAAAATTAATTACACGTCTATTTAGTATGAATATCAAACTATGAGAATTTTTTTTTTCGATTTACAAACTGGCTCACTGCTAATATTTTCGTTTGTTATCTTTTATATTTATATATTTTGTTATCTTTTATAGTTATATTCAGCATCCACAATTTTTTACCCCGAACAAAAAAACTAAAATTCTCGTCAATCTACATTAAAATACCTAGATAAGTACGTACGGAATTAAAAAAATGTTGTTTTATTCCAAAGTTGTAGGTATTTGAACTTAAGAAATGAATTTTCAGTGAAAAATTTCGTTATAACTGCTCATAAAATAAAAAGTTTTCGATTAATCAGAAATTCCGTACGTACTTCTCTGCGAAATGCAATTAGGAACGTAACTTTTACATTTGAAGTAAATCGAGTGAAAATTGTTGAAGTTATTTGTCACGCCAATTGGAAAAAAGCTGTTTCGCGAAGTTTCGAGCAGTCGGCCATTTTGTACATCGGAAAAAAAAATATTTTCTAGCAGCTTGATATTCATATTAACTAGATATGTAATTAATGTTATGAGTGAATAACTTTTTCATACAAAAAATAATTGTTAAATTTGCACATGATTTTATACCCGTTACTGTGGCCTAGGGCCTTAAGCTGCGTTTTGTATAGCCGATACTCGGAGCGGTGACCGTTTACCCGTGCACCGGCTGGCGCATCTACCAGGCAGCGGAAGGCCAGGACACTTCTCAGACCTTGGTATAGACACTTGAGTAAAACGCCTGTGCACCAGAACATCAGAAGAATACGGGGTCGTCTATACCGGTACGGGTGTTCCACAGTTTCGGGAAATGCGGGTAGGGAGTGATAGGGAAGGATTTAATTGAGAGACTGACGTTTGCATCGTTGGAATGCAATGGAAATTGAGTTTAAAAATCGCTTAAATATTTTGGGAAGATTTCGCCGACAAAAATCGCTAGACTATCTTGTTAAGGGGTTACCCCCACTTGCGATTTTGAAAAAATCGATTTTTTTTTGCATTTTTTTGAAGTATAAGTATCTGAGAACATGTCATGAAAATTTCAAGTCGATCCGAACAAAATTGACTGAGATATGAGCGTTGAAAGAGAAGAATCCGTGAATTGAAGAACTGAAATTGAAACTTTAAACGCATTTTTCTCAAAATGGCATTTCTGAAGTCGGTGACCAAGATTACTCGAACACTAATGAACCGATCTTCTTGAAATTTTGCAGGCTTATTTAATACATAAAAATGTAGTCTTTAATCGTTCGATTTTTTTTCGAAAAAAAACGGCCGTTTCATAGCCAAAAAACGGCCGTTTTTTCGTTAAAATCGAACCATTAACTTTGACTGTCCGCCATTTTGTGAAAAATGAATATTTTTTAAAATCCTTCGATTAAAGACTAGTTTATACTTATATTTGACTAAATCCATCCGCATTTTTTTTTCAAATTATCCACTTCGCCGCAATGTTGGTCACCGCAAACCGTGTATATAAAAACATTATTTCATTGACGGCCATTTGCCACTAAACAATGTAATATTTTTCAATAAAAAAATTACTGAAAGTTCTTCAAGATGTGTTCTTTAAGATGGTATATTGATCGATTAAAAAAGTTTTGTAGTTTTCTTGAAAAAAATCATGAAAAAGGCCTTTTTTGCGCTACAAGTGGGGGTAACGCGTTAAGCTACTCATATAGATATCAACAATACTCATTTGCAAAAAAAGGTTTCAAATACTGATAAAAGTCAGGAAATAAAAATACAAAACGAATTTGCGTTACATGCCAACGATGTAAACTTCAACACCATGTTCAATTGGCAAGAGTAATACGTAAAAAGCTACAAGGGTGTACGTTGGAACTCGGGGAATAATACATGTAGGATATATATAGGGGCAAGGAGAGAGAGAAAATATAGTTCAGCTTCATGTATGTACTTACTGATAAATATACGTATGCATGTGCATGTATGCATATATCATACCATATGTATGCATACTACACATAGATCTCTGACAAGGAACAACCCTTAAGTGTCAGCGTTCGATTTTGTTAGAACTCATAAATAATATAAAGTACTCGAAACTAGTAGCTACGTATTTTTTTTTTACCGGCGGAGCAACGGTCTTACGGGGACACCACCCCTCAAAGAAAGGCATGTCGAGGGGTGATTTTGCAGTTTCACCCACAAGCAGCCTACCGATTTAAATGAAACAAAAACCAAAATTCTTCTTAGCTAAAGCGATGAAAAATCCGCTAGAGAAGTATTCAACAAAAATTCAATCAAGGGATGACACGTCCTTTTTTTAGGGGTCCCCCACGCCTATAAAAAGTTTCCCGTCGATAAAAAAAAAATACGTGTCTAATAGTTATAACAGTTAAGCTAAAATAGTTTTTAATGCTTTATCACATGTATACGTGTCTAACAGTTACAACAGTAAAGTTAAAATAGTTTTCAATACTTTGTCAAATATATGAGTTTCAATAAAATCGAAGGGGGAACATCACTTGGGTGATGTTCCTTGTGACTATAAGATACACGAAGCTAAACTTTATCATTTTCTTTCCCTCTCTTTGCATTATGCACATCCTTAGATGCGCGTGTATCGATAGCTTAGCATGCGATTCAAGCCCGCATAGTGATCCGAAGCTTGCATATACAGCTCGGCACCAACACACATGTTATATATATGTGTACATTTATTCACGTATTTACGTATTCATATATATATTCGTTGTAAGTGAAACGGAATGGGATTCAACCCCGCACACTCTTCCGTTCCCACGTTATATAAAACACACCGAATTCCACGGCTATTTTTTGCCACACGCGCATACACGAATGCATCACGTGTTTTTTTTTATGACGGTGAAGTTTGCATCGTTCCAATGCAACGAAAATTAATGATTAATGATTTTTAATCGTTCGTTTAAAACGTAAAACGTTTTTACGTGTTTTTATTGGGGATTTAATAATTTTAAAGAGATTTGGAATGCAGAGTTTAACCAAAATTAAAAATAATAAAGTAGGATTGGCTTCAATTCATAGGATTTCCATAATTTTTTCGGAGCTGCACTAAATATATTAATAATTGTCTGTGTAAAATTTCAGGGTTGGTTATCGACCTTATTACAGGGAAAAAAATATAAAAATTGCCTAATTTTGTGAAGGAATCCCAAGACGACATACCAAAACCTAATTTCCGGTCGCTACAAAAGTGTATAGAATAGTGACAATCCATCGGATTCCTAAAAATAATCAGATTTACATTCTTAACACTTGTAGTAATCCAACGCTCTCACAAGGAACATCCCTCAGGTGACACTCTGAGATTTTGTTGAAATTTGGATATGTTATAAAGCACCGAAAAGTAGGCTGTACGTATTTTTTTTTAACGGTGGAAAAACGGTTTATGGGGTGAAACCACCCCTCGAAAAAAGGCATCTCTAGGATCACCTAGGATAAGGGGTGGATCACCCCTTAATTTTCATTGCTTCGGATTAGAAGAATTTTCGTTTTTGTTTCATTAAAATCGGTGGACTCGTTGTGTATGAAACTGCTATATTAACCCTAGAGATGTCTTTTTTCAAGGGGTGGTTTCACCCGTTAAAACCGTTTTTCCGCCGACAAAAGAAAATACGTACCGCTTACTTTTCGGTGCTGTATAACATATGCAAATTTAAACAAAATCGAAGAGTGTCACCTGAGGGATGTTCCTGGTCAGAAAAAAATACGCTTATTGACCTAATTTTCATGTAAGATCAAGTTTAATTTGAACTTCCGGTATTGGATTCATTACCACTTGCTACGATAAAGAGACGCGACAGCAAGGCAACAGCTGACTGTAGTCCTAACCTCATCTCACTCATTCGAATTTCTACACATATTTCATTTTCAACCGACATATTTCGTCGACATGAATGAGTAATAAGAGACGGAGATAAAACCAATGTTGCCAAATATCAAATCTAGAAATGCCACGCGAATCGTTGGAAGAGCTATTTCTTTCATTTTTCCAATTAAATGTGAACATTCATTAAACAGTTTACAATGGAAAATTTTAGTTATTACAAATTATTTCTTTGCACGTGTTAAAAATATAAATTGTACAGGTCTCAAGTATGATGAATGGTATGACTAGTGTGAAGCGATAGGGCTACCTGAAACGGTGTAACAGCATTGTAAAAAAGCCAAAGAGCTGGTGTAAATTACTATTATTATCATTAGCTATTACAGATTTACGACTTTAAGGTAGTACCTCCACAGAAGAGTTGAATTAAGAAATGGTTGAAATTTGATATATATATGTTATTTAATACATTATCCAAACATCTGTGCAATTTGAATAAGTTTGACCACCCCAAACCTGAGATATTTACACTTAAAGTTGGCTTGGTTTACACGTAACAAATGCGTTATGATGGGCAAACAGAGCATCATTAATTCTACCGTCAAAACTAAAATTAAGACATTGATAAAAAACGAGGATAAGCTAGAGTAAGATATCACGAATAATGTGAAAAAAAATGAGAATGATTCACCATCTAGTTTCCAAGATATAATCATGAGAACCCACACAATTTTGGTCGTATAGCATATATCCTGCTCGGCCTGCAAGCGAACAAGTGAATTGGGGAAAAGTCTGGACAGTCCCGGCAAAAAGTTTACTGGCAATGGTAGATCAAAAACACAATATAAAATATATTTTACGGCAATAAATGATATCCATCGTATTATCTACTAGTACCGAGTCAAGATTGCGTAGTTTTTAATTTTATTTATTACTAATTAAACCAATTATCAATCTTTTAAACATGAACATGGTATGTAAACTTTTGGTTGAGATTTTCGCAGAGGAACTACCTTGATTTGCAAAAAAAAGGCTTTGGATATTAACAAAAATGACTAAATGAAAAATGAACATCAAAATCATGGCATCCCAACGATGCAAACTTCAACGTCGTGTTTTTCCCCATTTTGACATGGCGGAGAACGGGGATACGTGCATGCGCAATGAATCGTTGAAAATTTACATCATTATCTCACTTCGACCATCTTTTCTCGGGAAACTACCATCGATCGTGAGGGTGCCACGATTAATTTACGCAGGGCCTGGCGATTTTTTTTTTTCGTCGAATATTGACACGCAAACGTGTATGGGCTGACGAGTGGGCCGGAGATTCGAGTTTAATAGGGAGTGCGAAGGTAGAGGCCGTTGCGGGTTATAACGTCGTTCCTTGCCGACGACGCGGGCGCGTCGAATTATCCGATCGATTGGCAACCGATTGATTTGTGCCTCGACGAGATAATGGCTCGGTACATTCTAACTCGGACGTTGGCGCCGAGAAATATATGTGTGGGGGGGGGGGGGGGGGGGGGGGGTGTTTGGAGAGAGGAATAGAGAGCGAGAGATGAGATTTCCATCACTCAGCCCAACGTATTGTAAAATGCAGCACGATGAAGCTTCTCTCCGATCTCTTCCACCCCCCCCCCCCCCCCCCAGTCTAGCGCTCAAAGCTCGCCCATCCCTCCAAAATCTCTGCCCGTCGCTTTCGCGATTAACCTCAATCTCCGTTATACACAGCTATATATACATTCGTATATGCCCGTCTATGGAGATGTGTAATATCTATATATATATGGAGAGAGTATCGGGAGAAAATGCTAAAACCGAGAAAAGCTCAGCTCTCATAGGGCTCTCTCTCTCTCCCCCCCCTCTCTCTCTCTTTCTCGCTCTCACTGACCCTTCGTAAACGTCGTATTTTCCATCGATCTTCTCCGCCGCTTATATTGGAACGAAAAAACGAGAAATGGAAAAAAAAAAATTACAATTCGAAGGGATTAACTTGTGTAATAGATTGGGTAAAATACCGGAAGCGAGGCTTCCCGATCGTCGTTCATATCCAGGCAATTTATCGAGACAAGAAGGATTTTTTCTCAACCATTGCGTGGTTAATCTCAAACAAATGATATTTCGCGACGAATATTTTGTAACAATTTTTTCTTCCACACAAGATGGGGTATTGATTGTTTTTTTCGGAGTGGAAAATTTTTTTGACACAGGAGGATCGACCTTGTTTGCTCGTCTCGATGATCGAGGGACGGCTGTTTCGAGAGAACTGAATTAGTTCACCAATTAAATAACGCGAAAGCTTGCATCTTTGGAAGGCAACGAAAATAATATTTGTTTTTTACTTCCCAAATTTCCTTTGGTAGACTCGAGCTGCAAAAATCACGCAAATAGCTTTTAGAAATCTCATTCAGCGATCTACAACCTAAATCTGCAAAATATAATTTTTTATAGCAATGAAAAGCAGACATTGACAAGAATTTTCGTTGCATTCCAACGGTATAAACTTCAACCCCGTGCAATTTAAATTAGCAGAGTGTAACAGCATACATAATATATGAAAAACAAAAAGCAACAAAAGCAAGCAAGTTTGCATCGTTGGTGCACAACGAAAATAATGTTTTTTTACTGCCAGATTTTCTTCGGTAGATCAAAGCTGCATAGTTGATTGGAACGTTTTTTTTATTCCTGATTGTAGACCTACACCTTAAAGTAATCGAAAAACATAACGGACAGCAATGAAAAGGAAGAAAAAAAAGAATTTTCGATGCATTCGTACGATGCAAACTCTATCAGGATAGTGGAAAGCTCCTTTGTTTAAAAAAACGTCAAATAAATGTATTCCCTTGCCCGAACTCTATGTTCGTTTTCCAGGACGGAGTACAGATCAGTGCAATTTAAATGCCCGCCCTTTCTCTCCTTCCCTTTTGCCTCCTCTCTCTCTCTCTCTCACTACCTCTTCGGCTGCCTTTCTCTATCCATAATTGTTTCGTTCATTCGTGATGTATCACGACAATTTCATGACGAATATAGGGCTCGAAAAACGGCTCTGTGAGAGTGGCCCAGAAAGCTTGTAATGCTCAGGATTTCGTGACAATGGGAATGTATAAGCGGGGAGAAGGAAAAAAAAGGAGCGACTCCGAGGAAGAGAAAAAAGCGAGAGAGGGAGAGAGAGAGAGAGAGAGAGAGAGAGAGAGAGAGAGAGAGAGAGAGAGAGAGAGAGAGAGAGAGAGCAGTATAGGAGAGAACCGTGTCAAGGGTCTACGAGAGGGCGATAGTTTTCCGGATGCTCTCGTCGACTGTGGAAAGCTCGTCCGACGTACACCGTCGTATGTAGGTCGAACATTTCGCCGAGGTCGTGGACCCTCAGAGGCTGCTTTCGACACTGTACGTACACACGTATACATACAATACCACCAAACCTTTGCCCATTAATTGAACATTGTAACACGCACTCAAACAAACCCAAACAAGCCCAATGGTATTGAAGTTTCGTTGGGGTGCAACGAAATATATATATTTTTTCGTATTGCCGAATTTTTTTAACACGTTTACGCAACGGAAATCACTGAAACCTTTTTTAAGAACTCTGTCGAAAGTTTGCAACCAAAAGCTGCAAAAAAAGATTTGGGATTATACTGGAAATAAAGGAATCAAAAAATCAAAAACAATTTTCGTTTCATTCCAGCGATACTAACATCAATACCATTATTCCCAATAGTATTGAAGTTTGCATCGTTGGAATGCAACGAAAATCCTTATTTATTTGTTCATTTCTTCTTTTTTTGTACAATCTAAACTCTTCTTTCGCATTATCAACTTATGGATACCTGATGGGGGTCTTGGGAAATATTTCCGTGATATTTGTAGCCCAAATGTGAGAAAAAACAAATTGGGCAATGGCGATGGATTCCAACGATGCAAACTTCAACACCACCATTCCAGACTGATGAAGTTTGCATCGTTTAAATTCAATGGAAATACTGTTTTATTTTCTGCCCTCTTCATTCTTTCTGGTATCGAAAATGTTTTCTGATAGATTTAGGTTGTTGTCCTCCAATAAGGATCTTCAAAAAAATCAAACTTTTTTATCTGTCAAAAAAAAATTGCAACGAGACATAAATTATTTTCGTTGCGTTCCAACGATTCAAATTTCCACATCATTCCAAGTTTGCATCGTTGGAGTGCATGGAGTTTTGTTTTGGAGTTGCTCATTTTTTTTTGGACTTACACAAATTTTTTTTATCAGATTTCAGCTACCCAACTCTCTCGACTATTTTTTAAGATGCTTATCGGAAGATCTGCAATTGAAATTTGAGAAAAAGATTTGGTATCATGATAAAAATAAGGAAATAAAAATGTGCATGTCAATTTTCGTTGCATTCCGACGATGCAAAGTGCCTCGGGACTCATTTCAAGATTCAATTCACAAGTGTACGAGAAATACTCGTTCGTCGAATATTATAAATATTAATCGCCAATATATACATAAATGAATCCACGATCTATATACATTGAGTTGAGCGTACGTATGTACCCGTACATATAAATATTTATAAATGCATGACATACAGCGAAATCGTAGGGACGAAAAAAAACATTAATATGATCTACTGCAAGGAGATCGAGTCAAGATTCAGTCAGACTCGCGGGGTCCCAGCACTCGAACTATTTTTACATCATGGCGCTGAAGTTTGCTTCGTTGGAATGCAACGTCAATAATTTTTTTTTAATTACTCCAATTTTTTGCCAATTCAAGCTGTGAAAATCGCTCGAACATTTGTACCTATCTTTATTAGAAATATACCTTTATTTGCAAAAAAAAAAATGGGGATAATGCTAAAAATAAAGAAAAAAAATTGCATTCCAAATGAAATGCTATTTGTTTTAAAGAAAAAAATGTTGTTTCTTTATTTTTTGCATTATCCCCATTTTTTTGCAAATACAGGTATATTTTTAATAAGAGGTACAAAAAAAATATTTTAAAATAGCATTCTATTTGGAGTGCTATTTTTTCATTTTTTTTATTTATTTTTAGCATTATCCCTAGTTTGCATCGTTAACGCTGCAAACTTCCACGTTATTTCACGACCATTTACGAACTAACGAGTTTCTTCGAGAGAAATTTTTCAATAGGACGAACCCACTGGCTTCCTCCACTTTTGCAGACTTTACACAAATATCTGCTATGAACATTGATGTGGATTCAGAGAAATCAGCTCACAAATCATTTCTCGGGCAACGGGCGATCGGAAATGCATATCTCGTTAACCGCGAAATATTGAGAATTCTTTTGAATTTTGGTGAATGCAGCGTGGGGTTTTGTGGCGAGGAGATGTCGAGTGGGTACGTGTATGCACACTTTTCAGAGTATTATCATAGCCGAAAATGGAAGCGCCGATGTATGGGCCGACCTCTAGAGTCCTTACATACTACGATATATATAGTCGATATTCGGGCTGTCGTGTATATATATATATATATAGGACAGAACATATATATATATATATATATATATATATATATATATATATATATATATATATATATATATGTTCAGGCCAGGCGATGTTCAGGCTGTCGTGTATATATATATATATATATATACACGACAGCCTGAACATCGACTGGTTCTTGACGCGTACAATGCACGATCTCACTCACAATTTTTCGGTCCTCAGGATAGCCCGACCATCTCGAAAATGTTGCACTGTTTTTTCGTACATTTTTTTCACCGGCATTCATTTGTTCTTCCAATTTTGCCTATTTAGTGTTCACTTTACGACATTGAAAAAAAGGCAGAGCGTGCTTGAAAAATCGGCAAAAACTCTGGACGAAAAAGAATACGGACTTGAATGGCTGCTCATTTTTTTCCATCCTCGGCTCGAGTACTACTGCAGTTTTGTGAATACACGAGTCACTCGACGTTCTGTCTCTTCTCACTTGACTTGTCGTTCCATCGAACAAAGAATTCGAGATCCTCCATTCGCATTATTCGGAAATGCGGTTCGATCGTTTTTTTCCCCAACAAGTATCTCAATGGTACTTCGATTTAAAAAAGTGGAAGCGAAATACATTGGGCACGGGTATCTTTTGATCTTCTGTTATGGCGTTCAATTTTTTATTTATTATAGCTTCCCTTATTTTGTTTGGCCGATTTAAGCCTCGAAATTCATGCAAACATTTTTTAGCATTTTTATTTAGCGATCTACAATAAATATGCAGAATTTGTTTGATTTAACTTTTCGGTGAATTTTTGTGGTATTGAAGTTTGCATTGTTGGAATGGAATTGGAATATTTTTCCTTCGTAGTGCCGTATTTTCTCCGCAATTTTGGGCTACGAAAATCGAGTGAAACTTTTTTATAATTGTTGCGAAAAATTTACAACCAAAAGCTGAAAAAACAATTATTTTCAAATACAATAATCGAAATAAAAAAATGAAAAAAAATCGAGAATTTTCAACAGGTCACATCGTTGAAATGCAACAAAAGATCTTAACATTATTATTTTCATTATTATCCAAAATGATATTTAAGAGATTTATTTTATAGATCACTAAATATGAATTCTAAAAGCGTTCGCGTGATATTCGCAGGTCTAAGGTGCTCGAAGGAACTTAGGAAATAAGGAAAGAATGATTTCTCCATTGGATTTCAACGATGCAAGCTTCAACACCACGATTTTTTGTCATTTTTTTATCAACGTGAATTTTGTGATTTTTCGTGATCGCGTTTTTGTACGTTTCAATCGAATGGAAGTTGGAGGCAAAAACGACGCAACAATATTTCCGCTTCACGAAGCGTGCAGTCCGGATGAGGGACGAGAAACGAGACATGGTTGTTACGTATTATTGACTTTGAAATTCCCCGATGTTTCCAAATTTTCAACACAGCTTTTGCAAATATTCCCAGGATATTGGGGCCAAATAAAGAAAAGAATTTTTTTTCAATCAAATATTTGAAAGAGTCAAATATTAAAATAAAAATTAAAAACAAAACTGAAATTCGAAAAATAATTTAAACACTGTAGGAGAAAGGAGGGTTTTCTATTCTCTATTTGTATAATTATGCCTAAAATTGATAGGGTGGGGGGAAAAATGTCGAACGATCTATATGCAGAAAGGGCCAAAATGTCGAATTCGAAAATGCCGAATGTTCGAATATAGATGGGTCAATCTTACTAGAGTCTGTAAAGTCGAAAATAACAATTACGAATATGAACATCTCGGAAGTTGATATATAGCGAAAAACAAAAATCAGATTTAATAAAATAGCGAAAAACACAATATCGATGGGCCTGTATGCATAACACCAAATAATTCGAGACGACAATTCTCCGAATTAAAAAAATTGCGACGGTTCACAATGCAGAAAATCATTAAAGCGAACGGCCAAAAAGTCGAGTGGTTAAAATCGCGAAGGGTCAAAATGTAGAACGGCCCGGATGGCGAATCGAGCAATACGTTACTTGCGCTTCAGAGTGAAGCTGCGAGATGGCGCTGTCGGTCAGTCGGCTAAAATATCGTAAGGCAGTCATCCCACGTGACGGGCCCCACCACGTTCGTCATTTTGGCCGTTCGACCTTTCGGCGTTCGACATTTCGGGCCATCGACATTTTGCGTTTCGATTTATTGCTTTTCGCCATAGACGATATTACGCATATTAGGCACTCGCTATTTTCTGTTTCGGAAATATGGGTGTTCTACATTTTTCGATTCTGTATTTTTATGTTCCGAATTGCAGACGATCTGAATATTCGTTTTTGAATAAATTAGCTCTCCAATAAATAATGGTTCGATTTATAGTCATTCAATTTTTTTATCAGTTGACAGATAAAATTTCGAATAATTGAACCTTCGTTATTTTGAGAGTTCATAATTCTACCGTTTCGAAATCTTTGTCGTTCTACATTTGGTCATTCGACATTTTTACCCCCACCCAATTGACAGTGAAATAATTAAAACTGCACAAAAATCATTAACAGAATATATTTTAACACAATATCGTACGAAAGCAATGATAAACTATCAACAAAAAAAAACTACTTCAAACGTTGGCTTGAATTCTGTCTCCAAAAAAGTCATGGGTAGCTCCGACCACCGTAATATTTAGCTGCGAAATCGTTTCTGGGTGACGAAAACGTCACATTTACAATACAATTCGCATGGATTCATCTCAACACATGCCCATGAGCCGTCTTGACATTGTTGACATTGGATCCAATCTTCATCAAATGCCTCGCCACAAAAGATGCGTGCAGCATCCAGCTTTTTCTTTCGTGCGGTTCTTCTACTTAAGGATGTTGAGTCCCAAATCGCAAGTGATGATAAAATTCTGAAAATTTGGTATGTTTTTGTATGAAGTATTTCAGAGATCGTGTAAAAATTTCACGACAATTAGGAAGCTCGTTATTGAACAATTAACATTCACAATTTAAATGTTGTTTTATGGAAACTGATGTAACTTTGCAATAAGTTTTTTTTTTGACCTCTCAATTTTATAATATCTACAATATACTGAAAGCAACGGAAACAAAACGAAGTTTATTGATAAATTTTTTTTTATTTCTTTTAAAAATTGTTCTTAACAAAATGTTAATTTTTTAATAACGAGCTTCCTAATCGTCGTGAAATTTTAACACGACCTCTTAAATACTTCATACAAAAACATACGAAATTTTCAGAACTTTTCTTATCATTTTTTATTTCAACCCTTAAGGAGGTTGAAGTAATGATGATAGAATTCTGAAAATTTGGTATGTTTTTACATAAAGTATTCAGGAGGTCGTGTAAAAATTTCATGACGATTAAGAAGCTATATATTGAGCAATTAACATTAACATGTTTCATAGGGACTCAAAATCCTTAATCGTAATCTGTAGCTTTTTCTTTGGAACTGTTGACTCCTCAACCAGCTCATTTTCACAAGATCACGCCTTCGAATAAATGGCCGGATTAGACTTTGCGCGAAACCCTGGCCTCTGGTACCAAAATAAACGCGGACCTTTTCAAACGAAAGAAAACATTTGCAATATAATGATTCTACATGTTGGCCAAGTTGAAAACATAATCACTTGCGTCTTTTTAATAGTACACCTTTTTCTACATTGATCATGACGTGATCGTGTATCGTACAATTCAATATCCACGCTTTCACGCCCAAACAACAACGAATCGGACTCCATTAATCGCACGTTTGAGGTAGGAGAGAAACGAACATCAGAAAACAAAAATATTAGTGGTAAACACATAGCAAGCATACATTTTGGTAATGCCCGTGACTACCGCCCTTTCCCCTAAAGTAAACAAAAATACATTAAAAGCAAATACAGAGCCTGTTCTTCATTATAAACAGAATTTGCTTTTGTTTTGTTTTTTCCTAAGGTATATACACGCTGTGTTAGCGTTTGTTACCTATTTTTTCCCCACTGCGACTGTTTTTTCCCTCCACTGTTTTTTCCACACACCTTTATCTTTACGTTTTTTTGTCCGTGCCCCCCCCCCCCCTCCTTGCGGCCTCAGCCGACTTCGCCCTCTGTGTCATATGCATCATGACATTTCTGTCATGGTTATAGGAAAACTGCGGAAAACCTATACCAATACAGCCGGTCATCAAGTTCGCCCCCCAGTCGTGGAACTAGTCTTATTTCGTCGCGAATTGCCGAAGAAAAACATTTCACGACGCAAAACGGAATTTTTATGACTGCGCCAGTAAATAAAAAATGAATGTGAATACTTGTCTACAACAATAATCGTTGTGATTGTGTATCGACAAATCGAATGCAAACGTATAGAGCTTTGGAATAAATTAGTTCGCAGTTTTTTAAAATTTTCAATGTTTGGCACTGACATCACTTTTTTTTGCACATAATGAAGAATAACATAAATATAAAAAATATACAAAAAATATGGTAAATATTCGGAAGTGGGGCTGCCGCTAGAATCACGCTAGAATTTTTGTTTGGGTTTGCTTGGAGTCGTTTGAGGTTGTTTGGGTTTGTTTGGGTTTGTTTGAACCCTAGAAGAAAATCAGCCTGATTCCAGCAGGAGCCCCACTTCCGAATATTTACCAAAAATATTTATTTTTATACGTTTTAGTTTCTTTTACAAGTCATCGTTTTTCGTAATTCTTGCAAAAAGTAAATTCTGGAGAAATTCCAGATAATTTTCAAAATTGCTGGTGTTTTCTCAGTTTTGCCTGGTGGAACACCCTATGGACGTGTATGCACGCTGGTGGAAAGACGGGCGAGTAAGCGAGTGAGCGGCAAAAGTGGCCACAATGTCGATATATAGAGCGAAATAGTGAAATGACGAGGAAAACGACGGAGAGTCACTCTCTCTCCGGGAGGGCGAGGGCTCCTATCCGCGTTCCTCTCTGTCTCTTTTGGCCTACAGGGTCGTGTATATACATTGATGCGGGAGGGGGTCTGCACCCTCCAACACACCAGCCACCCTCTACTCTCCCTTTGCCCTAGCCCTACGAGCCACCCTCGAACTCGTCTCGCTCGCTCACTTGCCGATGTAAGCCCACGGCGATCAATATTACTCTCTTCGAACGTGTCTACTGCCTTCGTGAAAAGGAGAGCACTAACGAGAGAGAGAGGGGGAGGCAGACAGAGAGAAAGGGATACCAAAAAACGAATAAAAAGGGGAGAAAGGGAGACGAAATATCAAGCGTTATTCAACCTCTGCGTTTTTCTCGAACCTTTATGCAGAAGAGTATTCAACTTTGTTACAAATCATAAATCCCCGAAATCAAACATTACCTAATCACCTGAACATCCTCTATTCGACCTACCCAGGCACGTCAAAAAACTGAATTTCCTAAAAATATTTACGATGTTAAAGTTTGCATCGTTGAAATGCAACCTATTATTATTTCTCCATTTTCATTATAATTGGAAAGCTTCTTTTGCAACTCGGGGTTGTGAATCTGTAATAAGAATACGTAAAAGCGTTCGAATGATTTTCGTAGCCCAAATCGGCCAAAAAGAAAGTTATCAATGAAAATGGATCAATGTCCGTTGCGTTCCTAGGATGCGAAATTCAAGATCATAAGTACGTGAATAAAATTCGATGATGTCGAAGTTTGCATCGTCGGAATGCAACGAAAGTTAATTTTTCTTCTATTGATCGCATTTTTCGCTGTTTTCGGGTACGAGAATCAACTAAATGATTTTTCTTGTCTTCATTAGTGATCAACGAACTTAATATGTATATAGAAAATTATAGATGATGATAAAAATAAAGAAATGGGGAAAATAAAGAAAAGAACTTTCATTGCATTCCAACGATGCAAACATGCCAACGATGCAATCCCATTTTATTGAATAGTATCACCATTCAGCTATATTCTCTGAGATTGCATTAAAATATTCCTAAAATTGAATGAGCCACAGCTTCTAGTCGATCGGGTGCACCCGTCAGCACCAACCTTCAAACTTTAAATGCCTTTTTCTCTAGACACTGTTTTCAAAATCGGTGGACATGATATCTCGAGAACCACTTGATGGATTGTTCCAAAATTTACAGGAGATACGATGAGAAACATCTAAAGGTCGTTCACGATCTCACTTTTTTCAAATCGATCTTCAAATTTTAATAGTTACGTAAGAATGACGATTTTTCTCGTTGATTTTGAAGGCTCGAGGTTCAATTCGTCGGCGCTTTGTTTAAAAAAATAATTCCGAAAATCGACGATCGTCAACGACTCGTATCTATTATTAACTTGAATAACCCGTTTGGTTTTCAGATTTTAGATGGACCGTTTAAGCTGGAGGGTGTCCACTGCCAAACGTCGCGAAAAAATTCATCATCTGCTGGCGGCCATGTTTTTCTGTATTTTTTGGTCATTACTTTTAAAAGGCACTCAATAAATGCACATTTGCGTTTAAATAAATATGTTTCTTTTTCATCAACCGTTTCCCAGGAAAAAATCGAAGTTTGGGCCTTTTGGAGCCTCTAGGTGGATGTAGATGGGGTTGAAGTGTGCATTGTTGGTATGCAATGAAAATTCCTCGTAATAACTTATTTTTTATTCCCGAAAAATCAGAATTAATAGATTCAAGGTGCAGATCGGTAAAGAACGATCCAAAAAATGTTCGCACGATTTGCATAATGTAAATTTGCCATAGGAAATCTGAGAAATGAAAAAAAAAATATTTCGTTGCATTCCAACGATGCAAACTTCATGGTCATAGATGTAGCCTCTTAAAATCGAGACTAAAATTCGAACCATGCGAATAGCAGTTCGTTGAAGCACGTGAACAATTTCATTCGTTTCGAGCTTCGACGAACACGATTCGTTGATATTTGCAACATTCGACATTCGTTGTCGGAGACCACGGGGAGTAACATCACCGATCGCTCTATCCACGGTTCGAGGCAGACCACATTTTGTTTCAATGAATATCATCCCATGCGTTCAAGCTCCCTGAATTGTTTGCGTTTGTTCGGGACCGGTACAAATAAACGCATCTCAAAGTAGCTTCACTGCTTTTACGCAAAATGGCATCGATAATAATTTTTTATGTTTTTCATAAATTTAAAAGATTCGAGGCCTTGAACGGACTGTATTGAGAAAAATCATTTTTCGAATGGTTTTTTCTGTTCGAAGCCTGAGATCCGGAAAGTTTTCATGCACTAAAACAACAGCGATCGCATTATTTATTTATTTATAAAAACTTAGGTGATCCTTTTATTAATTATTGTTATTATATCTTACGCATCGACATCATCATCATCATCGTTTTTATCATCATCAGCATCATCATCATCATCATCATCATCATCGTCATCATCATCATCATGATCATGATGATGATCATCATCATCATTTTCATCATCATCATCATCATCATCGTTTTTATCATCATCATCATCATGATCATCATTTTCATCATCGTCATTTTCATCATCATCATTTTTATCATTTTCATCATCGTCATCATCATCATCGTTTTTATCATCATCATCATTTTCATCATCGTCATTTTCATCATCGTCATTTTCATCATCATTTTTATCATTTTCATCATCATCATCATCATCATCATCATCATCATTTTCATCATCGCCATCATCATCATCATCATTATTTTTATTGTCATAAGTATTAACAATTTATTAAAAAAACCAATGAATTGTTATTATTATTATCATCATCATCATCATCTTCATCATTGTTGTTTTTATTATTCGTTATTATATATACTTGTTTTTTAATCGTTATCAACATCATCATTATTATTGTCATTACTATTAACATTTATTGTGAATATTGTTGTTCTTATTATTATTATAATCATCATCGTCATCATCATTATCATCATCGTTGTTGCCATTAGTATTATCATTTATTATAAATATTATTCAATATTATTATTATCATTATTTTCCAAACGAGCGACATTGAACTTAACATCCAACGTACGATACGATGCACGAAATCGAACAGAATTCAACATTTTCCCACGACTCCCAACCGAGACCTAAACGCGTGGAGGAGAGCGATTTTTTCCATTGAGCAACGAAAAACCCGACCGGAAGATTCCCGATCGCGTTGATTTCGTACTTGAGTCTGATTTTGCTGAGAAAACGGCTACTCACATATGTCATTTTCCGCCCCGGCTGTATCGGTAACTGTCCATCCGAGAACGGCGAAAAGGAGGGCCCAGCGTAACACCGGAGGACCCTCCGAGCACGACCACATAATTATCGTTATGATTTCATCGGCACAGAGCGTAAGGTTCACGAGCGACGACACGAGACGTCATTTTCACTTTACTCGAGACGTTCATCGGGTCGCGCAAGTGTTTCGCGTTTTAATATTTTGCTCGGTATAATCGACGCGACACACTGGTCGAGGGTCGTCCGACAATGAGTTCGGGATGAACCACGAGGGTGACGAGACGACGGTTTTGCGCGAATGAGAAGAGAAGAAACGCACACGAAACATTCGCACGGTACTGCGCCCGGCGCGCGACTGAGGACCGAGGGACCGATATTTCTCGTTTCCCCCCTCGGAACGCGATTCGCGCATATATTCTCGTCACTATACTGATACTACGTACTATGAACTATACGTGCTGTACACATCCTATAACTGTACGTGGCGCAGGACGCTGGGAAACGAAAGGGCGTGAAACACGTGATTTTGGATGTAAACTCGAGAACGCGACGTTCTTTTGCTCGCGAGCGATCGATATACGGTCGTGTATACGTATACGGTGGTACGTACGTACGGCCGCGAGAGGGCGCGCCTGCGCGTGGGGAATTAGGGTGGGTCGTAGGATCCCCCTACCGGCCCCACTACTACACCCTCTTCCTTCGAGGCTCACGCCGGAGTATTCTCGTCGCTCCTTCCCCCCCCCCCTCTCGCGCGCCGGCCAGTCAACTCCCGCGAAGTTTTACGTCCATCCGTCTTTTTCAGTGCACTGTCATCGTCAGGGAGAAAAAACGTGGAAAAAAATAGCCTTGTTTTTTCGTGCGTGATTTACTCGGGAGCCGCGCCGCGCAGGGATGAGGTAATTTAACTTTGTACGCGGAGAAAAAGAAGCAAAGATTCGCGCGATTACGAAACATCGATTGGGCGAGGATAAACGTTGACGCATGGTGATAAGCTTTGTTTATTTTCGGAAATTAATTGCGATGGAGCGACTGTAAAAATTGTCTCGAACGCGGGATATGACGTTCTTTTGAACGAGCCCCGGATGGGTTGAGGAACCGGAAATTTTCATTTTCGAGAGGAGAGTCTTATATATTGGAAATATCACACGGTCATAAAAGGAAAAATGTAATCGCCGTATTAAGGGGGGAGATACCTTTGGGCGAGGAAAAACTTTGCTGATTTTCATGATTTCTTTTTAAACGGAATAATTTCTTTATCATTTTCGAGACTTAGGGTATTTTTTTATCATTACTTCTGGCTGTTACATGATATTTTTAAATTAAACTTTCACAATGGAGGAGGTGCCGGATATGAAAAATCATACGATTTTTCATATATGCAAAAATAACAAAATGGCGTACATTTTTTGAAAAAACGAAAAACGTTTTTTTACCGTTTTTGGCAAAAAAATTAGTAAATATCAAAATTAAAAAAAAATCTTGCTATGCGCTATAGCTATACATGTAAAGAATATGTGGTTAAAATTTTATAAGGAGCGGTCCAGTAGTTTCGAAGATTTTATCGACAAGCCGTCGAAAACGTTGTTTCGAGAAAAACGCGTTTAAAGTTTGTTTCGGCTATATAAAGATATTAAAGTTTTTTTAAAATGTATTTCCAAAGTGCATTTAGTCAGTGTAACAACTTTTATATCAATATCTATAATGTAAACCTATTTTAAAAATCATGAAAATAGCCCTTTTTAGCGACTAAGGTGTGAAGACCCCTTAATGTCAATATTGATGATAGCAATAGTAATACAGCACTCTTCACTTACGTTTGTACGCTTGTTCAATTATTCTTTAGCAATGTCATGCCTACTATTTAATAATAATAATCATTCAGCAGTATCACGATATCTGTGGCCCCTAATTTCGACCACGCAGTCGTCATATTTGATTCAAACATTAACACTCCCGTGTAACCCCCTTAAAGGTTAAATTTTGGAAATCGCTGAAATACATATTTGATCATTTGTATTTCAGTGTGCCTATGCCAAGTTTTAAGTCAATCTGACCAAAAAAATATGTTGTCCCAAACAAACTTTAACCCCCTTAAGAATCGAATTTTAAGAAATGTTGAAATACGTATGCAATTATTTGTAGTGTAGAATACTTATGCCAAGGTTCAAGCAAAGCTGACACAAAAAATATGTTGTCTCATACAAACTTTAAAATCCCTGTTTCGCCCCCTTAAGGGTCGAATTTCGATTCTTACCAGTCTCGAAAAAAGTCTCATTCTGGGTCAAATATAAAGGCTGCGGGGCTGGAGTTAGGAGCCACAGATATCATAATATACCCAATCATTCGACGACGCCAGCGTACACTTCAACGGTTGCACAAACTTTTTCGATTTTTCCAAATTCTTTCAGCAGATTTAAGTTACGAAAATCAAGCAAACATTTTTGAGGATCCTTGGCAATTCGAAAACTTCATCTGCTAAATATAGTTTATGAATAATAATAATTATTATTATATATAATTAATAATAAGGAAGTGAAGAGAGTTTCGTCACTTTCCAACGATGCAAACTTGAACCCCACAATTATTATTTCATACATTGGAAGGAATTTCCCGCTAATGGTGTCGTTGTCGTTATAATTATTATCAATCTTTTTCACTATTTAATAATAATCAATTAAGTTTAACAGAGCACTGAAATATTTTTGAGCTCGACTGAAGAATATTCAATCGAGCTTTGGAGTGAATTGTTGCAACATCGTCTATCCATTTCTCATTTCTGGGCAGATCTTATAAGGCTGACGTTTCCATTGTTGGGATGCAATGAAAATTCATATCGTAGAATTCTTTCAATTTCTTTTGCTAGATTATGCCTACAGAAATCTTTCAACCATTTTTGTAGATATATAGCGATATGCAATACAAATATACAAAAAAAGATCTTCAATAACAATGAAAATTAAATTAAATTAGAACAATATATATAATAAAAAATTATAAGGAAAATAGAATATAAGAATGAACTTTTGTTACGCTCCAATGATGCAAAGTTCAACACCATCAGATCTTCCTGTAATTGTTTGTTTTATTTAATTCTACAACAGTTCGTATCTGTGCAGCTCGCACTTCAACCTGCAATGATATAATGATTCTTCGGGTGTTGCGAACAATTTCTCTATTTCGTTACGTTACTATCACAATTCTTGAGACCTAGGGTTGCAAATCATGATATCGATACCTAAATTAATGCCCAATACTTTCGAATTTCAACAATTGTAAGATGAGACACAGGCAAAAATGAATTCCAGCCACGATAATTGGCATTTTTTTTGACATTGAAGCTTCCATCGATGAAACACATTGAAAAGAATATTTTCTAACCGCCAAGTTTCTTTAGCGGAACAAAGCTACAGTGAACGTTTTTTCAAGATCCTCATTAGGGACCTACAACCGAAGTCTTTCGAGAATGACCTTGGAAAACCGTAAAAATGGACAAAAAGGAAAACAAAACGTTGCATTCCACCGATGCAAACTGCAAGATTCTTGCAAGACCTACTGGATCGGTGGAAAAAATTTGACGCGCTGCAGTCGATAAATCGAATATCAATGCTTAGAAATCTGAATTTGTGGAAAACAATTACTGGCGAAACTATTCATTCAGAAACGAAGGCCGTGGTTTTCATGACTTCGAAGTTTGCATCCTTGGTATGCAAAGGGATTTCCTTTACTTTATTTTTCATTGACTTATTTAACTTTTAAGGATTACCGTTAAAAAAAGTTCAATTAGGGCACGATATTACGAATTGTTTTTAATAATGGAACAGTTGAAGGACAATAGAGCGATTGAAAAAATGATTAACCCTTCGTTGACGCACTTATGTTTGGCCACCTGCCATCAACAACCCTTCGGTCGGGTTTTTATTACAAAAAATCAGGAACACATCTTAAACATTTATCGATATGTCTATATAATTCAAATGCGGAAAATATCAAATTAAATCGTTTAAAAAAATTGTCAAAAATGTTCAGTTTTGGAAAAGTGGAGATTTTACTAAAAATTCTTCAGGGTCACAATCATCATTGCATTCCAAAGATGCAAACATCAGCGTCGTTGATGCTTGTACAGCTACCGAACGCAAGATTCGCTCTTGCCGTTGTGAAAAATCTTAAGGACTATATCAAAACAATGTAATGTAATGTTCATACCACACTGTCCATATCATGAGAATATGAAATGCAGCCACTGTCGAAATTACGCGACAGCTAGAGATTCAGATCCGACAACTTTGTATTCAGACCACCGAGGGTGTCTGCATTTGGATCGTCAACGACGTAGGTCAACTGATTATTCGCGTTGCGCTTCTTCACAATTTCCTTTATAGTTCCCATATAGTCGTAGAGGCTGTTGTAACCCAGCCTAAGATAGGGAATGTAATAGCCTGTGAACTTGAAGAACTCGTCTGCAAGAAAATTCATCAATTTCGTGTCTAGTCAGCTCGAAGAATGTCACATACGGTATTGAAATTTGCATTGTTGGAATGGAATGAAAATTCTTGATTTCCAGAAAAAAAAATTATTTCCGTCGTTGTTTAAAACCTTTTTTGAGGCTTTTGGTTATAAATTTTCAATGAGGTTTCTCAAAAATATTTGCGTTATTTTCATAGTGTGAATGTGTTAAAAAATATGGAAATACGAAGAAAAGAAATCTTCGTTGCGTTCCGATGCAGACTTCAATAGCATATGCGCTTTGCTTCTGGTTCGACGCCTCTTTACCGTCCAGTTCTTCCTGGGGTACACCACCCGGTCGGGAATTGATGCACAACTTCAAAATTCTCTTGGTCTCTTCCATGCTTCTCGGCTAGCGCAGGCCAATTGTATTTCGGGATGAAAAACTCCTGCACAGTCTTTGGGCAACTTATGACGCTAAGTCAATGGGTGTGAAAAACGTAGGCTGGATATTGGGTCGAGGAAGTTTCACCCGCCTACGGACGTTTCTGCAAGCGTATGGTAACGTGTGAACATTAGTCTTCCCTGGTGAAAAAAAGATGTAACTCCCTGGAATTGGGTGATTCTCGTCTCACCTACGATATCGAGGACTCTAGACAATCACTTATTTCAACGATTCGTCGAATAAAACTCCATCGAATCTTTTAACGCCTTTTGAGGTTAGAATCCTTCAATCCCAACTTCGTTGAACCTTTCATCGCTTCTTGAGATGAGTTTTATTCAATTTCACACTTCGGTGAATCTTCAAACTCTTTTTGTCCATGAGATCCCTTCAATTTGAACTTCGTTAAATCTTCAAATGCTTTTTGAGGTTAATTTCCGTCAGATTATTTTTGCATTGCTATATTTCGCGCGAATGACAAGTGCGGAACGAAATAAACATGGCAGGAGATAAAAGATCGTGAAAAATTGTGCGATTTATGCAGAAACTTTAGTGCGAATGTTCGGAAGAGAAAAATTGACGTATACTTTTCTTTTTTCTCGTGGCGGACGCTACGATCGTCTTTGGAGTCATAACGATACTAATCGTTTGGTTTAGTTTTCCGTTCCCTATTCGACGCTAATTGTCATAACAATTCTCGTGGTCGATGAAAATGTTCGAGAAAAAGCGAATCGAAGTTGTTGGGGCGAAAAATAAACGATCTGGTATAGCGTACGAATACGGACGATCGTACGACGCTACGAGAAGTTTACACGCGTCGCGAATGTAGAATGATGGTCCAATTGCGCATCGGTACTAATCGTATTGACGCGTACATCCAGTGTGCTCGTTATTAATCGTATTTACATTTATTTGCGTACATTCGCGTGTTCAGTGAGCGATCCATTGAGACGAAGTCGCGACACTTGCGTTGTGCAGAAAATGCGCGCAGTCTCCGACTCGAGTCCAACACAAATACGTACGCTGTATATGTGTAGTACTCGGATGAAATGTCGCATTCCTACATTCATGATAATTCAACGCAACAAATGACCCGCGAAACTCGTGACCGTGTAAAATATAAATAATGACGCCAAGTAATAAAAGAATATTATTTACATCGCCCGAAGATGCTTCGCACGAGTCGCGTTGTTGCGAAACATTCGCCAGATGTCGCTTTAAAAGTGACACCATGGCGAATACAGCAACGAGGCCCTCTCTGTTATACAATTTGCACTTGTGACTAAAAAAAGAATATAGCAACGATTCCACATTCTTTATCGTTCAATCACTTGATACAATTTACTTTTATCGCATAAATACACGATTTCGCAAACCTCCTATGGAGGATCGACTGGAGTGGCTGAAATTTCAGCGGCAATGGCCGTCCCCGAGGGATATTACCAAACGGCTGCTCAATTGACGATTTCCCATGAGGGATTGCCAAATTCCGTACATTTATTCCCTAGATCCTTATTTATCTCGAAAACGCCTGCCATTATTGGAATTCTCGATATCGAAGTTCCATTTAACATATTTCTGTTGAGAAATTCAGTATCCTTCAAAAGCGGAAAATAGACGAGGCTCATTACGGGCATATGAAAGGTCAAAATAGGTTCACGAATTTTGGGACAGGGCTTTCTCATAGGTGGTTAAGCTTTTAAAGAAAAACTACGCTCAAGTTGTGTAAAATTCACTCACGCTTGACGCTTTTTTTGCCCTAAATGTGATTAATTTTATTATATTGTATTAACTATTATTATTATTATTAATTCCTTGAATAGTATTCATTTTATTGAAGTTTATTAACTATTATTATTTTGAATGCCCTAAATATGATTGATTTTATTGTCATCAGATATTACTAATTTGCAAAATTAACGCAACATTCTATGCGTTATCAGTAAACACTCCGCTTGTGATTCCATTGTACAGATTTTCTTTTTCGCATGAAGGATTGCGATCCGCGCCAAAAATTGTCGAACGTCAAATAAAACTTCCAAAAAATTTGCAACCACGCGTACGAAGGAAGGTAACAGGAAACATTTCATTCAAAAGTATCGGAGTGTGTAAACTGACTCACGAGAATAAGCCGAGTGCGATATCACTATTTCGCCCGTTATTTCGAGGATTGAGCGCTCGACGTTCGGTCCTGTACAGGTATGCGTCCACCATTGCGTGCGAAAGAGGGTCTTCCTAGAGGGCCGTGTTCGGCCGGGGGAAGGGCGCGAGGCGCAGCCGCTCCGCAGCGACAGCTGTCGACGATGTACGGAAGGACCCGAACGGCCGGCGATAACGACTGATCACGACTCTTGCTACGCGTAGTGACGCGCAAATCGTTGTAATTTCATGGCTTGAAATTCGATCTACTCAGCCGTTGATCCCTGCCAAACAAGTATCGTCCTTCGTACTCGTAAACACGATCGTACGAGAAACGTGACAGAAGCGTCGAGTCGAACAAGCCCAAGCAAAAAAGTGCGCGAGTGTCCTATTTCAAACAGATCGTAACGCGACCCCCGTCCCCCCAAATGCCACGTCATTTTCTTATGCAGAATTTGTCCCGTGCGCGCGCCATATAGTGCCCCCGTCATTTTTCGCGCTCCCGACAAACGTGATACGTTTCCGCGCAAACACGAATTATCACGCATCATTTTTCCTTCTCTCAAAACGTATATTCCCGTGAATGAGAGCCACAGTGATTAAAAACATCGGAAAAAGGATGAAAGGTTTCACCGCTTGTGCGCCCGCGGCGTTGTGATCAATGCAGCTGCGAACGATAGCGCAACATTTCGAGACTTTGCCGAGTATCGAATGAAACGGATCCCCGAAGAGGGTGAGTATTTACCGAAGCTTCGCGCGCGTGTTTGTCCTGACACGCGCCATCGTGTGCAATCCCCGTCCATATTTTTTTACAATAACGTCGCCGAATTTTACGCTCTTCCCATTTTTATTTATCACATTGTAAAATATGGATTTTCGCAAAAGGCAATAAAACAAAACGAAAAAAAAAGACGGAAAAAAGCTAATGTACCGGGCTTTTTCCGTCCAAGTGACGATACCGCGTGTGTAAGAGATATAAAATATATACGGACGAGTACGAAACTTTTCACGATGCTTGTTGTGCCGCACCGCGTGTATACGCGAGGCCGCGCGCGTCCCCGTCCGTGTGGGTTTTCGAATTGAAAGTTTTTCGCGAGACAGAGGAGATATACGAGGCCGCGGGCGGCCGTGTATATACCGAAGGAGAGGTTTGCAGATGTCATTTATCTGCCGGGGTTGCGCCACTTGAAGCGCCAGGGTAGTTTGTATCACCGAACCGTGAAGTTGGATGTTCTTTCGACTAGTGCAACACAAAGTTTACGGGATTTGTACATATATGTGTGCGTATTTATATACCGGGTGTCCCATTTTAATCATACACCTGATTTATCTCGAAAAATAACGCCCCTATCAAATATTGAGTATACTTCAACTTTTAGGCTTCAACGGTAGACGTGCGAAAAAATGTTGGTTCATAATTCAAAATGGCGACGTGAAGATGGCTGACATATTTTTCTTATGGAAACATAACTTATTTTCACCAAAAAATTTGTCGGGTCAAAATTAACAACTTTTGTAGGATCTTATAAAGTCCATAATTTTTAGGTTAGAACACCATTTTTTTCAATCGAGGCCTCAGGACAGGATGTACTTCGAGGAGGTAAAGTCTTTAACATCCCAAGTGTACGTAGCGTGTGTTTGGGTTTGTTTGATAGCGGAAGTGACGAGCCGCAGAGACCTGATCGTTGTTTGGGTTTATTTAAGTGTTGGTCCAAACCCAAACTGCTTGTTTGGCTTTGTTCGATAAATATGAAATATGAAATATGAATTTCATACATTTTACACCCTCATATACCTTTTTTCGAATTTCTAGCCCCCCCCCCCCCCCCCCCGGCGAATAAAAAATAGTGTTTTAACCTGATGGACTTTACAAAAAAATTGTCCTACCAAAGTTTTTTATTTTGGCCTGACAAACTTTTTGACGAAAAAAGTCATGTTTCCAAAAAAAACATTTTTTACTTTGGACGAACAATTTTTTTTTTCAATGTTTCTCTTCGATCCTTAAAATTTTCCCTACACTCAATACTCAATCGGAGCAGTATTTTTCGAGATAAATCGGGTGTTAGATTAAAATGAGACACCATATACACACACACACACACACACACACACACACACACATATATATATATATATATATATATATATATATATATATATATATATATATATATATATAGGATGTGGTACAGACAGTAAAACAAGAGTTTCCGCGCTTGTTTTGTAATTGCGAATCGCACAAGTCGTTTTTTTTTGCATCTGGTTACTCCTCACTTGTCCTTTGTCCTCTCCCTGGTTTCTCTCTTCGGCGAAGAAGAGCCAGAGGACAAGAGAACACAACACAACAGACGCACAACACTCTCCTTTCGATCCGGGTCTTCTCTCGCTTCTCGGAACTGCTGGCAAACAAAGATTTTTCTCGCTTTCGTTTTGTTTTCTTTTTTTTTCTTTCTCTCTCCCTCTTTCCTAGTTGAAGTGGCTCCGTCCCTCGTCTCGCACTTTGCTCTCGCGGACATTTTGCCTCGAAAGGATCGACGATATCTGAATCCGTAGCAGTGCTGGCCGAATGTGCGTATAGCGAGGTTGTTCGGTTCACACTTTCAGCAGTCCTTGTTGGATAGCTCTTGGCCGCGGGAGAAAAATTGAACGAAATTTACGCCACGCGCGTTCGGACTTTCTTGGAGCCTGGAACGATTATCGGTCTCTCTCTCTCTCTCTCTCTCTCTCTCTCTTCTTCTCTTTCTCTCTTTCTCTCTCTACAGAGTTTCACAGCCTTTTCTTCCTTTTGAATTTGAATTTAATTAAAATGTGTCAGATATTAATTTCGCTTTTTTTGTTGGACGTATGAATTTTTTTCTACGACCCGTGAACTATCGATGAGATTAAAACTGAAGTCGCCATCGTTCGGATGGAAAATCATTCACAATAATCATCGGAAAGTCATAACAGCGACAACACTAATAATAATCACCATCATTAGAACAACAGCAACTACAATTATTATTGTTATTATTACTATTTCTATTCAACGACGATGATAAAAATAATGATCATGAAATAATAATAACGACATTCAGCATAGCATCAACAAAAATTGTTATTATTATTACTGTTAAATAGTAGATGATGATCATAATAATGATTCCAGAATATTTCTTCCTTGAGAGCACTTTGAGTCAGGAAAAGAATCGAAATATTCTACCAGTCAACTTTACAATTGAATATATTTATGACGTTGAGGTTTGCATCGTTGAAATGCAACGAAAATGATTTTCCTTTATTTCCCAAATTTTATTTGGCAGCTTTTAGCTTCGGAAAATCACGCAACATTTTTTAGAAATCTCATCTCGCGATCTACAACCTAAATCTGCAAAGTATGATTTTAGATAATAATGAAAAGAGGAAATTCATAAGGCTTTTCGTTGGAATGCGACGAAAATGATTTGTCCCCCAAATTTCTTTGGGCAGCTTTTAGATACAACAAATGTAAATAATGATTAAAATATTACTTAGGGATATACAACCTGAATTTGTAAAATATGATGCTGGGTAATGATGAAATTCAGAAATTAAAAAGAATTTCCGGTGCATTCCAACGATGCCGTATTCAACCCCATGTATATACACTCAAAACAAAATACAGCCCGACCCTCCCCCCCCCCCCCCCCCCTCGCCAATAAGAACGCAAAAGCCCCCAAGGGGAAGAGTTTTAGAGTGCCCCCACCAGACGCACGCTTCGCGCTCACTGACTCTTTCTGTCTAGTCCAGTCATTACGTACATTCAAAAAAGAAAATGAATTTGCGCTTCTAATTTTTTAATATGTTGTAGGGGATACCTAGAAAAGCTTAACTTGAGATTGTCGACCAAGCTTTCCTAGGAGCTTTCGCCGCCATGTTGAAAAAAGGGGTAAAATTTGTTTCTCGGCAATAACTCGGCTATCCGATGAGATTTCGAAAATTTTTGTAGGACACTTTTTGTAGCTTTCTTTGTGCTCTACAATAACGCCTGAATCATTTTTAGCGTTTCATGCATCGTTATCGAGATATCGATCGATAAAGTCAAAAATTTAGGACATAATTTTTGTTTTTTGCTTTTTTTTTCTTTGGGTCTTAATAAATATGAAAAATTGTGGAATTCAAACTTGTAGAGCATATTCAGACCTACAATTTCCTTCTTGGATTTTTTTATGTTGGACAAAAATTACGATCTCCAGCGCGCCGCAAAGTCGGTGAATCCACACTCAGCGTCGAGCGAGCTGCTCGCTCGGTTGTGTCTGGATGTCGAATCGAATGGGAAATTGTTCAGGAAATTGATGGGATAAAAAATAAGTACATAGAGCAACAAATTAAGGATCACACAATAGTAATTTATTAAACAAATAATTTGTTTGTGCAGTAAAAAATATTATTTTTTTACAATACAAAATAAACAAAACAAAATAAACGGAAAGAAAAATATTTTTTTCTGCACTCGAGACACGAACGATGGACTTTTTTCATGTCTTTTTTCGCTTGGATGGTCCAGGCTGAAGATCTTCGTCCTCCGTAAACTCTTCGAGTTGTTGTGTCTGTTGAAACGCTGGAAATGATGCTGATTCGATGAGAGCATCGTCATCATCATCGTTACAGACATCGTCGTCGTCGTCGTCAAGCAAAATGTCGACTCTGGCGACGTTACTGCATGTTTGCCCACTGCAGTGCATGCAAATAACGGAGCAACTGATTCCCGCTTTTCTGCACCCACAGGCGGCCTCACAATTTCCTTTACACTTACAGGAAATGAGCTTTAATAGTTCAGGCGGAGCGGGTTCGGCGGTGCTGGTGATTGGTTCGAGCCCTCGATTGGTCTGTCGCCAACCCCATCCTTGTGGATCCTTGAAAAATCCGAGCCAGGTTTGAACTTGGAGATACGTCCGGAAAATGTGTTGACGCACAGCGCTTTTGGTTGGCGGGAGTAGTGAGAGGTGATTCACTTTATTCGCTGTCATTGATTTTGCGAAGCGATGGAATCGCAAAATATTTATGGACTTCTCGTGCTTATCACCACCATATAGGGCGATAAGGAATTGCTCTCCCGCGCAAGTGAGAACCTCCGGATCGACCTTTTCTTGTTTGAATAATTCCACCGATGACCGTAGCTCTGGATTTTTCTCGAGAGTGTTAATGAACTTCGACTTGCCGATGTTATAGAAAGATGATGTCGTGTCGCAACCGCTAAAAGCGTGAATGAAAAGAATGTGCTCCAGAACTGACTTGTGTTTGAAACTGTGCGCCCAGAATATCGGAACCCTCGATTTACACTACGCACAGCAAAAACTCAACACGATACGATATACTAACTTGAGCGCGCTCGACGCTGAGCGTGGATTCACCGACTTTGCGGCGCGCTGGAGATCGTAATTTTTGTCCAACATAAAAAAATCCAAGAAGGAAATTGTAGGTCTGAATATGCTCTACAAGTTTGAATTCCACAATTTTTCATATTTATTAAGACCCAAAGAAAAAAAAAGGAAAAAACAAAAATTGTGTCCTAAATTTTTGACTTTATCGATCGATATCTCGATAACGATGCATGATACGCTAAAAATGATTCAAGCGTTATTGTAGAGCACAAAGAAAGCTACAAAAAGTGTCTTACAAAAATTTTCGAATCTCATCGGATAGCCGAGTTATTGCCGAAAAACAAATTTTAAGCGTTTTCCAAGATGGCGGCGAAAGCTCCTAGGAAAGCTTGGTCGACAATCTCAAGTTAAGCTTTTCTAGGTATCCCCTACAACATATTAAAAAATTAGAAGCGCAAATTCATTTTCTTTTATTTGCCTTTTTTTCGGACGAAATGACTGGACTAGTCTCTCTCTTTCTTTTCGGCATGCGAGGTTCTGGATAAGAACAGCCGCTCGAACGAGTTTCAACTCGTAGTCCATGCGCAAGACGTTCTCTGTCGCATTTGTTCTACTTAATGAATAGTTTTTTTTCAATATTATTCATACATATTAGTAACTCAATAATAGTGCATCATCACCAACGATATAAGACGTCACAGAAAAAACGAAAAATAGACTGTTGTTTATGAAAAATAGTTTGTTGTAAGCCCAAACAAAGTCTGTACCGCAAAGTAGTACTAATTCTACCGAAAAAGAAGACATTGAAAAACTCAATTTCTTTAAGACTTCATATTCAATGGAGGAATTTGGCTCCCTCGAAAATATTCCTCCGGTTGAATGCGAAATAGAGTGAAGTGTCTCAAGATGTTGAAACTGAAGAGTCGACGGAAAGTAAATAGCTCATGGCAACGATGTTTTTGCAACCATGCCATAGTAACGATGCATATTATTAAAGGTAAACGTCGGCACATAGCAATAAGAGACAGACTACACGATTTTCCAATGCTATTTATTGCAAATCATTATTAATACGTATACACGAAAAAAAATTGACCTTGTTTGAAAAAAATTGAGTTTTTATCGTTGGAATGCAACGAAAATGATTTTTTCCCCCCAAATTTCCTTTCGTAGAGTTAAGCTACGAAAATCACGTAAAGATTTTTTAGGATTCTTATTTAGCGATCTACAAGAAACTGGCAAGAATTTTCGTTGCATTTCGACGGTTCAAACTTCGACCTCATAGAAAAAAAAAACGAATTAGTGCTCAACGGTATTTCTGGATTTGCCACTTGGGTGCTTCGCTTAGAGTCCGTTGATAACTGCCGCTCGTAAATTCCGACGTTTCGCGAATCGTCCGGGAGAGTCCCCAGCGACGTTGATTACCGGTCGCCAATTCGGATCTTCCGTGTGAGGGAGTCAGGTTTTCGGCGCGGGGTTTGAAGGTTAAGCGATGTAAACAATGGTCTCTAGAGCTCACCCGAATTAACGAACGGGCGACTCACATGTTTTCGTAGATTCCTCCGCACTGGCGAAGCTTCTGGTATTTGGGAAGAAAATATCAAGGACATGTTAGAACGATGGTAAACAGTGATAGAAAAATCGGCAATAGGGTAAACTGACCAGTGAATGGACGAAAGCTGATTTATATTTTAAATAAGTAAAGAATATGAATTATCCATAAAAACTCGAATGACTATAACTCAGTAAAAAAAAATCACAGGCGTTGTCAAAACCGATTCAGTTTAATATCGAATTTCGGCGCCACACGAAAAGAATAGCTTTCATGAGTTATGAGGGTAAGTGTTACTTCCATTACTTAAGATAGATAATTTTTAAAATAAATTCGTGATAATAGGTCAGAATTAGACATTCACTGGTGCTGTATTTTAACCTATTTGCAGTGAATGTACATATAGGACGAAGTTGAAGTTTACGTCGTTGGAACGCAACGAAAATTAACCCTTTTTAAATATTCATTTTTCTCAGCCCATTCAGGCTGTAAAAATCACTCAAACGTTTCTACGTATTCTTTACAGTAATTTTCAACCTCATTTTGCAAAAAAAGTATTTGGATAATGATAAAAATAGAGAAAGAAAAAAGAGGGAAAAATATCGTTGGGTTCCAATGATGCAAACTTCATCATCATATGGGCTCTTTTCTGACAATACTTAAAGTAGAGTAGACATTTTAGCTCATCTTCTGAAAACTGCTAAATTAATTACTGTCAAGAGATGACAATGTACATTTTATTGAATGTTGTCGTAAAACCATTTCATTCGTTTTTAAAAATAATTTTTAACAAAATTTTATTTACTATTTCTCTGTCGACGCAAAGGTTGGTAGTGTTTGAGAATGTCACGTTTAAATCCAAAAAAAGCTTGTGTATTTTCTACGAAATCGTAATAACAAACATAAAACTCGTGTGTCTAAGATTATTATAACTTTTGTGGAACACAAAGATCTCCAAATTTAGCATTCAATAAAAATAAATAATAAATAATAATCCTTTACCGTCCCACATAGACAGTCATGATCATCACGCCGTGCATACCTTTGATGAAGCAAATTTTACAGGATATTGACTACATGTCGTGATGCAAAGCCGTGAACTCATTTAGTATCGTGAATCTACAAAGCATTTTGATTTCAATATGTCGTTTACAAATGCATCATACGTTTGGAGAACGTTGAACTTATATCGCTGTGCTCAAGTGTCCACAATTAATATCTGCAAATTTTACGTCATATGGAAGTCATCCAATGACTTGTGTTGATGAATTCAGTGGGTTAACACTGGTAGTAGACATGCCATGCAAGCGATATGACGGCGATATGCATGTTTGTCAGTGATACATTCGATGAGCGCAACATGACGGCGATATGCGTGTTTCTCAGTGATACATGCTATGACGGCGATGTGCATGTTTTCAGTGATACATTCGATGAGCGCAATATGACGGCGATATGCATATTTCTCAGTGATACATCCCACGAGCACAATATGATGGCGATATGTATGTTTCTGTGATACATTCCATGACTACGATATGCATGTTTTCAATGATACATTCGATGAGCGCAATATGACGGCGATATGCATATCCCTCAGTGATACACCCCATGAGCGCCATATGACGGCGATATGCATACAAATCCAGAATGGAACAAGTAAGCGAAGACACAAAGAAAGTTTACACAAGTGTTAGAATGGTTAGGTAGGTAGCGCGCTCAGCTCTCGAATTAGAAAACGTAGGTTCAAACCGTAGGTAGGTCAAACATTTTAACTAGGCAGGATACGTTTCAATACATTTATCATATATACATATACGTTTCAATCCATTTATCATATATATATGATACATGTATTGAAACTTATCCTGCCTAGTTAAAATGTTTGACCTACCTACGGTTTGAACCTACGTTTTCTAATTCGAGAGCTGAGCGCGCTACCTACCTAACCATTCTAACAGTTGTGTAAGCTTTCTTTGTGTCTTCGCTTACTTGTTCCATTCTGGATTTGTATGCATATCGCCGTCATATGGCGCTCATGGGGTGTATCACTGAGGAATATGCATATCGCCGTCATATTGCGCTCATCGAATGTATCATTGAAAACATGCATATCGTAGTCATGGAATGTATCACAGAAACATACATATCGCCATCATATTGTGCTCGTGGGATGTATCACTGAGAAATATGCATATCGCCGTCATATTGCGCTCATCGAATGTATCACTGAAAACATGCATACCGCCGTCATAGGAGGTATCACTGAGAAACACGCATATCGCCGTCATGTTGAGCTCATCGAATGTATCACTGACAAACATGCATATCGCCGTCATATTGCTTGCATGGCATGTCTACTACCAGTGTTAACCCAGTGAATTCATCAACACAAGTCATTGGATGACTTCCATATGACGTAAAATTTGCAGATATTAATTGTGGACACTTGAGCACAGCGATATGAGTTTGACGTTCTCCAAACGTATGATGCATTTGTAAACGACATATTGAGATCAAAATGCTTTGTACATTCACGATACTAAATGAGTTCACGGCTTTGCATTACGACATGTAGTCAATATGCTGTAAAATTTGCTTCATCAAATGTATGCGCGGCGTGATGATCATGACTGTCTATTTGGGACGTCTATTCACCGGCGGCCGAGTGTCCATTTACTTGTAATTTCGTCCATTCACTGACGAGCTAGTCATGTCGATACTTATTTATCAACTCCTTTTATTTTAAATCTAGAATATTAGAATATTTTTTAAATAATAATATTATATTATATTATTATACTATATCTAATATAATATTAGAATATTATATCAGAATAATTTTTTTTCTAGCATAAAAATAAAAGCTTCCGTTAGTTATAGCGATAAAAAAATTAGTTTTCATAATATTTTCATTTTACAGTCCATCTGAATCCTACAGTGTCGTTATTCGTCCATTCACGGGTCGTTTTATCGTATTAGCCGCGCGGTATGGTGTTGAAGTTTGCATCGCTGGATGGCAGCGAAATCTCTTTTTACGTTTTATTTTTACTATCATAGAGGGTTTGATTTTATAGACTTTTTTAATACGTTTATGTTGTAGATTACTAATTGAATATCTTAAAAAAATGGCTGAGCTATTTTTGTTGGCAAAACATGCCAAAATAAATTAAAGCAATTCCGAAATATTAATTTTCATTGTGTTCCAACGATGCAAACTGCAAATAAAATGCATCGCGCGATGACCCGAGCCAATAGATGACTGGCCGCTCAGACTAGAACTAGAGAAATAAAAAGAATGAAATGAGGAATAGGTATGAGCTTGAAGTTTGAACTATTGAAATGCAACGAAAATGATTCTTTTTTTTAGTTGATGAAATTTCTTTTGGCGCATCTTAGGGATGAACGTGCTTCGACGACTATTAAAAGTTCTTATTTAGAAATCGATTATCCCAATCTGCAAAAAAGATTTTGTAGAGTGTTGAGTACGAGAAAATAAAAATATTTATAAAGAAGAATTTCGGTTGCATTGCAACGATGGAAACTTCAACACCATGAATAGCTTTGGTGGGATGAAAAAATTCAAACTGTGACGAAAGACTCACGTTACATTCTCTCGCTGTCGCCTCGTCCTTGCAATAGTTTTCAGGCCCACCGGAGCATTTTTGCAAGTGTTCGTTCTAAATTGTTTCAAGGAAATACGATAAATTAATGCATGGAGTAGAATTCAGTAGCCGTCTTGAAAAAAAAACAATCCTACGCTTTCTTTTCACAATAAAATTAATACTAGAATGTGTTTTTTAGTTTCTTTTTGAAAAGTTTTCTTGAGTTTCAATCAAGTTTGTAGGTTCAATAAAAAAATAACTTTTATAACAGTACTTTCTTCAGTCGCATCCCAACGAATCGTAGATTTGATCAATTTGTTTTTTTTTTTAACTCTGGGCTCAATTCCGTCAAGTATCAGTGAAGTTATCGTATTTTAAAATGTAATTTCGCGCATAAATATTTCCCGTGCGATTTTATTTGACTTACCAATTTTTTGGAATCGAAAGATTGTACAAGGGCGACAAATAGCACGAGGAACAGTACGAGCAGAGCTTTCAGAGCGACTGTGAATCGGAACATTCGAGAATACATTATAATTATACGTCGACTATAAAAATCATGTGAAAAATGTCGATTGAATTCGTCGTTACTGCAGTTCGAGAGAAGTTCTGTCAATTTAATTGCTAACATTAATTGATTCCAACGACTAATCATATGTATCATATATTTCTTTTATCCTGTACATATATGAATATTTCCGTGATGTATATAACTGTTGAACATTAATATACAGGGTGTCCCAGGTCCCAGGTCATTTTGGCGTCTGACGAATCGTCATCGAATTACAGCGCGAGGTCATAAGGATCGTATTTTTTTGTTTTCACAAATTTTGGCAGTATACATTTCTTTTTTTCAATATCGCTCTGGGTAATACTTTAGATAAGTGACTTTTCCGAAAAATGAGATATTCTCATTTATTGGGTTACAAATTATGACATTCAGTCGGGGGGAGCTGACATTTTTCATTAACAAATTTTTACGAGCAAAAAATGGTTAAAAATAATTTCGAATTTTTTCGAAAACTCAACTTAACTTTGGGGGAGGGGGGAATCAGCTTCCCCCGAGTGCATACCATTTATAACCCAATAAATGAGAAAACAGCAAAAAAATAATTTCCGGCTCATTTTTCGGAAAATTCGCTTATCTGAAGAATTACCTCGCTCTGTGTTCATTTTGTCATTCTGAATTGAAAAGTCCTTAGTCACTTCGATGTCCAACGAACCGTTGCGTCACTATAGCTATAAAGTGCTGGCTGTCAGTGTAAGACGATTGCACTGTGATTTGGCAACGGTCCGTCAGACGCCAAAATGGCAGAGGACTTTTTTGTTCAGAATGATGGCATGTATGTGATACTCGGAGATCGGGCGGTTGATCTGGGACACCCTGTATAGTGTTGGAAATATTCGTACCTACTGTGTTTCAATTGAGATTTGACTTTTCTACATTTTTAAAGTGAGCTATATAAATACAGACAGTTCCATTCGTTGTATTTTTTTATTGTAATTTAAGGGGTTAGGCTACTGTGAAAATGACGAACACTCGTTTGTCGTCAGAGGCAATTTAAATTAAGAGGAAGGTCCGATATATGGTGCAGAAATCGAAATTGAAGGTAAACGATTACAACGATAGAACCGCTAGTAAAACTTTGCTATTAAAAAAATAGTAACTAACAATTTTTACTAACAGATGTCATCTTTCTTCGAAAAATCGATTTGAAAGTTCAAGTGTTTTCTTTGATGATTGAAACACGATAACGAAAAAAAAGGTCGGTCAAGCCTTGGCCAATCTTATCTATTTTTAAAAACTACTCGTTTTTTTTTTATGTCATATCAACCGGATGGCCAAAATCAAGTCTACCGTTGAGCCCCTCACGTTCAGAGGTCCTTTTCGAGATTGTTTACAACTAATTATTAATATTTTTTTTATGAAATTTGGTACACAACTTTATTAATGTACATATAAATAAATGTGCTAACGATGGATCGACCATCTTACTTATTCGTTCAAAATGATTTTTTTTTCAAATCACCCTGATTTTCGAATCGTCACAGTAGCCTAATTCCTCCAAGGACCGTCGAGCGCTTAATCGACAAACATCGAAAGACCCCTGATTTATTTGAGGCGCCGATCTTTACGATAAAAGTTAAATTTCGAAGTTTCCACAATTTAGTACAGTTAGTTACGAAAAATCGTGTCTTCAGTTCGTTTTTTGGTATCTCTCGCTGACATGCCAACTGCATTAATCGACGGTACAATTTCATTGCAATTAGCAATTTTCCACAAGAAATTGCTGAATCGCCAGGCTTCAACATTTTTTCCCCCGAAAATGGGCGCGGTGGAAACTCGTGAAAGCTTCGCAATGGCGCTTTTGGTTTTCTTTTGATTTTGATTGATCGGTAAACGAGCGATACTTTTTTGCGAACTAGTCCGCAAAGTCTAGCCTTTCTTTTTCCCCAACCGAATTGCCATTCACCCTGATAAATTCCAAACGAATATTCTCGTCTTCAGAATGACCTTTTTCGCGAGTGATAAAGTTGTTTTTAAACGTTATAACGACGAAACGTTTCGCTCACCCATGATGCACGGATTTGGAAGGCACACGAAAAAGTACTTTCGATCGTACGGACAGGCCGCTTATATTCGCCCTGAATGCCTTTGCACAGGTGTCACATTGATGTCTTGGTCGTTCAACCGCAAGTAAACGTAAGAACCTATCTTTTCATTACTTTCATAAATGTGGTTTTTTCGTATTTGCAGTTGAGTTGACATAAGTCATTCTCACCAGTCCACTTGAGAACACTGTGAAAACATCGTGAAGGCGATAACGTCGCGTTTTTTACGTTGCTCGATGGGAAAGGCTCGAAAAACGAGTTGACTTTTTTGTTTGCAGCTGGAAATGTTTTTTCGTCAGCTATTATCAGAATAGCTTGATTGCATATTGGCAATAACAGTCCCTGTGATGACGCTGAAGGTTGCTTCATTGGAACGCAACGAAAATTAAGTTTTTTTTTCAATTGCATACATTTTCCTGCCCGGTGGAGGCTGTGAAAATCAATCAAACGTTTTCACGTATTCTTATTAGATTTGTAGACGTTAATTAATGACTTTAGACATTTAGACTTTAGACAACGTAGACATTAATGACCTTAATTTGTGAGGAAAGACTTTCGATAATGACGAAAAAGAGGAAATGAAAAATGAAGACATTAAAATCGTTGCATTTCCAAAGATGCAAACTTCAATACCATGAATTCGTCCCTTGTGGGTGGAATATTTCTCGGACTGTTTCGAACTTTTAGTTGGTGGTCGGACATTTTCTCAGCTATTTTTATCTCGCCCTCTCTCTCTCTCTCGCTCTTTCTCTTACCTCCGTAATTTCTTTCCTTCTTAACAGCATTTTCATTGTTAAGTCCATTCTCATTATCTCTATCGTCCACTTAATTCCTACCTTATCTTTTTTTTTAACAACTGTTTTTTTTTGTTATAGTTATTATAACTATAACAAAACATAAATATACATGCTATATGCATTACTAACATTCATATTATTTTTGCTACTATAACAAGTATTATAATTACTGTTTTTGTTTGCACTGTCTAAAGATGTTGCCAAGATAAAATAAACTTAAGGGGGAATATACCTTTGTGAGGGCAAAATCAAGGGTCATTTTTGACAATTTCTGTAAGAAAAACAAAACAATATTTTTAAATGCGGCTTTTTATACATGTTAGTACAAGTATTAAAGTGAGAGAAAAAAAATGTTTAAACTCATTTTGGAACAAAATGGCGGCGCAGTAGTCAATGAAAGAAAACTCCTTTTTTTCATAGTTCTCTGCGGGTGTATTTCTACAGGTCATAATTTTGAAGCTAGAACAGTAAACGAAAAATATTTTGAAAGTAAAAAAAAATCGTAAAGAAATCAGTCGTAAATCGATCATAAAAATGTTTAATTTCAACTCATCGAAAAAATCCTACGTACCGGACTAGAAACTGGTGTCAAGAAGCTACAGTTAAAATTTCAAGTCAATCGATTGAAAACTAGAGGCGCTACGCATACGCCCGAGTCTCAGAAGATAGTTCCGAGAAAAACGCGTTTAAAGTTTTAATTACTGAAAAATCATGGAAATTTCGTGTTTACCTTTGATCGGTGATGCCGGGACCATACAATAAAACCTTTTGAATATCATTTTTTGATAGTTAAGGGACCTGGTGAGCCAATAAAAAAATGCAAAAAAAATGTATAAAGGTATATTCCCCCTTAATCAAGCAATCAATCTCGTCTCTCTCCCTCTCTCCCTCTCTTCCTCTATCTTGGCTTATTGAATATACATATTCAGTGAGAAACAGAGAGCTGAGCATCGATGGATGCTTACTCTAAACTACAATTCTTTTTTTGTCCGAAAATGATTTACTGTTATCCAGATAAGTTTCCGAATTCCCCACGTTAAGTTGTGAAACATCACAAAATAAATATACATAGGATTATAATAACTATTTAATAAAATGATAATAAATAATCAAACGTACGCATAATTACGAGAACACAGGATATATATATAAAATACAGTTTTACGGGAGGCTCAAAAAGGATAACAGTTCTTTTTCAACCAACGATTGCTTGCGGTTATTTTTTTCCAATCATTTCTCGATTATCCCACATTTTTTTCGATTCTTAATTCCCATCGTATTATTCGTCCCCTCGGGAGCGTGATTTCCATCAGCGTGGGCATGCCAGCACTGCTTAAACCACCATCCTGAAATCCCTTTCTCGACTTTCCTCCTTTTTTTCCCGGCCGTTTTTTCATCCGAGGTTTTTCGCACAAGATCAAAGGTACGACCCGCAGGCTCGGGCTCGGAGATGTACTCTCATCGTACGAAGTATGGTACAGAGTACGTGGATACGCATACAGGACCTTCCAGGTCTAATCGAAATCGAAACAGCTTATTATCGGGCTTCTAACATTTTTTTTGTAGAACTTCATTTTTTGACGAATGAAACCACGCCCATTTTCATCCTCGTATTTTACTCATAATCAGATACGAATTATCGCGGTTATTCTTCTTACTTGACGTCCGCACGAATTTAGGATAATGCTTTGCCTCGTTTGATCATATCGGCACGAAATTCCGCGGGCTTCGTTTCCTTACGTATTCAAGGTCGTTACGAAAGATCGCGGTGGATTTTTTTTTCTTTCTTGAGGAGGGCCTCGCGTTTCAGCGATTAATGATATGGATTACTAATTTCATTGTAGACGTAGATGTGTTCGATAAAAGCGTAACTCCGAAGGTTCTAATCGTTGAGCTGCATCATTTTCGAGGACATTTTTTTGGATTGTCAACTTATTTGAGTTTCTAGGGGAAAAAGAGTTTCTAGAGTTTTTAGAGGAAAAAATCTGGGAATGTCAACTTGTTTGAGTTTTTTGTGAAACGCAAACTCAAATAAATTTCGCTGCAGTGGATATCTCATGAATACATTTTAGATGTGTTAAGGCGAGAAATCCCTTTAGAATTTTCAAAAAATCGATTTTTTAATACATATTTCAAAAGTATGGTACCCAAAGAACATACTGACCAAAGGAAAACTCGAAATATTGAATAGTTGCGGAGTTATCGCATATAGTCTAGAGCGCGGGGTAAGTCACTACAATTAATAGTTTTCACATTTTGAAACTTTAAACGCGATTATCTCGAAACTACTTTTTCAAAAATTGTTTGTATTGTAGCTCAAAAAGTTATCGACCGATTTGAATGAAATTTTGCGAGGTTACTCTCAGTAATATTATCGGAAGGATATTCCTAAAGTTTGAAAGGTAACGTGTAAACAAATAATTTTTTTGGGGTCAGATATGTCGAAAAAATGCTCGAAAATTCGAACTTTGGAGTAAAAAGGCTCCCAAATTTTCAATTTTGCACTTTCATCATTTTGTAGATATATCCTTCCCCTTAATACGTCAGTAAACGAATGACACATATTGAGTCTTTTTGAGATCAACAGAAAAAGGGGGACAACTGCAGCACTTTTCGATATCGCGGAAAACAGGTGTCCGAAGACCCTTAATAACGCCGACATTTTGTTGGTCATCCCAAAAAAAAAATTTTCTTAACTTGACAGTTACAATAAACACATGTCCAAATTTGAAAATGATCAGATTATTTTATCGCCTCTAAAAAAATCCCCGAAAAATACCTATTTTTCACACTCCTAAAGGGATTTCTTGCCTTAAGAAGTTAGTTGAAATTGTACCTAGTGGACATTCTTGAAAACATAATGGGACTACAAATAAGTCTCCGCCGTTTGACAAAAGATGGCCCCACCAGGAGGTTATGGTTGAAATTGTCAGATGTAAAACGTCATATCGTAAAGTTGGACATCTGGCAAGACCATAACCTTGAAATATTAGCGATTTTCTATCAGCATCGCATAATTTTTTTTCGTGCGAAAATGTCGAGTGTTGAGCCGAATAAGCGTCATTTGCGGGAACTTTTGATTCACTTCTTTAATTTGAAGAAGCCTGCAGCTGAGGCGCATCGATTGCTTGAAGAAGCATATGGTGAGGCTGCTTTAAGGCGTTACCCCTACTTGTAGCACAAAAAAAGGCTTTTTTAATGAATTTTCTTAAAGAGAACTACAAAACTTTTTAATCGATCAATATACCATCTTAAAGAACACATCTTGAAGAACTTTCAGTAATTTTTTTATTGAAAAATATTACATTGTTTAGTGGCAAATGGCCGTCAATGAAATTATGTTTTTATATACACGGGTTGCGCTGACCAACATTGCGGCGAAGTGGATCATCTGAAAAAAAAATGCGGATGGATTTAGTCAAATATAAGTATAAACTAGTCTTTAATCGAAGGATTTTAAAAAATATTCATTTTTCACAAAATGGCGGACAGTCAAAGTTAATGGTTCGATTTTAACGAAAAAAAACGGCCGTTTTTTGGCTATAAAACGGCCATTTTTTTCGAAAAAAAAAATCGAACGATTAAAGACTACATTTTTATGTATTAAATAAGCCTGCAAAATTTCAAGAAGATCGGTTCATTAGTGTTCGAGTAATCTTGGTCACCGACTTCAGAAATGGCATTTTGAGAAAAACGCGTTTAAAGTTTCAATTTCAGTTCTTCAATTCACGGATTCTTCTCTTTCAACGCTCATATCTCAGTCAATTTTGTTCGGATCGACTTGAAATTTTCAGGACATATTCTCAGATACTTATACTTCAAAAAAATGCAATAAAAAATCGATTTTTTCAAAATCGCAAGTGGGGGTAACCCCTTAAGTGAGAGAAGTTGTCGTGAGTGGTTTCGAAAGTTTAAGAGCGGTAAGTTTGACGTCGAAGACAAAGAACGTAGCGGAAGGCCGAAAGAGTACGATGACGCGGAATTGAAAGCATTATTGGAGGCAAATTTGTGCCAAACGCAAGAAGAACTTGCACTTACATTAGAAGTGACCCAATAAGCAATTTCAATTCGAATAAAACATAAAGTACCGTTCTTTCACAATAAAAGTCCATTTTTTCGTTAAAAATAACGGAGACGTACTCGTACTCCTAATAGATTTTTTATTTTCGATGGATTCTCAAAATGTCACATTTGAAAAATATATCGCTTAATTTTGGACGTTCACAGTGGTATTAGTCCCTAGGCAATTCCCTCGATCTGCAGTGAAAAGTCTCGCGCCTTTCCGTGGGTATGAGTATTATACGAAAGTTGGGCACGTCTCGGGCGCGCGAAACTGCTCGGAGTCCGGTGGACGTTTGAACGAGTCACGGGGGTCGAAGAGCGGTACAGCGTGTGGAACGTTATTACGAGCGTTCCTAGGCGTGCTCGCTTGTAATATAATGAAAAAGGGCGGTAGTGAAGACAAAGAAGAAAAAAAAAATGAATGCGAGAGTCCCGAAACTTTTCACTCTCATCTCTCTTTGGAGCACGTGACTAACAAACCGTGAGATTTGCCCGGTATATAGTCGAGCTCTTTTCAGGATTATCCTCCCGGAGGAAAAAATGAAGGTCGCGAATTTCGCCGGGATTCACTCTCGCGGCCTCGGTGTCAGTTCTTTCATCCCTAGTAGTACCGCAACTTTATGTAATTCCTGCTGCCACCTGTCTACCGTGCACTCACTCACATGCCCACACATACCCACATAATTTATACGCAACTCTTTCGAGAGCCATGCAGGAATGACGACGGAACGAGGACGAGAGAGAAAGAGCTAGGGAGAACAACATTTTCCGGGTGCGAGTTTTTTTTTACGGTAATGGAGCAGCGAACCGAGTAATTAACAAAGGATTTCACTTCAAAGAGTGCACATGTCTAGCTGCCCGGTTCCATGTGGCTCTCTCTCTCTCTCTCTGCAAGAGAGGAAGAGGGGGGATGGAATAAAACGAGTTACTCGAAAAGGACTCACCCAAAAAGCTTTACCCTCTTCCGTTGCTTCAAAAACGACCCACATATGCCTATTCCAGGGGCAACTACATTATTGGAACATAATTATCGATAGCGTTGAACATAATTGCCGTTGAAATGCAATGAAAGTTCATTTTTATTTTTTTTCCTTCCATTTTTATTATTATCCAAAATATTTTTTTACACACTTAGATACCTGATAAGGAAAGACATCCTGCATCGTTGGAACGCAACGAAATTTTTCTTCTTCTGAATGCAATTTTTTTTGGAAGATTGAAGTTGCGGTTAACTTTTATAAAGATCTTCATTAGAGACCTGCAACCTAAATTTAGCGGAAATGCTTTTGGACAACAATAAGAGTGAAGAAAAAATAGAACAAAAGAGAATTTCCGTTGCATTCTAATAACGTGAACTTTAACAGCATTATGAGGATCATAAAAACGTCTGTACGATATTTCAAATCTAGTGAAAAATACCTATCACATTTCAACGATGTAAACTTCTACGTCGTAATGACCTGACTAGAAACATTGGTTACCGATTTTAGTCGCCAGCCAACTTTGCAGGCCAGGAGTTGAAACAATTAGCTCGTTTGGAAAAAAAATCGTATAATCTATTGTTATTGAAAGATCGAGAATAATAATAATAATGATAGTTTGAGCCGAGCACTATGAATTTGGAATGTCCTAGATCCTTCCCAAGGTCCTAGATCCTTCCCAAGAACAAGGATGACATTGAAGTTTGCATCGATGGAATGCAACGAAAGATAACTCTCCTTTAATTGCTTCCATTTTCTTTCGCTGACAGAGTACGAAAATCACTGAAATGATTTTTCCTATCTTTAGTAGAAATCTACGACCTTAAAAATTGAATAGAAATTTGGGTTATGATTAAAATGAAGAAATAAAAATTTAAAAAAACAACGATTTCCCGCTGTATTCCAACGCTGCAAACTTCAGCGCCATATCTTTGGCATTTTTTCAATCATATTGAAGTTTCCATCGATGGAACGCAACGAAAAGAATTTCATTCTAATTGCCAATTTTCTTTGGCAGAACAAAGGCACGGCGAACTTTTTTGAGTTCCTCATTAGAGACGTATAACCTAAATATATCGAGAACGATCGAAACTTCAACAACACAGGACAAGGTAAGCGTACAAACAAAACCTAAACCAATAGGTCGATCAAACGGCTCTGGTGGTGCTTCGAGTTAAGCAGCGTTGTGCAAGGCCGATACTCGGAGCGGTGACCGCTCAGCCGTGCACTAGCTGGCGCATTAACCAGCCGGCTGAAGGCCAATACTTCTTAGACGTTGGTGTAGATACTTGAGTAAAAAAATCTGTGCATCGGAATTTGTGTATCAGAAAATAAAAAAAACTAAAAGGTTCGCAAACATCATATTCGAATATATATATATATATATATATAAAAGGCAAATTCCTGAGTGGCTCATAATCGCCTAGCCCAAACCGCTAAACGTAGAAACGTGAAATTTGGAGAGCATGTTGATTTTATTACGTAGGCACCGTTCAAGAAGGGATTTCTCAAAATTCAACCCTTAAGGAGAGAAAAGAGGTGGCAAAGTTTGCATAGAAAATTAAAAAACCTGGTCAAAAGATTTAATTGAAACTTAGCATTAATGCTCTTCAACACAATGAATAAAATACGTATTTTAGCGTTTTTCGAAATTCACACCCTAAACGAAAAGGGGTGGCGAAGTGTGAACCGAAAAAAATTGGGTTAAATTTACTTGAAACTTTGTATACCTGCTCTTAGACACGATTAATGAAATTTCAGCGTTTTTGGACATTTAATCCTCAAGGGGAAAAGGGGGTAGCAAAAATTGTATGTTAAATCATATATTCAATCGTATATAAATGCTGAGTTTCATGATATATGGAAAAATAGCTGATTTTCATGATGTTTTTTAACGGGAAGGTTCCTTTGCCATCTTTTAGACTTAGAATATATTTTATTACTACTTTTGGCTGTTACGTGATATTTTATTTATCGAACATTAAAAATGGCAGAGATATGGCACGCTACGCTTTGAAACAAAAATATTGTATTATCCGAAATGGCTGCTACATGTTGCAATAAGAAAATACTTTTTTTTCATTTTCTCAAACATTTAGAATCATAGTTTAGACAATAAGGTTAGAAAGATCTAAACCAAATTTCTTCAGAATCGGTCGATTAGTTTTTTAGCTATACGTCACGCCGGTTCTGAAAATGCAGTCTAGAAGGCCGTGCCATACCTCCACTATTTTTAAAGTTTGGTAAACAAAAAATATCATGTAACAGCCAAAAGTAATAAAACTCATCCTAAGTCTCAAAAATGAGGAAGAAATATTCTCTTTCAAAAAGAAAAATCGCGAAAATCAGCAAATTTTTTCCTCGCCTAAAAATCTCCCCCCTTAATAATCGATTAAGTCGGTTATCTTAGATTCGAACATTTTACAATTTTTCCGGATTTGCGTCACAAATTTTTGTCGCACATAATTTCCACCCGCGAATTTCATAAATTCCACTGGCAAGTCATACGTGCAGATGTATGGCCCTTCATGCGCGACGAATCCTGTGAATCATACGAACATTCGTATTTCGGCTGTACGAGAAAGACCGAAGGCAAGAATAATTTGGGCTGCGGTTAAGGGGTGCCTGGGGTGGCCTGATTACTAGGACGGCAAGAGAACCGAGTCGAAAAAGTACTCGAATACCACGTGCAGGAGTGATCATACACTCGTGCGACTGGAACAATGAAGGCCTTGATTGCAGTAGGGCACACACGACATATCGCGGGACAGTACATCGGCAGGGGCGGCGGCAGACGACGACGTACTGTCCCGGAACACATCCTCTTTCCCGTACTTGCCCGTGTGCTCTTTATTATGCTCTGTGGAGTACAACGCGATACGTTTCTCCCAAGCGCGCTTTTCTCAAGGCGCATCAGCCTGCTCGGCAGCGGGGCTAATAACGTATCTTTTCATTCTGTCGCACCGCTGTCCCGATTATTTCCCGAGCTCGTCGTACACGGGAACAAAACTTCGCGCGAATCGCTGTCACGAAAACTGGAACACTCTTGAAACGTAACGCTCTCTCGCCTTGAATACACACGTTTTCAGCTAAGTTACGAAACGCGACCGCCGAAAAGGTGCGAAGAAGACTATTGCAGAATATTCCGTTCTCGGGTTGTGCCGGTTATTCGCTGTTTTTTTTTTCGATGCGAATCAAAGACTCCCTGCAAACGAGCCGGGTAAGTGTGAATACAGAAAACATGGTGAAAATTGCATCGTTGGATCGTAATGGAATTTTTCTGGCGCTTTGGGCTCAGGAAAAGGGAGGAAGAATTTTTAGGTTTTTTAAAGCCCAAAACCCGGTATTTTTTAAATATTGCCTTATACGCAAAATAAAGAAATAAAGTAGAGAAAGTTATTTTCGTTGCGTTCCAGGTATGCAAACTCCGATACCATTGAATATTGAAGTCACCACGTGTCGAGTAGTTTAGTATATTGAGTAGTAAAGTGCTCGTTTAGTACTCAATAATCAATGCACCAGCAGTTTAGTACATTTTTTAGTACATTGTTGAACGACGATTGTTGAATAAAAACAACAAGCAAAATAACGTCTTATATTTCAATCGTTTAAACAAATAATATCTACTTCGATTTGTATACATACACGGGTAATTAAAAACGTATAATTTATAGCAATTATACGTATATGTGGATATTAATATAATTGGGGATTAATCAACAACAATTACACATATAGTTAGATAGTAATGTAATTGGGGATTAATTGATAGCAATTACACATATAAGTAGATACTGATACAATTGGGAATTTTTTCCAAAATCGTATCTTAATAGGGTAGAAATGGTGAACATTGCTGGCCATCGCTGTCCCATCATAAATCGTGTATCATACATGACCATGAAGTTTGTATCGCGGAATGCAACGAAATATTTTCTCCCCCATTTTCCAGATTTCCTTTGGCAGGCCCAAGCTCTGAAAATCAGGCGAGCATTTTTTAGGATCATCATTCAGCTGTCTACCCCCTATAAATCTACAAATTCCGATTTTCGGTAATAAATAAACAAGAGATTGAAAAGAATTTTCGTTGTATACGAACAATGCAAACTTTAATGCCATGCATCATGACTACGTGTTCATAAGTTCATCTCGACATCTTAAATTTTCATAGAGTTGCAGCGTATAAAAGATATAGCTCCTAAACCCTATTTTTCGATGTTTTGGGACAATTTAAGCGTTTGCATTGAAATCTGAAAAGACAAAAATTGCCCCAAAACGAAGCTTTCTCAACGGGAGAGCAACGAATCAATCAAATCAACTGGTTTTTCGATAATTTAACGACGAATCTCCGGATGGAAACTCCGTTTCATTTTGGCGGAGTGTTCTCCGCTTGATTCCACTGTAGTCTGAGACCTGACGGATTTACTCATTGTTGAGTATATGAAGATGTATCGAATTCGAGCGCTGTTCGTACGCATCTCGACCAGTTTGTCTTCATCGGGGTGGAATGAATTACGCTTGATCAACACGTTTCTCTCCATCACCGCCGTTATTTGCCATCACGGGCGTTCCCGAACGGTGTACACGCACAGCGAATCGGCTAGACCACGGCGGACACAGTACACCCCGGTTGTTCGTCAATCGGTGCGATATAGAGAGGCCGTGGACGAGACGGGGAGCGAGTGAGACAAGAGGCGAAAGTGTACGTGTTATTTCATGCGTGTGTGTCCCAATGGTCCTCACGACTCTTGATTAGACTCCCGCCAGCCAGTTTGTCCGTGAGTGGGTGGGTTATATATTCGCGGCTTGCAAACTGTCAGGCACCATATCCATCCTTCTTAATGGATTCTCCATTACTCACTGATCAAGACTATGAGAAACAAGGGTTTACTCGCCTTCGGAAGGAGGAGCAGAGGGAACATGCACCTAAAGTTTTCATCGTTTGATTTCAACGAAATTCTTTTTTATTTAAAAAAAAATTCAATTAATATTTTTCGGGTACATTTTGACTCCAGAATATGAGTAAAGGCTATACAAAACGTTCGCAGTTTTTTTTCTTTGCGACATAAAATCTGAGTGCCTACGAAAAGCCACTAAAAGGATTAGCAACGATTTTACACTTCCGGAACCCATTCTTATCGAGGGTTGGTAGTTGGAAAAAATCGTAACTCCGACGATAAAGGCGTAGTCAGCTTTTTCATTTGCAGCAGATAAAAAGATCGTAAGATAACATATTAGCTGGAGCGATAAGTTCAGGCATGAGTATTAAACGTAATATTGTTCGCATTTCTTTTAGAGGAGCAAAGAAACCAAAGAGGATGATAGTAGACTACTTTTGCACATGGTCCTATGAGCATTGGTCCGTTTTTTTCATACATCTTGTAGCCCGTTTTCGAGGCCAATTTATATTTGCCAGGCTGTCAGACTCCAGAAACATCATACGGTTGAAATGACATACCTCCAAAAACTCTTAACTCGGAAGTGTTGTATTTCCAAAATATCACTATCCAGAAAATTGTGGCGCAGTAACGTTCAGGCAAAAATGTTACCACTAGCAGAAGGCACTGATGACGTCTTCCAATTAAATAAAAAGTGTCATCTCCCAAACGTTCATAATTTTCAATCTTTGGGGTGTTGCTTTCAAGGGATTGAAACTTATTTGTCGATGCAGCAAGCGTACCGTGTTGCATCGACACATGAGGTGAAAAACGTCGATAAAATACTCTATACATTGAAATCTAGGACATTTGACTGATGTGACTTTTCATTCAATTGGAACTTGTGCCATCCGTTGATAGCTTCAATTCCACTATTAGTAGCACTATTAGTGCCAATTCCATTAGTGCCAACGGATGGCACTAATGTTCCGTTCAATTGGAACGTTAGTGCCATCCGTTGATAGCTAAATCGATCTAGACGGTAAGGGCTAGCATCCACCAAAGCGGATCGGAGTGGAGCTACGAACAATCAACTAATCAACCGTTGTATTCATGTCCATCGAAGCTGAACGGAGCGATTCTATCGGTTGCTCTTTCCTTGGTTGCGGCGGATGATGGCTCGAAGGCGCCGGCATTTTCCATATGGTGACATTTCGGGAATGTAACATTTCTGGAGGGTGACGTTTCTAGATTGTGATACCTACCATATTTAAGTATGTATGATTGTATGAATGAGGATTAACCATGAGGGGTGTCCTCAACCTCTACACCTAAGTGTCAATAGAATTTATCATGGAATTTTCAATTTTGGTTCCACAGAATCGACTTATATATCTCTCCTTACGTGAGTCACTGTAACTAATCCTACAATAGTCAATTCACCCCTAAGTGGTTTTATGGTCTTAAAGTTTGCATCGTTGACATGCAACGAACATTCTTTTTTATGTTTTTCTTTCCTCATTTTTAGTATTTCACGAAATCTATCCTTGCAAATTGAAATTCCAGATCTCTACATAAGCGATTTAAAAAATTATTGAGGGTTGTCGTAACGATGATTTGCCGAAAGAAATTCGAGCAATTGAATAATAATAATTTTCGTTGCATTCCAACGTTGGAAACTTAAACCTCATTTGGCTTTCCATATTGATCATCTCCGTTGAGATTGGCACCTGTAGGCATTACCGCATTTCTTAATCCGGCATCGTCAAAGCTTCCCCCATTTCCTCGATCGCCTGCTTGGATGACATTGAAGTTTGCGACGTTAGAATGGAACGGAAATTAATTATTTTTCAACCGCACACATTTTAATGGGCCGATTCACGTTTTCAAAATCACCCGAAGGTTTTTACGTATTCTTATTAGAAATGAACGACCTCAATTTGGAAAAAAAGTGTTTAGATCGTGGGTGCCCAACCTCTTCAGCATGCGAGCCAAATTCAGCAATGATATTTCCCATACTCCCATGGTAATGTTATATGATACTAACGCCTCATGATGTAATGTTATGCTGGTGATATGTACAATAAAAGTTAACATTTATATTAATTTGCCCCAGTTCCGCGGACCACAACACGATCCCGGGTTGACTACCTATGATTTAGATAATGATAAAAATTAAGAAATAAAAAATGAAGAAGTAAAGATCGTTGCATTCCAACGATGCAAACTTCAACGTCGCCTGCTTAGTGCGTCGCTTGTCAAGCGTGGTGATCACTGAATTCAAGAATTCAAGCACCGCATCGAATTACGATGTTGACGTTTGCATCGTTGGAACGCGACGAAAGTTAATTTTTCTTCAATTGCTCACGTTTTTTCGCCGGTTTAGGGTCCAAAAATTACCCATACGGTTTTCCTTATTTTCACCAGCGATCCGCGATCTGGAGGAAAACAAATGACAAATAACGATAGAAATGAAGAAATAAAAAGAAAATAGGAGAGTAGTTTCATAGCAGTCCAACGATGCGACCTTCCACACCATATCGACTTTCATACATATCAACGCGTCATACGTCTCATGAAGGGTTTGATTTTGAAGCTTCGAAGCAATGTTTTACCGCGTATGAAGATTTGGACACTGATGTACATCTGGAAGGGTTAGGTACAGCCACGGGTACGCTGATAGTCAACATTGCGTAGATATAACAGGCTAAAAATATACCCTCCCCTCATGTATACGACTGTGCGTGGGTGTCCATCAGCCGGAACGAGATCCGCAATAACGCGCATCGGGCAAACGATAATTTAACGGTGGAGGAGGTGAGCCAAGCTCGAAACGCTTCGTTGGCAATTGATTCGAAGCTCTCGGTTACTCGGCGCGTTCCTCGCGTAATTCAGATAATCTGAAAGGTAATTCATTGCTTTTGCTGTGCACTTGTATATACAATGTGTGGGCATATCCAACGTACACCCGTGTAACAATGTTATATGGCGAACGACGCACCGACGAAGCGACGTATAACCATCAATTACGGGTCCTCTCACCCGCTTGCTCTCTATCCCCCCATCCCTCGCGTGTCGCGAGAGAAACTCGCAGAATTTCTAGTCTCTTTGCGCGAATGGAACAAGAGTCCTAACGATGCTGCTACACCGGAAACGCACAGACATCGAGTTATGGTCTCTCAATGATCTATCGCAGCTCTCCGTGACGTATCTGCAGGATGTTTGGGAACATTCAGAGCGGCCCAGGGATAACGCCAATCGTCCTCATCCCGAACAGTCCAATATAGTCGATAACGCGTTACAATTCTCTCTTTCGTCGGCACATTACGAGAATCGAAATAACGGCGAAGAAACAACAGCCAAAATAGGGTCTTTCTGACAACTTTTTACATTCAGTTGCAATGGAAGAAAAATTTGCACGAGTCGGAAGGTTAATTAAGGATGTTGAGTCCCAAATCGCAAATGATGATAAAATTCTGAAAATTTGGTATGTTTTTGTATGAAGTATTTCATAGGTCGTGTAAAAATTTCACGACAATTAGGAAGCTCGTTATTGAACAATTAACATTCACAAATTAAATGCTGCCTTATGGAAACTGATGTAACTTTGCAATAAGTTTTTTTTTGACCTCTCAATTTTGTGATATCTACAATATACTGAAAGCAAGGGAAACAAAACGAAGTTTATTGATACATTTTTTTTAATTTCTTTTAAAAATTGTTCTTAACAAAATGTTAATTTTTTAATAACGAGCTTCCTAATCGTCGTGAAATTTTAACACGACATCTTAAATACTTCATACAAAAACATACGAAATTTTCAGAATTTTCTTATCGTTTTTTATTTCAACCCTTAAGGAGGTTGAAGTAATGATGATAGAATTGTGAAAATTTTGTATGTTTTTACATGAAGAATTCAGGAGGACGTGTAAAAATTTCATGACGATTGAGAAGCTTTTTATTGAACAATTAACATTAACATGTTTCACAGGGACACAACATCCTTAAAATACTTAACGTAAAAGCGTTTCATTCGAATAAATCAAACAGTTGTTCAATCTGCAGCTCTGATACTTTCAAACGTTTCGAAACTGTTGTGTGATCAGCTCTCCTAACGATTCTTTCTGTGGTGAGATCAACTTCTGATGATTCTTTTCTTTCTCCAGTTTTCATTAAGTCATGCCTCCAATTCAACACATTAAAATCATTCTTTTTCAAGCGTCCAAACCAAACGCTGCGTGCTGTTTCCGGCAGGACATGGTAGCCGTAAGTCTCAACAAAAATTCTGTCTGCTTCAGCTGCAGATTTTTCAAAATAAAGTAGTGCAGTAATATTCCCCGCAAAAACTCTTGTTTGGCACGAAGTTTGACATGTTCAAAATAGTACTAGCGGATTGAGTAATCAACAGAAAATCTATAAATGATCGAATCTGAGAAGGGTAAAATATAATACATTTAGGTATAATAATAAACATGATAAGGAAAATAATTATTTGAGAAGTGTATGTGATAACTGAGTGTCATATTATGAATATAAAGTATCAAAATAGCAATCAGATTTGACTCGAGTTGTCACAGGCCGCCATTTCATAATTCTGGCAATATCCGTGGCAACGATGTACTCAGGTGCTTTCGATAAATGTCAAGTGTGCGTTTGTTTACCGTATGTGTAAGCGTGTGTTTGTAATGTGTGTGAAATGTGCATATCGTAAAGGGAGAGACGACAGACGCGGCTAGCGGGCGCAAAAATGAGTCGATCCAATCGCTAATATCTGCTCAAAATCTCCCGTAACCTATATATTTTCCATGGAACATACGTGACCGCGTGACCGCTTTCTCGATATTTATCGCTTTTCAAATAGCTCCGATCTAATCGCGAAATATTATTATTTCTGTTCCAAAGTTTGATCCGCACGGATTCTCTATAAGGTGCGGGTGGAATGCATTGATTTCGTCAATTAATTACTATTGTATTTAGCCGGCAAGGCATGCAGAGTTTTCGCGGACGTCATTCTGTACGTCTATACTACAGCATAAAAAAAATCAATTTTCTTTCTAATGAGAAGGCTCGTGCACATACTACCTTAACACTGTGAGAAAAAAAAGTTGTTTACACTTCGGCGAAATGATATACACTGAATTTCGAGCTTGCTTAAAGTACTTCTTTATAGATGCGTTACCATGTTAAACTACACGCACGCAGTTCTGGTCACGCCATCTGTTGGAAAACGGCGAGAACTCATTCAACGTCCTAACAGATCAAAAAACAAACTCTCTCGAAATGCGCTATAAAAATTTGGTTGATTTCCCTCTGCGTAGCGAGGGAAGCGTTGATAAAGCTTTTCGGGAAGAAATTAAATTGAAAATAAAGAATTCTGATAAAAGGGTAGAAAAAAACAGTCGTTAAAACTCGATCGTTCACACGAAAAAAAATATATATATATACATATACATGTATTCGGATGATGGCGACTCGGTCGGTATGTCCTCTCTGTTTTTTTAACGCACCAACTGGTCGAGTGCGTAGGCGGTCATGGTATGAGAGCATGTCTGTTTTAACGGGAAGTTCGATCCACGGCAGGTGGATTTACGAGGGCCATCTCGACGAGGAAATTGCTCGGGATCAAAACTCGGCACTGCCAACGAGTTAGAGCATTCAGCATCCCTGTCTACTTCTATCTCTCTCTCCCTCTCTCTTGCACGCGCACATGCAGATCGATCACAAATCCGAACCAAATCTACTTCGCAGAATTCGCGTAATAGTTCGCTGTGGGTGACGACGAAACTCCATTCCTGTAAAGTAAATGTACCGCTGGCTATCGGTACATCTGGCTATTTTGAGGTCGGTCCATTTTTGTTCAACGAATCGTTGCGTTTGAACAGGGTGGTCCTTAAAATGACCTCCATAAGGACAAGCTTACATTTAACTGGCGGTGATTGTGGCCACATTGGGGTTCACATAATGCTGTGTATAGAGACAATTGGATATTATCATATTTGGTCTCCACGTGGAATACCTTCAAAATCATTTCCCCTCATATGTGTATATGTATAGAGCGAGCCGAAACTCGCTGAGGAACGACACTCGAAGCTCAATGGTAGTTGGGCATAATGATCGAACGAGCTTCCTTTGCCATAACTCTGTCGATATGCATTGAGCGGAAGAGACTAGCAAACGAGAAATAAAGAGCTACATTTCCGAACATACAATTTTGATGAACCCATTGACAACCGTAATCTCTCAAATTTAAATACGACTGACAGATATATTTAAGAAACTGTCGAGATTCAAGTAATGTTCGATAATATTCAAACTTGATTGTGATTTTTTTTTAACAAAGCGGGATTCGTACTTTGAAAAATTTGATATCGTGCTCTGGGGAATTTCGATAGCGAGGGAGGGAGTGAGGAAACGTCCTTACCGTTTTTTCTCCACTGCCAACTTTGTGTCGAAATTGGGATCAAGAGAGAAAGAGAGGGGGAGAGAGAGAGAGAGAGAGAGAGAGAGAGAGAGAGAGAGAGAGAGAGAGAGAGAGAGAGAGAGAGAGAGAGAGAGAGAGGCGCGAAAAACCCCGAGGTCGAAGCAATCTGGAATGAGTCGAAGTTCTCAATGGTACCAAGTTTTTTGGCTCTTTCGCGTGTTCCGGGATGTTAACACCGCGATCTCACGAGCATAATCGTTTGGCGAGCTTCCCAATCGGTAACACGAGACTATAACATTATGAGCGCGCGGATTGGTGTAATTCAAAGCAAATGGAATGATTGCAAGTTTTCTTCGCGCGAACCAACCACTTACCGAAGTCTTCCCATATTCAGTTGCAAAGAAAATTTCGCGGGTTATCCTGTTCTATCATTTGCATGTTGAAACGGCGTTAAAAAAAATAGGTTGCAGAAAAAACTCGTTAAGTTGAATCAAGTCTTGCATAATGATAAAGTACTATTGGAAAATGTGCACCGGATGGATTTTTGGAGGATTTTCAAAGTTAGAATGCAAGGAAAGTCCTCATGAGAAAACTTTATTCTCTTAGTTCGGTTAAGGTCTTGGGCTGCAGTAAAGGGTATAAAATCATGTGCGAATTTGACAATTTTTTTTCGTATGAAAAAGTGACTCACTCATAAAATTAATTACACATGTATTTAGTATGAATATCAAGCTGTTAGAAAATATATCTTTTTTTTCGATGTACAAAATGGCCGACTACTAATACTTTCTTTTGTGATCTTTTTTTAGGCGCTCCGCGGCGTGACATTTAGCATCCACAATTTTTTTACCCAGAACTAAAAACAAAAATTCTTGTCAATCTACATTAGAATGCCTAGAGAAGTCCGTATGGGATTTAAAAAATATTGTTTTATTCAAAAGTTCCAGGTATTTGAACTTAAGAAATGAATTTTCAGTGAAAAATTGCGTTATAACTGCTCATAAACTGCTCATAAAATGAAAAGTTTTCGATTAATCAGAAATTTCGTACATACTTCTTTGCGAAATGCAATTAGGAACATAACTTTTAAATTTGAGTAAATCGAGTGAAAATTGTTGAAGTTATTTGTCATGCCAATTGGAAAAAAGCTGTTTCGAGAAGTTTCGAGTAGTCGGCCATTTCGTACATCGAAAAAAAAAAATATATTTTTTCTAACAGCTTGATATTCATACTAAATAAATGTGTAATTAATTTTATGAGTGAATCACTTTTTCATACGAAAAAAAATTGTTAAATTCGCACATCATTTTATACCCGTTACTGTGACCTAACGCCTTAAACTAATTCTCATTGCACTTCAACAGTGCCACGTCGACATATGAAAATAACGATTAGGAGTAAACCTAGGTTCTTTCATCTAATATAATGATACTGAAGTATACATCATTGGAGCGCAACGAAAAGGTTTTTTCATGTCAATTTTTCTTTGGCAGACAAAGCTGCGGCAATAATTCAAACTTTTCATGAATTCAAACTTCATAATTCTTTTTTTCAAATCCCGATTACAGATCTACAATCCAATTTTATCGAAAAATATTTCGGATAACAATGAAAATGGAGAAAAAAAAGAATTTCCGATGCTTTCCAACGATGCAAACTTCAACAGCATCTAATCTGAAATAATGATAAGGATCAATCAAGATTACCCACGTATCGTGTGTGCTCCCGAGGCAACGCATCCTGCAATTTAAATCAAACTTTACAAGCGTTACGTGCTATGACCTGCACGTGCCATTCGATCCGCGCTTAAAGTGCAATAAAAAGTTGAATCACGCACGGAACGTAAAGTACAAATTTTCTATATACGCCCGTACGCACTCCTGTCTGGCCGGGAAATGGATGCGAACCGCGCATAACAATCGGCATTATTTCGCCGAGGCAACAGCCTTTTGTCTGCCACCGGCCGATATTTATTACACGTGGCTTCCGTGCTCATCAGAATACATACATTTTTCCCGACACGATCGCAAATACAGTGCGGACACGAAACTAGCCTCAAATCTTGAAAATTCGAATCCACACAATTGCCAATCCCTCGGAAAGATCCCCTGGTGCATTTTGTTGATGCCGATATTGGTAAAACAATGATGTACGTACACTCGGTGTACTGGATACGATATGTAGGGAACGAGCATTCATTAGGAATATTTTACAGACGACTCTTCGAAGCCTAGCACGCAGAAGGGCGTAACATGCGTTTTTTTGCACGTCGAAGCTGGGAAGTTATATGCACGATGGTTTGGCAGTGGATGATGAGCAATTGCCATTTGCGGTGGATTCAATCGCTGTGTTCGTTGAACTGCGGGTAGTTAAAGGACACTTGGCCCTTTTTGGGGTCCCAATAAAAATTGAACATTTCGACTGGGTAGTTTTCCCAAATACGACCGCTACATCGGTTTCGAGGCAAACGTTTTTCAAAATCTACGCAACTTGTCAGTGGTATGAAAAATCGCGTGAATTTTACCGCAGCCTCTTCAGCCGATTTCCTGGGCTGAATAAGGGCTGGGGAATGATGAGGCTATGGACACTCGTAAGCACCAAACAATTTTGCATCGAATGGGCCCTGATCCGGTTGAACTAAGAATAAAAAATTGTCCATTTTGAAGTCTTGAGTCCCATCAACTAAGACTCATTTCGTAGGTTTGCTCCAATCGATTTCTCAACACCTTCGTCGATGCAAAATTATCAAGCTGGAAATGAAGGAATTCCTACGCAGGAATATCCGTAGTAGACGACGTTGAACCTTGTATCGTTGGAATGCAACTAAAACTCGGTTTTTTCTTTTCGTTTTTCCATTTTCATCATTATTCAAAAGCTTTTCAGCAAATTGAGTCCGTGGATCTCCAATGAGGATCCTGAAACGGCTTTGAGAGATTTTGCTTTGCTTTGAACCCAAATTGTCGAAAAAAAATGTTGGACTACGAAATGTCCGGTGCATCCCAACGATGCAAACTTTAGCATCGTTCTCGCAGACTCGTTGAGGGTCGTACAACCCGAGCAGCTAGCCAAGAAAGTTTCACCATGACAATCTCCAGAGACACCTATTCCATTATCGAAAAAATCGCAATTTGACAATTTGACTTTACGCCCGGATGACATCACGTGGTTCCCTGCTTTGCAATCTGTCACATACTGAGACAGCATCAGTTTTGGGTCACATGGATTGACTGGCAGCGAAATTTGACACGTGAACACAATCTGTAAGATGTATTTGAACTTTGTTCTTATCATTTTACAATCGACTAAAAGTTGGCAAATGATTTATTCTCGCGAGACTTTCACGAATCTTACTTTTTTTTAGAACTGCCGCTCCAACACAACGACTTAGCACGTAAGCCATGAAAACTTCGCAGTCGAACTTTTATCGCACGTGTCTGCGTTAAAAAAGAAATCCTTTTTTAATCTTTAACATTATCAGTGAAACTTCCGATCCTCCGTGAATTGCATTTTTCACGGAACTCTAAGGAAGCTGCAAAATGAAAATATAATCGAAATTGCCTTTTTGCGGGCTGATCAGTGAAATGAAATATATATATATATACATATAGAAATATTAAGTTCTCATTAGAAAAATGCGATAAGCCCTTTTATTTTTTACGGACTTTATCTACTTCCTAAACAGCGAAATTGTTGCAAAGGCAGTCCTACAAGTGATAGTATTTAAAAGTATCATGGGATAAGATACCCGGGAGTTAAGCGAGCCCTGCTCCTCTCCGGCAAAACGCAAAGTCCCCACTCTGGAAATACCCACCTTTTGCTTCTTCGTGTATTTGCATATTCACAACCTACACGAGGATAAGATAATTGCTAGATGGACTCGAAAGGGAGGAATCGTGTCGTTTGTGGTTCCCGGGAGGCGACACGATCTGCAAAACTGTCGCGCATCCTTTCCGTTCCCATGGCACCTTTTCTGCATCGAACATGTATATCGTAATGCACCCTGGTCAGTTCCCTTTGAATTCGAAATAAAATGTTCAAACCGCCAGCGAATTCAGGCGCAGAGAACTTGGTACAAATATCGACCATCTCTGCTCGTCAAGATCTGGGGTGACCTAAGTTAATGGGAACTCAATTAGTTCGCATCTCATTACAGTAAATTAAAAATTATTAACGATTGAAGTTCAAAGGAAAAAGAAAAGGATTAATCGGTCGATCGTTATATAATAGTGATTTGCAAACACCGAAAATTATCAATATTCGACGTGTTAAATTCGTCTAATAGAATCTGGCGAAATCAAAAACCGTTTTGATTTTTTTCTTTTTTCCAAAACTACTTATTTTACAAGTAATCTCAATAATTTGTCATATTTAGTGAAATTGCTCACTAAATTTAATTTAAACGAACTATCTTGCATTTAAAAAAAACAAAAGGACTTTACTAGAATGGGCCCATTGATGTGACGTTGATGTAACAAACGAATAGCAAGACAAACATTCGGACGGTTCGAAAAAATTAATTTTAATTGCATTGCAACATTCTTCGCAATTTTTTTCAAAATCTTCATTTTTATTATTACCCAAAGGATATTTCGTGAATTTGGGTTGTAGATCTCTAACAAGGATACTTAAAAACGACTCGGTGATTTCCATAGACCAAATTTTGCCGACCCAAAATTTCGGCAGTTCGAGAATATTAGTTTTCATTCCATAGCCACGACGCAATCTTCGACATCGCAAGTTCCAAAGGTTCTCATTTCAGGTACGGAACCCCAATAGAAGACGCGGTTTGGTTCTGGGAAGATTAGTTTAGGCAAATCGAGCGTTGATTTGTCTACCCGAAATCGATCTCTCCGACCGAGAACATACCGAAATTAAGATGGCGTTTCAAATTCACACCAGATCCTGTTGTAGATATCTCTACGCGTATATACAGAAGGACAAACGACGAGGAGTGAATGTGCGGATGAATGCAAGCTTTCGCGTGTTAGGATTGCCACGAATTCGTTGCAGCGGTGATCTCCATATATAACAGAGAGGGAGAGAGACAGAGTTCTCCCTCCCCGCCGTGAGGGAGAGCTTCATATCCGCCTTTGTTCCGTTCAACCTGCTCCCTTTCTCTTCCTGGCTTCTCCAGTCCTACGTTCCAGACATGCTGCTTCTTGTGTATAGAATGCACACATGCACACATGTACATGTATATATGTAATGTATATAGCACATGTACGTATGTAATGTCGCTGTCGGTGCCCCGGAAGCGCGCCGAGACAAAGCCGAAAGATCGTCAGCATTGTCAACGCGAAAATGCAAACGTTCATACGGAGGGTTTCGAGTGAAGTTCGAGTGGACGGTTCCTTCAACAATACCGGCATCATTTTAGAGGCAGCAATAAGCGGCTGAATTAGGCATGTTAACGAGTAAGGCCACTGTAACGGCCCAAAAAAAAGGTTTTTTCACTAATTTTTTGCTCCCGAAATTGAAGGTATTTGAAAAAAAACTTTTAATGGTGTTATCGGGCATACATTAAACTTTATTATAAAATTTTTTTACAGTAAAAAAAAACAAAATGGCGTTTCCACAGCTATCTTCCCGGGACATGTTTTGCTTCCAGGGCTCCGCGGCACGCAGCACCACTGGTGCACTTTTGAATCTAGAACAAAAAAAAAAACCATTAATCTAGAGGGCTATAGCTAGAGAATGTCGATCGGATTTTAAAAAGTATCAATTTTTGTGGATTTGGCGTGCGTTTGAAAAAAAAATTGATTTTTGACGAAAAAAACGGCAAGTTTTTTGTTCATAAAAAATCAATAAATAAAGTTCTTGAAAATTCCGATCGACATTCTCAAGATAATGTAAATGTTCACATCTGGTTAAAATTTCAAGTAAAAAAAATGAATATTGTTCGAGTTATGCTGCGTGCCATTTTGAAAAACCATGTTTCGAGAAAAACGCGTTTAAAGTTTTGCGAATAGTTTTTTATTGGAAAAAATTAAAAAAAGAAGTTAAAAAAAATTTTTACCGTTAGTCTGCAATCCCAGCACCATACATTTGTCCTTCGATAGCCAAATTTTCGTCTTCTTCGTCTTTCCTGGTTGATTTTTGGAGCGCGCGCGCACTTTTGGCCGCGTCGCTCAGAGATGTCTCCGCGTGCGTGATGCGTTTGGCGTCGGCTTCGATGCAGAAATTATATAACTGTACACCAATTTCCACCTCCAACATCTTGAATATTTGCAAGACGTTGGTAAGGCCGCCATTGAATATGCAAACAGCGATATCCGTCGCAATATCTAGTACAGTTTTTCCGCTTGAGGATGATTTGGGGGCCAAACTCCAAACGGTAGCGTTGAAACTTTCGTTATTGTTTTGAGTATAGGCCCCCAAGCAACGCTCCAGCAACTCGTCCCGGCTCAATTCCATGTAGATGGGTTTGATGGCTTGATAAACCTCCTCACTCATTGGCTGATTGTGCTGATACGCATCCAAGGCATTTTCTGCTTTCGCTTTCTTCCAACTGCACCAATTCTCCGAACATTTTTCGTGCTGAGGCTTTTCATCCGTTGACATTTTGTGAAAAAGGGTTGCCCAGATCTCATTTTTCATATTTTTGATGGAATCGGAATTTCGACGGATTGCTAAGCCGTAATAAATGCTTAGTTCGTCAATCAATTTGGCAGTGAATTTTCCTCTTCCCCCGAGACCTTTTGTTCCTTTTTTTAAGTTTCTCAATCGAGTGCCCATTCTTTTTTGCACGTGATCTATGCACTCTTTTTTTTTAACATCAACATTTTCATAAGGCTTCGAATCCACGATGCCTTTGAAAGTTTTGGAATCGCCATCTCCGATATAATTGCAGTCGTTTCGGAGCAAGTTTTGACACGCTTGGCGGCGACCTTCATTTCCTAAGGACAACAAATTTTTTTTCGCACAGGGCCTTTTTTTTCTTATTCTAGAGGGTTTAAACTATTTTTTAAGCCAATAAAAAAAAAATCGATTTTTCAAAAAATTTACAGTGGCCTTACCCCTTAAGCGAATGGGATGTTATTCGCTAAATCGGGATACCAGAAAGTTACTGAAAGGCTGCCTATAAAATGCTAGCCCGATGTTTACATTCACGGGCAGTAAACACCAGCAGCTTTTTAGTAACCATTGTTGGGCCGCTGACGTATCGAACCAACAAACTAATACTGGTAAGTTAGGTTCTCGGTGATAGACTAAGTCCTCGTTACCTTTTGATCGATAACTTTATGGTGCATTGGAAGTATCCGAGTTTCTTTTACATCTGCATAGCCAAGGAAATTCGCGAACATCGAAACATCGTTCGAATTGTGATGAAAAATCGATCTTTGGAGAATCGTGACGTTCTATGCGAAATGCCCCATGCGTATGAAACCGATAGCAATAGCGCGAACTGGAATTCAGTCATCTGGTTCGCGAATTGCGCCTCCGGATCTTGACATTTCTCATCCTCCGTGGTTAGGTCTTCTACTATTAATATATGTATATCTTGGAAGAATATCATGGAACCGGCTCCATAAACGTGGAGTGGGTCCGGACACTTTTCCTTTTTGTGGGTCTCATGATGCACCAAACCATTCGTACACCATGGACATATCTATGCATCTATGCATATCTATACTAATTTGTTAGCCTCATCACGACATCTCTCCTTTCTATGATTCCTGACTCGAATGTCGAGGCTCATCCCTCGTCGCGTCTATATTCACGCCGTCACGATCGGGGGTAGATTGGAAATGCAAATTAACCGCACCGCTGGTAATGAAACAGGATGTCCAAGATGTCGGGGCCAACGGTGAACTTGATCCCCGAACAGTCTCCGAGATTGCGAGGTCTCGGTAGGGATCGATGGATCGTGCCTGATTGATAATCTCAATAATCATTGATAATTGTGATTATGAATCAAAATCGTGGGTACGCTTGATAATCTCAATAATGCCTGTTAATCAGCTAACCCTGTTCTCTTCAGACACAAACTTTGTCCAATAGAAGTTTGAGAAGCATTTGTGATTATTCTAGCACTTGGGCACGAAGATATGGAAAATTATCTTGGCGATATTGATCAATTCCCAACATGAAAAATATACTCGCATCTTCCGTTGAATTTTGTATATTTCGCTATGAAAAAAAAATACAAATCGATTACGGACTCTTTTTTAATTACAATATTTCTTTCTTTACAATTCTTTTCATTGCACCATAATGTTCTTTATATGAACATCAACAACAGTGATTCTTCGTTTGGAAAATACAAAAAAAAGCGACCGAGAGAACTGCAAAAATGCAACAGTCATCAGGATAATGAATCACCTGATTATTTAGAGATATAACTTTTAAACCAATTAAATGAGTACGAGAAGAAGAAAAACCACTATTTGGAGTGAACGAACCCTGCTGATGAGGAAATAACTTGAGACCGCTTTGATTACGCCGGGTCACATTTGCAGACAAAGCCGATTTCGCTTGGACCGTCACTCCGACGTTTCAATAAATGTTAATTAAACGAAGTAAAGCTGCCTTTTGATTCCGCTGCCTATTCCCGATGAAATGTCGCCATTCTCGTTTTATAAGTGATTCGAGCGAAGATTCTCCACGAACTCGAACGCGCTGGTATCCTTTTCACGGTTGGCAAAGTGGAAACGCGACCGAGACGCAACCGGAAGCGGCTCGTAGTATGTCGATAGTCACTAAATTTTCACTTCTCAGCTTACGAATAATTGGGTTTGGGCGAAGGATTCGTGAAACTCGACGGTACGTCATGAAAGCATCCTGCAACAGTCATTTCTAATTAATGAACGTCCCGGCCTTCACGGTATTAGCAGCTTCTGTCCCAGTTCCGCTCTTCCAGCAGCTATCGAAAGACGTTTTCATAATGGTGGCGTAATGCTGATATAGTAGTTGTAACAAGTGATGTCGAGGGAACGTAATTCATCAAAATAATGAAGCGAGAATTTCCCGACTTCTCAACTTGTTTTCTACGTTACGCAGCGATTATCAAATTTGTTGGCTAGACGATGTCCGTCAATTATAATACCTGAAACCGAGAGTCCAATAATAGCGTATGCGGAATACATTGATTCAACTGAATTAATTCCAGTTCAAAAAAGGTTTCCAATGAATATTGGACGTTCTTCATTAATTTGCCGAGCAACGAAGGTATCGTTAAAAAAGTGAAACTTAGGAACTCTGTCGTTGGTTAGTGATTTGGCATAAGAATAATGATCATTGTTTTTATCTGGTGCTTTTAACGAGCCGATAATTGGCCGACGTCCAATAATTGTGTCCACTCGTGAACCGTACCAGTAGCCGGCGAACCAGTATCACTTGCACAAAAAGCACTTTGAAACAACTCAATCTTCCAAATACTGAGGTTTGCCTAAGCATGGCTTCGACTGTATTGTCCCACGTGCACTCCAATATCCACAGTTTTTCTCTAGCAACTCATTTGACAAATTCAAATCACCAAACAAATCCAAATCACCATTCGACAAATTGCCAGACTCATTTGGCAAAATAAAGTAGCAAAACGGGGAATTCGAAAAATTGGAAACTTAGGAATGTCACTGGAATCAATGACGAGCCATATCAGGTGAAACGAAACCGACGAACTTGTGTTTAGTGACCAAAAAACTTATTTTTTTAATGTTCCAGTGCGCAGCAGAAAGCTGCTAAACCTTGGAACACTTTTAGCAAATTTCTACCACTGGTTAATTAAAAAGTCAAAATAGTTGATGACAAGGACGGCTTGCTTGATTCATTCGGGAGGAGCCTCAAAGGCCTGGAATTCTGGCGTACTATATACCAGCGTTTTATGTGGGATGTCTTTAGACAACAGTTTCTTTTTGTTTTATCTGTTAACCGGAAATGTCGCGTACAAACAGGGACTGACCTAGATTCGAGACCGACCTAGCTGTCTGGCTCGTAGTTGGCTTACCTCGTGGTGTACATGTGAGGAAGAAGAACACCCACCAGAGGCAACCACAATATCCATAGCCTCTCCGTCTTCCGCTTTATCCGTCTTGCTCTTTTCCTGCATCTCTCTGTCCGGACATATTGGACATCAAACTCCTGCAGGGCACACACACCACCTGGAATATCCCTACATGAGAATATCCCTACATAACACACGGAGGCATTCTTTCCTCATCCTCAATACTGTTCGTTGTACCTAACATTCCTGCCTTCTTCCTCACCTACTCAGTCCTTGCACTATCTTGGTACAAGGATTTTCACGATATTGCTCTTGGATTCACCCTTTGGCTGTTTTCGCCCTCCCTCCTCCTTCAGCGGGTGTCTCGCATTTTTCAAGCTCTTGCACGAAAGATTGATGATATGTGACGTCAATTTTTCATTCGCTGCACTTAGGTATTGTTTACTTTGTCCACGTCTCGCTTCGTGAAATAACGATCGGATCCAATTTTCCTGCTCAAACGAAAGAACATCATGCTTATAATTAATCGAGTATTATGAGATGCTCAGCAGCCGAATGGCAAACTTTGTCTCGATGAAAGCTTCATATTCGAGTCGAATGTATCACATCGTATTATTGTTTGCCCCGCGGCACTGGACAAGCCCGACTTTTACACCTGCCACGCTATCACCAATAACATCGTAATACAGTCATTACGTACCATCATTTCACAACGCATGATTCAAAATTTATCACGCATAAACGCCAAAATTTAATCGCTACAGTGGCAGCGCTATCCCGACATCGAGAGCGCATATAAAAATGCTATTTACCCATTGTTATACGGGGCTGAATTTAATGGCCTTCACAGAGCACAGTGTGAGTTATAAAAATGTCCTGGTGAGCCTAGTCTACAGCAGAACGGGCTTATCTTCCAATGGGTTCGTAGCGCCTCTGCTGGCTCTATCGAACATTGGCTTTTCGTTTGTAAACGTGTATTTATATAGTTCCGGGGGTGGTACAGCATAAAACCGCATATAACAGATGGGATACACGTACCCAAACACGGAGATGTGTTTGTATCGACGTATCGCAAATTATTGGACAAAAGGACATAACCACGTTGACTTTACGCATCAAGTGTTGGGGGTTGCGTCCGTTTGGCTCGACGGCGGTCGATATCGTATGTAACGGATACATTAAACAGAGGTACGTAAGTCGAGTCACCTCGCTGGTACCGTTGTACATATACTTCTATCGTGTTCCCGTGTAGTCCTCCAGTTGGATTTGCCCGTGGTTTAAATCTGCGGTTAAGCTCCCCATGGCTAACCCCACCAGAATGGTCTCGCTAAGCGAGAACGGAGCTTGCAGTTCTCCAGCAGCAGCAGCAGTGCAATCGAGTTCCAATCACTGTGGCTTGACTTTATTAACTATCTCGCTATCGAGAGCTTTCCCTTCGTATCACCTTTCACCCTCGTTTCTCTCACTCACTCGCTACACCCTGCTTCACGTTGGTCTCTTTAGCTATCGGCTCTCTCCTTCTCACTGATCACACGAGTATGTGTGAATACTCGCATGCACCTAAGTAGCGGATATCACGGAATCTCGCTTACATTCCGGGACTGAAAAATCGCCAATGAAAATGGGTCTCAATCTTGCGCTGTCGCGACCTAACGGATTGTTTGCGTTTTCTTTTCGGTTTTATCAATTTACCATAACTTTTTGCACGTTTGAATTGCGGTTGCTGGACAGATACAGTAAAATACATTTTAGGACTTTTCGACAGCCAAAACCCATCCTTATCTGGGTTCGTTAGTCCACCAGATAAAATCGGCCTTTATTGATAGGACGAAAGACCTGAAATTGGACCATGTTTTATTTCTCACTAAAATGGATTGGAGAGACTCTCATTCGATGCAAAATCGTTTGTTGGTCAGGAATTTTCAAGTCCCATTCTCGTCCAGGTCTGATTTAGCCCAGCAGATCGATTTTTTTACATAAACGTCTGCCGGACCAAGAATTTTGGTCCGATCGAGTTCTACCTGGAAAATTCGTAATTAGCTCATGATTTTGCATCAACAAGGGTATCGAGAACGTGATTGGATCGCTGGATTAATATTGGTCATAATCTATGGGACATAGACTTGAAAATGGACCTCTTTTGATTTCTCGCTAAAATTGTTTGGGCAAGATCTTATTCTATGCAAAATCGATTGTTGGTTACAAATGTTAAGTCCGTTTTGGTCCGTTTGAGTTCTACCTGGAAAATTCTTAATCAGCTCGATAAAATAGAGAACTCCATGAGCAGAATCGCCTCGAGCCGCTCTTCATATTTTTTGGCTCCCCGTAACTATCATGTGGACTTGTCATTTCTCTTATGGGACAAACGGATTAGTTAGGGATTTTCCGCCAAGGATTAGGAAAAAAGCCATCGGCAGGAGTCGATTTGAGACCATGACCGCTTTGCACCTAGAGGAGATTTCCGTGCTGGCTGTCAAGCATACACTTCAAAAAGGGGTACTTAAAAAATAAACTTTTATGTTTCTAATGACGCACTTATCCATAAGTCCGCACTTATCCATATTCCGCATAAGTATATGAATTGAAATCGGATAATATTCTGTGGTTATTTTCTTTGTCAACACTGCACTTGCACTGAACTTGCACTGGAGATACCTTCCGAAATATAAGGAACGGAGATACCACAATCCAAAACACTTTTTTACCGGGACCATCCCCGCCTTGTCACCGCTACCGTTATTGTCAGTAAATAAACGGATTCGATTCGTGCTGACTGCGACTTGCCTTGCGTCAGAATTTTTCAGCACGCCTCTTACAAGGAACATCCCTCAGGTGTCCGCCTCCGATTTTGTTGAAACTCATATATGTGATAGAGCATCAAAAATTTTGAGATACGTATTTTTTTTTATCGGCGGAAAAACGGTTTTGAGGGGTGAAACGCACCCTCGAAAATGGGGATGTTTTTCGTTTTTCGTCGATAACGTTTTAACGGTATGAGATATAAAAAAAATTCAAATTGCAACAATGTTTATTTTTTCATGTACTATACATTGGAGATGAGAACGATACCATTATCGACGAAAAACGAAAAACACCCCTATTTTCGAGGGCGCGTTTCACCCCTCAAAACCGTTTTTCCGCCGATAAAAAAAAATACGTGTCTCAAAATTTTTTATGCTCTATCACATATATGAGTTTCAACAAAATCGGAGGCGGACACCTGAGGGATGTTCCTTGTTAGATACAGAAGGGTTCTTCTCAACTTCAATTTGGACCACTTGAGGCGTAAAATTCAAGTGAAAACCCATTCACATTTTTTGTATTCAACATTCTTGGATGAACTTTCCATGACGGAGGATTGAGAATTCATGTTTTCCTGGAATTTCGCACCCTTGCCGGCTGCTCTTCCCCTTGTTGCACTTTGTGGAGGTAAAGGGTTGAGTTGAGAGCAGCGTGCGCTGGATATTCGCTGATATTACAGGATACAGTAATGCTGTTCGATGGTGAGGGAGGCGAGCAACGAAGTGGTGGACCGGCCCGATCGCTATCCCGGACTCGCAGCACGTATTTGTACGTACGTAACAGGTGCAGAAGGTGCATCACTGTATTTTGGAGATCTCCGTTTCAGCGAGACGACGTTCAACCCTAATACCCACCAGATACTCTCTGTGTTCCTTTGCCGCCATCCACCCCTCCGGCCCTCTACCTATCGATCTAATACTTCAGGTACCAGCTCCCCAACCCAAGATTCATGTCCTTGTACAACCAAACATTCGAACGACGTAACCTGCGCGATTCGGCACGATGAGATATGTGGATCAGACCCTTTTGTATGCCGAAGACACGATATCCGTATCTCGATGGAGCTTACTGCGTCTTGCGATATACAAGTATGCGCCCGTGCGAGGAATACGATCGGTGAAGCTGCGCCGATGTGCCGAGAAGTCTGGCAAAGGGGACTGCGTAATTCTTGCAACCCCTCGAGGGGTTGCAAAAGGACTTTCCGACGGGACTAAAATCCCTTCGACCTTTCGAACCACTCAATGTGTCGGTCACTTGAGAATTTACCCTTAGGATTGACGCTGTTTACACGATAGATAGCGTCTGTCAGTGAGCCTTGCATACTCATAACCGCGTCTCCCATAAATATGTATGTACATCGAGTAACGTACGTACATATCGAGGCATTATAGATGGAATGAAGCAGTACCGTATGCAAATTGGTATGAATAATTGCCCGCTACGTAGCTTATCAGCCCTATACCGATGGACGCCGTTTTGGGTAAATAGTCTCGGAATCTGGTACATCCGGCGAATCAAAAGAACACATTTTGCCCCTGATAATCGTCTTCGTTAGGTTAAGCAGCTCCTGCGAAATAGCTGCATAACTCGACAAGCAAGAAGCGTTCCTATTCAGTCAGATTTCCTTCAGAATTAATCTAGCTTGGCATTAACGAGAGATTTGTCGGTGGAAAATGGTACCTCAGCTCACATCGTTTTCATACACATTCAACTTTATCCCAGGTCATAGCAGAGTAGCTCTGGCTGACCTCGTGAAAAATTTATCGCAATTTCGTGTTTTTAGCTCACTCGGTACGTGCAGCTTGCTCGCTGTCCAATTCACTCTTTTGAGACTCATTATTGACGGAACATCCAGAGTCTATTTTTTTTATGCAGAAATCGGGCAGTGAAACTTGTTCGTGGCTATCTGCGAAGCAAAATGCATAATGAAAAGACAAATGCCAGAAAGCTATGCGAGTGAAGACTCAAAACACTCGGAAAATCAGAAATCAGTTTCACGGCGTATATATTGTGAATATTATGTTTCGTGGTGGAAATGAATATGGCAAGAAGAGACCGCATGGCGACATTTTAATTAAAATCGCAGGCTCGAGTTCCACGGTCACATTTTGCCTTAATTGCATCGTTGATTGGACACGGCTGCCAAAGGGGGCAATCACGAAAACCCTGTGGTGGCGAAAAGCTTTTGTACCTGACCCTCTCTCCCCGCTTCCGCGCTCCCGCTGCCCCTTCGCCAATCTTGCTATACCAAATGATAATTACCGTCACGGCGATAATTCGGCGAACAAGCCAGGATAGATGCATCATGTACAGCACACAAAACGCCACTCGCGCGAGTGAGAGAGAGAGAGAGTAATCAATGGCAAATCTATTCTGTTGTAATTAAATTCGCAAGGTCGGAACCCATGGGCGTATTAGGGTCCTTAAAATCACAATTTTCGCTGACCGGGATCATCGAACGAGTCGCATATTCGACGACCCAATGAGTATCGAACAATATGCTTATTTGCGAGTAACGTGGTATATACGTAACACGTTTATCGCTACGAACAACCTTAATCGTCCGAAACTCCCATTCAATTGCGATGTCTAATTTGCATGCTCGGGTCGAATGAATTTTGCGCTTCGTACGTGTCGGTAAGTGCCAATATTTGCACGAAAACAATATTTGGGTTTTTCAATTAGACCAATGCAGAGTTCTTTTGGTTGCTATTGGAGGAAAATACATGAAGCTATTTTTTGACCAGTATAGCCTATATTTACCTGTATGTAGAATACCTTAATGCATTTGAATGATTGCCCAATTTGGTGAACATCCAAAAAGAGAAGTAGAATGAAGAAGGAACGAGCGTTCGTTGTCTCCAATACGTGATGTCGATATCGTACATTTTCAACGGTTACGTACGCCGGGTTTGTGGGATACGCGATCTCTATGTAATTGGCAGTCACCATTATGGGTAAATGGAGCGTGACTGCGAGATTACTATCATATTACCGAAGGGAACTTGGCGGGCAAAACGCCTAGAGCCATCTACTTTTATAGTATTGCTCGGACTGTTTATACCTCAACCTCCTCGCTCGTGTACTCTATTCTGATGTTCCCCAGATTCGAGCACGTTCTTGTCCCCGCGTTTTCGTTTTCGTCCGTTTGTCTGTTTATCAAACCAGTTTGATTACAAAGTCAAATACAACTGCCGTATCGAACCTACAGGCTCTACGGAATTAGAATTGATGCTTTACCTAATCAATGTGGGAAATGCATCGTCGTGCCAATCAACCAAATTCAACCAATCATTGTGTACTAACTCGCACTGTTGGTATCCCGTGGAGAATTCGAGACCACACACTTTTTTGAACTCGTTCGATCGAAACTAACATGTTCTCACACCCGTACCCATAGTAAGGCGACATGAGATATTCGGCTATGTTTGCTTTTGCAATTATGCGAAAGCATCATTGGCTTTTCGGCATCTTTAGAAAAGCAGAACCATTGGATCTTCTGGCTTTCGTGAAAGCGCCCCTTGGTACATGAGACGGAGCGGTAAAGAGGGTAGGTGGAGGTAGACAGCGCATAGAAAGCAATGATTAGTGGGTCAGGTGAGGCGAGGATGCTCGCTCCGCGAAATTGTTGATGGCGGAGCCAAAGGGGCATGGAACCTTAGTTGCTAGAGACAAAATATGGTGCAGAGAGAGAGAGAGAGAGAGAGAGAGAGAGAGAGAGAGAGAGAGAGAGAGAGAGAGAGAGAGAGAGAGAAGCGTTAACTTTCGGCTACATGGCGAGTGCCTACTTTGCCTTTGAGGCCTTTTGCCTTGAGAATGGCTCTTTTGGTCAATGAGAGGGGATTCAGACTCGTGCAGGAATTGGTCCATTGTACCCGCCCACGCGCGCGTGTGTTTGTGTATGTAAATACGTCACGTAATAGATATCCTGGAAACAACCGGTCGTTGCATACAGACCTAAATTTCCATCAGCTCTTCGTGACGTGGCATCCGAATGACGCTTGTACCAATGATTCGAGTATTGAATGGTTGTGCTCTAATAACGAATCATGACTATGTGAAATAACCAAAAACAAAGGCACTTCGTTTAAAAATTTGCATCACCGAAACTGAATGTATTGGTAAAAAACACGTGTGCCACCAATGACGGCTAAGACAGATCAGCTTGTGGTTGTCGTTATGGAAATGCTTAGTATGGCAATTTTAAGCAGTTGAAAGTATATTTCATCGAAATTCAAGCCATATGTCAGAGTTTATGACGTTAACCACTTTCCATATTTTTCAAATCGATCCGGGGAATATCCGAGCCGCAAATGCGAGCACAAATCCTTCGCCCGTCATCCCGTTATCAGCTGAAAAACAACTGAAATTCCTCGATCATGCCCAACGGCGATATTTTATGCAAAAGATCATCCTTATATATATCATAATTGTGTCGAACGTATGTATATATTGCATCGCGGCGGTTATTAAAGTCCGATCGTGTGGATAATCGTTTTTGCGCTTCCCGCGCATTCCCTTCCGTGAAACCCTCACGACGAAGTAACTTTTCGCGTAGTCTCGTTTGGTGAGCTCACCTTACGTATTCACCCCCATCTCCATCGGGTTTCTGTAATAACGCGGTGGTTGAACGGAAACCATCGCGGTTCCACGGAAAACCAACTTTGCTGCCATACTCTCGCGTCTACCGGTGTTTGTGTGCGGGTTCGTAGGCGCGCGTCACGATGCCGATAATTAAACACACGTAAACGGTTATCGAACAAGAAATTCGAAGCGATAGCTACGCCGACAGCAGCTCGCCAAAATATCGTCGATTGCATACTTTCATATTGTTTGAACAATGTTGAGGAGGAATCTGAAAAGAGTTACTTTTCAAACCTATGCATGTGTCCGAGAAGAGTAATATTGTGTAATAAATAAAAATTCAATTCCGGTTGCAATATATTTTGACGAAGAGACAAAAAATAATGAACAGGTCATCGAAAAAAGCTTCTCTCGAAGATATTTGACCAGATAACACCAGCCTAACGACGTGTGACAAAATCTCTCCATCTGGAGATACACACATACACACACGCGCGCAGAACAGATGTACGAAAGGAAGGCTTTCAGCAAGGGAGTTGAGAGAGGCAAGCATCAGAGATGAAACTTGCAACGAGAATCGCGTGGCTATACGAAGAGGTGAGAGCATCATCGTTGTCACCATCGTTGAGGAACAATCTCCGAAGAACTTCCCAATTGGAGAACGTGAGCAGACTGAAACATTTCGCAAAAGTTCGGTGCACAAAAACGAAGCGAGAAAAGAGAAAAACTGCGCTATACTCTCTGTGTATCTCTGTCTCTTGGTGGCAAGAAAACGTAGAAAACTATCTGAAACACGGAAGTGGTTACACACAGTTCGAATCAGCCATTCCAGGCAGCTATTTTCAAGCTGTCGCTACCGCTTTCCCTTCCCCGACGGGTGTATCCATTTATTCTCCTTCTCCTCTTTCCAACTTTCTCAGCGGACTCTCGTGGTGCTTTAGAGTTGTTTTGTACTAAGACTGTCACTTCTATACGACTCATTTACTCGCGGAACAAAATAATTCTACTAGCTGTAACCGATCTAGCCAATCCATAGTCACCAGGAAAATGTCTGATCTCGTACCGAGAGTTAATTGATAGAGAGCTTCGTTTGCGATAAACCTGTCGAGGTATACAGGTGAGCAGAAACATTGCGTGTTCGCCAAAAAGAAGATGTCTATATTGACAATGTATAAGGAGCACGTTGAGCGATAACAAGATCACGAGCGATATTCCAACATGTGTCTATTACCGGAAGTAAGGGTGTACGTAAGCATGTTGAGATACGTGATGTACAATGTCGGAAGGACTGAATAGGAATAGGGGTTGAGTGAAGACCTTGTGCGACTACCCCTAACAAGCGTAATTGGAGCAGGTGGTCAACGGGTTCCGCGGTTTCTCTGCATACGTAACTAACCCAAAGGTATTTCAGGCCTTCCCTCTTGTTCGATACCGGTCAACCAACCTTCCATAGCCGTTGTCTATCCAACCTCTGTTTCGCATCCTAAATACGCGCCGACACAAGTACATAGCTTGGAAATTGCTCTCACACACTTGGTCTTCTTGATCGGATGTACTCGCGAGTGTTTGGCATTTGACTGATCGACTCCAATGTTCATTTCAAATCCCAGCTAATTGCCTCTCTTAAATATCGGGAAAAAGGACTCAGCGAGAAACGTGATGTGAACACGAGAGCTGACGCGAAAAAAAAATATCGTCAACTGAACGACACGAATTAAGCAAGCAACGTTTTACGATACGTAATTACGAGACATATCAGCAGTCAACTACAAACTCGAAAACGGCGTTGATATCACAATATAGATGTATATCTTCGCATGCTCGCGATGTGGCTGAAAAGGGTAATTGGTTTCGTACTTCCAAGGAGACGGTTAGAAGTAAGCTTTCAAAGGAGGAAAGAGACAGGCGCGACAGCAGAGGATCTCCTTCTTTTTCGCTGCTTCTCTGACGGGCACTTTTCCCACAATGGAACAAGAGTATTTACACATTTATGCAAGCACATACACACACACACACACTTGCAGGGTTTCACGTCTGTCTTTCTGGAAAAGCCCCACCTGCCTCTATTTCCATAGCGCACAAGTTTACTGCCGCTTCTGTGCCTGAGGATTCACCGGGTTATAGTTTTAAGTAGCCGACACAAAGCTGCCGAATAATGCAAGCTAAAGCACGAAAACTCGTTCACCAGTCGGTTGGGATTCAAAACTAATTAGCCCGGCTGCATCTTCCTCTTGTTGGTCTGTCCTGCAGAACTCTGGTGCAGATAAGGATCTCGTATTCTCCCGTGCGCGTAAACTGTAGGTCGACAGTTCACCGGTCGACCAAAATTCTCGCCATTGACATGTAAAACGATCCCAATCTTTTATATCCTTAATGAAATGAATATTCCGGTTGAAATCCAAGCTAACCCAATTATTCCGATCAACTGCTTCCTAAAGAGCATTCGGAGATCTACATTTGGAGACTAGCTGTCGTTTTTCGCTTCGTTACCTATACGAATTTTTCTATCCTTGACCGGTGGACACTTTTCGATCATAGCATAGCGAAACAAGAATCCAATGACTATTAGTTTTTTTTCTCTCCGTTATACGTGGTCTATATCCCTTTACTTTTTATCCACAAAATGGCTTGAAGCTTGCAGAGGCTACGTACGTGTACGACAGCTCAATGGAGTCTTCATTTTCCTTTCAACCATCGCGATATATCGCCTCGCAGAGCACACACGTAGTAGCAATTCCAGCATCAGGTAGATTTGCTCGTGTGTGTGATGTGACGGCTGCAGTGAGATTTTATGGCATGTATAGCAAGAGAGTCAGAATACCCACTGTTCGATAATGTTCCGGAAAGGGAGAAGGTAATTTGATTGGGACCTAAGATAGCGAACACGAGACTTGATGGAGGTTCAGAGTGCTGCACAGTGCGTACTGTTTCCATATTGCGCATACACGTGCACGTAAACGTGTACCCTCAACCGTGTATACCTTGTTCTCCAGGGACTTTGAGTAGTGCCCGTATATTGCCTACGTCAGATATGACTTTTTACCCAGCCTCTTCGCTGGGATTTTACCATCCCTCATAACTGGGGCTCTGACTCACGTTAGCCGTTTCTTCGCCAATACGTCATCAACATGCATAAAAATGATCCGACTATCATTGTTCCAATCCACTGATCATTCTTCATCGTATATGATCTCCAATTCCTCATCGTCTCTTTACGCGCATCGATTTTATACGCAAACTGATACCCACTTTGTAACGGCTGAAATGCAATTTCGAATATTCCTTTGGGAACAAGGGCGTATTGTTGCTTCAGCTCGTTCTTCCTGGTTTCCTGTGCAGTCAAGACAAAGGCACGTCGTTGCCAACAGCGAGCACAGATTTTCACGGCGCTCGGTTCAGCTGACGTATCGAATTTCCAGTACCTTGAAGCCTTCGATAAGACTACGGAAAATATCCTACCGTATCAAAAGTTTTGATAATCTCCATTGCACTGGGAGGAGCTTCATTCGCTCCCAAGCACTTCATTGGGTATTAGGTGGACCCCTTTTTTGTGTCAATTTAGGATTTCGAGTTTAGGGGAACACGTGACACGTCCAGATTTTTCCGTATCAAGGACCTGATCATCCAGGTCGTCTGGCATAGTTACGAAGATCTAGTTTCTATTTTTGTTCCGTAGATGGCGACTTCGATTCGCTATTGATAAAGAATGCCATCAATAAACTATTGTAACCGTTTTACTAATCAGTGGATCCCATTGGGGATGACGGCGCGTTTCAGTGAGCTCATACTATTTGAAACTATTACGTTGTATTATTGTCAAAGTAACCGACTACAGAGAACACGCGGTCGGTATGCGGCTGATCTTCCATACGAAGATGTCCAAATCCTGCATTGCTCGGTACTCTCCACCCGAGACTAATCTACCGAATATCCATATTTCTATCGTCACTTTGGAACACAGACATAAAGATGCCCGCTCACTGCCTGTGCAGCAATCGAATCTTTTTCTCCCCACTCGCCTCAAATGGACACGCAGCGAAAAACACTACCACAGTTGGCTCATTGAACTTGTCACTTCTGGAAACAAATCACCAGCAGATTTGCAGTCGCATCTGGAAACGCCCATGACTGTTTTGAAAAATGCCGTGCGATCGGTATTCTGTCTTCTGGTTAGGGTTTACGATTTGAAGAAAGACGACCGGATGATCGGGACCCGCCGGTCTTTGGTGCCGAAGGGACCCGCTCATTTCAGACCCGTCATTTCAGCGCTACGGAGAATACCTTGGGGATGAGTTCTCGCCGTTGAAGATTCGAAAAAATAAAACTAAAAGAGAGAATATAGCGACGATGAAGCCACCCACGAGCGAGGCATCACGGGATGGAACACCATCGAGCACGGAAGCCCTCTTGTCCTACTAGGTTCCTACACGTATACAGACACTGGAGATACATGGAGAAGAAGAGCGAAGCTCGGCAACTGCATCTTAATTAAATGTTTTAAGCGCCGCCCGGCCGTTGTCGAGCGGGGCGCAGGCTTCGAGAAAAGACAACGTGAGGCCGCTACATGGGAGGAGTGGTGGAGAAGGATGGTAGAGACGAGAGGTGGACGAAAAACGAAAGAAGATGGGGCTGGATGGACGGAGAAAGAGAGGGCAACAGAGGGCAAGCAAAGCAGCAAAACCAAAGGAAGGATGGAAAAGGAACATGGGAGTTGGAATATATGAAATAAATGGGGAATGGGCCGCAAGTTTGGCCCAGAGGATATGCGCCAGGCGACGACGTTTCCTACTTCCTGAATTGCCGACGTTCCTTTCCTATATACAACGCCCGGCCCAGACCCCGTGCACACGGTGATACTGTCCTGTTTGTGTTAATGTGGCGCACGTTCCTGCACGAAGAAACGCAGAAGCGAAATGGGAAGAAGCCGGGACAGTGTGCAGGAGAGTGGCCCTCCCGGAAGCCTTCTCGCAATCAGCTCGCTGGCAAATTAACTGCTCGACGAAGTTGTAACGAGTTCGCCATTGCCCCTCGCGAGCCACCGAGCAAAATTTCCTCTTCTCTCTCTCTCTCTTGTTCTCTCTCCTTCGGTTCCTTTCTTTCTCTTCATCTTTCTTTCGTCGTACAGCTCGCCAACTCCCTTGAGGGCGAGGAGAGGCAATCATTTAGTTTCACAAACGGTTTCGAAACATCCGCGGAATGCGAGGACTCGAGCGCCTCGTCGAGTGTGTGTCATACAGCGATAGACCGAGCCGGAGAGAGCTTTTCATCGGGAAATACAGGCTTTCCACCCGACTAAAAGATAACCAGGTCTTCCGAGGCTTGAACCATCGGATGTGAAGTTTGAGAGCACACGTCCGGTTGATATTTTTGAAAATATCGATTTTTCGTTTTAGACGGATTCTCAAAATGGAGCATTTCGAAAATATCAATTCGATCCGCTCAAACCTAAAGGGGTTTATGGGCGTTTACAGGTAGGCTCCGCGAACCGGTGAACTTTAAACGCGTTTTTTTTCAAAATTACTTTTTCAAAATCGGTGACCAAGATAGGTGAACAATCACTGCATCGATCAACCTCAAAATCGACAAGATTCTTTTACATATCAAAAAGCAGGGGTGGAAGGAAGACATTTTTTTCGGAGCATTTTCGCTATGAAGGTGGCCGGGCCTTATCTACTTTATGTCGGATTCGGACCAGACTTGCCTTGTCCGAATTACCTGACCGGGCCCTCCCATGGAACAAACTGAGAATATCGTAAAATCGCGTTTTTCCGACTTACACTCTATGTTTCGAAATTATAATGTTCTGGCCGAAGGACATTGTAAGCAAGTGCATCTTCACGTAATGTCTACCCGGCCAGAACATTGACATGTCCTGAAAAGTGGAGTATGTCTTTAAGAACTGTGGAAAACTACTTTGCTTTTCATCCCATCAAAGATATTCATAATTGATCAGGATGAAACTAATACGTCTGTTGCACTTCCATTCACCATTAAAAGCATTCATTTCGTCAATGATAATCGACGGGGATAAGAATGCTTATCATAAATACCGGGATTACAATAACTAATGATTTGACCATAACGAATAGCCAAATTATTTAAGGCCTCAGGCTACTCTAGAGGCCGAAAAAATAGGCTTTTTGGGAATTTTTTCTCAGAAAAAAACTACAAAATAATTCGAGATTACGAAAAAGGGTGTTTATCATACATATCAGTGACTGTATACAATAATTTTTTTGAAGCGATTAATTTCAAAATGACGGCTGTGCAACGTTTTTGCGATGACATCTCCGTTTGACGTTGGCCGGAAACATAACTCAGATAATTTTCAACCGATTAACATCAGTACATAGATTTCAAGAACTATGTAGCAGGCAACGAGAAACGATTGTTTTCCTTCGACTGAGCAGTAGATTGGTGACGCGATGGAATGCGTCCAAATTCTTTTTTTGAGTGAGACCAAATTTTTTTTTTCGGACAAATGAATTTTTCTTTGGAGTTCTGTTTGCCCCCGGATGAGTTCTGTCAAATATCTTTATAACATTTCCTTTTCAGCTAAATATTTACAATGGTACCCTCAAGTAAATTTTGTGGATTGTGAAGTTGGCCCCCCCCGAATGGACAAGCAAAAAAATTCGTTCTTAACAACAGAACTATTTCTAAAAAGTACAAAGAACTCCAGAACTATGTGGGGGGCAACTAGAACTCATTTTGTTTTTTTTCCTTCGACTTTGGGGGGCCAACTTCGTACACCCGCTCTTCGCGTAAGTAAGGTACCATCGTACGGGGATAAAAGTTCGTCGCGCGCGTCGATAACGTACAGAAGTGCTCTGTTTGCAGGGTGCACTTACGCTTATGATTTGGCGATACTTTTGAAATAACCCTTTTCACTCGGGGCTTCTTTCGCTCGGATAGTAGGTAGTGAGTGGTAGCGAGAGTCACCTCTTGAGTACGAAGGGATAATAAGTATCAGTATACCACCTGATACCATCTATTTTACTCGGGTAGATCGCCAGAAGTTCTTGCAGTACTTGATCATTTTTCGGTCCAGTTCCTAATCAGTTCCCGAAAAAGTGAACGTCGAATCAGGGCCTGGCCTAACACCTGTTACATGGCGAACCTGGTCCACGCTGGACGGTGTGACCGTGGCCTGATATTATTGAAAGGAGGCAGCTCGGGGGCAGGGCTTTTTCCGTACTCAAATTTCTACACGGTTCATATTTATGAATGAATTTACTGTGATCGGCTCAACGGAGTCTCACGTGACACCCGAGTTACCGGAGTCTTTGAGATAAGAATTAGCATCAGCAAGATCATGCAGTGGGAAGGGACAATTGCGCACGTGAGAACGTACAACCAAAGTCCTTTCCACAGAGTCAGAACTTTTGCCCCACCTACGAAGTTGTGACTAGAGGGCCCAGCGTCCGAACACGATGGACAGTCTTCATTTCGCGAGTTCACAAGAAGGTCGATAAATTCCTGACTAAACTTCTTAATAAGTATTATAAACCAATAGTGAGTGTTTTATTTTTTGCTACACCCAATCAGTGATATAGCTCCGCTCCCCGGTCCGTTAAGCTCATGATTTTGCGATACTACATCTCTCGTATTAAACGGTTTACATCCTGTAAAAAAGTAATTAAATTAATGGTACGTAACAGCATCTGCCACATTTATAAATATTCCCCAATATAACCATTGTACAAGATACTTGTAATCATTTACTCTTTGATCTAAACAAATGTTGAGTACCTGCACACGTTATCTCAGAAATATTCAGGCCACAGCTCATTTTCCGGAGCTCCTCAGAGCGTTCCGAAACGCACGAAACAGCCGAGATGGGGGAAAATAGCAATCGGGAACCGGTTAGTCTAGTCGTTATACAAAAGAAATACAACAACCTAACAACCAAAGACGTACTATTAAAGTTACTCTGTGGGTACCCGCAGAATTCAAATGAGAGCTTCTATTCCGTCATGTAGACGACAGTTCTTAAATCAGTTTTGAACCTTTCAATGTGTTTTTTCTTATAATCGATCTTATAACGATCTTACATATCGATCTTATAACCGTCTTATAACCTTATCCGGTTTTCGTATAACCGAAAAATAAGACTTAAAAGTCTTATTTTTCGGTGAGCCACATAGATGTAACGTCTCGACCGGAATTTGAAATCGTCGTCGCACCATTTCGGGCCTTGCCTCAACATGATATTAAGTTTTAAAGTTTAGCAAGGAAAATTGTGGCATGGCTCTTGGCACGAATCCAACAAGAACGTTGACCCATCTCAGAGAAAGAATACAGTCGTATCCACCACTCTGTAGTCCAACCAGGCCCTGCAACTTCTAGTCATCACAAAATAATAGATCCAAAGAATCCATTTGTTCAAAAACGATATCCGCGCTTCGTTCGTTGCAATATCGTTCCCAAAGACCGCAGCGAAGAAGACTCCGATGCGTCGAGAAATTCCTCGACAAAAGTTTCTTCTCCCTTGTAACTCGCCAAGTACGGAGGACACTTGAAATTAGTCTACGCTCTCGTTTTGGCATTCTTTCGACCAAGTTTTCACTCGGCTGTGGCCTCGAGGACGACGAGACTCGAGAGAGCATTTGCAAGTCGCCAAAGAAAAAGAAAGATGAGAACAAGACCGTAGTTTTCTTGCGCTTCACCAGGTAATGTTCACTCCCTCCGAACCTTCAATGAGAAATTCGTGCTATTATTCGGAAGTGTAAAAAAAAGAAAACCAATCAATTATCCAGAAGTATTTCGCGAGAGAACAGGCTTCCGAGGGCCGAAGCGGAAAACGGAGAGCTTCGTATAATTGGTTATTGTAAAAAAAAAAAAGTAATACACTATTTCGCTCTACGTTCATCTTTAGGCGAAGACTAACTAGCTACGTCAAGCATCCATATGCATATACATCGATGAATTTGCATCAAACGGGGGTATCGAGTGAATGTAAGCGTAGGTCCAATTATATATCTATATCACTTTGCCATTTGCAACCCCCTGATATCCGTATACATCTAGGTGTTAGGAATGGGCAAAAGTATAGGGTAGCCGCGGGTTTATTGGCCGCGGCGTAAAACGGCTTCCACATCGAGCTATACCCCGGAAGCGACGGTTAACTTTTCCCGCTAGTTCGTGCGAATGCAATTATTCAAATAGTCGACAGTTGAACGACAAGTCGTCGAGCTGGCTTCTCTTCCGTGAAGAATATCCCGAAAAAGGGAGAATGCGGTGGTGATACGTATAAATTTTATATTACCTCTGGTGTCGAGCACTCGTCATTTCGTACGCGAAAAATCAAACTATTCATAAACTCGGAGATGTGGCCCGGCTCGTGATGAGTAATATTCACGACGACTATCTTAGTTATCATCCATACGAAAGATGCTTAAAATCGGATAGAATCGTATGTATGATGTTTGCATCGTTGGAAACCAACGAAAATTCTTTTTTTTTCATTTCCCATGTTTTCTTCGGCAGATTTGCGCTACGAAAGTCGGGCAAACATTTTTTCGAATTCTCGTTAAGCGATCTACAACAATTTGTAAAATACGCTTTTGGATAATGATGAAAATAAGAAATTGGAAGGAATTTTCGTTGCGTTGAAATTATGCAAACTTCGACCCCATTCCTCTATCGATTCTGGCTATATTTTGGTCTTGGTCTCCGGGATAGTCTCACGAGATTTTCACAGCCCGGTCATTTACTTCTTTCTCGACTGAGATTCTTCCATTTAATTTACGTATTTGAAAAACATTTGAAACGTCTCGCCTTTTTTTTCGGCACTTCGTATTTGTTGCTTCTTTTTAATGGGGGTTCCATATCGGGCTCTCTAGCGGTGGAGTAACATCAAATTACTTCGCGCGCGCACGCGAGTAAAGATATTGGGTTTCACGTAATGTTGAGTGTGGTGACAGTAGGCTACTATGAGGACGATCTTCCGAATCGAATGTCGTAAAAATCACATTCGCCTACACACACACATATATATATATATATATATATATATATATATATATATATATATATATATATATATATATATATATATAAATGTATAGACACACACACACGCGCAGGCACGCACGCACACGCACGCATGTATATACGCTGAATTTTGGGAGCCCGGAAAACCTTAATCCTTACTTCCCACAGCCAAAATTTTTCAAGTGCTTTCACGAGGCTAGAATTCATTGGAGAGCTAAAGAGAGCGCACCCTCGTCCTTTATCCACGACGTCGCCGCGAATACCCTTGAGATGGTCTCAAGAACTCGACGCGACGGAAAAGTACTCGCCGTTTGCTTCCCATTTTTTTCACCTGGCCCTTTCCGGCTTTGTTGGAAAAGAGAATTTCCTCCCTCCCCAATACCTTCTTATAATAAAGCCGAAGGTACGAATTCGCGCCCCGTGATTTTTATTCCTCGGAGCTTTTCCTCCGTACTTCTCGGACGTTGAGGCAATAATGAGATTTCCATTACGGATTTTCCACGTAAACATTGCATTACATTTTTGTACAATTCATCCGACGGAGTTGCCCAAAGGAATTATTATATGGTATGTGGAGATACGTGAAATTTTGAGATCCACTCTCCGCGATAACGTCCGTTCAGAAACATGCTATTTGCTTACCTCGACTCGACGTTTTTTCCGGCTTTATCGACTTTTTCAAAATGGCTCGGTGAGTTGCGAATGGTCAATACAGGTATACACGGTATAGGAATAATAGTAACTCGAGATCGTAAACTTCCATGTTATCTCCTCGGAACGACGTGCTTTCCCGGATAGCAGATATACACATCCGAGAGTGAAAGAAAATGTGAAAAGTAAGGTCGTGAAGGGAAAAAGGAACGAGACGGAGAGAAGTGGAAAAGAGGTGGGTAAAGTGGGCGCGAAGAGTAAGGTAACTTGGGCTGGAGGGTTGAAAAGTGGACGAGAACTTGAATGAAAAAAAAAACAGAATTAATAGGAAGAGGAAAATGACCGTGTTGGAGTGAAGTCTTAAAAGAGAAAGTGAGAGAGGACCAAGAGAGCGTGATTGAAACCATAGCAGAAATGTGTGATTAAAAAAAAATAAATCCGCATTTTGTGAGATTCGATGGAGCAAAATACCGTAAAAAGAGCAATCTTAATAAAGATGAGATCAGCTGTGCAAAAAAATAGAAGAGTGGTATAACGAAATACACTTTAAGAGCGAATCTCTCCCTTTTATCTCTTGTGTTCTCTTCGCCTGGTGCACATTCACGCAGTGGCGAAAATAGATGACGCCAAGCGATTTTCTCGACCACCTCGGAAAATCGCGTGGCTCGAGAGTTCCCATGCTGGAACAATCGATCGGGTGAGAAGCCTCTTGAGTGCACTTCCAACGCAATAAACGTCTATTATGCGGGGAACGTTGCTCCAACGAGTACTATAATCAATTGATCGATACAATTTGCCGTCATAACGATGCAGGTAAAGGGCAGCTATGAAAATTCGGAACGATGTTAACCGCACACTTTGAATAGTTGGAAGATAATTATTGGGAATATCGTAACGTATTTGTTTGGCAGAGAAATGCGAAGAATCGTTTCAGAAAGTAGCTTTGATTGAGCTTATTTGAACATTCGGAAAGAATCAACCGACGGCGTTTCCCGGGGCAGTAACCGTTGGCCTGGGTCAATACTCGGATGGGTGACCGAGCAGCCGACTGCCGAGCCGGAGGCCTTTTTGCCGAGTTTCAGATAGTAACGCGACTGACACTCGATGAAAATATAGTCGTCTCTATCGGCACAGCTTTTCCGCAGTTTCCCTGCGCCCTGGTGCGAATGCGATGCACCAGCGGATCAAGAAACGAGTCCATGATACTGCAAAATATTTGTTTAGCTACGTCGCCCGGTGCAGGGTATTTTTAACGTCCGATGCAATACGTGCCCCGACGCTGGAATAAAAATGATGACGTTGATGTGGTATTTAGGGCCTCGCTAATTCAGTTGCGAAAGAAAAAGTCTCGTAAAGATACCGTGCGGCGCAACCGCATGCGGAGGCGGAAAAACACCAACGGTTAAACAGACCAAGCGGAGAAAAAAATTCCATCTATACGTCATCAGGGAAAAATTTAATTTTGCCACAAACTTTACGATCCTGCTGTATATGATCGTCGAGTTTACGAGGAGGAAAGCAATGATGACCATCATAGAGAAGAGAGAGATAGAGGAAGGGGTGGAGGGTGACGTGAATGCAAGATATCTAGAAATCGTGCAGCCTGCGAGATAAATGAATGAGATGAAAAGTAAATGAAAAATAATGAAATATAATCATTCTCGGACTAATACGCGCTCGTAAACCGAAGTGGCTGAACTTTTATACGACGTCCTCGCAGCAGTGAGTAAGCGTGAAGTAAAATCCTTTATTTTCGCCCGGATATTCCGTTCAATAACAAATCGAGGAAAATAAATCCTTATGATAAACGAGAAAGCGACTTATGAATTGTGCATGGAAGATCGCAATTACTCTCGGTACTTTTTGCATTTATTTTGCGTCATCACTTTTCAATACTGCTTCAATTTAAAATTCATGAAATTAGCGCTGAAGTCTGCCTCACTGGAGCGTGATACATTTTTTTTCTCGTCGCCCACATTTTTCTGACAGATTCAGACTACGGAAATCAGTCCAATGTTTTTAGGCTTCTCACATAAAACTGCAATCTTAATTTACAAAACAAAGATTTTCGATAATAAAGCAAAATACAGAAGCACATAGCAGTCGATGAAAATTAGGAAATCAGTAATAAAAAGTAAATAAAAACATTTATTTCTTTTCGTATTATTGAATTCTAGTTTTGAGCCTCCTACAGTCATATGTGTTTCGTGATCGCGATCGAATAATCAATTTTGTAATTAATGAGGATTATTCGAGCATAATATTTCATTGTGAAAAAGCAAAGCACACCGATCCTTCGTATTTAATATGTTATTGGAATTTCCAAAATTGCATAAATCCACGTATAGTGCACCCATGCATATTTTCTCCACACTCAGCGATTTTTTTCATGCACCTACACGCTTTACGTAGCTTATCTTCTACCTATACACATACTTATCAGCGATATACATAATGATAGTGCGGATTTAAGGATGTGAGTCCCTATGAAACATGTTAATGTTAATTGTTCAATAAATAGCTTCTTAATCGTCATGAAATTTTTACACGACCTCCTGAATACTTCATGTAAAAACATACCAAATTTTCAGAATTCTATCATCATTACTTCAACCTCCTTAAGGGTTGAAATAAAAAATGATAAGAAAATTCTGAAAATTTCGTATGTTTTTGTATGAAGTATTTAAGAGGTCGTGTTAAAATTTCACGACGATTAGGAAGCTCGTTATTAAAAAATTAACATTTTGTTAAGAACAATTTTTAAAAGAAATTTTTAAAAAATTATCGATAAACTTCGTTTTGTTTCCGTTGCTTTCAGTATATTGCAGATATTACAAAATTAAGAGGTCAAAGAAAAAACTTATTGCAAAGTTACATCAGTTTCCATAACACAAAATTGTGTTATGGAAACTTTTATTGTATTATGTGAAATTTTTACACGACCTCTGAAATACTTCATACGAAAACGTACCAAATTTTCAGAATTTTATTATCATTTGCGATTTGGGACTCAGCGTCCTTAATAACGGAAATAATATGGATTCCGTTCTTTTGTTTTCTAGAAAACAATGTGTACATACAGTTTATAAAATACAGTTTTAATTCGCGCCAGGCTTCCCTGCTGTTTCTCTCTCCTTTTTTCTGTCTCCAACTCTCCCTGTCCGTACCACCCTCTTCGAATACAAGCTTTAATATTCGCCGACGCGTTTTCCGGTACTCGAAACCTGTATAGTTCGGACTCCGGTTGGGATTTTCCTGGCTGAACACTTTGCTTGAACGTATTAGTAGATCGCGAGAAAACGACGAGAAAAGCGAATGCGCAGGGCGACGTCGAGAACGGGAGACTCGGAGGGAGTTAAATTACAGAAATAAATCACGTGCATTGTTGCAGCAGCAGCACGATTTTACGGTTGGTTCGGAATTGTACAAGCGTCGAAGCAGCCTCGGGGACACCACCCATAGCAACAATCCTGCTTAAGGATGTTGAGTCCCTATGAAATATGTTAATGTTGATTGTTCAATAAATAGCTTCTTAATCGTCATGAAATTTTTACACGACCTCCTGAATACTTCATGTAAAAACATACCAAATTTTCAGAATTCTATCATCATTACTCCTTATGGGTTGAAATAAAAAATGATAAGAAAATTCAGAAAATTTGGTATGTTTTTGTATGAAGTATTTAAGAGGTCGTGTTAAAATTTCACGACGATTAGAAAGCTCGTTATTAAAAAATTAACATTTTGTTAAGAACAATTTAAAAAAAAAATTAAAAAAAATGTATCAATAAACTTCGTTTTGTTGCCGTTCCTTTCAGTATATTGTAGATATTATAAAATTGAGAGGTCAAAAAAAAACCTATTGCAAAGTTACATCAGCTTCCATAAAACAACATTTAATTTGTGAATGTTAATTGTTCAATAACGGGCTTCCTAATCGTCGTGAAATTTTTACACGACCTCTGAAATACTTCATACAAAAACATACCAAATTTTCAGAATTTTATCATCATTTCCGATTTGGGACTCAACATCTTTAACACCCGAGACGCCCAGTCAGTCGCCCTCGACGTACTGCTATACGTAATATTTGCATTTTTATCCGAACGTTTTTCGATTACGTTTGTACAAAGACACGAATAAAATACTCGCTGTCAATTAATGATTACTTCCGCTACGTTATTACCTGGATGTAGAAAGAAAATAAACTGGATACCGATTATAACAACGAGGAATAATAATTTACAGGACACAATGAATATTCCGTTTCCAAAAGTTTTTTCTGTATTGCAATTCGGCGCAGGCCTTCGATAATACATCAGACTTGCCGAAATATTGCATAATGAAAAAATTCTTAGGATTACGACAGGCGAGATGGATTACGACTGACGAGGAACATCCCTTTGGTGTTAATGCTGCAAAAATACGAAAAATTCTATTTCACCTCCCTTCGAAGTGTTACCCGTTTCATTCAATTTGATGCATCCTTTTTCAATGTGGGGTGAGAGAAAACAAATAAAGTCCATCCCTTAATTTTTTTTTCAACGTTCCCATAGTGCATTTTCAATGGCTTTTCATTAGAAGAATTTTCGTTTTTGCTTTCCTGGAATCGGTGGACTATTCGCCGGTGAAACTGCAAAATTGACATTCTTCACTCTAAGGGGTGGTAGCACCCCTCAAAATATTTTTTGTGCTGACAAAGAAAAATTCGCATCTAATAGTTTGCAATGCTCTACCATAAAAATGAGTTCCAATAAAATCGAAGGCGGACACCTAAGTGATATTCCCTTGACATATCAGGAGATGGAGACTACCGCCTATCTCGAGTGCGCCACCTGATGCGCCGCCATATTTGAATAGCGATTAAACGAATCCAATACCCTCAACCGTCAACAGAATCTCGAAAACGTACACGAAAATGCTCGTTTAATTGCCCAAAATCGATCGCGTGGCTAGGGAATCGGTCAAGTTCGCAATAACGACGTATCAACAGCACGTATTCCCCAAACGATCTTCGATAATTCAGGAAATCTCTTGTAACTCCGGTAACGAACCAGGCTGTCGTGACAATTAAACGTACACCGCTTTACCTCCAACATGCTATTTGCCTCTGTTAACTACGTACACCGAAACTTAGTCACCGTGGGGCACAGTACGATAGTTTCAATGTATGAGCCTGATGGCGCCTCGTTGTAAAGAGCATATTCGTACAAACGTCAGCGTATTTACGTACCCAAAGGTCTGTATGTAAACCTTTGCGTACATAAAATATAGCTGCGTGTGTCTGTATATTCACATTCCAAATATGTACACGTAGGTATAGAAATTCGGAACACACGAAAAGCTCTTTCTCGTTCTGGTTGTGGTGGGACTCCCTCGTCGATCCTCACTTCCTCGCGGTACTCGACACACATGTATACATGTGTGCATGTGTATATATCTACAGGTGCGATTATATATGTTACTGACTGTGCTGCATATGCACTCTATCGTGATTTCGTCCAACGAGTAGCTCTCTTTGTGCCCGCTTTGAGTTAACGACACACGAAATTATCCAACCCACGTTATTTTATGTGCTAAATGATGTTAGTTCCATTGCTGTGTGCGACATGAGTAAATATACCTCGTTGAATATGAGCAGATATATTTAAGCGATACACACACATGGTGTCTTAAAAGTCCAAGATTTCGAGGTCGACAGATTGTCAAATTCCAAAGAGAAAAGTCCCTATCCATTTTCCTCTACGATGCACCGTTGTTGAGTTATTGTTGGATTAGTCTTAGCCAATACAGCGCGTCGCCGAGGGAAGCTCGGGGAGTGGGGGTACAGGCGAGCCTATCGAGTGCGGGCATACGCGATAGAAGTGACGCGCCTATTGGCTTTCACCGATCGATTCATATCTAACGAACGCCGCTTTGGAGAGAAAAATGGATTGGGACATTTACCTCCGAAATTGCGAGATCCACTCGCTCACCGAAAATTCGCCAGGAATTTTGATACGGTCCTGAATGACTGGCTGTACGCGATTAATGTGCGCGGGCACCGGTTACAGGGTCCAGTAGGATGTTGACGGTGTGGATGTGGGAAAAGCACTTCAGGCATATACGCATTGGTGTATACACGCGTGGGCGAGCGTTCATAGAAAGCGGGTGCGGTCACGCTACCCTTACGCCCGGTTAATCCGCTTTTGCTCGGACATTGTCAGATGCGCGCCGCTCTGCTTTTCCTACGATTTCGCTACTCTATACGTACGTACACGCAAGCCAGTCTGCTTTTGTAGGAACCCCTAAAATACACATATATCGTATGATGCGTGCCAACTCGGGTGTATCCAACACTTTTTTCCCCTCTGCAATGCGACGGTCCATCGCGCTGTAGGAGTGTGCATTTCTAGCTGAATGTACACCTGGCAGAGGACGAGAGAGGCAGGGAGCAAAATAACAGCTGTTCCGACACATGAAAAAAGTTTACTTCTTCTGCTTCAAAACAGTCTTCCACTTCCATCAACAAACGATTGATACCTCATCGTCAATCGCCACGGAAAATGAATCATAAATATCGCTAATTATGGACACATCCTGTGCAGAAATGTGACAGGGAACTCTGGGATTCCATTCGGGATTCCATTAGGGGCTCTAATGGAACAGACTGAGAAGATCACAAAATCGGTTTTTACACATGCGAGTAAATGTACTCTCACGTAATGTAAAGCTGCTTTGTTCTTATTCCATCGAAGATGTTTGTAATTGACTATGATGAAACTAATCCATCTGTTGCAATTCTATTCGCCATGGTATTGAAGTTAGTATCGTTGAGATTAAACGAAAACGTATTCTTTAGCACATTTAGGCTACTAAAGTCAACGAAACATGTTTGAAAAAACTTGTCGAAAATTTGTCACCGATACCTACGAAAAAATATTATATTATAATAAAAATAAAAAAAATAAACAATCAAGAGAAATTTTCGTTGCGACGCAAACTTCAACGCCGTTATTCACCATTATAAGCATCCTTTTCATCAATGATAATCTACGAGAATAATAATGCTTATCATAAATGCCGTTGTTACAATAAGTATTCATTTCAACATCACGGATACCCAAATTGTTTCATGAGGCAAACAAGCTAAGCAGGTGGTTCGTGGTTTTTGAAACCCTTATCGCTTTGTCAGGAAATATCAATGTTCTGGCCGGGAAGACATAACCTGAATGTATTTCGAAAAAAATCCGCCAGGTGGCTTCGAGCGAAGCGCTTCGCGTGACCAAGGTACCATCGTACAACGATAGCACTTCGACCCGTTGCACCACCTACAGAAGAGCTATGCTTAGAGCTTGCACGTACGCTTATGATTTTGTGATAGTCGTAAAATAATAAGTATCAGTCCCACCTTGTACTATCTTACTCGGGTATATTGCCAAAAGCTCTTCCAATACCTGATCATTTCTATATCCAATCCCGGTTATTTCTCGATCTATTCCATATGACTTTTCTGGTAATAATTTCCCACTCGTCTCCGGAAAGATCCTGATCAGTTCCGAGCGAAGCAAATGGCGGATCGGGGCCTGACCTAAGACCTGTTACATGTCGAACCTGATCTATGCTGGAAGACCTCATCATGGCCTGATATTATCTAGGGAAGGCAAATAACGAGCAGTGCTTTTACCCGACTCAAATTTCTTCATGAGATACTGCGTACATCCCAGTCAGGAATATTCGAAAGAACTTCAAGTTCTTCTTTCCTGCTGCAACTTTCTTGACTCGTTCCAATTGTCATCAAAGACCATTCCTGCTCCGGAATTCTATACGCACAAATGACTTTCCTACTTCCGACTTTGCACGAGTCGAGATTCACGTAAGGAACGTCGAGGAAACACGGTTGAAATCGACGCGGAAAAAGGAAAAAAGCAGCCCTCGCTTATGCGGGAAAAAATGTCTTTTCCTTGTGTAAACGTTCGGCGCGGATTTTAGTTTCCTTTCGGGGGGGGGGGGTTGTTTAGCAACGAAAGTTCGAGCCAGTACAGGAAAGAGCGAGCTCAGCACTCGCTGGCAGCGGCGACGGTATAAAGAGGGTGGCATTAACGGTGAGCCCGCGGGAATGACGGGTGGAGTCGTTTTAGTATCGCTCCGATTCAATTTAGATTGCGCGACCCTTCGTTCCAGCGATTCCGTGCCCTGCCAGTGCTGTTGCTGCTGCTTTCGGCCTGGCTGCCCTTCCACTCTCCCTCCCCCCTTCATTTTCCCTTTTCTCTCGCCTCTTTCTTATCGAGCCGACATTGCAAAATCCACGTCCCCGAAGGGGCAACGAAATAAAAAAGGAAAGAGATGGAAGCGCCCACTCCGACGCATTGCAGAACGAATCAAACCTTTTTTTTTTTCAAGAAAAAAAGTCAAGATCGCTTTAGTCACGTGATCGACTGCCTCGACTATGATTTCGTCAAGGATTGGTAGTCAATTTCGTGATGACGGAAAGGTTAGTTGTGTCCACGGGACAGTCGGGGCTGGTTATTCGTAGCTCATCGGTCTTGTATTTTTAGAAGAGAGATATCAATACCCTTCCGATATGAATCATTGATACGCGCTTATTCAAGGCCGGAATCCATTCCTGGACGTTCGCCGTGCAGTGCCCAGCGAAGATTGCAAATTATATCTACATGAGTTAATTTTATTCTTATACGAAGAGTTCGATGAATACTTTAGGAAGCGATTACAATTGCTAGTTCAAAAACCATAATCATTTTAAGGAGGTACAATCACTTCCACGGGGTCAAAAAAGAGTCTACATTTATTTTACCCACAGCTGCTCTGATTGATGTTTACTTATGTTGATTATTCGTATTGTCGATTATAGTGTGCCAAATGTTGTGGCAAATTATGAATTTATTGCACGTGAACAAATAAAAACTGAAAAATTAGATTGTCAACGACTCGGTAGTAATCTTCGTAATAATAATATTAACATATCCACCATAAAAACGGACTAAAAAGACAACAACAAAAAATCAGCCGGAAACCTATTAAAATAGGCTCGAATTACCTCAGCGGAATTAACACGATTGGCAGAATATAATTATAATACATATCATTGATACGTGATAAGTGATAAAACTCCATAAATCGTTGTTCGCATATTTTGTGGCGGCTTCTATGAAAATTAATTAAAAAAACAACGCTGGGTTATGTTCGCCAAACGCATCAGCTGTTACTCGCGACGTTGCTAACAATAAGTATGTGGGTGCTATTTCATCATTCTGACCATTTTCAACCGGAAATTGAAACTTTCTTGTAATATAGTGCTTTAACTACACGGTGAAGATTGATTTTCTTATTTTTTTACAATATCTATTATATCTAATCTATCGAATTTCAGTTTTCCAGCGGGTTTAGTTGTATACTCGAGCAGAAAAACCACGATCACCGCACTTCCGGTTGACCGTCTCCATAAGACGACATGCTTCGGTAACTCAAAGTGCTCGACTTTGCAGTTTTATTGCGAAAATACTAAGCGGTCAAAATAGCTGAAATTTCGGCAATAGGCACATAAAGTATTCGTCAAAATCATATAAAAATTTCAAATCCGAAAGTTGGATTCTTAGTAATGATCGTACCTCCTTAAATTCTTCCCATTCCTGTAAGATGAAAAAGTCCCTTTTCATATCCGATGTTGCAAAGCTCTGTGCTTTCGGAACGGAGAACCGAAAGTTCAACTTCTGGAGAAATTCAAATCGTCGGACTCCCTTGCCGTACATACAACTCGCGGATATCTCTCTGGAGAGTTCCTTCACGTCGGCGTTGTCGACGTTCAAGACAAAAAAAAAAGAAAAAAGTACGCCATCCTCGCCTTTCGTACGGTCGGCTTTCCCGTACTGGTCATTCGCCAGGAAATCGACTCTCGCACGAAAGACTTTTTTCCCTGTTTTCCGCATTCGACGAACTAAATTTCGATCTGTGTATCACCTCCTTTGAAGTATACCTTCGTCACGCTTGTCGTATTGCACGGCTGGATGGTGTTGACGTCTGCACCGTGGACCGTGGAAATGCAGCGAACGTCCTTTTTTACTTCATTATTTGTATTTATTTATTAGTCATCAGAATTTTTCAAAATTTCTTTTACAACTAGCAGATCTCTGGTTCGCATCTCCAAAAACTTTGTTGCGGCTTTTTTCGTCGAAATCTTCCACAAGAAAATAGAGCGATCCGAGAAAATGAATTTTCATTGAATCTGGAAAGTGCGAACTTTACGAGGGTGCGGAAACTTCTTCCCCATTCGGCGCCCATTATATAATCGCGATCTTTGTTCCCATAAGTCGCGAGCGACACTCTATTTGCCAGGCCCGCAGCGTTGAATTTTCATTAAAGATTTAGCCGAGTACTCCATATGAAAACGAAATTACATTTCGGCCGATCTGGCACGTAAGCTCAATCGATCGGCCCTCTTTGACCTTTTTCCCCCGTACGCGCCCTCTCGATTTAATCTCAGACCTACGATTGTCCCTCGCGCGATCTACAATCCAAAGGACAAAGCGAATGAAAATACATGTTCGTTCTAATGGATGATCGTACTTGCGATCCTCACATAGGATGTAGGCGATATGTACTCCATTACGTTATTTCTGTATGTGGGTCATGCGCGCGCGAAGGAGTATCTCAGAGCCTGTACGATTACGTATACGGAGATGAAAGTCGAAGTCGCGTTTCGCACGCGGTCGAGCAGTGAATACCCAATTTAATTTGAAAAATTGTGCTTTGCACATCATCAATGAGATAAAATACCAAATTCGACTGCCAAAAATTCTGATCAAACAGCAATCGTAACCAACTTCTCTCAGCCATACTTTCATTGTCCTGAGTACAAATTACAATTCTTTTTCACTATTTTTTATAATTAATTGACAAGATTGAAGTTTACATCCTCGGAATGCAATGAAAATTATCATTTCATAATTTCTTCAATGTCTTTTGGCAGCTTTTGCCTACAAAAAGATCTTCAAGCATTTTCGAAACTACCAATTCACCAGATTTACGATATAGATCTACAAAAAACTTTTCGGATAATAATTAAAGTGAGGAAACGAAACTGTAAAACGAAACTTTTTTGCCTTCCAACAATGTAAACTTCATCACCATCCCCTATCGTCGCCACCGTGAACTTTTCCCTCGGTATTTAGAAACCCTAATGTAACACTCTTTCCGCCCTCCTCGGCCAGCCAATTATTTCAGAGAAAACGAAGCTTATCATTAGGAAAAAGCCAACGAATAATCTACGAAGCCTTAGGATAGTTTTGTTTGTTCTTTCAATGATACCCAATCCGACTGACTTTCTACTTCGAATGTCTTACGTTCAAGATGTCTTGGAGGGAGCCCCAGGAGATCAATATACTCATATACATAGTAAGCGCGCGCACACACACACACACGCACACACACACACTCAAATCTACGTGTAGATAAGTAATCTCATTGAGATGATTTGAGATTCGAGACGCAGAACGACAAGATGTGCTGTTCTTGTTGGACTATATACGTTGAGTCCAGGGCTCGTGGGATTTCCTCCGAAAATCCGCCTGAATCCTTACGGAATCCTCGAGCGAGAACGATTTTCTTCCACTACTACTACTATTACTACTACTACTACTACTACTACTACACACACACACACACATACACGGACAGGTAGATCCATGAGTGGGCAGTCTATCCCGAGTGGTCGTCAGAGTTGGAAGTGGAGGGTGAAGGACCTGTCCGAACGGTCTCGAACCGAGAAAGAAGAAGCGGGACGGCCAACCCTCTTTATCTCCTATACCAAACGTAGCTACATGAAAGAGGCTGTTCAACCGTAAATGTTCGTTCTCCATCGTTCTTTTTTTTCATCTCCTTCTATTTCTCGTTTTCGGCAACGCTTCGGCTCTCTACCTCGAAAGCGTCCTCGTTAAAGTTTGGACAAATCAATTTTTTCCTCCACGTTCAACTTCGTACCCTCTTCATCATTTGCCCGCTGGACCTGTGCGCGCCTCGTACTCGCGAGATGAGTTAAACAATTGTGCAGAGGAAAACGCGGCTCGCGACGAGACTTCGAACAATTCTTGGGAGCGTTAGGTGAAATCCTCGCGGTTACGTAGTCCTCTATGGCGTCAATATCAGCCCGAATGCATCGCGATTCAAGGCGGAAGTTGCAAACAACGGAGACGAGAGAGAAGGAGATAGTTCCGTTTGCGATTCGTTTTGTGCAATGAACGCCAGCCAGGGATTATCCTAGCAGAAGATCTCTGGGGAAGACGCGTACGCTTTATTCGGCAACTTTGGCTCGTTATGCAAGTTCGGAAACGTCGATTTGCACGGCGATGTACGTATCGAGCCGGCAATAACGGAGCGAAGCGGACAAAGCAACGAAACATCGGAGCGAACCGGGCTAATCGAAACTGTGAGAAAAAAAGAAACGGACGAAGAAAAATTACAGACAGGAAGTATGGGGAAAAAGCAACTATGCAAGCTCTGTGTGTGTGTGGGTGTGTGCATAATGCACATTGGAACCAGAGGAGAACTCGAAAAAGTGGAAAGAAAATGAGCGCCGTACATGAAGCGAGAGAAACAATGAGTCTGTAACGACGGAGTTCCGCTGTTTTGCTAATTATCCAGCTTGACGTGGCCATGGCGGGGATTTGTGTGTGTGTGTGTGTGTGTATATATATATTCATGCCCAAGTTTTGCTCGAGCAAGCCGGGATCTCAACCCCGGCCTCTTCTCCATTCTCGCGCTCATGCCGCACACCCCATATCTTTCTTGCCCTGCCAGCTTCGACCACCCCTTTTGCGTAACCCCGTATCGCCGCACGTCACGATAGGGCTCCTCGTTAGTCAACGATATGCTCGCCAAAAGTCTCCCTCGACCGCGACAGGGTGCGGACACGCCGAATAAATTTGTGGCTCCGATAATTATCGTTACGTCTATATGTGTAGAGGGAAAGAGAGGGATACTCCACAAAGATTGCATTTTTTATCATAATTGGCCCCGTACGGATTTCTGGCCCGCGGGATTTTTCGGATCAGCGGAGATATTTCGTCCAAGAATCCCAAAGTAAAAATTTTCGACCTTTCAACTTTGCGTTTTGTGTAAAAACAATGCGTCTCGGGAAATTGTCGAATTTGAAATTTGCGTGGATCGGGTGGAGGGTAATAAAGCACAAACGGAGGTTTTACCTCACCTTGAGGGGATCCCCGAAGAGCCGCGAAATTTCCGCGGAAGGGTTAAACTTTATCAGAGCGGTGCCAATGATGCATAGCTCGGTAACGGCGCGGGTTGGTTCCTGACCGGAAGTACACCCAGCGACGCGGGCTCTCGGACCATGTGAAATTTTGAAAATGTACTTAATATACATGAGTGTGTGTATGTGTATCATAGCTATGTGAGGATGTACATAAATTGCAAACGATATACATGTAGGCGAAATGGAGGCAAATTTCCTTCATGTAAACGTTACTATGCCGGGTGAGGTAACAACTATTAGCAGTAGAAATATTTTCGAACCTATCGAACTTAGGAGATGACTTTTCCTATAAAAGTTGTATAGTTCGAAGGGGGTCACCGAGTGGTGCCTACGAGGTTCAACCAGGTGAAAGCGCTTTGGAACTTTCAAGTTCACCTCAAATTTCTTTAATGAGACCACTATTTTTTAAAGGTTTTATCAAGTGGCTAAAAATAAGTTCACTCGTCAAATTTCAACATGATCGATCAAGATATAGTCTAAAAAAATCGTTAAATTTTTTTAAAAATGTTTTCAGTCTGGCAGCGAGTTACAAAACGGTGCAAACACTTAGTGCTATAAAAGGTGCTCAAAGTGACGGCCACCACTTTCAACGCACGCTTGCAATCTGTTTCGCATTGGTTGTACTGTCTTATCAATCACGTCAGGCTGTATTAACGAACAGGGTCTAATTATTCTTAATAGAGCTCCATAAAAAAGTCCAATGGTGTCAAGTCTGGTGAAAGAGCGTCCCAGATCACACAACCCCCATGCCCAATCCAACGGTTGGCATATTTTTCAGTGATCTTTTTTCTTGCAAGCAAAATTGCTGACTGCTGCACAAGATAAGTAGGTAAGACTAATTCGAGCCTGTTCGTTTATGCAGAGGTACGTAATTAATAAGACAATACAATCAATGCGAATCAGATTACAAAGGTCCGTTGAAAGTGGCCATCCCTTCGAGCCCCTTTTACAGGAGTAAGTGTTTGCACCGTTTTCCAAATCGATTCTAGGCTTAAAACATTGAAATTTCTTTTTTATCGGTGATTTATCCGGAATTTTGATCGATCATCATAAAATGTGGTGTGTGGAGTTATTTTTAGTTCCTGAACAAAATTGTGGAAAAAAATGTTTGTCCCGTTTAAAAAAAAAAGGAGGTGGCCTTAACATTTCTGAAGCACCTGGATAAACCTCGTAGCCACTATTCAATGACCACGTTCGAACTATGCAGCTTTAGTATGAAAAGTTTCCTCCTAAATTTGATAGGTTAGAAAATATATTTACCTCTAATAGTTGTTGCTTCACCCGGTATATCCGTTAAAATGAGGCAGGGACAGCAAGTTCGAGTACATACATACTGCGCCAATGTCCCGAGGCTTCCTACAAGCTTAACTCTTTCCCTATCTGAACGGAGACCGGCGGCAGCCGCGTTAATTTTATTTCAAGACGCATCAGTCGACTATCGCGCGGAATTTTGTATTCATTGTAGAAACGTCAAGCCGAACTTCAGAGCTTCATCCTCACTCGGCTCTCGGACCATGCCAAGATAATCCGTGTCCCTAGAGTTCTCGTCGGTCGGAATGTCCGGAAAAAATTCTTACGACAGTACAGCCCTTCTCGCCCACCAAACGAATGGTGACAGGAAAAATGATTTCAGACCGCGACAATTGCGCCTAAAAATCGTGGAGGGCTTAAGGAAATGGTTTGAGATTCTTTCACGAGTTCTCACGCAGTGAAGAAGGCAAAAGGCAAACGCGCTGAAAAAGGCACACTCACCCCGCTGTGTACACTTTGATCGTGAAGTTTCTGTAAAACACAGTATCGGGTGAAGTTCGGTTTTAGCTTGTACAGCTGACCGTAGAATTGTGTTTGAACTCGAGTCATTAGTCGTTTGAACCCTCTGACCTGCTGCGCCAAAGTTCGGGCGCGTAAGTCATTCAACGGCCATGGAAAAACCGTACACAAATGCACAAACGCGTAGAAGCCGATACCCTTGAAACCGAAGACCTGGATGTCTGTCTTGGATTTGAAGATACGTGAAAATGTTTTTTTTTTTTAAGTTGGAGGCTTCAAGACTTGAAGGTCAGGCCACATTTGTTGCAAGGCAATTTTTTCTTCCAAGGTTCTTGTTTTTCAAATCTATGAGGTTCACTAATGTTTTTTTTTGTTATAAAACCTCATAGTTCCGTTTGTAAAAAAAATGGACGACCTGATTGACATCGTAAAAATTGACCTTCATGTGATCTACGTGTGATTGTGTATCATAGTACGAAAAAAATATGCTTACTCCTAGCATGTGAAATATAGGACGTAGATGACATCGCGATAAGGACGAAACGCGTGCGAGCTCCTGTTTTGTGGTTATTTACGAGGTGATTCCGTACCGCACGTTCTGGCTCGGCCATACGTTAGCAAATTTACGCGTTACAACTTACAAGTGTGTTATAAGATCTCGTACAATGATAGACCGTCATTCGGAGCGCTGAGTGTATCTCGTTAAGATAGGGAACTCGACTCCCGTATCTTATCGTAACTTAACGCAAAGTTTCGCAAGGAGATCTCCAGGTTGCGTTTCAGATTCTTTTGATTCGAATGAAAACACCCGGAGATTTCATTGCACAATGCACCTGGTTAATTTGATTTCCCACGTCGGTCTTGTTGGGACTTCGGACGAGTTCTCTTCAGCTGAACAGCCGCCGGGAGTCAATGAAAGAAAGGAGAGAATTCATTTCAGCAGCTTGGGACAACGCTGGGTATCCGTCCCCGTGAGCTTTTCGGTCTCGGTCTGGCAGTCCGCTGAAGCACTCCCGGGGCATTTGTGCGTGTGTACACAGAGGGTGGGAAAAGGAGAGTCCGCAAGAAATATATACCAGGAAGGAAAGCTTCTCCGTCTCTAAATAACCAGCTCGGAAACTACAAACAGAATTTTGTATTTTTACGGAAGCTTAAGCAGGGGAAAAAGCAAGGCGGGAGTGGATATGAAGTAAGATGGCGAAGGGGCGGAGAAAGGGTCGAAGAATGGGGCGAAAACGAAGCGGTACACCTGACGACTAACCGCTCGCCTTCATGTTTCACCCTGAGAAAACTAGCGCCCCGTGGTCGTTCACCCCACGTACATGCGCTCATATATGTTGATACTTTCCTAATGGGGTGAAAAAGTGAGCGCGAAGGGTGTCGTTAAGTGGAGGCTTGCTCATGCGCGAGCTTCGGGGGTGCATTACGTAATCCACGATAATGCACGCACACACACACGTAGTGTAAAAAATTGATGGCATGCTGCTGCTGCTGCTACTCGAATGACTCAATTCCAAAAAGGAAAATTTACACTACCGCATCACCTTTGCGCTTCAGCTTTGTCGCTGATTTCCTTCCATTTCCGGGGTACAAACGGACGCGTCTCTCGCGGAATAGTTTGCGAGTTTCGATCCTGCGCTCACGGTGATGTCATGCAGTTAAAAATAATCTCCGTCGCGTATTCTTACTCCGGGTCATCGGACTAAGACCTGTGTGCGCTATTTTGGGGTGGCGAACCACACTCGAAGACTCATTTTGTAAGGAAAGAAAGTCTGCAACTCACCTGTAACATAAAAAGAAATGCATTCTCGTTAGGATGTTTCGCGAAATGTCACTTGTCGATTAAAGTTTGATGCGCGTGCATTGTTTAAGGATGTTGAGTCCCTATGAAACATGTTAATGTTAATTGTTCAATAAATAGCTTCTTAATCGTCATGAAATTTTTACACGACCTCCTGAATACTTCATGTAAAAACATACCAAATTTTCAGAATTCTATCATCATTACTTCAACCTCCTTAAGGGTTGAAATAAAAAATGATAAGAAAATTCTGAAAATTTGGTATGTTTTTGTATGAAGTATTTAAGAGGTCGTGTTAAAATTTCACGACGATTAGGAAGCTCGTTATTAAAAAATTAACATTTTGTTAAGAACAATTTTTAAAAGAAATAAAAAAAAATTTATCAATAAACTTCGTTTTGTTTCCGTTGCTTTCAGTATATTGTAGATATTATAAAATTGAGAGGTCAAAAAAAAACTTATTGCAAAGTTACATCAGTTTCCATAAAACAACATTTAATTTGTGAATGTTAATTGTTGAATAACGAGCTTCCTAATTGTCGTGAAATGTTTACACGACCTCTGAAATACTTCATACAAAAACATACCAAATTTTCAGGATTTTATCATCATTTGCGATCTGGGACTTAACATCCTTAATCGAGTAAGATTGAGGTCAGGCAAAATTGTTGTCAGGGATCGTAGTTAGGTCGTTTCGTTTGATTGAGAATCGATTTTCCTTCAGTTGACAGTGGTGGGACTACGTTGGGGTCAATACTTGGATGAGCCAGCCGCGCACACAAATCCAACTCGGCGAAAATATAACCGCCCAAGCCGAAATTTGTTGGGGAGTCTTCAGGTCCCACCACGTCCCTATAGGACTTTGATAGGGAGTCTATATTGGAATCCATGTGGACTCCGCGCTATTTTCCGATTGACATCGTTTGGACACTTTTTATTCTACATTCATCACAGAAATTCGTTGGATTTCTCAAAAGAAAATATCCTTCCGTGATCCCGCCCACAAATTTTTTTGGGAGTCCCGAGATGCCCCCACATCTCTACGGGAATTTGTTAGGGACCCGCACACAGGGAGTCCTCATTGGGATCCAATTGGATTCTGCACTGTTCCCCGATCAACGTCGTTTGAGAATTCTTACCACGTTCGAATCGAAAATATGTGAACAGTCACGAGAAAAAACTCGGCGTTTTGAAAAATAACCTGCACGCTTCGTGAACGTGTCCGCGTTTGTGATATTGAATCAGACGGCCGTAAAATAAATAACAATCGATCATTGCAATGGATTTTCAGTTATATGATCCAAATCGATTAATCGACACTTTATTAAGCAATTCATACTTTTTTAAAGATAAGATTTATACTTTTTCGAGATCCTCTCATTTTGTATATCTAAATCATGTTGTTTAGAAAATTCAACGTGCAGAATGCGATGGGATCCATCAAGGATCGTGTCGGATTCTGTTCGATAATGTGGGCATCCTTTAGGATTCAAATTGAATTCCAGTGGGGAATCCCGACTAATATCCAGTACACCTACGAGCGTTACGTTACTGTAGGCATTCAATGCAACGACCCATTGGATCCATATACGAAAGTATGCACAAGTATAGGAATCCGATTGGATCGGTACGACAATTTCTGCACGGTCGCTTTTATCGACGCACGATTGCTGCAGTTTCTCTGTGCCCTCGTGCAAAGGCGATACACTAGTCTATCAGGAATAGCGGCTGTGAGCTCCAGCCTGGGCGGGGGGGTCTCTCAGAAACCGGAAGAAGTGACGGGACAAGTGTGCGATCAAAATGTAAAGGATCGTAAAAGTTCAAAAGGATATGGGTAGAATATTAAAAACGATTTTGAAAATTGGTTTTACTTAGAAAAATCGCTAGTCCAAGGAACATTTTGAAATAACCGGGTAAACACACGAGGCTGCAGTTCGAATTGCAAAGGCTAGAGAGGTGGCAATCTATACAACGCCATATGTTGACGAACTTCAAACGGTGACGCCTTGTACTCCCCCGTGGGCGATCGATGCCCTTCTCCCCCTTTTCTGTTCTCTCTCTCTCTCTCTCTCTCTCTCTCTCTCTCTCTCTCTCTCTCTCTCTCTTTCGCCCCCATTCTTTATCAGACTGAGAATGGGGTTGCGAGAACTTTCCAACCCCCGGGGTACAAAGACCACTAGCAAAGACCGTGTACATGCTCACCGCGTGTCGCATAGAGCCACACAGAAATGAGCGAAGGAAAGCTGTTTGTTTTAAGGGAGCGAGAGGACAGGCAAAGTCTTCGGAAAAGGAAGCCTAGAGATAGAGACAGAGAGAGCAAGAGACACGGCACAATACCTATGACGTGCAACTCTCCCTACACCGCGTCTCGCTGCTCTTTCCCAAAGCACTCATAATCTCCACAGAAAAAGAGAGAGAGAGAGGCAAAGAGCTTTTCTTGCTTCAATGCATCCCTGTACATGTTTCACTCGCTCCACCGGTGCCAATGTACGTCTGTACATCGCAACAGCTGGCGTATGCAATCGGAAGCTTGCACACGCGGTAAAATAAAATTGGTACGCATCTGATGTACATCTCATTTTGCGGGACTCGTACTTGCGCAAATGGAAAGATCGCACAGAGAACGGACTTTTCTATCCAGCGAGACCCGAAGGAGACTGCCAAAAATTGAAGTGCAAATGTCTTTCTTTCTAGGGCCAAAGTCTCGGAGTTTCATTCGAGACATCATTGTACCTACGAGATGAACGAAAAACCGTATGACTAGCTGCTAATATTTATCCCAGCGGTACGAAACACATGTCCCAATGATGTTGAAGTTTGCATCGTTGGAATGCAACGAATATCCTTGTTTATTTTTTAATTTCTAGATTTTTGGTACTATCTAAACTCTTCTTTCGACGTTTTAAATTATTGATACCTAATAAGAGTCTTGAAAAATATTTCAATGATATTTGTAACCTAAATGTGGCGAAAGAAAATTAGGCAATGGAGGAATAAAATAATTTCGTTGATTCCAACGATGGGAACTTCAACGCCATATTTCTCACTCTAGTAGAAAATGATGACGTAGTTTGCATCGTTGGAACGCAAATAATATTTTCATTTTATTTTTTAATTTTTGTCGTTATCGAAAGCCTTTTTTGCCATCTGAGGCCGCAAACTTTTACCAAAATACATAGAAACGCTTGAGCTATTTTCACAAACTTAAGTAGCCAAGAAATAAAGGTTTGTTGCATTGCAACGATGCCAATTTCAACGTCATTCCTAAACGTCAGTTTCCACGTTTCTCGAATACCTCGACTAACGAAAAAAATTATCTTCGTGACCGACAACAAAAAAAATTGTCTTCAATTTCAAGGATATGTACCCCTTAACAACGTTCACCCAAGGATAAATTAGATCGTCGATCACCGCAATAACTATTACTACCAATGGAGTATATTGTAAATAAATTCCATTAATTATAATTTTTTTAATCCTCCTGAACACTTTGTACGAAGCGTCCGTACTTGTTTTCCAAATTTCGTCACTAAATTTTGTCGAAAACAGCGCAAATTGTCTGGCTCCCCGAATTTTCCTTTTTTGTACACTTTTGTCTCTAAATGTTTTTTGCTTCTTCCTGGTGTCGCGAGTACGAACACAGCGGGAATTCTCACAAATTTCGAATGCATCTCTCGTGCTCCTACCGCGAGGCTTGTTTCCGGTGCACACGCGCCACAACCGGCGTCGTAAGCTCGTATAATTCAAAGCCCGCAGAAACCGACTTGAACTACATCCTCTGTGCTGAGAATTTTCATTCGTTCGTACAAAGCCAAAAAATACGTTTCTTCGTATAGCCCGTGCGAGAAAACGATGCACGAGAAGGAAAATCCGCAACGTGGATGAAAAACTAATATATATATTGTTGCATGTGCTCCTGGGTACCAACACAACTGGAATCACAATTCCGAGTCTTTTCACAGTCACAGTTTCCGGTTTCCCGTAGCTCTTGCCTGAAACTCCCCCTCCTACTGTTGGCTTCGTTAATGAATTCGTTCGAGCGATAATGAAGTTACCCTCGTTCTCCTTACCGCCCTTCATTACGCTCTACTTACGCTACCGCCACCTTGGCCGTTTTATTGCGGCAAGCTCGTCCTGTTAGGGTGCAGACCGACCCTCTCAACTAATTCATAACGTGTAACAATCGCATCCAAGTAACACGCAGTTGTAGCACTTCAAAGTGTATATAAAACAGCGGTGGAAAAATGAGAATGGCAGCTGCATGCTTCCTTACGCAGTATGATTACTTGTGATGCTTGGATCCGAAGCACGACGTAATCGACAAATTGCCAAAATAATTGGGAGGGTGGGTTCGAGTGTGGCGGACGAAAAGGATAGGAAGGTTTATTTTTGTGTCGCGTACGTTTGTGGATCGTTGGAGGTGAAGATAATCGTGCAAACGACGAATGGGTTTCCGTGAAAAAATTTGTTGGGGAGTTCCCAGGTCCTACCACATGCCTATAGGGATTTCATAAAGACGCCGCACGTAGAGAGTCCACGTTGGAATTCCAAGTGAATTCAGCTCTTTTTCTTGATTAACGTTGTTTGAGAATTTTTCATTGAAATTCTCAACTGGAATTTGTTGGATCTCCCAAAGAAATATCCTCCTCAGCGTGTGTATGATTCTCAGTGATGTGATTCAAATGGATTTTTAGGATGTACTTTTTTAAGCGATTCATACTTTTTTTTAAATAAGACTTATACCTTTTCAAGATTCATTCGTTTTGTATATATATATTTTTCGTTTAGAAAATTCAACGTACAGATCGCGATGGGAATCCTTTAGGATACACATTGGATTCGTACATTGGATTTCAATGGCGATGGCCCTGATTAGAATCCAATGTATGAGCGAGACGTTTCAGTAAGGGGACTCAATACGATGACCGATTGGATCCCTATCAGGAAGTGCTGACAAGTACGCGAATCCAATTGGATTCCTACGACAATATATGCACGGTTCGAATTATTATAAATAACGTACAGCCAAACACGAGTAGGAATCTGGTACCGAAGGACCACTGGCGATAAAAATCGTTATCAGGACTTCTATCGCCAGGAATAATATACGACATAAAATATAATATCGGGAAAACCGACGCTGGTGGATCAGCAGCGTCGTGCATGGCCGATACTCGGAGCGGTGACAACTTAACCGTGCACCGACTGGCGCATCAATACTTCCGAGACTGAGTATTTATTTATCCCCAATGTCCCTCCGTGGAGCCTCGCGGGTTCTCACGACCCGTTTGTCAAATTCCTGGGAGACCATCCGATAATTAGCATTCCCATCAATACTTCAACCACGTATTGAATATTGTCAACCGTTGATAGTCGTTCCATCGCAGATGGATTTTTTTATCGACAATCATACTATTAATCGATCGAACGAAGTTGATAAATGACAATTAAACTGCAACGGAAACGTAATTCCCACGGTGCGCGGAAAAATAAAGTGCAACGCAGTCGTAAATTTTACGAAGCTCTCGCGTACCAGCGCGATATTAATCGTCAAATAATAACGCTGCGCACTATGAGAGTAGACTCGATACTAGAGAGATATAAATAATGCATTTCCAATCTTTGGTTACGAGCGAACGAGCCCGAACCACGGAATAATGTTTTATGGAGAAGGATGTTTTGCGAGTCTACAACAAATTCGCGATATTCACGATATAACAGCGTGGCAGGACACTTTCTTCATTTCACGATGTGTAGGTATCGTATAATGCATACAGGATTTCCCACGCCGGATACACACTATGGCAATTCGATGATGTTGAAGTTTGCATCGTTGGAGTGCAACGAAAATCAAATCCGTTCAATTGTTTCCATTTTTGTTTGCTTTTGTTTTGCAATTCGCTTCATTCTTATTTGATCGTTTTTATACATCGGCAAATCACGCAGTCTCTCAAATTAAAAAAAAAATCCGTCCTACGATAAAACAAAATGAGTCACAAAAAAGGACAGAGAATATGAGGACGGAAATAAATGTCATACATGCGCAGTTCCGATTCGTATTTTAAAAAATGAAACAAGAAGAAATTCAATTAAAATCAATTATTGAATCGGTATTTGAATGAAAAATAGAAAATAAATGATTTGTCCGAAAACATGTGAATTATTTACGCTGTCAATCGACGATGAATGTCGTACGTCAATTTTTTTGCAACGATTTTCGAGTATTCCGAGGAACAACGTTTTACTTAATTTTGTGCGACAAACTTCAGGTGGAAAAAAGATCGAGCTGACTCGGCGCACAAAAAAACAAAGCCATTCTAGCGGTTCCAATTGTGTATACGTCGCGACAAATTTTTTTGGTTATTTCCCATGACGCGGACAAATTATCAGGATGATTGTCACGATAGATCTTGGCGCGTTGCTCTGTTGCTTCGGCATGTGTATCGGTTTCTCCCTCTGCTGCAAAACTATAAAAGGTTAAGCCTCTTTCCCTCCTTGGCAAAACCTCCATTCGTGTTCGCAATGGAGATAAATGGGGCTCGATAAATAATGGATGCGGAAAATACCGGAGCTGTTAACACTCGGATAAGCTACGTTTGACTATGCATTTCACAGATGCCGCAAAGCCGGCGACTTTTAAGGCGAATTTGGAAGAACAGAAGTGCGAGAAAAATTGTCGTCCGAAGCGTTGGTATTGCGGGAGGTAAAAAAAAAAGAAATTCCAACGAATTATCTTCATCACTTTATCACGTGAGTCCGCTGCCTCGTTTTCTCCTCACACGAGCTTTGCTTATATTTCCGCGTTTTTGCATCGAACTTTTTCTTTTACGCCTCCACAAATTTGTAATTTTGTCGACCAAAGAACAAAGGAACGAGTTAGTGTACATTTTCTTGCTTGTGGATTGAGTAAACCCCCCGTACGCGAGAAAAATGCTGAGATACTCGTACATATATATATCTAATATAATGAACGTGTATGAAAAGCCGAAGAACGCGTTTGCGTCACAGAAATGCGAATTTCAATGCACGTGCGGCCAACGTCATTTTCCGGCTCTCCATGAAAAATATCATAATGCCACCGCGTATCAGACATGCATAATGCGCGCCTTGTATCCAGGATTTCACACGAGCTCTACCATATAACTTTGCACATAACGCATGGATATACGTACATATCAGCCTGTATACTGCCATAATATGCCAGGGGACTCGTTGGCAAAATAGGAAACGATATAAAATCTCAACCGAATAAATTCTCGGCCAGTGAAATGAGTTTTGCTCCTGAGTGCATTTTTCCGCCTTTCCATCCGCGTCAATTCACGACGCGTTTGTTATCTGTCCCATTAGTGTGAAAAACATCCTGAAGAAATAATAAAGTCTGATGTCATTTTTCGGGGACATTCCGAAAAATATTGCTAGACCTCGAAAAATTGAAGAAAAAATCACGAGCATCAATTATATGGAAGTTTCCATCGTTGGAGCGCAACGAAAATCAATGAATTCTCATTGCCATTTTTTTTTGATAGGTAAAAGCTACGGCAAACTTTTTTTTACGTCTTCATTGGAGACCTACAGCCTAAAGTTAGCGATTAAAATGGAGAGGAAAGAAAATCAAAAAGTATCTCCGTTGCTTTTTAACAATGCAAACTTCAACAGCGTGAGAATTGATCAAAATTGCATCTATATTTACCATGTATATTTTTGTACAATATTTATGGACACAATATTTGTTTTTTTTTCAATTGACACAAAAAATGTATATATTTAGCATATATATTTTTCTACGATATTTATAGACACTTACAAGGAACATCTCTCAGGTGACACCCTTCGATTTTGTTGAAATTTGGATATGTTATAAAGCACCGAAAAGTAAGCGATACGTATTTTTTTTATCGGCGGAAAAACGGTTTTAAGGGGTGAAACCACCCCTCGAATATAGGGGTGTTTTTCGTTTTTCCTCGATAACGTTATCGTGCTCATATCCAATACGAAAAAATAAACATTGTTGCAATTTGAAATTTTTTTTATATCTCGTACCGTTAAAACGTTATCGACGAAAAACGAAAAACAGCCCCATTTTTTAGGGTACGTTTCACCCCTTAAACCCGTTTTTCCGCCGATAAAAAAATATGTATCGCTTACTTTTCGGTGCTTTATAACATACCCAAATTTCAACAAAATCGAAGGGTGTCATCTGAGGGATGTTCGTTGTTAGCATGTATTTGTTTCCGTTGAAAAAAAAAAGAGGTTGATCCGATCAATTCTCCTGATCGTGACCTTGTGTTGTATTCGTTGGGGGATCAAGGTATTTAAGGAACTAATTTTTGTTACGGGCTCGGAGGTTTGACGACCGTGTAGATCGGAGAGGCAAAGAGTTAATTATGGCCCGGGCGTGCCTCCCGATTCTATCGGACAAAGTTCCTGTGGTGGATGAAGAGCTTTCTGGCTGTCCTTTTCCCTCGTCTTTCTTGCTCCCTCTACTTGTCTATCTCTCTTTCCCAAGGCTTCATAGGATGACAGAGTGAGAGAGAAAGGACGAGAGTGCAAACGGGGGCGTGTTAATTTATCCACGTTTTCCCTCCTGCTTGATGTCTCTCACTGCTGTTCGTAAAATTAAAGCTTTTACCGTGTGCTTTCCGGGCTGATGTTGCATAGGAATGAGGCAATACCTTCTGTAGGTGTATACAGGGTCTTTTGAATTTCCCTGACAAAGCATCGGATACTCCCGGAGCATCGATAAACCAGTGAAAACAAACTTCCGCAGTTACGTTGTGTTTTGGAGAAAACCGCTAAAGTTCGTAATTTAATTTTTCACACATGCTCCTTTTTCGTATTTTTCTTTCGTGTCGTCATCAAATGAAGATGTCGTCACTGAAATGATGTTAATTCTGGCGGATACAAATTTGCTCCCTCCCTTCGTCTTTCTTCGTAATGATGTATTCTGCAGCTCTCACCTCATGATATTTTGCCATAGATCCACCAATTACCGGATTTTAAGCTTTTCCTTTTTTGGTGGAAGCCGTCGCAGTCTTGCGAATGTTCCGAAAACGTAGCGAATATAACGACGAATCTTCAAAGGGCTCTCCTTTATCCCGAGCTCATCGATTCTCTACACGTTCTTGGAGTATTCGCATTTGAATTCGAGACACCAAGTATATACCGAGCGCACCAAGCAGACTTTTAGGAGCAAAATCGCATTTGCAGCTTGGCAGAAACGGGACGACGTTTACTCTGGCCCGCAGCCTCGCTGCTCGCTCATGCAACAATTTCACGTACTGTGTGTGTAGGTGCATGTACATCGAAACACATGGGTGTAGGTGCATGTACATCGAAACACATATGGGTGTAGGTACCTCCATATTCTGGGAGAATAAGCAGTCCGTGAACGTCTGGTTGGTCCATTTCTACCGGATTTACACTGACGTCGCACGTAAAATCCTTCTCCCGTCCTTCAGCCCCACGTATACTTTACTTCCACCTTAATACCCACCGTAAAGCTCTCCAAGCTAATGGATGTCCCGTATATTTTAGACACCGGAAATTTGCACGTTGTACCGATATGAAGGAGATTCCGTTCCAGCCTTAAAGGGATGACAGGCAATTGACAGTTTCGAAGAATTCGAAGAAGGAGGTTTGGGCAAGTTATTTGCGACGCGTGACGCCTAGTTTTCGCGGTGGAAAATCGCGTGTAACTTGTAGATTAGAGTTTGCGATGTGACGTTGAGCTGTTGTTAATCTTCTGATCCATTTCGGAAAGAAATCATACAATTCTCGTGCTAAACTTTCATCGCAGAATCTTTGCTCCCTGTCAAACTTTCACTTTCGAAAAAAGCACGTGGCACCACGACTAATACGATCTGCGATCACCATCAAATCCAACAGTCCAATTCGATGTCAAGTGGAAACGAACGTGTCGAAGTTGACGTTAAATCAACTTATCCTTTAATTAGGGGAGACCGGGGCAAACGGTATAGCGGGGCAAAACGGTACCGGGGCAAAACGGCACTGGGGCATAATGGGATCGGGGCAAAATGGGACAGAGAGGAGTGGAATATCAAATTGGGGCAAAATGGGACACACAAAAATGAAGTGTCGCAGCTCGCTGAATTTGGGGCAAAATGGGATGACAGGAACATTCATGCTTCGGCTCTATGAAAGAACTGTTGAAACATAATCTAATCTAAATGGTGCTTGTGGTTCGTTTCAGTCCACATATACGCAGATAATACGGACTGACCGATATATTTGTCGACACATATCCGTCGATTTCATGGGGAGCGGCGGTCCTAGTTTCATAAAACAATTTACGTAAAAATTGACAAGAGTTAGATTTTCATCAATGGCTTGAAAATCAGTATCAGTAACGTGCAGTTGGCAGAAAATAAATTAAAAAAAAACAAAGAAAGATAAAAACAAAAAAAAAACAAAAAAATTGCACGCGTCAGATTATAAAAATTACTTGATTATTTAAATAATTAATAACGACAAAGAAATTGTACCAATCGAATAAGAAGGCTCAAATAACAATTTACGTCAAGTTTGGTACAGTTCTGACCGCAGAATCAAAAGTAATTGTTTAACAAACTTTAATAACAAATGAAAAATTAGTATTTTTTTGAATGTTGAAGTACTTAAATTTATTGGATTCAACGAATCCTGACGAGCCGAGCACGAACTGTTGTTGTAAAGTCAAAAATAATAATAATTGTTTAAGCGATTGAGTTAACAAATAAAAATTGTCGTCTTCTTTAATGTTAAATTACTACGATTAATCAAATTTCAACGAAATCGAACGAGTCGACCTTGAAACATTGCCTTAACCACATGTCCAATCATTATATTTGGTCAAACAATGAATATCAAAAAATCAATTGAAGTTTTAGTGAGTGAAAACCTGTTTTCACTCATTTATTACCCCTCGTTTTGACCCCTGCATTTCTTTCGTTTCTGCATCGAATTATTCCACTGTCTCATTTTGCCCCAATCTCGTGAAATTAGTGGTCTCCGATTTTTCCTGTCCCATTTTGCCCCAGTCCCGTTTTGCCCCAATGACGTATTTTCCAGCAGTGTTGATTTTCACTATTCCATTTTGCCCCAAACCCGTTTTGCCCCGGTCCCATTTTGCCCCGGTCCCATTATGCCCCGCTATACCATTTTGCCCCGGTCTCACCTATAAATGATACCATTGCGGCAAGGTAAGATTAATGAAGCTCGCTTGCACCAGATACCACAGAACTAATTATCGTTCCGAGTAATCTAATAGCTGTTGCACGTGGATGTGGAAGAGAGGTAGGATGCTCGATGTTTTCTTCACCGTCGCCGTGTCGTAGAGAGCCAAAGTCGAAAGAGGCCTTAGCCTCGCAAATAAACTCGCCACGAATTTTCCTAGACGCATAAAAGAGAAACAAAGATCTTCATGGTCCAGATGCTAAGGCGCAATCGGGAAAGCTCCGGCCAAAAACACTGCCATGAAGCGTAGAAAAGAGAAGGACCGAATGAATGAGGGGAAGACAAGGAAAGAGACGCTTCAAGCGAGATTCCGAGAGTCTGTCAGGGGGTTCCGCTGTCGTACTCATGGTAGCTTCAACTACTCTGAGTTTAGGGCGAGTTCGTACCGAAAAAGCAAGACAGAGAGAGAGAGAGAGAGAGCGAGGGAGAGTGTTGAAGACAGAGTGACATCGCGAGTTGAAACGCTTTACCGCTCACCACCTCATGATTAATGCATGAACCGGACTATCCTATCCATATACACGCTCTGTACCAGCTCTTTTACTTCTCTACTTTGTACACGTTGAAGTTTAGTTCCGGTGTGAGGGAGGATCTAGGTTTCAAATGATACAAATCGTTATATATTATTTCGTGACGACATAGTTGGGACACTATGGATATTCACGATCGCATAATTGGGATAGTGACGGAGGATGGCAGGTGAATTGATTCGAAACCGAACTCGTCGGATGGCGCAACGAACCCTGGAAAGGAATCTTTGTCAATTAGCAGCTGGACGGAGGCAGGTTATTCGGCTAACGAATCACCCCAAGTTAGAAAGATGCAAATATCTTCTTCCAGTATCTTGGTCTTCCGGTATCTTGGTTAATCAGTTTCATTAAAACAATATCCACCCCCTCCCAATCATTCCTGTTAGCCAAGTTGGTCCAATTACGCCATCATGTTGTAATCGCGCAATGTAGAGGGCTGTAAAGTTTCGGGATCTTAAATTCCTCCACCCGTCGGCAGCTCGGCGATGTCGAACGATAGAGTTACCGTTATCAGAATTCTGAGACACGTCAATGACGAAACTGAAGACGGGAAAACGCCCGTAGGGCGGATCCTTCGATCCATCAGCGTTGCGTCATCCCCTACTTCCATCCACCACGATACAACAAATACTGCCGTTGAACCGATACTCAACGCTTTAACGAAACTGTCAATCATCGTGGCGATGCCTCTGGGAACTTGGCAATTTCCAAGGGAACTCCGTATACGTCTCTGAACGGTATTGTGCGGGGTACGATAGCGCATGGAGCGTTTAACGTGTATATGTAATACATACGTGCACACAAGTTGCAGCATATAAAATTGCTGCCCCACCGGTCCGAAAGAGTTTACTCGAGTTCACGCGACTTTACTTCGGATTTGGGAGAACGGAGTCTGATTTGAGCGAGTATTCGTATATTGTCCAATGTTTGCCGGTGTCACATTATGTTGGGAGATTCGGATACATTGGTGAACGTTTGCCCACCGGTTGAATGCGAGCTTCAACAATAGTCATTGATAAATTATAGGGTGCTATGTTTGATAAAAAGTCTTTCGATTGATCTTTGGTATGAAGTAGGACGTTGAATAAGTTCCCGTTGTTTTCCAACAAATGGCGCTATCAGAACTGCTTCCTATGAACAAGCTTGAAACTCAGCCTATGTCATTTCGCTGGAATGTAAACAACTTTTGTTCATAGTGTTAAACGTGTCAAATTTCGTGCCAAAAAAGAGTATTTGCATTTACATGCTGGGTCGGGAACAACACGCAGAAATTGGTTTAGACGCTTAAAAAAAATAATGATTTTGATGGGTTGAATTGGAGGCTAATGCATTCATAGAGACTCTTTCCACACGCTAGCTTGCAGATTCATTAGGAGTTTTACATAACAGTTGCGAAACGTTTGAAAGCATTAGGAATCATCTTTAAAAATAAGCGATTAATTGTGACAAAAGAACAGCGAGAACTCATTCAACATCCGAATATGCTACGGTTATAAAGTTCGTTGATTTTACCGCTAGGAATAATCCATTCCCGTTGGGATCCTCCATATTATGGTCACGGCTAACACGTGACTGAGATGCCTAAATTTACGTACGCGTAGATGGAATAACGTAAAACGTTTGCGGGAATCAAATGTGCTATAAAGCGTTTCTCTGCGCATTCATCCATTGCCACATTGGAATAGCATGCGGATGCAAGCCTACAGAGCGGAATAGGATCGCAGGAAGGTTTCACCTCCCCTTGCCTTCTCTCGCGCTCCCGGTTTCGAATCCTTTACGATGGTAGTACAGAAATGCGTTCCTCGTTTTACGAGCAGATACGATCGACGTGGCGCACCAACGGACAAGAGAAAATACTATAAGAGCAGGCAGACTTCCGGTTCTCACCGGCGATCAAGAATACGCGTCAATCATGACCCACCACCTCGTGAAATTCCACCCTTTTCATGTCATCACTGTTCCATCCGGTACTTCACCCCTCCCGCATCTCATCCCAATCCGCACTGCTCCCGTGAGCTTGCACAGATCCTCTATGCGTAACGACGCATCCCCCCCCCCCCCCCCCCCCGTGAACCTCGAAGGAGCCAACCGCAAAAACAATTTGCCGACCATTACGATCGGCGTAACGATCGTGGAGCACCCACACCGTCGCTTCTCAGTCCGTACGGAACTGGAACATGCAAGGCACAAGGGATGAAGCGAGAAAGAGCGAGAGGCAAAAAAGCTAGAACGACGCTCATATAAAACATCCTCGTGATACCACTTCGTTTCATTATACTATACATACCGCGAAAAGGATGTTGGTCTGTAGAAACGATAAAAAAAAAAGAGGAATCCAATGGCGATTTTTTTATGCTTGAGTTTTATTGATTCTTTTATTTGTCGTTTTTTTTATCGACGTTTGTATAACACGATCTTAATGATGCGGTGATGCCAAGGCACGCCTCACGAATCCTCATCATTTCTTGCTGGCTTTTGACATTTCGTGTTTCTGGCCCTACCAATATCGGATACTGCTCATCGATCGTCAATGCGATACGAGACACTTGTGCCATTTGTGATGTATCGCCGCGCATAGCTGTTCGCTTATTTATCGCGGTTGAATGCTGACGCGGCGAGTGTACCTCTGCTATCGGGAGATATTGAGAGAGAAAATGTGCCCGCGTCGCCCGCCCTCGCTCTCTACATTTCCGCTACTCTTCCGTTTCCATGGGGGCGATATTAAATCCTTGGTAAAAAGAACCGACGCTCTCGCCAGCCGGGGCCCGGCCATACCCCGGTTAGTCTCGGTATGCTTTATGGACCACGAGCAGTTATGAGGGTAGAAGCTACCCAAAGCCCCTGTGATTGCCTCTCGCTTTTCTAGAGCGCGCTAGAAATCACGCCGACTTTTTGTTTAATCTTCCCATTACAGTCTGGACATGCGAAACTTCTCTCGCGGCAACGCCCAGGCCACGTATCCATTTTGCCTCCTCCACCGGAGACACCGTTTGTAAAAGTTTGCAGTTGACATTTCCATTGGATATACAATGCCCGTGGGTAGTAATGGAAAAAAAAAAAACAAACGGACTGAGGTACAAAATGGAAAATTAATCAAAGTTTTTGATTCACGAGAGGATATATCAAAACAGGAGGATTGTGGAATCGTAATGGCGTTGGAGTTTGCAGCGTTGGAATGCGACGAAAGTTGTTCCTCATATTTTAATTTTCTTACTTTTATTGCCTTGTCCCATATTTATATTGTAGATTTTCCAATAATTGGGTTGACATTTTTTTCCAATAATTGGGTCCAACGATGTAAACTTTGTTCTCATGGAATCGTATGGCGAGGAACTCTCTTTGGTGGACTTTCAATGAGTCGTTGTACGGCTTGACAATGAGATTGCGGAATGCCTAGATGTTTTTGCAAAGTTACATCCGTGCTCGGTAAGAATCCGCTCGAGACACAGTTTTTCCAGTATCCCAGGAATCACGACTAATTTTCTGTGGTAATGTCTTTGCCGCTAATTGGGAAGGCTTGAATCATTTTTTCCCGAGCAACATGAATTAAGATAACAGGGTGTTGAAGGACGAAAATGTTCCAGTTACGTTTACTCATTCCATATGAAAACTTCCATCAATCTCGAATAGCCGGTTCCACTTGTCTGCATATGCAAAAAATAAAGTTACACAGCCAACGGGAATTGAAAGACCGGAGAATACGGAGAGACTTCAGTGCTGAATCGGCAAAGTCCGTTGGTCGATAGAAATCTGCAGAATTCACGCTGGCAACGCTTGAACTATAGCTATGCTAGTTTCCCCTTGCTGATTCCGCAGTCAGTGTCGCGAGAACATTCCGTCTCCTTGCCTTTCGGGCTCTCTTTCGACCCCTCAAGAATTTTCCCACACCCCTCGTTCCTTCTCTCTCTTCCTCTCTTCTTTCGGTGTCGTTTCCGATTTCGTGAAGCTTGCGAACCCGCGTATATGCGGCACTCGAATTGAATGAGTAGACTTTTCCCTACGAATCTCGGCCAGTCTTCTGTTGTAAAGTATACCAGCTCGATTCCTCGTGAGCCCGGAGGTATCGATTACCCTGATGATCTTTTTAAATTCCCTGAAGACCTCTGCCCGTCGAACGAAGCGTCTTCGTTCTCCTTCCCCTTTATTCGAATGTAAATCTTGCTTCGATACTAAGAGGACAGGGTACATAGTGTGGGAATAATAAAGTAAGATCCAGGGTGAAATAATAACGAGACTGAACAGACGGCAAGGTTTGTGAAGACTCGATTTGAGGCGAGATATACATGTGCGACGATCGAAAAATCGATTTCTTTTTTTTTACGCTAGAACTATGTATGTAGAATATTTTCCCAAAGTTCCAAAGCGCAATTCGAAAAAATTCAAACGTTACAGCTCGTCAATGCTGTGCCTCGTCGCTCGAATTCGGAGCGCGCGCCGCAGGCAGAGGTGGGCAAAAAGTAACTAAATTAACATCTAATAATCACACTCACTACTGTAATTGATAATTTAATTACTTTGTAACAGATTACTTAAGTAATTAGTTAAAACAAGTAACTAGTGCAATATAATTCATATTCTATGAAAATTTCAAACGCGTTTTTCTCAAAACTGTTTTTTCGAAATTGGCATGCAGAATTACTCAAAAACTATTGAGTCGATTGAGTGCAAATATTGATAGTATTGCTACATTCTACTTGACGAAAATTGTTTTCAAAAAACTGAAAAAAAAAACTACTTTTTTAATCCAAATTTCACAAAAAATTCCCGTGAAACGTTAATTATTTTCGTAAATGCGTGCCGTTCTCTCAAATTTGCATTTTCTTCATTTTAATTACTGTCAAATAAAAACTACACATGTTCGAACTGCACCGATTTTTTAATTTGTGTCAAAATCCCAGCTTGTTTTAAAATCCCAAAAACACAGCTCCGCCATTTGATGATAAATGAATTTAAAAAAATTGTTTTGTAGACTCAAGTATCCTATCAAAGTATACCTACAGTTTGATAAATGTAGAATAATTATTTCTTAGTTTAAAAAATCCCTTAAAATTGCTTAATTCATTAATATATAATATATCATGCCCTTAATATCTAATAATACCCCACACCTTGATAAATGTAGAATAATTATTTCTTAGTTTCAAAAATCCCTCAAAGTTGCTCAATTCCTTCCCGTCTAAATGTATATCCCGCCTTAAGGATGTTGAGTCCCTATGAAACATGTTAATGTTAATTGTTCAATAAATAGCTTCTTAATCGTCATGAAATTTTTACACGACCTCCTAAATACTTCATGTAAAAACATACCAAATGTTCAGAATTCTATCATCATTACTTCAACCTCCTTAAGGGTTGAAATAAAAAATGATAAGAAAATTCTGAAAATTGGTATATTTTTGTATGAAGTATTTAAGAGGTCGTGTTAAAATTTCACGACAATTAGGAAGCTCGTTATTAAAAAATTAACATTTTGTTAAGAACAATTTTCAAAAGAAATTTAAAAAAATTTATCAATAAACTTCGTTTTGTTTCCGTTGCTTTCAGTATATTGTAGATATTACAAAATTGAGAAGTCAAAAAAAAAACTTATTGCAAACTTACATCAGTTTCCATAAGACAACATTTAATTTGTGAATGTTAATTGTTCAATAACGAGCTTCCTAATTGTCGTGAAATGTTTACACGACTTCTGAAATACTTCATACAAAAACGTACCAAACTTTCCGAATTTTATTATCATTTGCGATTTGGGACTCAACATCCTTAAAAGGATAGATTCCGAATACGAGTCGTTTACGTCCGACCAAATAAAAACCCACTTATCCTTCTTCCGCCGCTCTGATCTGCCATATACTTCGTTCATACGTAAACAGCTGCACGCACGCGGCGCCAATCGCGTGAAGTTTAAGAACATAGCAGCCATGTTCAGATAGGCGTCGTTTTTTATAGCAGATAAAAGCGACCAACAGCCCGAAATAACAAGGAAGTCCAGCGACATTTGAGTCCAGCAGGGTTGCATCTCGAGGCAAAAGAAAAATGAGTTGGCAAGGGATGCTGGAGTCTACGAAAGGGGCGAGCTACTTAGGTCCGCTTGGTAGAACGCGAAAGCGGAGAAGTCCTTCAAGAGTTAAGGGGGATACGACTTATCTGAACGAAAAGAATACCCACCCCTCTACCGCTTCAACAAATTCAGCCACTTTGGGAAGTTTCTCACCAGGAGACAACGTCTCCTTCGTCCTCCTCCTGGCAAGGGAAAGCAAACTCGCGAGGGATGCCGCTCCCTCTTTAACTCTCGGAACCCCCGGTCCTTCCCTTTCTCTGCTCCTTACGCAACAAGCCCTCACCGCAAGACCGGCGAAGTCTTTACCGAACCTTGTGCGCTCCGGCTCTGTCATCTGACTCCGCAGCACGGTATTCGCGACTCTTCACAATTAGGGCCCCGCGGTGAGAGAATTCCGGCAGTCCTGAGGGCCCAGTCAGGCTTCCCCAAACGCTTCCGGAATGTGATTTCTCGAAAGTACGATCCCGCCAACTCAACAAAAGGGTCAATTAGACCCAACATACATCCACGGATAACAAATTCTGTTTCTACCATCGCCCACGCGATGTTCGCATGGACAGACCTTTTGCACAAGCGTAGATGCCTCTGTTGAAATAACCACGGACGAAAGAGACAACCGACGAGATATCGACTTGGCAATGAAACGGAAATAGACCCGATGCACGCGATCCAAGCTTGTTAACGGTTAGTCTGCCTTTTTTCTACCCTCCTATTGCTTTTTCGACTTGATCCGCATGCGAGAATTCAATAAGTGAGGCCACGCGAGTTCAGGAAGGAGCTCGATTGACCGAGGAAGTGGCACGTCCCGCTGAGTAATTCATGTCCCGGTCTCCCAATGATACGTAGGTAAATTGCAAACGGAAGTTGGAAATTACGAGAAATCGACAACTCAACGAAACATGAAAGAATTCCATAAACCCACTGAAAAATACGACGACCTTCGATGATCCCCAGTTGGGTGATAGTCCAAATGTGATTGCTCGGGAACTCTCTTTACTTCGTTATTTTTACTGCGAGCCAGGGACCAAACAAGATCATTTTATTTTTTCATACTCGCGATGGACCAAGGAGCGAATATAGGATTACTTTCCCTTCCTCATTTTTGCGATACGGCTCGATATCAGAGTGAATTTAAGTTATCCGGGCTATCGCGAAGAGTTCGCGTCTGGTGTACCAAGGTGTGGTATGAAATTTCTATCGAATATGAGAGGAGACATTGGGCGTATAGGTATAGCGGAGAGGACCGCAACCCAGACACCTTTTCGTCCTAGGAGAGCGATAAACCGATCACACTGTCCTTATGAGAGCTCTGCCACCTCCCAAGTACTATATACTTCGATAGAACCACATCAGGGAGCGGGAGGAAGAGAAAAAGGCAAGATACATACACGAGACTGGGTTCTGCGCACTCGACCCTGGTTGTCGTGAACACATCGGGGTCGGGTGGGGAAAAAACACGCGGAAAACCGAGGACGAGAAAAATGTCACGAGCACGCTAGAAGAACACACCCTCGTGGACTACTTGAGAGGTCAGGGAAGAAAGATACGGGGTCGAAAGTTTAGGGGTCTTGTCTCGAGCCGACAAGAGACTCTCGTGCTCTGAAAATCTACGATGTACGCAATATTGACAACTGGAGAACAAAAGGGTGCAAAACTCGTCGTGTATCACACGCCATTATGTGAGCTTAGCGGTACATCTACCCAGTCGGGTCGAAAAATTGCATTTTCCAGAAATATTTTTACTCCGAAGTATCACCTTTTAGCTATATTTCCTGAAAATTTCGTTGAAATATTAATAAAATTGAATGAGCTTTAACAGTCGACCGGGCGAGCGGTAGCAGCAGTATAACCTCAAACTTTAAACTTTAAAATTAGAACTTTGGTAGTCGCGACAAAATGACGACTTTTTTCATGAATTTTGCATGCTCGAGTTTCAATTCGTAGCCACGTTGTAAAAAAAAACTTATTGAAAAAAACGACGATCGTCAACGAGCCGGATTTATAGTTGACTCAAATCATTTGGGTTTCGAATGGATCCTTTTAGCTGGAGACCGTCCACCGCGAAACGACACAAAAAAATTTCGTCATCTTCCGGCGGCCATGTTTTTCTTGTTCTTCTGTATTTTTTAGTGATTTTTTTAAAACTCTCAATATATGTTTAAAAAAATCCGTTTCGTGTGCACCAACCATTTCCGAGAAAAAAAATCGGAATTTAGCCATTTTTTCGAGCCTCTAGGTAGACTTAGCCCCGTGACGATTCCCCTTTTCGAGACTTTGCTTTGCATATATTTGTGGAAAAGGCTTGCTCTGAGGTGCCTGTAGATTTTTTATTCTTCGACATATGCCGCGGTCAAACAAGGCGAAGTTAGCCAATATGAATAGTTTCAAATTTTTTTCTTCAAATCAATGATGCCGGGACTGAAACAACTGGCTCGACAAAACAGCGCCGAAGCACTGAAGGAATTTAAATGGCTGATGAGCAGACTGCTTGGTTAGTGATGAGACTTTGATGGCGTAGACTGACCCCAAGAAAAGACAAAAAATCATCTTCCGGCACATTAATCCGCCCTTAAGGAAGCCTTTGTTGCACAACCCATCTTCGTATTTTCCTGTTCTTATCTCTCTGCCGCTCTTCTCGCTACTATTCTCTTGCCCTCTTTCTCTCCCTCTCTCGCGCTCGACGCTCCGACCAAGTTCTTGGATTCAATGGAACTTTTCAGACAATAGCGAAGCCATCTCCCTTTTCACCGTCGTCAGTTTTGATCCGAAGAGGTTGCTCGAATACGGGGGTTGGTAGTGCACCACCGGGATAGCGCTATATGCATATTGGAGAGAAAATGTCGTCCAACTGAACGCAGGCAAAGTCTGCGGGTCTGTTCCCTAGGTCCCCTTTGTGTCTCGTCCATACCTATGTCTATGCTGCCACCCCCTCGTGCTATCTCTCTGTCTCTGGCGCGTCAGATTATACATTCGAGGTCTCTTAATTGATTTGTCCTTATCCCCGTGTTTGGAATATTACCAACCGAAAAGGCTGTGGTAAAATGTACAGGATGCAAAGCGTCAGGAAACTCATGGAAGTCTTTCCATAACCACGCTTCGTGGCAAGACAATTTTCCTTTCTCATGCAAACCATTCGCGCGTGAACACAGTGAAAATCTGAGAAAACATTCCGCAAGGAAAAAACTTTTCTCTCCACCTGGCTCATTACATAAATGAAGTTGAAGTTCTCCGTGCGAAATGCGTAGTGCTGGAAACACGGACTACAGTATAGATTTGACGAACACAAATAAATTTCAAACTTCTCGAGGTACTAACTTTCGTGGAGCCTTGGAACATTTTACAAAGAAAATTGGTTGGAAAGCAATTAGGTAATGGTTCGATACGACAATTGCAAAGGATTTGTCCATGAAGAAAGTGCAACTGGATGCTGCGAAGGAACGAAGAAACAGTGCATTAATTTATGTACAGTAGATAGTTCGTGTAGAACAATTCATTTCGAGTTGGAGACGTGTCTCTTTTCTGTGGTAGATGGAAAGCGAATTCCTAAGATGTTGATGTTTGCATTGTTGGATTACAACAGTGACTTTTTTGCTATTCGTCCAAACCTTCATGTGGAAGCTTCAGGCTACGAAAATTCATGGTGGTGCAGGTTGCATCGTCAGCATGGAACACAAATGGCTCTTGTTTTCTCCATTTCATTGTTTTTATTATAATCCAAAATCTTTTTTTGCAGTTTGTGTTATACATTTTAAATGATGATTTAAAAAAAGTTTCGGTGACCTTTGTACCCCGAATGTGTTTAAAAAAAAATACATTTTCGTTGCATTCCGCCGATGCAAATTTCATTATCATGAAAGCCACTCAAACAATTTTTACAATAATATTCAAGTTTGCATCGTTTGAACGCAATAAAAGTCGATTTGCGCGATCTATTTTCCAAGTTTCGGCTACGAAAAACAGTGAAATGTTTCCATCAGGATCCTTGTGAAAAATCTGAAGCCCCAATTAGCTGAATAATATTTTGGGTGATAAAGACATTGAGGGAAGACAAAATTCGTTGCATTTCAACGATGCAAACTTCAACATCGATTTTCAGAATCCTTATGAGAGTTCGGCAGAATAACTGATTAATCATAAAAATACAGACATAAATTTCGAATTGTCTTTGCATTCGAACGATGCAACCTTCGAGACCATGAAATTTCGATATTTGCTCCGTGAGGAGTATACGGTGCGGGTAATGAAATCTAACGCAGCGCCTATAATGAAAAAAAAATTGCAATAAATTCGGCTATTTATTTGTCAAATCTGTATGAGTGTATTACGAGATTTTTGCAATCAAATGCAAAATATTGTCTTATTAAAAATTGACCACGACAGTTACACAGCTGTGTAACAAATTGCCAAATACCGGAAGGGATAGTAAATGCAAATTGCAAATACCTTTAAAGAAGTTTTGTAAGGCGTCAACGAAACAGAGGTTTGCCTTATAACGCGAGTTTGAATTGTTAAACTTGGGTCATGTTTTGTCATTAGCTCTTCTTTTTTTTCTTAGATTTTTATTCTTCTATTTTTCTTAGTTTTTGACTTAGATTGAGTTTGAGGTTGGGGATTAATATTTTGAGTCGTACTCTCGAAGCTGATCTTTAAAATTATGCTCATTTCGGTCTGAAAACAAAATTTTATTTTTATATTATAAAGTGGTGCAGCAACAATATATGTTTGTTAAATTTTAATAAAAGCAATTATATAGCTCCATTTCTGTCGTCTTATAAGAAAATTACAAATAAACAAAAACATACATTTTAAGGAAATTGTACTTACTTTTTTTTCACTTTACCGAAAGGAAACCCTTTTTGCCGTCTTTGGCCAGACAAATTGATTTAATGCAAACATATTAAATGCAATTGAGACGCGATTTCAATTTCTTAATTCATGACAATATTAGGGGAATTCGTGGCAAGACGAAGACGCCGGGTGAGATGAATCATAAGCAGCGTTTGCGAGCACCGTGCTCCCGCTGGAGTTTGGCGGGGGGCGGGGAGGTGAATGAGTGTAAAAGTATCAACTGTGGCGGAAGCACTCGTCTCGAATGAGAAAGCAATATCGATTTTTTGACAAAACAATTCAATTTTTGGTAAAGTTTACCATCGTTTCAGTTCATTTGAGTTGCTGATACTGATTGGAGTATCAGCAACTCTACAACAGGTAGGTAAACACAATGAAAATACTAATTATTAATATAATGAGAACGGTTTGTCAGAAATTTTCAAGGTTATTGCGTGATTTTTTTTGTTAATTCGTTAACCGTCTAATAGGGCAAAATAAAATGGTATTGAAGTTTGCATCGTTGGATTGCAACGAAAATACAGTTTCTTCTCACTATCTATGTTTTTTTTTGCACATTCACACTATGAAAATTACTGAAACATTTTCGAGGATCGTCATTGAAAAATGTATAACAAATACAGATAAAGAAAGTTCGAGATAATAATAAAAATAGAGAAATAAAGAAAATCAAGGAGAATATTCATTGCATTCCAACGATGCAAACTTCAGCACTATAAAATAAATACAAGGTATCGCAAAGCTGCAATATTTTACAACCTACCACTATTTGCGTTGGAAAGGGTGAAATGAAACTAGTAAAGCATTTGGTTCCTCTTCAACCGGTGTTTCTACCAGGGGAAGAAAAAGAACTTACAAATTATTACAATGATACGGAAGCAAGATTATTCGGACTAAATACTACAGAACTTAGTCGGTTGGCCTATCAATTTGCTGGTATTGACCATGATACCACTTTTATATGCGAAAGATGCCAATAATTCGTGTCACATCATTCCCCCAGCGCTGTTTAATTTTGCTCCGCATACCGGGTAGAATAGGAAAAATAAAAGTTTAATTTAAAATGTATTTGGTATGGTAACAATCAAAAAGACTGATTTTTTTGTTTCCAAAATTAAGAGATGAATTAATGTTGATTAGTTTAAAAGAATAATTAAAGTTGTCTGACTCATATATGTATTGTTTTATTTGAACTTGACCTTAGTGTTATCATCTTGCTCCTCCTTCCTCTATAACACAATTACAGAACCTTTTACAGAGACGACAAAAATACGAACGCTACTTGGCGCTAGTGTTGCACAACGAGCCAATACGAAAAAATTCTCTTCTTGAATATTGCCTGATGTAGATTTTACCGTACACGGATGAAATATAATATTCCACCAAATTGACTTTCCTTCGGGAAAAGACTAGAATACCTCTCAACCTGGCAGATTGTTCACATGCTCCCCAGACGCCATGTGTCACTCGTTACCCGAACTTTCCGCGGATATCATTTTTTTTTGCATTGGAAATTATGAGTATACCCGTCGCGTTTTTGACACACTGGAGAGGTCGTTATCTTTCTAAAAAGCGTGTGAAAACGACGGGAGGCAAGTGGTCGGATAATGGCTGCTCTTTTTGGACCTTTCAAAGGGTAGTTACGAACGGGCGGGGGGCTGGTTACAAGGCGGATGTGACGTAGGAGAAGGCGAAAAGTCACCAACGAAGGTTTAAGAGCCGCGTGCAATAACCCCCGGTCGTTCGCGTGTCCTAGATTCTTTCCGAGGGATTGGCGAGAGCAGAGGGGAGAAAGAAAATCGAAGAGGACGCGAAAGATATTGGCTGTTCCGAAAGTCACTTTGAAAAGGGGTTGGAAGGGGTTGACGTTTTTGCCCCTCTATCGAACGATCAAGGTGCCCATCGTCCAACTTCACCGACGGTCACCAACCCTTCGCCGAGAACTTCCTGGCTCGCCAAAGAAGACGCCAAGAAAACTCCCTGCTAGAGAGAAAGGCAGTGAGGGATGGGAAGAGGGTGAGGGGAGGGAGGCACGAAGGAAATGGGTGAGAGGGCTATGACAGAGGACAGCGAGACTTTTTTCCCTCCTTGCTCTCTCCTCGCTTCCGTGCAGAAGCTACAACACGATGGTCCAATGAGACGAGAGACCGGGAGAGGTGAGATAAAAAAAAACCACCAAAGAATTCTTATGGATCGAGAAGGTTCGGTGGCGGGGGTGCTTTTGTCACCGGAAGTTCTTCACCACTCTTCACCTTCACCGATATGTACATGTATATATCCACATAAGAAAACGATTTTCGATATTCTCGTTCCAAGTTTTCCCTCGGTATTACCACTTTTTTCCTCAAATTTATTCATACCATAGTCACGATGTTGCCAGTACTACTTTCATCATCAACATATGCTTTCAATCGTGTTGTCGAAATCGCGTCATTATCGGACGGCAGGTAGCAATCTTCGTTCAAGCGAACTGACTAATTCACGTGTTACCAGCAATCCCGATAATTAACACGTTCTCATTAAAACGGGCACATTTCCATCGATAATTCTCGAATGTGGACTTTCGCGAAAATGCCCTTTTTCCTCATTATCAGTGGTGCGTAAGAGCAAACGTTTGCCGGAATAGAATTACCGATTCAGTTGGCCCACTCGCTCATTTTTACTGAATAAACGATATTCTTTTTTGTGTCAATTTAACGGTGTGAATCATGTTTATGCAACGCCATTTTCCAGCACGAATTAACTCGAGCGGAGTACGTGAGTGATTAAATTTGACTGATCAAGCATTACGAACTCTTCATGGAGGTCTTTTGTGATGGCCAGTAGAAATATTTGATATTACCGCGCACCAGATGGCCCTGTTATTGCCTAATTTTGCCAAGAATAAATAAGAAAGTAAGTAAAATCTTTTTTAATTGTTTTGTCCACTGCTAAATTGTTTCGAAGGGTTCATGTGTTACATTGTGGTCATGTTATTTTTCTACGTGTTTATATTTTAGATGTGGCCATCCCTCCCGGAAGATTAGGAGAGATGGCGGCGTAGAGTCAGGGTAGATGAGATGGCCATACTGGCACTTGTGAGTTATTCAAATAATTTTTTTTTTTTTACAGTTGGTGTTGATCTGTAACAAGAGAAAAGCAATCGACCTTAGAAAGACGATATAAGCAGAACAGTGACAAAAAATGTTGCGAAGAAAATTATTATGAAAGCGTCTGATCGAAGACTGGCTTCAGTGCCTGGAGTGCCAACTTTGAGTACAGCAGGCATACACTGAAGTGGATGATATGTCTTCTAGATGTAGCCAAAGAAAAAGAAGTTAAGAATCTAAACGTAAACCCAAAGAGAAAACCGAGAGTAGAATTAAGTGATGGCCATCTCTTTTTTACTCCTATAGCCATCACACCCGAATACTCCGGGAGAAATGGCCAATCGTGATTTAAAAAAATACTAATATTAATGTGTTTTACTATTATTAATACTAATATTAATACTAATGTGTTTTATTTTTACTATGTGTTTTACTAATATTAATTTTACTACTACTATGTGTTTTACTAATATTAATACTAATGTGTTTTATTTTTGTTAATTATCTTAAAGTTAAATGTTTGAAGATTAATTACAAATGGAGATAAGTAAAGAAACGTCTGTACTTTTATTTTGACGGATCCTTGAAAAAACGGTGGTCATCTACTCCGAACTTACCCTTATGTAGACGGATAGCTTTCGATTTTTTAAATTAAATTCGCTCTGCATGTGACCGACAATTTCAAGTGATTTTTTTTATATTCTCCCACACCCGAAAGGCGACACGAAAATGATCGTTGTCACTGTCGACAGAACTGGCTACGTACAGTAAATGTTTTAAAACTTTGGAATACTCGTGCGTCAATTGAGTCGCGTAAGCTTGAAGGAACAACCGAGAGCTTTATTTCAAGAGCGCGAATTGATATTGACTTTTCTTTTACAGATACATATCACCTTTGGTAATTGATGTATCTATCGATAGGATTCCATTTATATCCATTTTGAGGCACGAATTAGCCTCGCTATTCAACGTGCCGCTTTATTTAGGTTTCCTTTCCCAATCGCGGACTATAATAATACAGACTGACGTTGATCGAGTAGGAAAGAGCAGTGGAAAACGGACCGGTGATGGAAAATATCGTTGAATATATTTTTCATGGCTCTCAATGTTCTCCAAAAGTCCTAAAATTTCGCAGCGCGATCGCAGTTCATGAGGCTGGATGAGTAGGAGGAAATCTTTGCCCCGCACGACTTCGAAGTCAAAAAACAGATTTCTCCTCGTATTATCTAGCGGAAGGATACAAATAGCTGGGTATCGCATTGATCCAACGAGTTATAGACTCTCGCGACTATACTTCGCAATCTCGAGATATAATGTCGTGAAACTGGACCATCGGTTATCGATATTTTACGAATATACCCTTCTACTAGTCCGCACTACTATATCAGCTACTCCGCCATCGAGTACAAGCACATTTTCATTCTGGCTTTCTCGTTCCGGCTCGTCGACCTCATAGCCTGCAGATTCATACATATCTGCGCAGATTCTCACGAAACCCAGGGGAAATCTTTTTGGTACTCAGGAATAGTAACGCAAACCGAGTCGACCAAAATTGACGTGGACTCCTCAGTTTAAATCCTGATCTCATCATCCGTTTTTATAATTTAAATGACCAATTACAAAGAATAATTGGCGCGAGGTTATTTTGAAAAAAAATACACCGTCTGGTACGTAGTCGATCAATATTTTACCATCAAAGTTTTTTTATTATTCACGAGTAAAAGTTGTGATAGGATTGTTAAGGATAATCAACAAAATTACCAGAAGAAATAGCAATTATTCGAATATCAGGAATTGCTGCTAACAATGAAATGTCAATCAATTATCGTCCCCTGTATACGTAATTTCGAATTTTTTATATACTTGAGAGTATGTGAAGCAGAATAATCAAAGCCCAAACGATCATACTACAATTGATTTTGAATGGCAATTTTTTCGCTGTACTTTCTTGAAATAAAATAAATGAATTGATCTTACTGTCTGGATTACTGCTAATGCTACCGCGATAGTATCATCGGCACATTTAGCTTTGATGTGAAATTTGAATATCTATTAAATTTGCGTAATCAAACAGCTACTTTTCATACACATTTCGAAATTAGGACAAAGGAAAAAAATCAAGTTTTATTAAATTATTGCTTTATGCTTGCTTGGATGGCGAACTTAAGGTAGTTTGTGCACGAACCTCCTCATTAGAAAGAAAATTGATTTTTTTATATACTGTAGTATCGACATACAGAATGACGTCCGCGTAAAATCTGCATGCCTTACCGGCTAAATACAATAGTGATTAAGGATGTTGAGTCCCTATGAAACATGTTAATGTTAATTGTTCAATAAATAGCTTCTTAATCGTCATGAAATTTTTGCACGACCTCCTGAATACTTCATGTAAAAACATGCCAAATTTTCAGAATTCTATCATCATTACTTCAACCTCCTTAAGGGTTGAAATAAAAAATGATAAGAAAATTCTGAAAATTTGGTATGTTTTTGTATGAAGTATTTAAGAGGTCGTGTTAAAATTTGACGACGATTAGGAAGCTCGTTATTAAAAAATTACCATTTTGTTAAGAACAATTTTTAAAAGAAAAAAAAAATATTTATCAATAAACTTCGTTTTGTTTCCGTTGCTTTCAGTATATTGTAGATATTATAAAATTGAGAGGTCACGAAAAAAACTTATTGCAAAGTTACATCAGTTTCCATAAAACAACATTTAATTTGTGAATGGTAATTGTTCAATAACGAGCTTCCTAATTGTCGTGAAATTTTTACACGACCTCTGAAATACTTCATACAAAAGCATACCAAATTTTCAGAATTTTATCATCATTTGCGATTTGGGACTCAACATCCTTAAATATGAGCGTGAATCAAAAAGTTCTGGAAATCACTAGAAAAATATTAGAAAATTCAAACATTTTTTTTTCTCTACATAATCTCCTTCCACTTATATACGTTTAGAATACCGTGTTTCAAACTTTGTCATTCCTTCGTTAAAAAAAACATTTTCTTGCCTCTCAAAAAGCTCTCCTACGACAATTATATCCGCGTTATAATTGTCAAATTTCTTCTCGTGGATATGCTCCTTTAATTTTGGGAACAAGTGAATATCACTGGGGGATAAAGCCGGAGAACATGGTGGGTGATCGAGGATTTCGAAGCCAGCGGCTGTTTTTCAGCCACAGGTATTTTATCACTTCACGTAATTTACTTTTTCCATATTTCAATATTCTCAACAACTGTTTGCACAAAAGGATTGATAACTTAAAAACAATACAATCAAACCGACTGAAAGTTTGCATAAATATTGTGTGATTGACACTCTTCAAAATAAATATCAACTACCCCCAAAAATATATCAAAATGGGCTTCTAAGAACGTTTCGATTCGCCCTCGTAAAATTGATCGATTATTTGACTTTAATTATCTTGGATTGATTTTTCGCCTGGCCACGCCAATCTTACAATTAAGTCCTACAATTAAGAAGAAGAAAAATCATTGTTAAGCCTCCGCTGTCTTCTCGCCTACCGTCGGTCGGTCACTCACGCGTTCGTACACAATTTTCGTAGCACTCGGTTCCATCGACTGCCCACAGATGGCGAAAAACGGGAACGCCATCTCTCGCATTCCATTCGCACCGTAGCTCCGCGCGTTGCTCACGCGCCTGAAGGAGAATCGGATTTACTCAGCTAGCTCTACAATTATGTATGGATGTTCCGGTAAAAATTAATTATCACGTCGCGTACGCGTACAATTTTATTTCACTGCATTATTTAGATTTACCAAGAACATTAATTAATTCGCGATTTCGGTCTTTGCGATTTCGGAACCGTGATTATCGACGAACACAAACGAATATATTCGTCTTACGCACACACGCGCGCCCAGATGTATACGTATATATACCGTACGAACGAAATTTGCACCCGAGACTCTCCTCATTGCTTATTCCTATCATATTAATAGGTTTGCTGGCGGTATAGGAGTGAATACGATTTCTCACGCTTGCGTTCGCATAATCGAGTACTCGTCGAGTAAAGCGATCCGGGAGACGCGAATTGCTGATATATAGTGTATGGAGAATTCTCGGTGGATAAATCCACGGTTTCGGGGGCTCACAAGCGAAACTCTCGCGAATTTCCGTTATGTATATATATATATATCGAGAGTGCAGCATCGCAGGCTGGGCGGAAAAAGATCGAAAAGTCGAGAGGGGGGGAGACACTTTTGAATCCCATAGGCATTCTTGGCTGAAATCGAATTTAGATTAGAACCTCGATGCAATATCTGCGCCAACTCCTGAACGAAACAAGCATAGCAATGCACTGGTATGGCATAAGTTAACGCGCGTAAACTGACCTCAATTATACTTTAAACATTTTTCATAACTGCGTCGAGAATAAATAAATTAGAATGATTTAAATAAGAAACCTGTGAAAGTGGCAAGGTTAATTTCTCTAGCAAATAATGACGTTTCTTCTAAAAGTAAGAAACCACGCGTATCTATTTTCTATAGTCCTTTGTTATAATAGATGATAATATATGTCGTTTATTGCAAAGAACGTATGAGAAGTTTCTCTTGGAAATATTATTTGCGTATAAAAGAAAGTGTGGCACGGCTTCGTGTTAACTATGACCATGAGGAGAGACCATAGAACATAGCGGGCACATGCACTTTTCTATCCACAGATTGAAACGCCTCGTGTACGATCAAACGCGTATACAAGGAGCTGGACTGTGGGTTTTTTCTTTTTCATCACATCTTCTCACTTCTAAAATCATACTTTTGTATTTTGAATGAGATAAAACCGGAATTGGATAATTTTTTTTCTTCGCCACACGAGGGATTTGAACTCGGGATCTCTGAACGAGGAGCAGCGCCCTAGGGCGCTCGGCTACCACAACGTTAGGAAGAAGTCTCCTCTTGTGTGCTTCTATAACGTCGAGAATGGTAAGTACCATTTCAACTTTTTTCTTCTTCCCTGTAGATGACATTTTACGGCCGGTAAATAATAATGTCTATAAATTTAAATAAAAGATAAAAATATCGATTAATATATTAATGCATATGAAAGTATATATTTCCTTTAAAAATAAATTTGCAGAATAGCGCTAATTAAGTTAATCGGTGAACAATTCTGAAATAACAAATAAATATCTCTCGCACTTTCGATGTGCAGACGTCACGCTGTACGCGAGACGCGAAAAACAGCCAGAGGAAATAAAGGCACAGACAATATTTTGGTATTCCGCAATGGAGCGAGGACTGAATTTTCTCGTGCGCATGGTAAAAGCGTTAAGGTTATTCGATTTGTTTCTCGGCAGCTACTTACCAAGTACAGCGATGGCTGTCGCGAAACATCGACAATTCGAAGTGACGTTTCTAAGGTGCGTGTATGTGTGTGTGGGTGTGTATATATACAAGATGTAGAACGTCTGGTCCAAAGAATAAACATATTCTATTATATACTGCATATATCGTACGGTCTGTCGGATCTGCGTGAATAATATTTATAAACTCGTATATTTTACATCGAAATGTGCATACCTGAGAAACAAAGTTAATATACTATTCCGACGATAGCACGCATCCTCATTTATTAACACGGATTTCACTGGTAGATATAACAGAAATTAGTGCAATCGAATTGAATTGTTAATAGGTTTATTCGATTTAACGGGTTACCCCAAGCTGATGGCCGGAAAAAGAGGAATTTTCGTGAAATTCTTCTGGGAAAAGTGTGCACGTTTTCAATTTTTCTACGTTAAAAAAACATTGTATTCAGTACCTTGGACAATTTTTGTATTGAAAAATATTTGCAAATGTGGTGGATACGAATCCAACGCCTTTAACCGTGGGCAAAAGAAATACAGTTCGCCAGCCGACACACGAACAGAAGAATACTGGAAGATCAACGTTTACTACCAAGTAATAGATAATATCATTGCAAATTTAAAATGCCGATTTAAGAATCGTTAGCTGATGCAGTTGACGCACTTTTCATATTGACTATGAAGAACGGAGAGGACCTCATCAATAATTACTTTTAAATCTGAATAGTTTATACGTCAGCTTTAGAGCGATGGTCATGAAAAACACACTTTCATTTAAAAATGATAAAACGAATTCTGGGAATTAAAGGAAGCATATTAAAAGAAAGTACTGCCCTAACTTATATAAACTTTTCCAAGCCAGCAATAGTACTCCCAGTGGGGGCTCCGCAGGCTGTGGACGAGTTTTTCTGCCATGAGGCGGATAAAAACGTGGCTTAGAAGCACAATGGTTCAGGAACGATTCTTTCATACGTCACTGCTAAACGCAGTGAATTGCATTATTAGAAAAGAATTCCAAGTGAAAAAGCGCTGGGCGGATTTGCAGACAAAAATAGTAAACTAAGACTTATTGAAATTGCGTTCCTACTGGAAGTAAAGTCTAAAGACTGATAATTGCATTAAAGAATGATGAAAAATTAGTTTATTATTTTTTAAGGTATTGCGAGAATTTGATAGTGATGTTAACACGAACGTGTGATTGAAGCTTCATATTTGATCGGTGGAACGTGGTTATCGACAATTATGTACATTTTATTATGAAAAAAGATGAATGTGAACGAAATCACTTTTGTGTCAGCCCCCCAGCCCCCCAGAAAAAGATTATGGCTGGGTCAATAAGTCTGACATTCTCATCACGATATTCGCATAGGTGAATTGTATCATAGTATATATGGAATTTCTTTTAACAAGCTTTTAACAAGCGCACGAAATAGTAGAACATTTTTTTTACCACGTCACTTACATGTGAATATCAATAAAAGCTTAAGGCGCTCGACTTTTTGAATGTTTAATAAGTTTGATCAATTCATTTTCATCAACCGTATTTAATTTGGCAGAATAGTAATTAGAGAAATTATTGTCACACGTTTATACTCAGTTTCAGAATTGGTATTCGAGAAATCTAAGGTTGTTTTACAGTAAATTAAATACAGTTGGTATGTTAACGGATTTATGTAAATTAAAGATTACATGTCTAAATTTTGAGCATTCCAAGCTTTCATTTGTAGTCACATACAGGTGACTTGGTAGAAAAATTATTTCCTTTTTTTTTCGTACATTAAATAGAAGCTTGTTTTAAGAAAATTCTTCTACATACAAATTATTTTCTACTTTTTAGACTTCAATTGATTTTGCTAGAGCTCTGAAATTTCTGCAAAGAGGGATTAATCTTTCCAAACGACCCGGTGCTATTATTGGATGATTGTCAGGAGAAATCCTGGAGAACTGTGATAGGCGGCGTCTATCAGATGTTGGCTCACCACCTTTTAACCTATTCTATCTATGGGACCCTTTTAACGATTGTGCGATCCGAGAGCACTTAGAGCCAATTCGTATGTTCTCATGCACTTTCCATGTAGCTTAGATCTAGTCAATGTTTCTCAATCTGTTCATATCTGCTAACCCTTCATTATTGCAAGGCTCTTTCCTAGCTTTACGCAGCGCCCTTTTTAAGTTGAATCACGCATTGTCACCTCTCAAATGCATGTTGGCTAAATTCCAGCCCTCTAAGTAGTCGGGAAGTGGGTGAACTATCGATTTTCCGTTTTGCATCTCACACCGAGTCAAGTTAAGGTAGTACTAGCGGATTGACTAATCAACAGAAAATCTATAAATGATCGACTCTGAAAAGGGCAAAATATAATACATTTGGGTGTAATAATAAACATGATAAGGAAAATAATAAGTATTTGTGAAGTGTATGTGATAACTGGGTATCATATTATGAAAATAAAGTATTAAGGATGTTGAGTTCCAGATCGCAAATGATGATAATATTCTTAAAATTTGGTATGTTTTTGTATGAAGTATTTCAGAGGTCGTGTAAAAATTTCACGACAATTAGGAAGCTCGTTATTGAACAATTAACATTCACAAATTAAATGTTGTTTTATGGGAACTGATGTAAGTTTGCAATAAGTTTTTTTTTTGACATCTCAATTTTATAATATCTACAATATACTGAAAGCAACGGAAACAAAACGAAGTTTACTGATAAATTTTTTTTATTTCTTTTAAAAATTGTTCTTAACAAAATGTTAATTTTTTAATAACGAGCTTCCTAATCGTCGTGAAATTTTAACACGACCTCTTAAATACTTCATACAAAAACATACCACATTGTCAGAATTTTCTTATCATTTTTTATTTCAACCCTTAAGGAGGTTGAAGTAATGATAATAGAATTCTGAAAATTTGGTATGTTTTTACATGAAGTATTCAGGAGGTCGTGTAAAAATTTCATGACGATTAAGAAGCTATTTATTGAACAATTAACATTAACATGTTTCACAGGGACTCAACATCCTTAAAATAGCAATCAGATTTGACTTGAGTTGTCACATGTCACCATTTCATAATTCAAAAAATGAACTAAAAATAACTGAAAATTAATCGATAATATCTGCTTGAAGTGTCTCGTAACCGATATTTTCCATGGAACATACGTGACCGCGACAGTTTTCTTGTTATTTATCGCTTTCCGCATAGCTCCGATCTAATCGCGATCTAATTCTCTATAAGGTGTAGGTTGAATACATTGATTTCGCGAATTAATTACTATTATATTCAGCGGGTAAGGCACGCAGAGCTTTCGCGAACGTCATTCTGTATGTCTGTACTACAGCATATAAAAAAGTCGATTTTCTTTCTACTGATGAGGTTCGTGCACATACTACCTTAAATAAAAGCTTTTAAAAAGTAGGAACACTCATGTGAGATGTTATTTCTCTCCTTCTCGCCTGACTGGCGTTACCACGAATTGACTGCAGTCCATTCGCCATAAAAAAAAGCTCCATAGAGGTGTGGGATTTCCGTCATACATTTGAAGATTGAGTTCTGCTTTATGCATACGTTTCGTGTAATATTTCGCGGATCTGTCCACAATTCGTGCGAGCAAGCGATGAGACTTTTTGTTTCGAGTGTGAATACAGTAATACAGTCGAGCAGGTTTACGTGGTGCAGTTGGCGTGTACCGTGCAATATCCGCGAGCTACGGGGATGAAAGAGTCCTCTGGATCTGACGCGTCGTACCGTTCCCCCGATTGCCGGAGGGGTTTCGGGCGCAAAGGGCCCGAACGTAGAGGGCCAAGGGAACGGAAAATGGGAGAGAAAGGGGAGGGCAGGGGAATTGACGATGAAAATGTAATCGCGGCTGGTGGGATGGGAGTGGCAAGGCCGATAATGATACGAGAAAAACGTGCCGCTGTACCGGAAATTATAAATCCGATAGGTATCGCGTTCTCATCAGCACCCGGTAGACAGTGCTGAACAAATTTCACCATCGAGAATACAGCCGGAAACAAACGACATTTCACGCTACAACAATTTGTACCGTAGCAACTTTCGAGGGCAAAACCATCAGCAGATTTATTCCAGTTTCGTCGAAGTCACCTCATTCCACTGAATTCTCCCATTTCGCAGTTACTGTTCCGAGAGTTTTGTACGAACTTTCATCCGGCGAAATGTCTCGGATTCTTCCCAACAGCGATTTTTCTAAATCGCAAGCGAAATTTCGCTGGTTCGCGAGTACGAGTAATTGGACGAATGGAAAAAAAAATGAGAAAAGAGGACAAAGTTGATGGGAGAAAAGGTTGGAAAAATTCTGTTAGAGTCGTGGATGAATAGCGGCATACATAGTTACTCTTCGAGGGCCAATCGATTCTTGGTTCGAAGACTGGTTCGCCCGACCCAACGACGACGACGACGACGACGACGACGACGACGACGACGGTGAAGAGAACGAAGCAAAACGTTTTTCAGAAAACCCATTTCCAGTATTGACTAGCCATTTGTCCGTGTGTCGTACAACCGACTTATTTTCTTCTATCTTTCTTACTTTTCATTCTTTACTCTTTCCCTCTCTCTCTCTCTCCCTCTCGTTGCACCCCGCGCCCGTATGACCGCTCTTTTTATTCGCTCGCTCTCACGAGTACAGCATCCGCCGGTCTCTTACATCGGACTTTCCTGCCTCGTGAAAACATCAAACGAAAAACGGGCACGAGCTGTGTGGAATTGTAGAATTTCTTATTAAATTCTGTTCTTATCGAGCACTGCCATCTCTTCGTCTTCTCTCAAACTATACGCCGAGAGAAAAGTCCGTGGTATTTACAAAAACGCCCATGGTATGGGAGGGGATAGTAAAATTCCCTATAGTTTATTGACGCCGCGATCATAAAAGGGGTGAACACAACTATAAGTGAAAATTTCATCTAAACATACGATTTGGGTGGCGTGTTTGACTATCTATTATCCCCGAAATAATAAACTATTGTGAAAGAGTTGAGAATATAGATATGGTTAATTCAGTGCTATCACAAAATCGGCGCAGAAATATTAATCTTGTAAATTGTGGGTTAGGTTTAGTTCAGGTCAGGTTTCTACCATTGTATTCAAGTTTGTACAATTCATATAGTTAACATTAACGTGTGTCCAGTGGAATATGTATATGAAAATAGGATATCAGTTCAACACTTTTTCTTGTAGTCCATCTCCTGTTCTTGTAGGACACGCATTACTATTCATTTAGCAGATCGTATCATATAATGTAGTACAAATCACTATTGGAAGGTACAAAACTATTGCAATGCGCCAAAATTCCATTTGAACAATGACTGATGTTATAAAAAAAAAAGATCTGCGCACAATTTCACCCAAATCAAGAGGTAACGGCTATTCGGAAGTACAGCTGGAATTACTTTTGTCAAGATGCCACAATCACTCGATAGCATAGGGGCAGCGTGCGTAGGGGAAATATTTTCTTCGAAATTAATCATTACAGGGGGTCAGGAAATGACGAATTGTAATAAATAATCATCGAGATAGAACTTCTAGTTGCGCACTTTATTTGATTTTGGGTTTATGAAATGTTGTATGGATATAGTAGACGTGTATTTTTTAGTAGACCAATAAACCAACAACTGAACACGCCAAATACGCCTATAGCAGGTCGTATCTTATAATATGGTACAAATCACTATAAAAATCGACGCAAATCCCAGGCAACATTTTTAATCATCGTATACACATATAAGATCTTGGAGAAGTATAAGATCCTTATAAGATCTTGGAGAAGTCGATTTCCTTATAGTATATGGGAATATCCATTTTATGAAAACTTACTATATCACGTAGCATTGAACAATGACGCTTGTATGCTTGTAAGATTGGTAGTAGCGGTTAACGTATGTGCATAATTCCTGCAACTGCTAATACCAAGTGTAGAAGTATGAAACCGGAATTCCCCTATAGATGGTGCTAGCCATCAGTGTAGGAACCGTAAGACCGCTTCTGCAGCGCCATCATCTCCCTCTAACAGCTGACGAAGATTTTCAACACACAACAACCCAAGTTCCCTACACCGGTATATTTTTCTATAACCTTAAACATGTCGAGTTTTGTGCCTACGAACTACGATTTGCGGACAGCATTGGTTTTCTGTTATCATTTGAAGAAAACTGCTGCAGAATCGCATCGAACGCTTGTCCAAGCGGTACGGTTAACATGCTCTTGGTAAAACACAGTGTTTCGAGTGGTTCAAAAAATTCAAAAGTGGTGATCTTGACGTGAGAAACGAAGAGCGTGGGAAACCACCGAAAAAATTCGCAGACAACGAATTGCAAGCCTTATTGGATGAAGATGATACTTAAAGACAACAAGAACTCGCGGATCAATTGAATGTGACGCAGAAAGCCATCTCCATTCGTTTGAAAGATTTTTTTATCATTTTCAAACAACAGACGTGTAATTTTCACAAAAAAATTCCGATTTCATACTGCTACACCTGGTATGTCAATAAGCAGCACTATCCTTTTGGCAGTAACTATATGGTTATAAAATACAGCCATGCCCCTTAGGGAAATATAAAATATAGTTAAAATATGGTTGAAAACACCATACATTTCTCTCAGTGTACATTGTAAATGTTCATTCTAGATATTCCCTGTGTCTTTCAGGCTTTCCCTTCTCTTTCTCTCGCGTTCTTTCTCTTCAACTCACATTAGACGGATACCGGTAGCGAATTTCGTCGAGGCCGAATCCCGAAAAACTGCTGTACCCCAGACACAAAGTTCCAGAAATGTTATCGTTGAAAAGACAAATGTGAATACGAGTATTTCTTTTTGTAAATGTTTACGTACGAGGGTAACGGAAATGTCAGTGTCGCAATGCTGTCACCAACGTCGAAACGTCGTCGAATAATGCGTATGCATCGAAACTAGCTCCGTACTACACCTGCGGATATCGGGTTTGAGGCAATTTTCCATTTTCTCTTCCTTTGCTTCGCGTCTCGCCTTCGTATTCGATCTTACGCTGCTTCCGACGTTGCCTTCGTTGAAAAACGTTAAATATGGCCGTAGGTTCTTGTTTGCATTGCCCTCGTGAACTACGTGGTGAGACAACATTTGCCTAGTCTGCGACGACGAATCCGCCCATCTCTGAAGCAGGCCTTAGCCATCCGTCTTGAGTCTCTCGTAGAGAGACGTCTCACGGTTTTCTTTGAGGTTTCTAGAGGTCTAGAGACTGACGGTGAGAGTAAGAGAAAGGAGATTGTCTCGAGAAACGCGATTTTAATTTCGAAGTACCGCACGACTCGTCCTTGAAACCTTTACACCTTTTTTTCTATGCCTCTACTTGAGCGTCTTCCTCCCCTTCCGTAATTATTCATTCCTCTTCTCGACCGTATTAACATTCTTATGGATTTTTAGTACCACGAGACTCCCGGTCAGCCTCAATAGCACAACGTTCAAGTTTGCATCGATGTAATGAAATTTTATGTTTTTCTACTTGTCAACCTTTTTTTTGCCGAATGAGTACAAAAATCACTTAAACTTTTTTTAATATCCTTATTAGAAATCTGCAACCTTAATATGCAAGACACAAATGTATCATAATTAAGGGTGATCATTTTTATAATACGTCGTTGAAGTGTGCGGCGTCAGAATGGAATGAAAAAAAGACTCTTTTTCAATTGTTGAACTTTGTATTCGGCGCATTTAGGCAATAAAAATTACTCAAACGCTGGCGGAGCCTCGTGAAAATCTGCGAAAAAAGATTTTAGGTCATGATAAAAATCGAGAAATTGAAGAATTCTTTTTTATTGCATTCTAACGCTGCAAACTTCAACGCCAATTAATATCTACGTACACGACAACGAGAATTTACAATTATCTGAAACCAACGACGTAAGTAAGGCACCGAAAATGGGCAGAGTGGAGTTTTTCGATTACATCAATGGAAAAATTGGAACTATATTCATACAATTGATGAAGAAAAAAACTTTGATTTTGAATTACTGTGCAGGTCCTATAACATGAGATTGCAGTTTGCGTTGTGAAGATGCAATAAACAAAATAGTTTTTAATGCGAGAAAATTTCTATTTATATCTTTATTTCCTCATTTTTACTATTTCCAAAAATATTTTCTTCCACATTTATATTCTAGATCTCTAAATAAGCGACTTCAAAAACAATCGAGGGATTTTCGCGAATATTCGTTACGAAATTTTCTCAATCGTTTTCAAACTCGTTTATTTAGAGAACTCGAATTTGAATCTAAAAAAAGATTTCGTTTAATAGCAAAGATGATGAAACAAAAATATAAAAAAGAAATTTCGTTGCAGTCTAATGATGCAAACCTCCAGACGATCGTATAATAGGCTGCCTCAAACTAAGAACGTAATGTGGATATAAATATACGTCCAAATGTCTCGAGCTATCCATAATTTGATCAATTAATAATAATATATTGTATTCACATCGTGGATGGAAAATCGCCGTTCCTCTCACTCATTGAACGCCACGCCGATCTCCCACAACATAATTGGATACTTGATTAATTTCTTCGCCTAGCACATGTCTGGGTAATCGATTTCATTGTTTGCCACAAATATCTCGCTCCCTCTCCCGACATCTGTACTGCGCGTGTTCAATAAAAGATGTCTAATTTCCAATTGCAGAGTACGCATCTATCAAAAGCAATGATAAAACGAATCGTTCGTATAAATTTCCCACGAGTTAATTAATAAAACCATATTGTTATTGATTGCTTTATAACAACGATACGAGCTACTGCGTAAATTCTCGTACCGATGGAAATCCTCCACCACCCTGTCCCCCTCGTCCAATGTGTACGCGTGCGGAAAGCCATTTTCGTACAGACTCCCACAATTGAGGCCTTTATCTCGCGTGGCTAGACGCAAAAATATATGAATATTTTCGCGTACACGTACACGATGCGTGGTCCCTTAGCGTGTGCACGGGGTGCAAAAAAGAAACACGCGCGAACACGGGAGTAGATTTTTTCGCGAGTTAGATCCTTCCCAATGGAGGACCGTACACGCCAGCAGCCACAGTGGGCTGCATCAAGAGACGCGGATCGCATACGCTGTCCGGATTTTATTCGGCTTTCCATATATCGAGCACGTGATAAACGCAAGGGCGTAACGTAGACCGCTCTACGCTCTACGTACAAAGTTCTGGAAGGTCTTCCAGAGCATGGAAGACCTTCCGTTCAAAAGCAGCTGGCTCCTCGTGCTCTTCATTCCTACGTTCAGGCAAATAAGGACGAACCGTCTGGGAACAAGAGCCACAGGGAATAAAGAGTATAAGAGGCTTAATTCTAGACGCCCCTTAGCGGCATCGGGGATCAAAGGATATTTGATGTACATTCTTCAACGTATGCGCATTTTTTTCCACCGCTTGCCTCTTACGTGAAATATTTTTTTCAATTTTTTTCTCTCCTACGCACGTGTATGCAAATATAAAAGTGTTAGGAGTTCGTTACCCAGGTGGCAATTCGAAATTGTGCCTGTGACGTTTTTTTTAATCGATTGAAAGGATCCGAAATGCGACACACATCACAGTATTCCTTCGCGTCTGTAGTCTTTGATGGAATCTTTCGAGAGTCTTGACGATGGAGCACACCCAAGAGCTCCAAGAGATTTCGTTTGGTGCAGTGGGGTGAGGGGCCGGGGAAAAACGGGGAGCCGAAGAAAAGCTTTGCGTCTGGTGGGTGTTCGCGGCTAGGACGTGGAAACGAGAATCGCCAGGCAGCGGCAGTGGCAGTAGTAGTTGTAGTTTCGATACGCTACATTGCGCGCCCCGCGTGCAGCCTTCGAATCGATTGCACGCTCGAGCCAACAGCCGAACAGCCGAACCGAACGAAACAACCGGGCCGATAAGAGCTTTCGGGGGATGAGGCCAACCGAGCCCCCCCCTTCCATTTCCGACTCTACCCCCGCGTGAGTGGAGCCGCACATCCCTTGCGCGACGTCCCTGCGCGTTGAAAAGCGACACGCAGAAAAATTGAGCTCGCAGCGATACTGGAGAATTAAGAAATTTAACAATTTTATGGGAAACGTATGATAATGTTTATTTTTTTATTAATGTTTTTGATTTCTCGCTTCCAATGCATATACTTGCGAATTTTTACGTATAACCCTTCCCAGTAGAACCTCTTTCCATCATCCCCTACTCGCACTTCAACATGCTAATGTTAATGTTAATGTTAATGTTCAAACAAACATGTTAATGTTAATTGTTCAATAAATAGCTTCTTAATCGTCATGAAATTTTTGCACGACCTCCTGAATACTTCATGTAAAAACATGCCAAATTTTCAGAATTCTGTCATTATCACTTCAACCTCCTCAAGGGTTGAAATAAAAAATGATAAGAAAATTCTGAAAATTTGGTATGTTTTTGTATGAAGTATTTAAGAGGTCGTGTTAAAATTTCACGACGATGAGGAAGCTCGTTATTAAAAAATTAACATTTTGTTAAGAACAATTTTTAAAAGAAATAAAAAAAAATTTATCAATAAACTTCGTTTTGTTTCCGTTGCTTTCAGTATATTGTAAATATTATAAAATTGAGAGGTCAAAAAAAAAAACTTATTGCAAAGTTACATCAGTTTCCATAAAACAACATTTAATTTGTGAATGGTAATTGTTCAATAACGAGCTTCCTAATTGTCGTGAAATTTTTACACGACCTCTGAAATACTTCATACAAAAGCATACCAAATTTTCAGAATTTTTTCATCTTTTGCGATTTAGGACTCAATATCCTTAAGCTACACTATACCGCATTTTCCGAGGCACGGGGAAAGTAGGGAAAACTCGTACCGGTATAGACGACCCCGTGTTTTTGTGATTCTCTGATGCAGACACATATTACTTAAGTATCTACACCAAGGTGTTTGGATTAAAGGCCTTCCGCTGTCTTTTCATATTTTTATACATGTTTTTAATGATTCTTCTTTAAAGAAGAAAGTTTGAAATGATTCTCTTTAATGATACCCTTGAATGTTGTTGCGTATTGCCCACACCCACTCGTTTCCCGATGTTTCCTAATAAAATTTGCTGATGAATATCCATGCCCGTGCAGAAATTTGTTGGGGAGTCCCCAGATCCTACCACATCCCTATACGGATTTGATAGCTATGTGCACATAGACGATAGATGTGCACATAGATATTCCACATTGGAAACCAAGTGCATTCTGCTCTATTTTCCCATTGACGTCGTTTAAGAATGTTTTATTTGTAACTCTCGACCGGAATTTGTTGGATCTCCCAAAAAAATATCCTTTCGCGATTCCGTGCACAAATTTGTCGAGGAGTGCCTAGATGCACCCACATCTCTGTGGAGATTTGTTAGATACACGGCACATAGGGAGTCCTCATTGGGGTCCAATTGGATTGTGCACTGTTTCCCAATGAACGCCGTTTGAGGATTCCTACCACGTTCGAGTCCATGATATGTGAAAATTCACTGGTAATATTATGCCAACGTGCACTAGCATAAATAGTGAATGACAATTACATTGGCTTTTCAATAATGCGATTCAAATGAATCTTTAAGATATACTTTTCTAAGAAAAGATTTATACTTCTTGAACAACCTCCCATTTTATATAAGCTATATATTTCGGTCAGAAAATTCAACGTACAGAATGCGATGGGATCCATCGAGAATCGTATTGCATTCTACTCGATAATGCGGGAATCTTTTAGGAGTCAAAGTGGATTCGTACGTTGGATTCCAATAATGTTTGGCTATGAAAGCTCTGATAGGTGCAGAGGATTGAAACGCAATGGGCGAGGATAACAATGGACATAGGACGAGATGCACTCACGAGTATTGGTGGATTTGTTAGTACGAGAAGACACAAATGGAAACTGTAATCCATTCGGCTAATGTTCATCTTCACTACGCTCACCCGCTTCACACAGTATACGACGTATGCGGCGATACTTCGTATATACGCGCTCTGCTGATTCGAAATTGTTGATCAATATTGCAGAAACTTTCTGATGGATCGTGACTCATTACGGTCAAGCCCGGTATGCGTATGCGCTTTGTTTCCACGGATTTGCCAGTACGGAAGTCCTATCGAAATTCATGGCACGCTCGTCGTATGGGGTCTAATGGCGCGGACGTTTTCCCTTTATGGTATCAGCATGATCAAAAGCGGAATACGAGATTTTCGAACTAACGGCAACAGTGACACAATCGTCAAACGAACAACCCCCTGCGGCGTGTTTCCGCAGTGAGCTATAACGTAATCACGATCTAACGACCTTTGTGACGCAGAGAGGGAAGCGATTTTATCACTAAAAAGAGTTTGTTCCCTGCTGTAAACGATGCAATAATACCTTTACGTATATTTTCCTACATCGGCATCAATTGTTTCCTCAACGAAGTTCAGGAAGCCCGCAGTGTTTCGTGTTTTACCAAAAAATGGTGAAACGTCGTGGGTTGGGCTTGATCCTAGCTTTTGATATTTTCTCGACCGTCTAATGTAGAATTCGCCATCCCCTTGTTTCATTAAACGAGAAGGGATCATAGACGAAGGCACATGGAAAATGAAAATAATCATGGTGAAGATAAGATCAAGGAGATCATTGTGGAACACAACGTTGAAGGAAGAATCCAGCTGTGATCGTCTCCTCGGTCACACACCGATCAAATTATTCTGGGCGTGAAACCCCCTACAAAATGAACGTCTACTTAGGGAAGGTTTCGATTCCATGCTAGTTGGATAATTGAAATGGGCCGCGGAGTGAAAAGTGCTATGATAATCGGACAAATCCCAGTCGGATTGAGTAAGAAAATGAGAGGCGCCGTGCGGAGGATCGGCAAAAGTTCGGTTACGATCGGCAAGGCTCTCTGAACAATATCTCTATAACGGTTGGCTTGTCAGACTGGGTATTCGACGATATATATATGTATATATTTTACACGCTTCCGGCTATAGATATATTTTACGTAATGAGGCACTTTGAATCGTTCGAATCACGAAGTTTGGCGGGAATTGTGGCTTCCAGTTTGGTCGGAACTTTCTCAGTTCGGTTAGTGCATTGTCCCGCCACGGAGGGGACATCCCGACACATCTATATGTCATGTTTCGTTGGAAACTATCAGCTCCTGGCGAAACACAAGCTTCTAACTCCGTACAATCGAGCCTCCGATATCAACGGGTACAAAGAAATCCTTTTACGCTCTTTTCCCACCTGCAGTGGAGAAACTGCGACCCCGGATAGCGCAAAAGTATTTTTTCGGAACTAATTTTGGAGCCACATCTAGAGGAAAGCCCGGGATTCTTAAGTGGACCAGTGAAAAATTATATAGACGACGTACTGGGCACAGAATGGTAAAAAAATCATGGAATTTCGATATGCGGTATTAGCTTGAGGTTGGTGACCCTTATGTACAGATTGTCGATTATTCATGGTATTGGAGTTTAGCGTTGGTTGGATCAACATTTTTTCGAAGTTCACTCATCGCGAGATTGCAAGATTCGAGTGTGCGTAAAGTTTGCAGGAATCGAAATCGTAGGTGTATTACAAATAGTTAGTGAAAAAATGTGCTACAACAAGCGAAGCAACTGCTCCAAAGCATTACGTATATCATGAAGAACTGTTATGGCACGATGTGAGACATGTCGGTCACACTCCCTTTATTGCTTTATAACGAGCCCCCTGATTGTTTTTTTCAAAAACTAAATAATACGTACTTTTTTATTTCTCAAAAGCTGCCACAAAGTCAACTATCTTCTCAATTTAAGTTGCTGAGTTATGAAGGGTTAAATAATATAACGAACACAGAAACGAAGAAATGATCAGGAATTGTCGTTGCGTTCCTACGATGCAAACTTCAATGCAATCATTATTCGCACGGGGTAGAATAATTATTTGTAATCTCTCATTTTCATGACCAAAGATCACATTTTGCTGATTTAGGCTGTAAGTAGCTAATTCATACATGTGATCAAGTGTTGAAAACTATTAGACACATATTTTTTTATCGGCGGAAAAACGCTTTTGAGTGGAGAAAGCACCCCTCAAAGACAGGTCTGTCGAGGGATGATTTTGCAGTTTGGCCCACAGGCGGTTTACCGATCCGAATGAAACAAAAACCAAAATTATTCTAAAGTGAAGCAATGAAAAACCCACTATAAAAGAATTGAAAAATATTTAATTAGGAGTTGACACGCCTTCTTTGCGGAATAGTTTACCCACTTAAAAAAACGTGTCCGTTAGTTTTCGATGCTTTATCACATATATGAGTTTCAATAAAATCGACGGCGGATACTTGAGTCCTTGTAGGTAAGGATCCTGAAAAATGTTTGCTCGATTCCCGTAGGGTCAATCTGCAAAAGGAAATTTGGGAAAATAAAAAATCCATTGCAATCCAAACATCCAAACTTCACCGTCATCATTTCGCAAATATCCAACCATGGCGCGATCTCTTCCGTTTCTACGACCACCAAACCTTGTAATGAACACAAAGAATCGTACCATTCAATAATGATCAATTTTCACGAAACGCCTTCGAGCAACTGCAGCACAGTTCGAGGATAGCGAGAGTTTCCAGTAAAAGAATTTCAACGAAGGGGGAAAAAGTCCTCACGAGACCAGTGAACAAGTCATCAAGCCCTCCGTGTATGAGTTTAAGCGCTTCCTGTAGTGACCTGCGAAAATTCTTAAGCTCGTAAATGTTTTGGGGCGGGATACCAGGTGGGTGAATATAGTCACGGTGAAACACAGTGGTTGCTACGCGTGGTCGCGTCTAGAGTACAGCCAAGTGGGCACTCGTTTCCGGCTAGGAACACTTCTTGCATTACGCCTTGTGCTGCAGCCCGCAGAGAGCTGGATGAAGAGACAAAAGAGAGAAGCTGGAGGGAGAGGAGGGTTCAGCTGGTATATACACCAGATGAGCCACGGACTTTGGCAAGAAATCAAGCCGCCCCAGACAGCGACAATGCCGGTAAGATTCAGCTGGAGGGTGAGGAAGGATCGGTAAAAAGCGAAATGCGTTGGTCGAGAAGAAGAGCAACGATGGTTTAAGGCCATTGGCAAGAAACCGCGAGAGATCTCGTTGAATCGTACTCGCCCTCTCTCTCTCCCTCTCTCTCTCTCTCTCTCTCTCTCTCTCTCTCTCTCTCTCTCTCTCTCTCTCTCTCTCTCTCTCTCTCTCTCTCTCTCTCTCTCTCTCTCTCTCTCTTCCTCTCTCTCTTCCTCTTTAGTCCGTACCGCCTGCTCGCAGTCTTTGTTCTTACGCGCCTCCTTTCGCCTCTTCGGAGGATCCCGCAGAGTGCAAACGTCCTTTTTGCAAGCAACGAAAAAGTTAAGCGCCATATACGAGATCTTGCTCGAATCGTAACTCCCGCAAGTACAATCGGGAGAGAGCTCCTCCGTGAGCAAAAACAATGTATACAAGGATGGAGAGATTTGAAAAGCATTGCCAGTCCGTTGTTAAAACGTTTGGCGAGTTTCGCAAATATTTCCACAAGCAGCCCACGAAGTCTGAGGCTCGAAGCCACCCAAGTATCATGTACATAATTAGCAACAACAACAAAAAAACCCTTCATCCCGCGACCTACCTTTTTCCGAGGCGCCGAGATCGAGCGAATGAAAAACTATACAAATCGAAGGTCTGAAAGGATCAACCTACGCTATCTGGAAAAAGAGCTCGCAGCTTCATCATTCGAATCGCAATACACCCACATTCGCGTGCTGGTAAAAAAAAAGAGCATCGGAGATGGACGTAAAAAGAGGAGTCACTTTTTTACACCCCATTTTTCTACCCTGCACACGCAAGGAATGCGAACACTCTGACACTCCAATATACGCCAACACACACGCAGCCGCGCGCTCGCACGAAAAATCCACAGAGGATGTTGAATTTTCGACGCGACGTTCGTGAAGAACGGGGAAAGGGAAAAACGCGACAACGTATGTACCCCGACGTCATAAATCTACCCACTTCCGTCCTATAACGGAAAGTAATATTAAAGGTGCAGCGAGCGTGGGAGAGGGTTGACTACCTCAGGGATCGTGCTGGCTCGGACTCCTACAGAGGGCGTTCGATGTCCATACCCAGCTTCCGGCCCGAGAGCTTCACGCTCTTTCACATTCCGGCTGCCACTTTTTACCCCGTCTTTTTTTTCTTTCGCTTTCTGTATGTGCTACACCTTCGATCCTTCGCGTTCGACGTTCACTGTAACGTGCTCAGCTTTTTTTTTTTCTTCTTTTTTCCTCGTCTCCGTTTTTTCCTCCCTTCCTCGCTATTTTCCGCGAGACCTCTCGGCAGCTTTGAAATTTTGCATAAGCCATGTATATGTGTATATGTGAAGGTTAAAAAATGGCGACCAGTGAATCGACTGAATTTACGTATACACGTAGACCCTCTCGAAGCTCTCTTTCCCTCGCATCCTCCTCCATGGCCTGCAACCCTCCAACTTCTGCGCTGTACCTCGTACACTTTTCACCTCGCGAGCTTTACGCTGCACACCCTCCCGCCATATTCTCTCGGTGTATGTCAGACGCGCGTACGTGTACTCGATACCGGACCGTTGTGTCATGTACCCCGACGACGTACACTACGTACACTTTGATATTTTTCGAACGCGGAGGCAAAAGTTAAAAAGAGAGAAAACAGCACAATTGATGAAGTTCACGTGAAAGCCTCGTGATCCGCGATCGATGGAGCAAACACGAAAAAAAAAACAACTTTTGATGCATTGCTTGAATAAAAAAACGGTCAATGGGGGAGAGGGACTGGACGACAGGGTTGACGAGGCCGTTGACCGCTTTTTTTTCTTAGTGCTGAAGTGATGCTACACGAGATTTTTTTCGCGCATCTCCGGCAGTCTCGAGTCTTTTCCGCTACCTTCCTTTCTCTGTGTGCTGCCTCTCTCTGTCTCTCTCTCTCTCTCTCTCTCTCTCTGGTGATTGCATACACGTCGTATGTGTTGCACACATGCGCGTGATCTGCTTCACCACTCTTTTTCCGTCTGCCTTGTCTCGTCCCGAGGCTTTTGCAACACCGTGAGGGTAAAAGAATATGACCTCGTGTTTGAGGAAGTAAAGGAACGATGCACGCAGCAAGAGAAGCCCTACACGCTTATATAGGATGTCTCAAAATGACCTGACGTTTTAATTTATCAATAAAACGTATTATTTATTTGAGAAGTACGAATATTATCATCTCAATATAAGGTAAAAACATGGAGGTTATCTGTGGAGCACAATATCCGATAAATGGGCGGCTGATCCCTGTTTGCAAACGTTCACTCTTTTGACGAAATTTTGAATAACATTTTGGCAATATTGCGGGATAATCTGTTGGTTCAATTAAATATTGTTATTGGGAAGAAAGTTTCATGGTATTGATCGCGGGTGCTTAGTTTATTATTCAAAGTGCAATATTTTTATTAGTTATTAGGACTTGAGCAATTTTTTCACCCTGATAAGTATTTTTAATGAAATATTATTACTGGTAACAAGATCCCACAGTATTGATCCCGCGTGTTCAATCTAATAACCAAAGTATTATAGATTCATTAGTGACAAGGCTTGAGCAATTTTCATTCCCTGATAACTATTATCAATAAAATGCCATGGTATTGAACCCGAGTGTTCAATTTATTATCAAGAGTGTTATATCTTTATGAGTGACTGGGCTACAGCGATTTTTCTTGCCATAATAAGCATCTTTAATCAAAGATTATTACATGTATAATGACAGGTCCAATGCCTCATGCAGAGCGAAGCGACACTCTGTGCTTTCGATCTCAAGACACGAATAATTATATTCCGCCACGTTATTCTCAGATATTGTAATAAATCATCAAGAGTATCAATGTGAGATGAATCAGAGTTGACCTCGGTTCATCATTAGTTGATCATTAGTTCGGAAAAAGCAATCTAGTCGTTGAAGCCCTCAAGAGGGTTTTGCCACAATCAAGATTGACAAAAATAAAAATCTTTACAACTGTGTACAAATAAAAACTTACAAGCATTATACGAGAATAAAAAACTTGCTTGTTTATTGGTACAGGCGATTTTGAAGACCCTCCGCCTCAATGTCGCCTATTGTTCTTATGCTTAACGCTATATAAACTGCAATGCGTTGAAAATAACTTATAAACGACATATTTACATGAAGCACCGTACAACGGTTGTACAATGAGAGGAATGTATGGTGTTCTCAACCATATTTTAACTATTTTTTATATTTCCCTGGGGGAACAATGATATTTTACAGCCATAGTTACTGCCGAAACTATAGTATTGCGCATTGGTAGTTTAGCAGTTGCATGAATTATGCGCATATGTTAACCGTAACCACCAATCTTACAAACACGTTTATTCTTCAATGCTATATAATATAGTAGGTTTTCATAAAATGGATATTCCCTGATACTATCCAAAATTTACTTCCTCACGATTCTAATAGTAAACTGAATTATATATATATATATATATATATATATATATATATATATATATATATATATATATATATATATATATATATATATATATATACACATTGATTTAAAATCTTGCCTGAGATTTGTGACGATGTTTATAGTGATTCTTACCATATTATAAGATACGATCGGCTATGTGTGTATTTGGTGTGTTATTCAAATGTTAGTACAAGGCATCAATGCTCGTCAATTATGACGCATAGAAGAATTCATAAATCCAAAATAAAATCAAATACGCAACTGCGAGTTCTACCTTGATGATTTTTTTTATTTATAATATAATATAATTTTAATATTCATAATATATTTCGCCATTCCCTGACATATTGATTTATTTTGAAGAAAATCTTTCACCTAATCGGAATCGAACCGAGCACATCAGATATGCCATAAAGACAAAAGTAATTCGGGCTGTACTTCCGGATAGCTGTTTCCTGCGATTTAGGTAAAATTTTGCACAGATCGTTTTTTATAAAATAAGTCATTGTTTAAATGAAGTGTGGAGCTTTGCACTAGTTTAGTATCATATGATAGTGGTTTATATCACATTATATGATACGACCTGCTAAATGCATAGTAATGTGTATCCTACAAGAACAGAACTAAGGTGAACTACAAGAAGAAGTGTTGAAGTGATATCCTATTTTTGCAATGCAGCAAACGTACTATATAACGATTTGTACGACCCGCGTAGTTCTTAAAAATATTGAGCTGCGGTTACTCGAACTTCAAATGATTTACGTCTTCGCTATAAGTGAACTTTTCTATAATTTTTTCGGGTGGGGGTAAAAATGTCGAATGACCAAATGTAGAACAACAAAGATTTCGAAACGGTAGAATTATGAACTCTCAAAATAACGAAGGTTCAATTATTCGAAATTTTATCTGTCGACTGATAAAAAAATTGAATGACTATAAATCGAACCATTATTTATTGGAGAGATAATTTATTCGAAAACGAATATTCAGATCGTCTGCAATTCGGAACATAAAAATACAGAATCGAAAAATGTAGAACACCCATACTTCCGAAACAGAAAATAGCGAGTGCCTAATATGCGTAATATCGTCTATGGCGAAAAGCAATAAATCGAAACGCAAAATGTCGATGGCCCGAAATGTCGAACGCCGAAAGGTCGAACGGCCAAAATGACGAACGTGGTGGGGCCCGTCACGTGGGATGACTGCCTTACGATATTTTAGCCGACTGACCGACAGCGCCATCTCGCAGCTTCACTCTAAAGCGCAAGTAACGTATTGCTCGATTCGCCATCCGGGCCGTTCTACATTTTGACCCTTCGCGATTTTAACCACTCGACTTGTTGGCCGTTCGCTTTAATGATCTTCTGCATTGTGAACCGTCGCAATTTTTTTAATTCGGAGAATTGTCGTCTCGAATTATTTTGTGTTATGCATACAGGCCCATCGATATTGTGTTTTTCGCTATTTTATTAAATCTGATTTTTGTTTTTCGCTATATTTCAACTTCCGAGATGTTCATATTCGTAATTATTATTTTCGACTTTACAGACTCTAGTAAGATTGACCCATCTATATTCGAACATTCGGCATTTTCGAATTCGACATTTTGGCCCATCTGCATATCCATCGTTCGACATTTTTCCTCCCACCCATTTTTTCGAATAGTCACTTTTCGTAAGGTCTTCTAACAAATTACTCTCGAAAAACGTTAATGTTAATCATACGAATTGCACAAACTTGAAAAGAACAGTAGACGTTTGACTGAATAAAATCTAACGTACAGTATACAACATTAGTATTTGTGCGCCAATTTTGTTATAGCACTGAATCGACCATATCTATATTGTCAAGCCTTTTACAATAGTGAGTAATCGTTTCGAGGATAATAGATAGTCAAACACGCCACCCCAATCGCATGTTCAGGTATACTTTTCGCTTATAGTCGTGTAAATCATATTATGATTGCGGTGTCAATAAAGCATAACGAACTTTACTATTCCCTCTTTTACCATGGGCGTTTGTTGTAGATACCATGGACTTTTCTCTCAGTGTACTATCTAAAGCGATCAATTTGGAAAAAATCAAAAGCCTGTCCTCGAAACAGCCAAATTCGCTGTTAGACCACACCGCGTAGATTCAACGCAATCAAATATTCTTTCGCAACATATATACATATTCAAAAAGACATACGTACATATATGTGTTAATTTAGACGCGCCGGAACAAACTAGACAAAACTATTGTACGTGACTTTTGCTCGTTCACTTATGAAAATAATACGTTGCGTCTCGATGTAATTACGGCATAAAAAGGCACGATTCGGCGGCGCACGCGCCCCGGCCCAATTAATTAATTTCCGGGACGGCCCCATGCGGCAGGTACGTGATTCACGATATATATGCGTAATATACGCGCTCCGCACAACCGAAAATGTGAAGCGAGAGAAAGGTAACATTCGTTCTTTGGACACACGTATACGCACCCACGATCGAGAATGCTAAAACGTAGACTCGATTGAAATTAGCATTACACATAGGGTTCGTCCCGTTGATTGCTTTTTCGTAATTTTAGTCTCGATTTGGTACAGAAGTTTGCGCGGTTTTGATCATCCGCTGAACACGACATACAATCTCTCCAATTGTAGAGGGAACCTATTATTTTATGCAATCGTTTTTTTCCCCGCATCAGCCCGCACAATTAATCTGGGATTTATTTTTCAATAATGAATTCAAAACAAAATATTTAAATTTAAATGATTTTACCTAATACGATAAAAAAAACTTCGACCCAAGCCAAACTCGCTTGTGAAGAGAGCCATCCTTGTTTTCTCTGTATCAGAGCGCTTTATCAAAGTAATCAAATTGGAAATTTATTTTCAAGCCGCTCATTTGAAATTAAAATTGTTTAATTCCCGTGCGCGGGAACGTGTGAATAAATTCAGATAGAGGGGAAACGTTGCGTGAATTCATAATGCGAAGCTGGGGGAATATTTTGTATTTTAATAAAGCGTAGTGAATTTAACTCCCCATGGTATATACTGCATCAATTTGATTTCGATCTGTCAAATTTAATCTCGCGTGCTTATGAACGTTGCAGAATGGAAGGGGAAAAAAGTTACCAACGACCGATAATCCTCGGATCGTGCTGTGGCTTGAGTTACGCTCCGTTCTCGATTACGAGATCGTTCATTACCATTAGCAAGAATGCGTCTCGTATGAAATTGAATCGTATCACGTAGCATAAAGCGAGCGCAATTATCAGCTTGGTAGTATCCATTCGCAATTCGTTCGTGGCCCATATATGTGTATACGTGTGATAAGAGATCCTGCACACCTGAAAATCATTTTGCTTATTGGGGTAATCGCCAGTTTTGCTCCAATACGTGAGCTGCTCGATAGATATTTGTTGAATAAAAAGTCATTATGCAATCGAAACGTTGATACACTGAGGGAGAAGTTCGTGGTATTAAAAAAATGACAATGGTAAGAGAGGGGATGAAAAATTCCCTATACTTTATTGATACCGCAATCGTAACACAACCAGTGAAAAGTATATCTAAACATGCGATTTGGGTGGCGTGTTTGACTATCTATTATCCACGAAATAATAAACTATTGTAAAAGATTTGAGAATGTAGATAGGGTTAATTCAGTGATATCACATCGGCGCACAAAAATACTAATCTTCTATCGGGGAAGTCGGGGCAAGATGATAACGCTGGGGTCATGTTCAAATAAAACAATACATATATGTCAGTCGCCTTTTATTATTTTTTAAACTAATCAACATTTATTGATCTTTTAATTTGACAAGCAAGAAATCAGTCTTTCTGATTCCATACAATATATATTTTTAATTAAACCTTTATTTTTCCCATCTTACCCCGTATGCGGGGAAAAATGAAACAGCGCTGGGATAATGATGGGACACGAATTATTGGCATCTTTTGCATATAAATGTCTTTTCATTGTCAGTGCCATTAATTTGATAAGCCAATGGTCTAAGTTCTGTAGGATTAGTCCGAATAATCTTACTTCCATATCAATTTGATAATTTCCAAGTTCTTTTTCTTCCCCTGGTAGAAGCCCCGGTTAAAGAGGAACCAAATGCTTTACTAGTTTCATTTCACCCTTCCTAACGTAAATAGTGGTACGTTGTAAAATATTCTAGGTTTGCGATAGCTTGTATTTATCTTACCCCATTAGACCGTTAACAAATCAACAAAAAAATCACGCAATAACCTTGAAAATTTCTGACAAACCGTTCTTATTATATAAATAATTAGTACTTTCATTGTCTTTACCTACGAGTCTCTAATCAATATGAGCAATGCAAATAAACTGAAACGATGTTAAACTTTACCAAAAAATACATTGTTTTGCCAAAAAATCGATATTGTTTTCTCATCCGAGACGCGTGTTTCCGCCACAGTTGATACTTTCACACTCATTCACCTTACGGCCCTCCCTCCAAACTCCAACGGGAGCACTGTGCTCGCACACACTGTTCAGTGGCTAGGCTTAAGATTCATCTTACCCCGCGCATTCGTCTTGCCCTCAGTTCCCCTACTGTACGTTAGGTTTTGTTCAGGTCAAACTTCTGTTCAGGTCAACTACTCTATTCAAGTTTGTACAATTCATATGGTCAGCATTAACGTTTGCTCAGTACAATTTGTAAGAAGACCTTATGAAAAGTGACTATTCGAAAGAAATTATTGCCATGTTTACTTATAACGAAGACGTAAATCATTTACGGTTGGACCAACCACGGCTTAGTAGTTAAGAACTACGCGTATCTCACAAACTGTCACATCTTTTTTTTCTTGCACTGCAAAAATATGATATCAGTTCAACAGTTCTCCTTCTGTTTTTGTAGGATATACATGACTATGCATATAGCGGGACGTATCATATTGGGACGTATAATAGGTATGGCGTTACCAGAACGTCGTGCATGTAGTTTAAGATGGTAACGCATTTATGAAGAAGTACTATAAGCAAGCTGGAAATTCAGTGTATGTCATTTCGCCGAAGTGTAAACAACTCTTTTTCACAGTGTTAAACATATCGAATTTCGCGCCAAAAAACATTATTTGCGGGCTATTTTAGGGCACTGCTTTATTTAAAAGAAATGCTGCATCTGAAGCACATAGAATTCTTGTTGGGACTTACGGCGACCACACTCCGTCGGAAACAACATGCAGAGATTGGTTCAGATGCTTCAAAAATAATGATTTTGATGTTGAAGATAAAGAACGCTCTGGCGCATCGAAAAAGTTTGAAAACGAAGAGTTGAAGGCATTACTTCGAGAAGACTCATGTCAGACGCTAGCTGAACTTGCAGAATCATTAGGAGTTGATCACACAACAGTTTGAAAACGTTTCAAAGTATCAGGAATGGTTCAAAAGCGAATACATTGGGTGCTGTACGAGTTGAAGCCGGGAGACGTCAAGCGGTGTCTTTTCACGTGTGAAGAGCTGCTTCAACGACATAAAAGGAAAGGTTTTTTGCATCGTGTCGTGACTGGCGATGAAAAATGGATACGCTACGATAACCCTAAGCGTAGAAGTCATGGGGTATAATATAATATGGTGCCAACCGCTATAAGCACCGTGGCAAATCACAAGCAACATTCTTAATCAAGGTATAGAGTTCAGTTTATTTAGTTCAGTTCACTATCAGGATCTTGCGAGAGTAAATTTTTGATAATATCAGTGAATATTCATTATATGAAAACCTACCGTAACATACAGTTCTGAACAATCAACGTATACTGGTTAGATCAGTGGTTGCGGTTAACATACGCGCATAATTCAGCAACTCCTAAAGTATCAATAAGCAGTGCTACACTTTTGGCAGTAACTATGGCTATAAAATATTATTGTCCCCTCAGGAAAATATAAAATATAGTGAAAATATGGTTAAAAGCACCGTGCATTTCTCTCAGTGCACCGACGTGTCAAAAAAACTGGCAAACAATCCGGAGAACCCTAATTCTGCAACTTCCACCAATGAAGTCCCGCACAAAATACCGGCAGACCGTTTTCCGATAGCGGCGCTAATCAAGCATGATAACAAAAAAAACACGAGTCCACGTGTAACGACGATCAAGACGATCGCAATTGCAACATTCGTAATATCGCGCTACTCACAATGTTTCCCCGACTCCCCAGTGACGCTCCATGGTAGTGTAACGAAGACGAGAAGGCCGATTGGCCAGAGTAAAAATATTTGTCTGGTCCCAGCGGTGTCCCGGATGCCACGAGAGGTCCGGTGACAGCGGGGCGTCGAGCCCCGCGCCGTCGAGGGCATAATCCTCAGGCCTTCTGCATAATTTCCCGTGCGATGAGCCTCTTTGGCGTCCGCGTCGCCATCCTCGTTCCTTCCTTCCCGCTATCGAGCCTCATCCTCGCCGACCTAACCTCCAACGTCCACGAACCACCCACGCGAGCACTTTTCCCCTCACTTTTCGCCCGGAGGGAAACGACCCTTAACCTAAAAATGTAACCCTCCCGTCGTTGTAGCAAGTTTTCGTCGAATTCGCGTCAGCTGACTTGTCACAGGTCCTCGTCACTCTGTTGCATCCCCCGGGAAGCCAACCCCTTGTCACTTGCTACCCTCGGCGTATCCAACTTCCTCGTGGGGACGTAATAACTCGAGATAATGAGGAAGAATAACGAAAACAAAGCCACGGGAGGTCGTAGATTGTGCTTTGATTCACTGCTATCCAGCTAGAAGGAAAAGGTACGATACCACAATGGGAACCAGCTTCATCGCAATTGATAATCGAAATTTCGTCATGAATAAAAATGAATGAAACAACGAGCGTCGAACGAAGGTCACGATTCACACATACGTACACGTATACATATATGCCAACGTGTGTGCGTGTGTGTGTTGGAGCAATGAAGTTGTTTGATCCTTGCACCCCCTTTCCCCTCACCACCACCCCCTTCTCAGCCAAGATTCGAATTCGGCGCAATCGTACGTTGCTTTGCTCACGGCGCGTCTTACTCGTTTATTTTCTACTCGCGGTCCTTGACGTATACACTGGGCCGAGAGAATCGCGCGCGCGCGCCCACCCGCCCGCGTGTGTGTAGGTGTTGCGTCGGACAATGTTTTGCTCCGCGAAAAGTCCCGCGACTACCGGCTATTTGACCATCCTCGTGTAGGAACGATCAAGTGACACCGCTGTACTTGTCCGTGAACATATATCCCTTCTAGTTTCCCTTCCACTGGCCCCCCCTCCCAACCCCCTCGGAGAGCGCCGCGACGGGTCCTATTTTTTTTTAGGGACAGGTTATCGCGACGACCACCCGCGCGCGCCCTTATCGATCCGTCGGCCAACCACCCCGAAGTCGACCTACCACGATTACTCCCGTGCCGCTTCCATTTTGCTATTTTACCGCCGTGCTGCCACCCTCCGCGGACTCGTGGCGCGTGACACATGCGCGCAAGGGCTATTTTTACCCTCCGCTATATATACGGCACCGATATATCACGCGCGGCTTTTTCACGCGGAAAAACAACGATTTCTTTATTATATTTTATATTTCGAACGCTCGGTTTCCGGCCGAGAAGGAAAAAGGGACTAGGGTCTACGGGTTGTCGTGTAGGACGTCGGGGGTAACAAATTTGACGAAATATTACTCGGGAATTGCATTCAAGTATCAGGCGAAATTTAGCCATGCCTATAGGCGTTAAGGCAGGATTCTACTTTGAAACCATGAAAAAAACGCTATTTTCGTGAATTTTTTCTGAAAATACTATTAAAGATATCGATATGGGGTTTGAACTGTTCAATAAATACACTCTTTAAGTACATAAAAAAAAAAATTTTAATGTATTTTATTCATTTTTTGTACATGTAAAATATGTTTAAAGCCAACGCCTCGAAAAGCAGGTAACGTTGCCGTGGTCGTGAAATCTTCCCGACGGATGGTCTGAAACAAAAAAATCAAATAGTTTCATGTTCAGTATGTCTTCAGGAACCGACCTAACTAGAATATTTTATATACGTGCAAAATTAACAAAATGGCGGCTAAAATACGAAAGAAAAAAAATGCGTTTTTTTTGGGTCTTTTTTTGCAATAAAAAAATAGTTCTAATCAAAATTTTAAGTTGATTGTAGTTAGGTCGGTTGGTACACACATATAGAATATGTGTTCCAAATTTCATAAGGATCGGTTCAGTACTTTTTGAGTTATCACGACCACGGTACTTGAAAATGTCGTTTCGAGAAAAACGCGTTTAAAGTTTTGGTGAGTGATAAATCGTAGAAAAAATTATCTTACTCCCAATCATCGATGCCTGGGCCATATAATATGCCTTCGACGTGTTCCAGGTGGGTGTTTTAATCCAATTTAGCCTTTTCAAAGTTTCAAAGTAGAATCCTGCCTTAAATTGTGCGTGGAATATCACGTGGATTTGTAGACGCGTGCCAGTCAAACGGATCTGACGTCTTTGGGATTTCGGAAAAACGATTATTTTCAACGGCTACTCCTAAATGCGGATCCTATCGTGCACCAGAGTTGCACTTGCGCTGTTCTCCCTGCCGCGTTTCGCGAATGTGACGCTCGCGCGATTTTTCTGGCTCGGCGTACGCGAATTCGACGCAGGCATCGTAAAAGCAACTGCGTTGAGGCCCGCCACACGTTTTGTCGATGATAGTTGAGAGTTACTAATTTTTTCGGACGTAAGTATGTTTTCGAGAGAAAAAAAATGCGACTGCAGCTCGAGCTGTCTGCTAGAAATATAAAAGGTGGAGACTTGACAATTTTTCATTAAAAAAAGGTGCTTAATTGACTAGATTTTTAATATTCATGTTTTTAATGTGAATTGATCTTGATATTTTAATGATATTGCATGTAAATAATATGTTATATTGCAGTGACAATATTATAGTTAACAATGTTGTATTATTACGGACGTATTTTTGTCGCATGTGATCCCGTGCGGAAACTTGTTGGGCAGTCCCAGATCCTACCTCATTCCGATTGGGATGTGATGAGGATGTCGCACGTAGGGAGTCCGCATTGGAATCCAAGTGGATTCCGCGCTATTTTTCCCGATTGACGTCGTTTGAGAATTTATTATTTGAAATTCTCAACCGAAATTTGTTGGATTCTCGGAGATTCTTTACATGAACATATGTGTGTTTAACATTTTGCAATTCGAATCGAGAACCCGGCGCCACCTGCAGCACATCGTTTATCGTAGTGCTACACTGATGGCTCGGTCGGCAAGACTCGAAAGAAAAGTTACTTCATTCACGACCCTGCACGATCCCTGCTTATTATAAAATTAACGCTTGGAGAAGAAAAAGAAATATTAATTTCACAGAGCGTTTTTTAAATTGCAACGTTATTAACGTCGACCGTTATTAAACTGTACAGGTTGTCTCATAAAGTTGCTAACGAGATCGAAAATCCTCGTGTTAAAAAAAGCACTTTTTGAGGTGATACGCCAAACATTTTTATTCCGTCCAATGTCGTTGTATATGAAGACGATGGGCTAACTGTCAGATTCACGATCCGGAGTAATGCCAATCTTATTTCTGCGACGTTGATTTTTTCAACATCTCATGAGTGATTTTCCGTAATTTATTCTCGCAATATACGCAATCTGAAATTTCTCGACCCCATTGCCAGACTTATTAACACGTTACCCCCACTTGTAGCGCAAAAAAGGCCTTTTTCATGAATTTGTTTAAAGAAAACTACAAAAAATTTTTAATCGATCAATATACCATCTTGAAGAACACATCTTGAAGAACTTTCAGTAATTTTTTTATTGAAAAATATTACATTGTTTAGTGGCAAATGGCCGTCAATGAAATAATGTTTTTATATACACGGTTTGCGGTGACCAACATTGCGGCGAAGTGGATCATCTGAAAAAAAAGTGCGGATGGATTTAGTCAAATATAAGTATAAACTAGTCTTTAATCGAAGGATTTTAAAAAATATTCATTTTTCACAAAATGGCGGACAGTCAAAGTTAATGGTTCGATTTGAACGAAAAAAAACGGCCGTTTTTTGGCTAAAAAACGGCCATTTTTTTCGAAAAAAAAAATCGAACGATTAAAGACTACATTTTTGTGTATTAAATAAGCCTGCAAAATTTCAAGAAGATCGGTTCATTAGTGTTCGAGTAATCTTGGTCACCGACTTCAGAAATGCCATTTCGAGAATAACGCGTTTAAAGTTTCAATTTCAGTTCTTCAAATCACGGATTCTTCTCTTTCAACGCTCATATCTCAGTCAATTTTGTTCGGATCGACTTGAAATTTTCAGGACATATTCTCAGATGCTTATACTTCAAAAAAATGCAATAAAAAAAAATCGATTTTTTTTAAATCGCAAGTGGGGGTAACCTCTTCAAACGCGATTCAGCATCGCCCAATCGAGATATCTGAACGATTCGGCATCGAAAGTCGAGGCACGTGGATTTGTGGGTAATCGGTTTGAAACAACGTGCCAACTGGTCTACAAGCAAACGGAGTGCAAGTTCGCGTACGCGTACACTGGTTCCGTCACGGCGGGGCTTTATCATCGATATCGCTGCGTTTCTTTCTACGATAATCTCACCTTCGATTTTTCTCAATCGTAGCGCGTCAAATTGCGTCACCGATGCACAAATATCCCGCCTAAAAGTGGTCGGAAATTTGCCGGGTTTGGATGAAAAATCATGTCAAAACGTCACCTTTGACACGAAAAAATCTGACGAAAAAAATGAAAGTCAGCTTGTAGTCTCGAATACTCGAAAATGCACGTAAAACCGTGAATTTGTTGAATGTATCCCCTAGACCACAAGCTAACTGATAGAAAATTGTACAAATAGACGTGGTATTCTGCACTCTCGGTGAACGCTTTCCAAGCGGCAAGACCTACGATTGATACGGCACGCTCGGTGTGTCCGCAAGAGGCAAGTACTCGCGAGCTTAGCTTCGAGACCACTTGCCCCGATTTCTACAAAAGCGCCATTTCTTGCCATAGTCATCTTAGATTCGATGTTTTTTTTTTGGTCGCCAACATTAGGCATCATTAAGGCCTTAGGCCATAGTGACGGGTATAAAATCATATGCGAATTTAACAAATTTTTTTCGTGTGAAAAAGTGATTCACTCATAAAATTAATTACACATCTATTTAGTATGAATATCAAGCTGTTAGAATTTTTTTTTTTTTTCGATGTACAAAATGGCCGACTTTTTTCTTTCGTTATCTTTTTTTAGGCACTCCGCGGCGTGACATTTAGCGTCCACAATTTTTTACCTAGAACAAAAAACAAAAATTCTCGTCAATCTAAATTAGAATACCTAGAGAAGTACGTACGGAATTGAAAAAATATTATTTTATTCAAAAGTTGTAGGTATTTGAACTTAAGAAATGAATTTTCAGTGAAAAATTTCGTTATAACTGCTCATAAACTACTCATAAAATGAAAAGTTTTCGATCAATCAGAAATTCCATACGTCCTTCTCTGCGAAATGCAGTTAGGAACATAACTTTTAAATTGGAAGTAAATCAAGTGAAAATTGTTGAAGTTATTTGTCACGCCAATTGGAAAAAAGCTGTTTCGAGAATTTTCGAATAGTCGGCCATTTTGTACATCGGAATAAAAAATATTTTCTAACAGCTTGATATTCATACTAAATAGATGTGTAATTAATTTTATGAATGAATCACTTTTTCGTACGAAACAAAATTGTTAAATTCGCCCATGACTTCATACCCGTTCCTGTGGCCGAAAATCCGTCTGATACGATAACATAGATAAAACAAAATTGTGACGTCGAATTCGTTGTGTAGAAAAGTCGTTCGCATAAAACGAATTGCTTTTTGAAGCGTAATATCTGAGTAGAGAAATAATGTTGACCGCTTTTTTTTTAATTGGGCTAATTGACGTATAAGCATCACAAGGACGATATAGGTCGGTACAAAAGGAAGTATGAACGGAACATTTTTTGAGAACATTTTTAGAGCTCATTTTCCAAAGTTTCTCTTGGCGCTCCGAAACGCACGAAACAGCCTAGACGGTGAGAGTAGCAATTTGAAGACGATACAGAAAAAAATTCGTTTGGGAACTTTAAGGATGTTGAGTCCCAAATTGCAAATAATGATAAAATTCTGAAAATTTGGTATGTTTTTGTATGAAGTATTTCAGAGGTCGTGTAAAAATTTCACGACAATTAGGAAGCTCGTTATTCAACAATTAACATTCACAAATTAAATGTTGTTTTATGGAAACTGATGTAACTTTGCAATAAGTTTTTTTTTTGACCTCTCAATTTTATAATATCTACAATATACTGAAAGCAACGGAAACAAAACGAAGTTTATTGATAAATTTTTTTTATTTCTTTTAAAAATTGTTCTTAACAAAATGTTAATTTTTTAATAACGAGCTTCCTAATCGTCGTGAAATTTTAACACGACCTCTTAAATACTTCATACAAAAACATACCAAATTTTCAGAATTTTCTTATCATTTTTTATTTCAACCCTTAAGGACGTTGAAGTAATGATGATAGAATTCGGAAAATTTGGTATGTTTTTACATGAAGTATTCAGGAGGTCGTGTAAAAATTTTATGACGATTAAGAAGCTATTTATCGAACAATTAACATTAACATGTTTCATAGGGACTCAAGATCCTTAAAACGCGACTTTCTCGGAACCACATTTTTTAAATCGGGAGGACGCATAATTCGGACAGTTTTTATCCGATTGATTTGAACTTTTAACTCTAGCTTCTTAAATTCCTTATCTCAAGAAGTATAAGTGATTTTTACGATTCATCAATAATTCCCGCTTTTATAAACAAATTAAGGCCGATTTTTTAGCGAAAGGGACAAAAATTCAGCCAAACTAATGCCATTTTGCGAAAAACCATATTCTTTTAATTGTCGTGTGTACTGCTCTATCGAAACTATTGTAAACGCCGAAGTTTTTCGTGCTCTGGGTGCTAATGCCTAAAAGTTCTTCGTCCTCCTGCAAAGCGCCCAAAACAACGCTCCCGTTTACCTACCGCTGAGAAGCCATTTTGTATTTGTTTTTATGCAATTTTTAAATTTCATGAATTTATCAATTTTCTCTGAGTACATAATAATATAATAATAATATAATATAATATAATAATAATAATAATATTTGAATTTGACTATTTACATTGTACCTTATTATTAATGGTATTATATTATGTTAGAAATGTATGAATTTATTAATTAAATAACTTAAATAACTTATTCACATTGCAATATTTCAAAGCAATTTGTTGAAAAAATTGCAAATCGCAATTTAACTTAAAAAAAAATGTATTTAATGTTAAATGTTTTATTTGATAGCAAATATTTCGCAACACATTCATCCTGAACTCGCACATTCGATTAATTTCGCAAACTGTCTCAGTTTTATCGTACTAAAAGTAGTCTGCAAATAGTCAACGATAGCCAACACCTGTAAGTTAGTGACTGAATCTTTTGGTATCGCGTGTAAGATAGAAAAGGAATAAAAATAAAACATTCAACCTGCATTGTTTATCGCCGATAAATAAACGTTTTTTTTCTCACCGATCCTCTCGCTAAAAAGCAAACATAATATTAAAAATGTGACGTTACGAATCAACCGGTAGAACAAAAAACAATGAATAAATACAGCCCAATTGCAATCTGCATGTACACTTAGCGAGTTGGCATTCTGTGGGAATATAATTATATGCATCGTGAGTTTTCGGCGTACTCCTATGTTCGACGCCGTTGACAGCACAGTCAAGCACAGACGCATCAGTCTTGAGGTTTCCGCTTGCGATCTATCATCACAAATAACGGGAACGTACGACCCAGAGAAAAAAAACTAACGATTATTCCAGCCTAGCCTATTAAGGGATTACATCTACCCGGAAGCCCGAAAAATTGGCCAAATGCCGATTTTTTTTCCGGGAAACCGTGGTAAAGTAGAAACGTATTTTTTTAAACACGAGGGTACATATAGGGGAGCCTTTAAAAAAATCACCAAAAAATACAGAAACACAACAAAAACGTGGTGGCCGGCAGATCATGAAATTTTTTTCGCGACGTTTGGCGGTGGACACTCTGCAGCTTAAACGGTCCACTCGAAATCTAAAGACGAAACGGGTTATTCAAGTTAACAATAAATACGAGTCGTTAACGATCGTCGATTTTTAACATCATATTCTTTCAACAACGTGGCGACGAATTGAAACTCGAGCATACAAAATGTATGAAAAAAGTCGTCATTTTCACGTAACTATCAAAAATTGAAGATGGATTTTGGAAAAGTGAGATCGTCAACGACCTTCAAATTTTTCTTATCGTATCTTCTGTGAATTTTGAAACAATTTATCCAGTGGTTCTCGAGATATCATGTCCACCGACTTTGAAAACGGTGTTTCGAGAAAAAAGCGTTGTAAAGTTTGAAGAATGGTGCTGTTAAAAGCTTTAGCTCATTCAATTTTATGAATATTTCAATGAAATTTTCAGGGAATATAGCTGAATGGTGATACTATCGAACAAAAATATTTTTGGAAAATGCAATTTTTTGACCCACCTAGGTAGATATGTAGCGAGTTAATTGTACATGACACTCGGTATTTGTACAAAGATTTTCAGCGTGAAAGCATACGGGGAAGAAAATAAGAATGCCTGCGCGGGTAGCAGATATATTCAGCGTTGTTTTTATCGTGAGTGAAGCGGGTCATCGAGTTATCGCATTATGAGCCGACGATACAGCAACGAAGGGATTGTGAGTTTGCGGACAGTCCCTCAGTATGTCGTCGCTTCGGCTTAAACGCGCGCATCGTATTTTTCTTCCTGTGTATACCCAGTGTCAACATACGAATTCTCATAAAACATTTCTTCTCTTGTCATACTCTCTCGCTTCACAAATAAAAATAATCCGACCGCTTAATCAACGGAGGCCACAATGACCTTGTCGAGAATACAAAGTTCCGAAAGTGTTTAATCACGGGATTGCATTTCGCGAAATAAAATACGCCGTTTTCACGTTAAACGTCGCAGTGGCCAATCGTTCGACGAATTTCATTTTTACTCGAGCCAAATTCAGTTTAAAATCGGGTAACTCGAATAATATGAGTTGTGGATTTACGGTGAAAAAAAAATCGTTGCTGGATGAATAAAAAAGTTAGTTGCCGGTGCATTTGTTATTCGGCGAAAGGTCAGGCACATCGTGGATTCGACGGGACTAAGTTATCGGACTATCTCGACGTTCGCTTGTCAAAATAACACTCTCCGGGCTCTGGTCGGCGAGTATTCGGACCTTCGCTGTATGTACACATGTAATCAAATATAAAAACTTGTTTTGCTGATCATTAAATACATTGGAAACAATTATTACCAAATTTTGAGAGTTACCTCAACGCCTTGTGGAACACATTAGTTTATGGTAATGAATAATGGTCGAGCGTTTCATTGATGGAGGTTATAGTATGGTGTTTTTTTCTTCTCTAGAGCCAGGTGTCTTCGAAAAAAGTTCAATTCCTAAATGTTCCGAACTTTCACATGACGTTGAAGGTTAGTTGGAATGCAACGAAAATTCTTCTTGATTTTTTTGTTTATTTATTTTTATTACTATCTGAAAGCTTTTCTCAACGGCTCTTGGTTATACATTTTTTATAAAAATTCTAAAAAATGTTGCGGTGACTGTCGTAGCCTAAATGTGCCAAAAAAAAACACGTTTTCCTTGAATTCCAACGATGCAACTTCGATATCATTCATTACATCCTTCTCGAGAATCGAAATATAGTCGATTCGACACGGGAAAAAAAAATAAAAACTCGTTAATAGCGCTGGAATTTTGACGGCAACGACCATACATGAAACGTCAAAGTTGGACCGCCACTACCTCTATCTGCGCAACAAGAAGTCAGTGTCCATCAACATTCATCGGTACAGTTGCTCGGTCCACGATTAAGGGATTAGGCCACTGTGACGTCCCGAACGTCAGGCCTATTAAGAAAAATTAATTTTGAACTAATGATCAAGATGATCGTACAATCGCTTGGATATTTTTTTGCATGTACATTAACAAAGTTGTGTACCAAATTTCATTTAAAAATATGTATAATTAAAGAAGTTATAAACAATCACGTGAAGAACCTTTGAACTTAAGGAGCTCGACGGTGTACTCGATTTTGGCAACGCGGTTGATCGGAAACAAAAAAAAGAATTTCTTTTAGTTTTAAGGCTTTCACGGCTCTTTATGTAATTTGAAGAGTATGTGGCTTCCGGATGGAGGCCGTGTTGAGAATCAGCGTTGTGCCGACGTTTCGCAAACGTTACAGTCTGCATCATCAGGGCTGAGAGCTCCGATACTGAAGCTCCCGTGTCTCAGGCATTCCTTATATACTTGCAGTCATCGTTCCAGATCACTGCACCAGCCAATCAGATGTTTTAATTGATCGGCCGGTCAATTAAAAAACCGGGAGGACGGTGTGCCAAATGGGATTAACGTGATATCCACCATCTCTGTTTAGATTGTCCGGATGTTTTCGGATTTCCAAGCCTTCTCGGTGTTTCCTAGAAAAATAGCTGTTTGATGGGGCCAGACTTTGGGCTTTATCGAACTGAATGGCATGACCAGTTTCCATCCAATGCTCGGCCAGGGCTGATTGTCCAATGTGGCCATATTTGATACACCGTTGATGTTCTTTGATCCGTGTACTGATCTTCCTCCCGGTTTCTCCTATGTACACTTTACCGCATGAGCAGGGTATCTTGTACACTCCTGGTGCACTTAATGGTGGTCTTTGGTCTTTTGCACTCGGAACCACTTGTGCTAGCTTCTTCTGAGGTTTGAAGATGACTCGCACGTTATGTTTCCCAAGGACCCTGCCTATGCGATCGGTTATGCCCTGAAGGTATGGAAGGGAAGTTGTTGCTATTATTTGTCCTTCATTCTTCCCTTCAGGTTCTGTTACCGTTTTCGGATCGGCTATTTTTCTTCTTAGTTGTTTGATCGTTCTTTCGATGTTGCCTGGCTTATAGCCATTATCTCCTAAAGCTTTGCGTAGGTGTTCTAGTTCATCCTCGAGAGAGTTCGTTTCGGAGATCGCTAGAGCTCTGTAGACCAGAGAGCTTATGACCGATTGTTTTTGGGAGGGGTGGTGATGGGACGTAGCGTGGAGATATCTATCCGTGTGTGTTGGTTTCCGGTAAACTTTGTGGCCCAAAGTGCCATCGTTTTTCCGTTGAACCAGTACATCCAGAAAAGGAATTTGATTGTCCTGTTCTATCTCCATGGTGAATTGTATATTGGGGTGCTGGGAGTTGAGGAAGGTTAAGAAATGATTGAGGTTTTCTTTGCCGTGACTCCAAATGACGAAGGTGTCATCGACATATCGGAACCAGGTTGAGGGTTTGAGAGGTGCTTCTTGCAGAATTCTGTTCTCGAAATTCTCCATAAAGATGTTGGCGATGATAGGGGAAATCGGGGAACCCATGGCTGCGCCTGAAGTTTGTTCATAAAACTGGGATTGGAATTGGAAATATGTAGAGTTTAGGCAATGTTCTATGAGGGCTAGTAGGTTAGGAGCAACTTTTTGGGATTTTCTGACTATGTCTAGGGTTTCATGGGTTGGGACGTTTGTGAACAACGATACAACATCGAAACTTACTAGAATGTCTTCTGGTTGTACCTTGATGGACTGGATCTTATTCACAAATTCCCGAGAGTTTTGGATATGGGAGTTGTTGAGGCCTACGAGTTCCTGCAAGGGTTTGCAGAGAAAACGTGCCAAGTGATATGTAGGGCTGCCTATGTTGCTAACGATGGGCCTTAGTGGGATGTTGTTTTTGTGTATTTTTGGCAGACCGTAAAGCCTGGGTGGTAGCGATTCCTTGGGTGTAAGGATTTTGATGAGGTTCTCCGACAGGCCAGCCTTCTTTAGAAGTGTCGTTGTTTTCTTTTCTACGCTTGATGTTGGGTCACGTGGTAGTTTCTTGTACGTGTTGGTGTCCTCGAGCAGGTTCATCATTTTCCTGCAGTAGTCCGTTTTGTCCATGATAACAGTAGCATTCCCTTTATCAGCTGGTAGTACTAAGATGTCCTTGTTTTTCTTCAAATTTTGAAGAGCAATGTGTTCTTCCTTTGTGATGTTCTGCTGAGGGGGGTTTGCTTTGTGTAGAATATTGGTTATCCGTTGCCTGATATCGTTGCTAGTATCAGGTGGGAGACGGTAGATGGCAGTTTCCACCTGGCTGATGATTTCTCTGGTTGGAATGTCTGTCGGTGTGATGGCGAAATTGTGCCCTTTTGCGAGGACTGATGTTTCAGCTGCGGAGAGTGGGTGGTTGCTTAGGTTTTTTACTGTGTGGGTTAGGATGGGTTGTTTCGTCTGTGGGCATAGTTTCCTGAATTTCTCTATTTGATTCCTGGACCTCAGGTCTGCACAGTGGAGGGCTTGTTCGTGTGTGACACGGTCAAGATCTTCCCACAGCTGTGGTTCCAAACAGTCAGATAGGCGTAGGTGAAGTTTAAGGAGTTTTTGGGAATTTTGGTCTAAAAGCTTTTTGGTGACAGATATTCTCTCCTTTACCAGTCTCAGCGAGGCCTGGTGGAGGATAGTCTTGGCTTGTTTTGATGGAAAGGGGTTTTTTAATTGAAAACATTTCGGTACCACTTGATGGTCGCGGCACCTTTTTAGGAATGTTAACGAGCACAGCTGGATGTGCAGAGTTTTCCTGAGTTTGGAAAAGGTGTTAACAGAACCCAAAATAGCCTCTCCGTGTAGGCGTTTTATTTTAGTTTTAAGGCTTTCACGGCTCTTTATGTAATTTGAAGAGTATGTGGCTTCCGGATGGAGGCCGTGTTGAGAATCAGCGTTGTGCCGACGTTTCGCAAACGTTACAGTCTGCATCATCAGGGCTGAGAGCTCCGATACTGAAGCTCCCGTGTCTCAGGCATTCCTTATATACTTGCAGTCATCGTTCCAGATCACTGCACCAGCCAATCAGATGTTTTAATTGATCGGCCGGTCAATTAAAAAATGGGCCCAAAGTCTGGCCCCATCAAACAGCTATTTTTCTAGGAAACACCGAGAAGGCTTGGAAATCCGAAAACATCCGGACAATCTAAACAGAGATGGTGGATATCACGTCAATCCCATTTGGCACACCGTCCTCCCGGTTTTTTAATTGACCGGCCGATCAATTAAAACATCTGATTGGCTGGTGCAGTGATCTGGAACGATGACTGCAAGTATATAAGGAATGCCTGAGACACGGGAGCTTCAGTATCGGAGCTCTCAGCCCTGATGATGCAGACTGTAACGTTTGCGAAACGTCGGCACAACGCTGATTCTCAACACGGCCTCCATCCGGAAGCCACATACTCTTCAAAAGAATTTCTTCTTAAAGTCGATAAGATTGGCTAAGGCTTGACCGAGCTTTTTTTAAATATCGTGTTACAAGCATCGAAAAAAAAATTTGAATTATTTTCTCGATTTTTTCGAACAAAAATGGCACGATTATAGTTAATCGCGAATAACAAAAAAATATTAAAAAGTAAAATGTTGGTCAAGACTAATCTACTATTATACTGAACAAGTGTACCAAATTTCAAGTCGATCCGTTCATTACATGTCGAGAAATCGTGTACACCGTTTTGAAAAGCATCGTTCCGGGAAAACGATGTTGAAGTTTGCATCGAAAATTCCCTTTTTATTCTTTTATTGCCTCATTTTCATTACCATCCAAAAATATTTCTTAAGTATTTGGGATGACGATCATTAATAAGGATTCCGACAAAATTTTGAGGGATTTCCGAGGCCTGAATAAACAAAAAAAAAAAAACAGTCTACGGAACTTTCGTTGCGTTCGAACAATGCTGAGTTCAATACCATTCGGGAAAAACGAGTTTAAAGTTTGACTAGCTATCGTTGTGACCATAAGTTTACCTTCAATCTGTCATTCTTGCACCATACGTTGGGCCTTTCTCTTCAATTTAAGTTGCCCCAAGCAACGAACGATTTATCGAAATTTCCACAGTAGCATAACCCCTTAAGGATGAATCATTACCATAAATAAAGCATTTAGAAGCTGATCTTCATTAGTTCATTCAGATGTATCCAACGAAGTGTCAATCCGTATAGTTTGATTTTTCTTGAACACGCACCATCAAATGGCAAACAAATGCTGAAGGTTATTACAACGACGCTTATGTTTGACCAATATTTTCATATCGATGAGTTTAGGATCAGCAAATCACTCGAATAGCAATTGATAATGCAATGAGCGCGTTTCGATTGACCTTTGAGCTTGTACGTGTGTACATACATTACTGTACGAATATCAGCGAGAATAAAATACCCCCGCGTTGAGAGATTTGCCGACCGAGCTGTGCGCTCGCGAGTGTGGACAGTAATCGAACAGTCGAAGATCGAGAGTGACCGAGGTAACCGCGTAAATGTGAAAACGAGAAATTCGCCGGGATCATTTATGCCATATCCGGTGAATATTCCTGGCGTCGCGGTCGTGTTGTAAAACTGTGGCAAAGTTAAGGCGTTAGCCCCACTTGTAGCGCAAAAAAAGGCCTTTTTCATGAATTTTTTTAAAGAAAACTACAAAACTTTTTTAATCGATCAATATACCATCTTGAAGAACACATCTTGAAGAACTTTCAGTAATTTTTTTATTGAAAAATATTACATTGTTTAGTGGCAAATGGCCGTCAATGAAATAATGTTTTTATATACACGGTTTGCGGTGACCAACATTGCGGCGAAGTGGATCATCTGAAAAAAAAGTGCGGATGGATTTAGTCAAATATAAGTATAAACTAGTCTTTAATCGAAGGATTTTAAAAAATATTAATTTTTCACAAAATGGCGGACCGTCAAAGTTAATGGTTCGATTTTAACGAAAAAAAAACGGCCGTTTTTTGGCTATAAAACGGCCATTTTTTTCGAACAAAAAAATCAAACGATTAAAGACTACATTTTTATGTATTAAATAAGCCTGCAAAATTTCAAGAAGATCGGTTCATTAGTGTTCGAGTAATCTTGGTCACCGACTTCAGAAATGCCATTTTGAGAAAAACGCGTTTAAAGTTTCGATTTCAGTTCTTCAATTCACGGATTCTTCTCTTTCAACGCTCATATCTCAGTCAATTTTGTTCGGATGGACTTGAAATTTCCAGGACATATTCTCAGATACTTATACTTCAAAAAAATGCAATAAAAAAAATCGATTTTTTCAAAATCGCAAGTGGGGGTAGCCCCTTAAACAAAATCGTCTCAAAAAGAGTAAACCTCGAAAATAACAGTACGAGCTTCGTCGTCGTCACGACGAAATTCTCGCGAGCGAGGATGATAACCCAAAGGAGAAAGTGTACCCGTGAAATACGAGAACAGCTGAACTGTCCAAATCAAACCTTTTTTCGAAGCTCCATAAGTGACGGAAAATCGTACGCGTCGCGACAATTTAAATGTTCGCGAAAAATGTCTCGGGGCTTGATCGATCTATAACGGAAGATAAATTTCCTCGCGATTCGAGTTTGAGAAAGCAATTTCTCGATTCCCGGAAAAAAAGAAAAATTCGAGGCGACGTACAGTGTTCGTTGTGGGAAAAAAATTGAAGTTTCGATATCGTGACTATATTGGTAGAAAGAGTGGTTGCGGCGAGTTTTCATCGCGGCTAACCAAGAAGCCGGTAAAGTGTGCGTATAAGGAGCTCGTTCTCCGCGCGATTCCAGCACTGTGTTCGCACTAGAAATGTCATGGGCATTGGCGTAGTCGGGACGGGACACGCCCCCCCCCCCCCCCTGGAAAAAGAAACGATCCAAAATAGTGAAATTCAAATAATCAATTCATTTCACTTGTTTCACTCAAACAAGCATAGATAAATAATTGAATAAAAGAAGAACTATTTTCTTCGTCTTAATTTCGTATCTTGTATAAAGAGTAGCTATTTCATTACGTAAATTAAATGAATATTCAAATTTCACAATTATATAAGTTTTCTGTAGGCAAAAAATTAATTAGATTTGTCGACCGATACACAGCCAGAAAAATACTGGAAGATCAACATTCACTGACAAGTAATAGGTCATTGTAAATCTAAAATGCAGATTTGAGAATCTACCGTTAGCTGATGCGGTTAACGCATTTTTTTTACGTTGAATATGAAGAACGGAGACGTTTTTATGAATAATTAGTGAAACATATAAATAATTAATGTGAGAAAGCGATGGTCATGAAAAAACATACTTTCATTAAGGCGTTACCCCCACTTGTAGCGCAAAAAAAGGCCTTTTTCATGAATTTTTTTAAAGAAAACTACAAAACTTTTTTAATCGATCGATATACCATCTTAAAGAACACATCTTGAAGAACTTTCAGTAATTTTTTTATTGAAAAATATTACATTGTTTAGTGGCAAATGGCCGTCAATGAAATAATGTTTTTATATACACGGTTTGCGGTGACCAACATTGCGGCGAAGTCGATCATCTGAAAAAAAAATGCGGATGGATTTAGTCAAATATAAGTATAAACTAGTCTTTAATCGAAGGATTTTAAAAAATATTCATTTTTCACAAAATGGCGGACAGTCAAAGTTAATGGTTCGATTTTAACGGAAAAAAACGGCCGTTTTTTGGCTATGAAACGGCCATTTTTTTCGAAAAAAAATCGAACGATTAAAGACTACATTTTTATGTATTGAATAAGCCTGAAAAATTCAAGAAGATCGGTTCGTTAGTGTTCGAGTAATCTTGGTCACCGACTTCAGAAATGCCATTTTGAGAAAAACGCGTTTAAAGTTTCAATTAGCCGGTCGTTTACACAACGGATTCTTCTCTTTCAACGCTCATATCTCAGTCAATTTTGTTCGGATCGACTTGAAATTTTTAGGACATATTCTCAGATACTTATACTTCAAAAAAATGGAATAAAAAAAAATCGATTTTTTCAAAATCGCAAGTGGGGGTAACCCCTTAAAAAAGGATGAAATAAGGCCCTTCTGATTTCGTGGTAAATTACAGTAGCGCTTAGAGAAAAAGAGTCAAAATCAATTATTATACCCAACGATAAACAGAAATAAAAATGTTCACGCAAATTTAGTAGACTTCGACATTTTTACATTTTTTCTGAAAAGTCGTGGCTACGAAAATTCTTCTACCAGTCACATTTTTTAAAGTTTTATTATTAAGAGTTTCTTTAAACATTCGCTATTCTATCATATGTCACTACTGAACATAATGACATTGCTAAAAAGGCATTCAACAAAAAAAAAGTTTTGGGCCGATTTGCAGAAAAAAATAGAAAGCTGAGACTTATTTTTTTGAGTACCTACTGAAAGCAAAGTTGAAATACTGGTAACTGGATTGAAGAATGACGAAAAATTGGTTATTTTTTATAAGTTGATTATTTTGGATGGTATTTATTATTAGAAAAATAGGCTGATTGTTATGAGAAAATTCCAACTAAAAAGGTGATGGGCCGATTTGCAGAAGAAAAATAGAAAGCTGAGATTTATTTAATTGAGCACCTACTAAAAGTAAAGTTTAAATACTGGATTGAAGAATGATGAAATATTAGTTGATTATTTTTTAAGGTTTTCCAAGAGTTTGATACTGATGTTAACGTGAACGAGTGATTTAAGGCCTTAGGCCACAGTAACGGATATCAAATCATGTGCGAATTTAACAATTTTTTTTCGTATGAAAAAGTGACTCACTCATAAAATTAATTACACATCTATTTAGTATAAATATCAAGCTGTTAGAATTTTTTTTTTTTCGTTGTGCAAAATGGCCGACTACTAATATTTTCTTTTGTTATTGTTTTTTTGCGGTGCTCCGCGGCGTGACGTTTAGCATCCACAATTCTTGGCCTAGAACAAAAAATAAAAATTCTCGTCAATCTCTTAGAATACCTAGTTCTCTTAGAATACCTTAGAAGTTCTCTTAGAATACCTTAGAATGCCCAGTTCTCTTAGAATACCTAGAGAAGTGCGTACGGAATTTAAAAAAATATTGTTTTATTCAAAAGTTGTAGGTCCGAACTTAAGAAATGAATTTTCAGTGAAAAATGTCGTTATAACTGCTCATAAACTGCTCGGAAAATGAAAAGTTTTCCATTAATCAGAAATTCCGTATGTAGTTCTCTGCGAAATGCAATTAGGAACATAACTTTTAAATTTGGAGTAATTCGAGTGAAAATTGAAATTATTTGTCACGCCAATTGGAAAAAAGTTATTTCGAGAAGTTTCGAGTAGTCGGACATTTTGTACGTCGAAAAAAAAATATATATTTTCCTAGCAGCCTAATAAATTTTCCTAGCATCCTAAATAAATGTGTAATTCGTACTAAATATTCATTTAAATTTATTGAAATTCAATATTCTTTTTATTCTCGGTCATTTAAATGAATTAAATATTCATTTAAATTCATACTAAAAATTCATACTAAAATGTGTAATTCATACTAAAATATTCAATATTCAATAAAATAAATGTGTAATTAATTTTAAGAGCGAATCACTTTGCATACGAAAAAAAATTGATAGATTCGCACATGATTTTATACCCGTTACTGTGGCCTAAGGCCTTAACCTCTATATTTTATGTGCGTTACGTGATCATCGACTTGTATTTAAATTTTATTTTACGTAAAAAAAAAATTTTATTTAATTTTAGAAATTAAAAAAAAATTATTTTATTTAAAAAAATGATTGTAAACAAAACCACTTTTTCGTCAGACCCCCCTCCCGCCCAACAAAAAGTGCTGGCTACGTCAACGGTCATCATAGTTTTCTCGAATATACGCACGTGACATCTGACTCTGCGCGTATACCAAGTTATCGGAAAATACATGCAGTACGTTTTTTTTTTTTATCAATTTATAGATATGTGCATTTATCGATCTATTTTTTTTACTTTTCATTACATACGAGATTTGTACGGCGGTCAATTTGCGGGCTGAGCGCGGATGTGCTGATTTTCAAAGTTTCATTTTCACAATCCACTCTCACTCGCATCATTTTGCATCTCATATACATTTTCACTTGCGCGTCCTCGTGCGTATCACGTATGCACGAATACGCGCGTTGCCACTTACCGCAGCCTGTCGCGATCACTCGCGTGTCGTCGTGATCATCGATATTTCTCATTTTTGCATATCGCGTGTGTAGATGGAAAATACGTGTGTATGCGGAGGATTGTCCAAGTGCCTTCCTCGTACGTGATATCGGATGACACGTGCGGAAGCCTCGGTGCAAAGTGTTTTGTAACTGATCAATTGCTACCGTCGAATTACGAGATCGTAATTGAGCCATGTAAGTTTTCAGGGCTTCGGTTTTGCATCGAAGTTGAAAAAAACGGTTGACAATTATTTTGCCTTTATGTTCGAAAATCTGTTACTTTTCTTTCTTTATGGGGCAGGCAATCATCTTCGTCATTCTTTACTGAATTTATTCATGGACTTGAAGTTTGCATCGTTGGAACGCAACGATTTTTTTTATTTCAATTCGTTTTTTTTTAAGTAAAATAAGGAAGTAAAATTTTTTTACTACCTTATTTTCAATTGGTACCGAAAATTATGTTTTGGAGATTCGAGTTGTAGATCGCTGAATAAAGAGCACGGAAGATGGTCGAGGGATTTTTATAGCTCGAATATGTGAAATAAAATTCGGGAAATGCAGTGAAAGAATATTACGTTCCATTCCAACGATGCAAAATTTATTTATTTATTTGCTTGTATTTATGGGAACGATGCAAAATATGCTCGCTTTCTTTGATAGGAAATTTATATTTTTGGAGAATATTCTTGTGAAAAAACATGTTAAATTTTAGACGAAGAAATAGGAGAGGGACTGGAACACTTAAAAAACAGAATTATCAGGAGGGAAGAGGAAAAAATCAGAAAAATCTACGTATAACGATAAGTATAAATATATTATAGAAAATAACGAGGTGCCATGGAAATATGGGACAGATGAGGGAGTAAAGGGTAGGGACAAGGAATTATGGGCGAGGCTAAGATGAAAAGGTATGGAGATGCAGGATGTGTAGAGAAAAAAAATGAGACATTGGAGCATCTAATGATATGTAAAAACGGTAGGGAGTCAGTATCAGAGAAAGCAAGGAAGAAAGCAGAGGAGTGGATGGAAGGAATGGATGATTTGGCAGTAAAGGGGAAAATCATAAATATGAGGGGAGGAAAAATACAAATATAGAAATAGAGGAAATATGTAGAACGTTGAGTAAGGACTATGGGGGAGGAAAAATCGGAGTGGACGAATAAACCAAGAAAGGGAAAATGTAAAAATAATACCGAATGTAGGAATGTAAGGAGTAGATAATAAGTGAAGAATATGTATGCAAAATTGTCATGACTTGTAAAAAGCTTTGCGAAAAAGTTGTGCAAGTAAAACTCGATACTAACTAACGTGTTACTCTTTGTGAAATCGTCTCATAGAAAAATCGTTTCATACGACATTTATTTGGTGATAAATATATTACAGTCACAATGATGTGCAGAATTAAAAAGGAATGTCGTTCGGTATAAGATAATATTGATTTTAATTAACTCTGAATTGAAAAACAAAACTGACGATCTACTACTATCTTTCTACTCATTTATTTTTCGTTTTTTTTTTTGTATAAACATTAGGGTGAAACGGAAAATTGAAGTATGTTAAGAAAAAGAAAGTTTTGCAAAATTTGAGGGTTCTAAACAATTTTTTAGTTAGTACTCAAACGCCTATTCCATGTTTTTTTCCATGATTATCGGAGTATTAATTTTTGTTTATCTCGATGCAGAAAATGTTAGTGCGTGATGCAATGTAAGTCCTGATTTAATTTTTTCTGTAGCAATGCACAATTTTTATTTTAATATTTTTTTTACCATAAACGATTTGTATTTGCAGATTAAGAATCAATATATGTAATTCGGTTGTGAAAATTATATCAACCACTCGATGCACAAGAACACGGTGCATCGTGTTCATGCAATCGATTACATCACTACATGCAATCGATTACATCACTGAACGTCTAACAAGTGTGCGTCTTATTTTGGAGTAATATGTTGTTTTGGAGTATGAAAACAAATGAAGAAAAAAAATTGACGAGAAATCGAAAAAAAAAATTTAGGTCGTTTGAGCACTGTCTAAAAAAATGTTTTGACCTCTCAAATTTTGTATGAATTACTTTCTCATAACGTAGTAAAGCATTCCGTTGAGTTCCGCGAAAAAAAAATTAATTTTTTTGTTCAACTACCCCTAATAAACGCGCTATTCGTGGGCTCACAGTTAGATTTTCAAAAAACAACATGTCAAAAATATTCTCTAAAAATGTGGCGTTGAAGTTTTGTATCGTTGGAATGCGACGAAACATTCTTTTTTATAGTTTTTTCCTTATTTTTATTGTTGCAGTGAATGCTTTTAGCAGATTTACATTGTAGATCGCTAGATAACTGCCCTTAAAAATGGTTGATAGAATTTTGTAGACAAAGTTTGCCAAAAGAATTTAAGCAAATTCGGAAATATAAATGTTCATTGCATTCCAACGATGTGAACTTCAATCTCATCTAAAAACTTCAAGTCGATGCGTTCAAAATTGAGGGAGTTATGGGCGTTTATAGATGGACTTTAAACGCGTTTGTTTTTTCTCTAATAATGACGTTTTCGCAATCGATGACGACGATATTCCAAAAAACACTCCACCGATCAACTTCAAATTTTACAAGCTTCTTTTACATATAAAAAAGAAGTGCTTGAACAACGGATTTTTTCGATGCATAGCTTTTTTTTATCAACGAAAATCGATGCGTTCACTTTGCACTGCAGGAATTAAAAAAAAACACAATATTTTATTAAATCCTTCATCCAAGCACTAGATACTCTAATGCAAAAACTAAATGCGTTTATTTTTTATTTCGGATGATTGGTTTCCGAGCAGCAGTGGTCACTGCGAGGGACGTTTTTCAAACAACGGTCTGCACAAACCATTGCATCTACCACATTTAATGGAATTGAAGTTTGCAACGTTGGAATGCAGCGAAGTTCTTTTTATATTCCAATTTCCTTATTTTCGTTATTATGCAAAATCTTTTTTGTAGATTTCTATTATAGGCCTCTAAATGAGTATGATAAAAAATGTCCGATGGATTCTCGTACGCAAAATCGGCTAATATATATTAAAGAAATTCAGAACTACGAATTTTTATTGCATTTCAACGATCCAACGATGCATATTTTTCAATACAATTGTAAATCGCGGTGTAGTTTGCATCGTTGAAATGCAACGGAAATTCTTCATGTTTTAATTTCATTATTTGCATTCCTATCAAAACTCTTCTCCGGCAGTTTTAGATTGTGAAACCCGAATAAAAATGTTAAAAAGTGTCCCAGTCGTTTTTGTCCCCCGAATATGTGGAAAAAGAATGCGACGACACGAAATTAAATATCGTTGTCGCATCTCAACGATGCAAACGTCAATACCATAATTGCGAATTACGTTGAGGTTTGCATCGTCGGGATACAACGATAATGATGTTTCGTTGTTAATTTCCTAAATTTCCTTTGGCAGATTTGAGCTACGAAAATCACGCAAATATTTTTGAGGATGCTTATTTAGCGATCCAAAACAAATTGGCAAAATACGTTTTCGGATAATGGAGAATACAAATTTGAAAAAGATTTCTCGTTGCATTCCAACGATGCAAACCTCAACACCATTGATTGTAAAGGATAGTCAAAACCACGCTCGTTTTTGTAAAAAAAAGAAAATAGAAAAAATGCTTACGTTTTTCCGAACAAAAAAAATCACGAAAATTCCTCTTTTTCGGCCACGAGTTAGGTGTGCCCCGTTGGAATTGCATATTTTTGACAAATTTGAATTACCCTGATCAACCACTCGAATATTAATTGATATTTCTCTCCGCAGAGTGGGAGCCAAGGCAACATGTTCTATCTGAGTGGACGAGGCAGCGTCTCGGGAAGTGAGAAGGCCGATGTGGGCGACGAGTTCGGCTGGTATTTGGAAGATCGCGAAATAGTCGAGGAGAAAATTTACGAGAATTCTTTCCGCAATTTACGCGCGTTTCCGCCGATCAGTGACGTTATTCGGGTCGAACCGAGGCTCGATGGGAGGTCTCCGTTAAAATCGACGATCACGATTATCACGAGCAACGCTGACGATGAAAACTCGGTGAATTATTCGGTACCGCGTGACTTCGGGAAACGAGACAACGGCCACGACGATTCGGCGAGTGTCGAGCAAATCGAGCTGAGTTCCTTGAATAAAGAAACGTTGGACGATAGTGGCGAGATTGACGTTGGGATGATCGAGAACGATGCCAAACCCGCGGTTTTCACTTCCTCGATTATATCGAGGGCAGCTGGATCCGAATGTTCGCACGAGCCTGAAAATGAAACATTGCCCGATGATGAGTCTCGAGCAATTTGCTACACGCCCGAACGTTTGGTGAGAAGCCAGGGCTACAGAATACTCACCCCTTCCCCGAGGTATTTGACGGTTCCACGGAGCCCGGACCGTGGCACCGACGACGCGTACTCCCGCAAGTATCGAGGTCATCGGAGAAAAATCGGCGATCTGATCGATGCGAAACAATTCGGTTAGCTTTCCTTCCACATAATGAAAACTTCGTTGTCGTTAAGGCCTTAGGCCACAGTAACGGGTATAAAATCATGTGCGAATTTAACAATTTATTTTTCGTACGAAAAAGTTATTCACTCATAAAATTAATTATGCATCTATTTAGTATGAATATCAAGCTGTTAGAAAATATCATATATATTTTTTGTATTATTTTTATACTGTTTTACCTAGAACAAAAAATAATAATTCTCGTCAATCTACATTAGAATACCTAGAGAAGTACGTGCGGAATTTAAAAAATATTGTTTTATTCAAAAGTTGTAGGTACTTGAACTTAAGAAATGAGTTTTCAGTGAAAAATTTCGTTATAACTGCTCGTAAAATGAAAAGTTTTCGATTAATCAGAAATTCCCTACGTACTTCTCTGCGAAATGCAATTAGGAACATAATTTTTAAATTTTATGTAAATCGAGTGAAAATTGTTGAAGTTATTTGTCACGCCAATTGGAAAAAAGCTGTTTCGAGAAGTTTCGAGTCGTCGGCCATTTTGTACATCGAAAAAGAAAAAAATTCTAACAGCTTGATATTCATACTAAATAGATGTGGAATTAATTTTATGAGTGAATCACTTTTTCATACGTAAAAAAATTGTTAAATTCGCACATGATTTCAGAACTATATGGAGTTGAAGTTTGTATCGTGTAAATGGAACGGAAATGTCAGCCTCCCCGGACGGAATATCACTTACTATAATGGAATGAACAACATCATGGCGAACAAAAAAAATGTCCCTCCGTTTTTCGGAAAAGTCCTCATACTGCATAATTAGCCATTTTTTTATCGAAATTTCCATAGGCCTCGAAAGTTTCTAATATTTTTTTCCCGAATTCCCGTCAAAGCGATTTTTTTTAAAATCCAAATGTGAATTCAATCTAAAAAATCGTAAATCGAAAGTGTTGTAGTGTGATGAATGTTTGAATGGAATTTGCCTTTGTCTCGAATAGGAGCATCGCATTTGGAATCTCTGTTGGACCCGAGAGCCCCGGAAATTTGGCTGCCGGTGACGAACCGTCGACGTTTGAATCGCGCTCGCGTCACGTGTCGCAGAAACCTCGAGCACGATTCCCCGGATGACTTTTTTTACGAGCCGCTCGAAATAGCGAATCGCGAGAGTCCTGAGACGTTTCTAACGCCCGATCTTGTCAGCAGTAGATCCAGTTACGAGATGGGTAGCAGCTGGGAGGACAGATCTAAAATAATTCGGAGATCCTCTCAGGAGGACACTTCCGGTATTCACAGCAGCGATTGGAGTGCTGACACGCCGAGTGGCGCCCACACGCCCCTCTGCCTCTGTGACGAACTCGCTACGGTGTCGAAGAGCTTCGGTAGCAGTGTCGAATCGAAGGTGAAAAGTTCATTCATTCGTCGCGTCATCGTTTTTCTTTACTCGCATGAAGCAAGCTCGTGAAGATTAAGGGGTAGCACCACTGTAGAATTTTCAAAAAATTGTTTAAATTAAAAATTCATCTCTCTTCGTTATTTTAAAAAATCGGAAAATTAAACTATAGATCTCTAGATAAGCGATTCAAAAAAACGTCGAGGGATTTTCGTAGCTCGGATTTTGCAAAATAATTTGAAGCGAGTAAAAAAAGATGATTTTCGTTGCATTCCAACGATGCAAACTTCATCATCGTAGAATAATTACAGCAGTCTCGTGATCCTTTATATGTTGAATCGGTCGATGTTCGTGGTTCTTTTTTCTCCGAAGAACCGAAGCGTGGCCATAAACGAGGTGGTGTCGATTCTTGAGGGGTTGAAGAGAGATCCGCATCGCGCAGCAGAGCTGCTCGATGAGGACCGGTTCTGCGACGTCACTTCCGGTCACGATCATTTAACGAGGCTGGCCCTCGCGATCGAGCCCGACGGCTCCGTGCCCACGGTTCACGGCGATCCCGAAAACCTCGTGGACGAGCTTCGTGATAGAGTCGAACGGCTGCAGGAGGCGACGAGAAACATTCTCCGGGACATCGATGTTCTTAGACGGGACTTCGAGGTTGGTTGGCAGCGTGTCTGTTCTCACTCTTGCGCATTACATCAACCGTCCATTGAACTTTCCTTCGTTGCCTGGAAAACGAGACAAACGTACTTTAATAATCCTTGTAAAAATAAATGGGAGCTGGACAAAAGTCGAAGAAATTTTCAAATTTCCAATGTACGTCCTAGACGTGACGTCGAAGTTTGCTTCGTTGGAATGCAACGATCCTTGTGTTCATTTGTTCATTTTTATCATTATACAAAACCTTTCATGCGAATTGAGGGCGTAAATCTGTAACGAAAATACGTTAAAACGTTTAAGTAATTTCGACAGGATAAAATGCTCAAAGAAATATTAACGATTAAAAATTAACTCATTTTCGTCGCATTCCAAGAATGCAAACTTTAACATCATTCTTAGGCGCAAAATGCAATAGTTAGTAGCAGAATATTTAGGGTATTTATGTAGATATTTAGGGCTAATTGTCAAAATGATTTTTTGACCCGAATTTGTTAATATGTAACTTTATTGTTACTCAGCTCTTGAGGTATTCCTTTTACGAAGCCGAATATTTAACAATTAACTGATTTTCGTCTATTAAATAACAATACAGCCCCCCAGTATACTGGTGAAATTTTTAGCCAAGTTACCAAACTTTCAACCAATAATTTATTGTGACTTATTTTTATTAAACGCTACTGTAATTTACCAATGATTCAAAAGGGCCCTGTGTACGTCTCCACAAAATACCGCCCTCCGCGAAAAAAAAGTACCTTAAGGGTGAATAGACCACGTTTTACGTTTGGTAAGGATGTATGCAGAGCCGTGCCAGAAAATAAGCAGGATTTCAGTACGTCACTATTAATTGCATTACAATTATACAGTGAATGACTGTATAATTATGACGTTTAGGTTTGCATCGATGGACTGCAACGAAAATATTTTTTTCTTCTTATTTCCCAAATTTCCTTTGACAAATTTGAGCTATGAAAGTCACGCAAACATTGTTTAGGATTCATTCAGCGGATTTAGGATTATTCAGCTATCTACGAAAAATCTACGAAGTATGGTTTTGGATAGTAATGAAAATAAGAAATTAAGATGAATCTTCGTTGTACTCCAACGATGTGAACATCAACGCCATGTATAATTTTCCGATAAGTTCCTTTCATTCACAAATTACCCACACAAAAAATCTCAATCATGCTGTGCCATTGTGTCATCATGCTTTTCCTCGTCACATCTGAGAGAAAAGTAACGTCCCACAAAAAGGCATGCAAAACTCCTGCAAATTCAGAAATATAAATCTTCAACGGCTCAGTCGATCAAATCTACATTTTGCATGCCGGCTTCGCACAAAAGACGTAATAATGCATTCAGTTTTTGTCACCACGGTGACATTCATACAAGACTCCCAGGCATCCTTGATATTTACCGCGCGTTCAACAACGCAAAAATGCAATCTCTTGGTTTCCAGTGCAACGAGAATAAGGTCGACGATCTGATCGACGCAACGGTCACCTTGCGTCAGGACACAACCGAGGTGCGTTACCTGGACGACATCCTCAACCTGTTGGACGGCGAACTCGACAGAATCTCACGAAGAAATTGGCCGTTCGTTTTTGGCCACGAGCATCCAGCGGGGGAAATGAATCTCGTTATTTGATCGTACATTTTTCGTCATTTTTCTACATCCGATTTTTCAAGTCTTCTGCGAGCAGTTTCTCCTCGTATAATCGTGTATCGATTTCACGCATCAAACCTCAAAATCGATATGGCATGACGTAGTAGTTTCGTCTTTTTTTTTCATCCATCCTCGAAACCTTTCTGCAATTATTGATGGACGTCGCGACCGTTTTTTGTAAACTATTTTTGTTATTCACTCGCGTACGCGAGAAGTGTATTTTTCTTTGATAATAAACAAATTTGTCGAATCGTCTGTACGTGGAAATAATTATTTGCCGTTGAGGAAGGCTTCGACTTTGTTGGGCTAAAGAAAATGATTTCGCTGTATTGGGAACTTTTTGAAGAGGAATGTTTACTCTATAGTCCTGGCCTAGCAGATTAGGTGTAAGTACGAAACTTTGCATTTTATTCGCACATAAACTTCAGTTTAACTTCAAACGCGTTTTCCAAGTTTGCGGAAGTGCTCCCACACGCCCTGGATGTGCAATCGTTGCGAAATTTCGCAGGCACGTATACAACAAACGTCTTCACTAGTTGAACTAGAATTATCCGAAAATATTCAAACGTTTTTACTTTATAAGCAAAAAACTTCAAAAAGTTTTGGTAAAAAATTAAACTTCTTCGAACGCTCACTATTTTTTATTATTCATTTTTTTCCTGATTCTAGTTCGACTTATACACAATATTGTACAAAGTAAAAATATGTTTGATTTTGTTTGCTTCAGATCACCGACATACTCCTCCCACTCCCGGTACCATGTTTCGTCAAACTTAGAAAAGTATTATCATGTTTAATAAAGACCGCTTGGTAAACATCCCAAATTTCAACATTGGTATTTAATATTTTTCGCGTAAAACTTTGGTGAAAAATCGAAATTTTGTTTGGCCCAAGAAAGTGGAAACCTTCCTCAATCGACGCGTCGGGTGAACAGTTGTTTGTGAAGCGAGGGACAGTAGGGAACGACGAAAGACTTGATAACAAAAAAAAATCAATCGAAATCCTCTGCTGGAGCTAGTCGAAAACATATATTCAACATATCAGCGTTAAATACAGAAACATCATCTACCTAGGCAGAGAGAGACAAGATTTTCTTTTAGTTTCCCTTCGAAATCGTTACGATGAACGAGGCGAAAAACAATAATGAAACGCGCCACGAGCGAAAATGACAATGAATTTTTTTTAAACTGCCGACTGCGTATGACGTTTATCTCGATTGCTACGTGAGACACCTGAACGGATTTCCAGTTGCAAAAACGTCTCGTGTATCTCAACGGTACGGCATCTTGGTCCGCTACTTTTAGGGTAGATGTACCATTTTCAGCTACCCTGAGATTTGCTCGTCGTACGATAATACCAGACGTAACGACATTACTCCAACAGGTCGATAACGTCGTTTTACAAAAATGTTTTTACACGTGTAACAGTAGGGCCAAAATAAACCCGAAATTAATTACAAGTTAACGCGATTTTAATTGTTCCGTTTCCGCGATTGAAACTTTTTGCATTGTCGGTATTGTTTTCCCCATCACTGTAAATTACGTCGTGAAATATTCATTTACCCAACGACGCTCTAACAACGGATAATTATTTTATTTTTGTAAATTACAATTCGAATAATGGTGTAGCGAGGAACGGTACGTCTACCCTGTGTCTACGAGAAAAAGGTGAATAAAAAAAAACAGTACATTCGACGTATAATTGAATTCCTCTCCTGAGACAGTCGCGGAGAGATCGAATTTGCGTTATATGCACGAAAATAAATACACGTTACACGTATACAATGTGTGTCTGTATGACATTGTACGCTTGTTTTTCTTATCTTTTTTTGGCCCTTACGCGGCACAGACTTGGGCGTTTTATTGCAATAAGTTCCGTTGCTCGGCGATGCTACCTCCTTCTTTCGCCTTTCTGTGTTTTTCGCTTTTCTTTCTTCTCCTCTTTTAGTTGCTTCCGTTTCTCACTGTGGAAAAAGAACAATGAGGGGCGCAGGTTTATAAAAATGTCATCGGTATTTCGTATGCGAATTGAATATGCGCCTTTCTGAATAACGCATATGCAGTGTAATGTGCACAGGGTAGGCAGACGTTCCGCAGTTTTTGACCGGAAGCCGTCATGAAAACAAACTTCCCGGAGCGTTTCTTTTTATTTTGAAACTCTTGTCTGTTTAATTGTTTTATTATCAGCTTTTTTCTTTCTCCAGAGAGCGCATTTTGAAATACTATTTTATTTAAAAACTGAATAAACTTGTGGAAAAAGCAACAACAAAAATTGTTCGACAAATATTGGAGTTAGATATCTTTTGCCAAAAAATGACCGGCAAGTTTATGGATGTGGAAAAAAAGTTTTAAAAAAACCACTCATGTTCAAGGCGGCCGGCCGAGTGGGTACAAAACAGTAGTGGAGAATGAGGAAAAAGCCTACCGCGCTCGTTTCTTTTTATGAAATTGAAGTTTGCATCGTTAGAACGCAACGTATTTTTTTCGTTTTCCCGATTTTTTTAGCCCATTAAGACTACGAACGTCACCGATAATTTTACGAGAAGCCTTATTGAAAATTTCACACCAAAAACTGCAAATAAGTTTTTCGATTATGATACAAATAAAATGAAAAAATCAAAGGGAATTTTCGTTGCATTCTGACGATGCAAACTTCGAAATCATGTTTTTTTAAAATATTCTGCATAGAACCTCAAAAACTCTGTTGCGACTATTTTTGGTTAAGATCTTGAATTTTTTGCGGAAAATTCGAAAAGCGGAATTTTCAAACTGTAAAGTAGGTTTAAGCGACCGGCGAATGGACGGAGACCAGTGTATGGACGAAAACTGTTTTATATTTGAAAACAGTAAAGAATATGAAATGCCGATAAAAACTCGAACCACTATAACTTAGCAAAGAAATCACAGGCGTCGTTAGAACCGATTACCCAATTTAATATCGAATTTTGACGCCACAGGGAACTTTTCAAGTCTGTGGTAGTTGCACACTGCACAACTTAGTGTTGTAAAGGCGAAAACAATACTTTTTAAAAATGTTAAAGGTAAGTATTACTTCTATTGCTTGAAGTAGAATAAATCTTTGATTCTTTGCAAAAATTTTTAATAATTTCGTAATAAGTCAGAATTAGACGCGTTTATTCGCTGGTGCTATATTCTAACCTCTTCCCAGTGAACGGATGTATGGGCTCTTCCGATAGTTCTCAAAGCAGGGTAAAAAAATTTCATTGGCTAGAAAATTGCAAAATTAATTACTCTATTAATAGTTTTTAGTAATTAAATACTACTTATAAATAGTACTTAGGAATTTAATTACTGATGAAGTAATTTTGACAAAATTAATTTTTTTATTTTGTTGTCAAAACAAACTTTGGTAGTTTTTTAAGAATGTCATGTTAAAATGCAGGAAAAGCTTTGCATATTTTCTACAAAATTTTCTACAAATATAACATTTGATGAAAATAAATAATGAATCGTTTTGGTTTGCAATGTTCATCTATACTACACGTCCATTTACTGGTAGTCAAGTGTCCACTTACTAGTAATTTTGTCCATTCAATGACGATTTACTCATTTCGCTACTTATTTTTCAATTCCTTCAATATTATTTGTTGCAATTACCTTCAATATTTGTTTTACTATCAAAATATCATCTTTCGTTAGCTATAGCGATTGAAAAACTTATTTCGACATTTCCACTTTACGATCCATCTGAATCCTACACTGTCACTGTGGATCATCACAGAAGGTTCAAGTGAAACCGATGTGCTAATATAGAAAAAAAAACGTGACATGGCATTACCGATCCTCCTTGTCCTTCTCTTTTTTCTGAAGGCTTTTAAGTTTGGCTTGCTCCCTCTTCCCTTTTTCCTGTTGCGCGATATTGGAGGCGTTAGTGTTTTTCTCTATGCCGCCGTCCGCTCCGGCGACCTCTTCTTCGCCCTCCTCCTCGCTGCCTTCCTCGTCGACAGTCTCGCTGTACTGGGCGAGTATAGCTTCGCGGATGCGTTTCTCCTCGTCGGTGTAGCTTCTGCGAGCTGTGGTGGGTAGACACTGAGATTCCAGCATTTTCGCCAGTCGCACTTCCACGTCCTCCGCCGGGGCGGATGTTCCCGCAAGATCGTCCGAGTGTAGGCACTCCACCCATGCCGCTAATATCTCGGCTACATGCTTGGCGATATTGTCCTCCTGAAAATGGGAAAACGTACCGAACGTTCACGCCGCGTAGTCGCACGACTTTCAGACGCAATGGGATCACTGGCGCTATGTATCTATATACCGTATAGGGTCGCAGTTTTCGGCACGTGTACTTAAAAAAAAAGTATAAATGGGTGGCCAGGGATATATTTTAGTTACGCATCGTGTCAATAAATGTGTATAGTTTGCTGTTAATTCGGAGCTTTCGTTCCGAATACGATACAGCGTACGCCGAGTGCATTCTAACCTCACAATCCAAACGGTCCTCACCGTTATCCCGGCGAGTATGCCTTCGAGGGCTTCGGTCTTCTCGTCATCGCTCTCGTCGCCTTCCAATATTCCCCTTATGTAAGTGCCGAATACACCCTCGTCCGTATTCAACGCTTGCAGTTTCTTGGTCAACCAAGAATCGAACGAACTTATAACGACCGCCATTGAAATACGAGGATAAGTCGTGGGATAAGAATACGGATGAGGTACGAATCTTTTTTTCTTTCGTTCAATTCCCGAATTAGGAGGTGGGCGGTCACGTGATCGACGATCCAAATTGTCTCTACTGTCCCAACTTGACGGCCACGAGACGTGGGCGCATGGGTCACCGGAAAGTGCTGCTCGAGACTTACGACGCGTGCGCATTGACGTGTTCGTAGATTGTATCGATGGGACGCAGCCTTTGCTTGTAAGATGTTTTTGTGATTCGTATGATGACCGTTATTATCGCGATAGGAACACTCGCGTGCAACAAAAACGAAAATACTTTCGTTCCCTGTCTAGCGGTCGAATTTCATTGCGCTTGATGTAAATAACACCTAATCAAAATAAAGCCAGGCTTATTGACAGTCGTAACCCGTGTAAGATATAGCGAATTCTATGCATTGTGTTGTTGAGGCTATCCGCGGTCGAGCCACATTCAATCCAATAAAGCTGCGATTGGAATTTAAAAAAAAATAGCGCAATAATACGAAATGCATCTGCACAATTTATATACCTATGGGTGATGTTTTGTCGATTGGATTTCCATTAGGTTGGTAATCTTATGTCAGTGGATGTAGGAATCCAGTATAATTGTTGTAGATTTGAATGAATCCATGCGGAGTAGAAGCTGTACCACGTGACAAGTGAGTGCGAGAGACAGCTGAAATTTTCGAAGAAATTTCTTAGAGATAAATTATATTCAGTGCAAGAGAATAGCAAGCTCTGCGTCGGTTAAATCTGAATAGCCCGACGCTTCGTTCTTGAAGAATTTATGAGAAAACTCTGTTCGAATATTTCTGAGGTTATGTTAAACCTGCCCGTAAGGAGTTATGCCGAGTTGTAAAAGTTGAAAAATCACATGTTTCAAAATCGATATATTTTAACAGTATATCCTCGTATAAATGTTCCCTGAACACTTCAATATGATTGCATCACATTTGACAGATTTGTCTTGTAATGTTGACGCTCGCCGGAACGCTCGGAGCGTCGTTCGAAACTTTTAACATCATTTTCTCGGAAGTACGATCTCAAAGTCGGTAAGCAAAATATCTCAAAAACTACTACATCGATCTTTCTGAAATTTTGAGGGCTTTTTCTAGAAAAATATAGTATTCGATCGATGGATTTATTTTCCGATGTATACTGTCAATTTGATGCAGGAAAAATGCCCATTTCTTTCGTAAATATCAAGGCTCACTTTGAGCACCTTTGAGCGCCATTTAGTTTCAATTTGATTTTTCAGAAATTCCTTCGATTAATCATCGGATCATCAACTAACGTAATCTGTTTGTTTTTTTAATTTCAGGTAACCTGGTTCAGAAGGGCGTTGCTCGCCGCAAAAGACGTTTTCGAGAGGTGCCTCGCAGTTACAGTTACAACTAGGCACAAGCCGTGAATACAATTCGGAATATAGGGTGTCTCACAATAACCTGACATTTTAATTTATTAATAAAACGCATTATTCATTTGAAAAGTGAGAATATTTTTATTTTAAAATAAGGTGCAAACATGGAGGTTATGTGTGAAACACAATATCCGATAAATGGCCGCCTCGTCCCTATTTGCAAACGTTCACTCTTTTGACGAATCTTTCGATCACATTTTGGCATAATTGCGGACTAATTTCATTAATGGTCCGTCCAATTGCTTCCTTGAGCTCCGGGATGGTCTGTGGACCATTTGCATACGCTTTTCTTTCAAAAAACACCAAAGAAAGAAGTCCAATGGCGTCAAATCGCACGATCTTGGAGGCCAATTCACATCGTCGCGACGCGCGATAACACGACCACGAAACTTCGTCTGCACGAACTACGCAATAACAATTCAGCGAACAACAACTTCTATGCGTTGCTCAATGGTGTAATTCTCCATTGTTATAAGGTCAATACTTCCTGATGCCAGTTGTCAAAGATTAGTACTCTATGTTTGCCACACAAAAAATGGCAGGCAATTTAAAATGTCAGGTTATTTTGAGCCATTTTTTAGTTGCACCGCGAACGTGCGTATTATTCTCGGTCCTTTCTCTTTACACAGAAGAAAATAAAAGTCAGGCATGACTAATGTACTTTTAACGCGAGTTTTCTCTAACTTGTCAACTTTTCCAGCTTGTCTTTGGAAACGAGGTCGATCATCGTTAAACGTACGATGTTACGATTGTACCTGTTGCGAATTTATCAAATGTTATTTCGGAATAAGGTTTTTCTCAACAAGCTCCTAGATCGCAGCGAAATTGGTGCTCGTAATCGGAACTATAAAATTGTCTTCAGCACACGAGACAGTCGCTCCCAAAACAATATGCTTGTCTTTCCAGAGCCGTACATTAGATTGTGGTTTGCTAATAGATCGCGACATTTAGTGTCACTGCTGGCAAATTCCACGAGGAATAGAACTCCATCGCCATCTCTCGCATTTCAAAATGGTGAAGTCCGTGTACCGGTAAAGAAAAACTGTACGCAATACCTGAATTACCATCCGCGCGCATCCTTTTCTCCCTCGCCCCATTATCACGGAGCAAGTCACGTGACTCTATTGCACTATTTATTCCTCGCAACTGCTCGGAATCTGGCAACCATGGCGAGCCGAACGGTTTGTTGTTTACTCGGTAATTCGAGCAAATTATGCCAAAAATCCGTGACACCATTGTCTATAGCTGTGCGTGGTGAAGCTTTTTGGAAGACTGGCGAACAAGTTACTCATACTGGGCAGGTAACGATATTTCTTCCTCGATCGTTTTTTTTTCTTTTCGTATTACTTCGCCAGTCAAATTTCGTATTCGCCCGGTTACGTCAGGTTGACCCTGCCAAAAATATTCGCCTTTATCATAACATGCTTCCATTGTTGCACCAAGAAATTCGAGCCTGATGACAAGCGGCTCGTTAGATTTACCAATCGACAGAAGGAAGTAAATCCTCAGTGGGCGATCGATTTGATCGCCGAAGTGCCACCTAAGCCGACGAAGGATCGTATCGTCTCGTGCGATGGTGGCGGTGGACCGCTCGGACATCCCAAAGTTTACATAAATCTGGTGAGCCCTGCAATCTTCATTTTCCGCACCAAGCGTTATTCACATTGACGCTCTAAATGCTGCACATATTGTCTAGCCTCTAAAAAACTGTCTTAACACAGAAAAATCGTTTATTGCTATTGGCTACATATTATTCAAAACCCCTAAAAAGGTTAACACACTTCACGATAAAAAGAACTCATTGCACGCTTATTTAGATAAATATTAACCCAAACAAACTCACAAGAGCCTCATGAATGTGGAAAAAAATCAAAAATCCATTTTTCTCCAGCGGTGTTGTGTTATGACAGTTTTCTAGTAGGTGAGTGATATATTGGCAAACAGCTACAGATGGCTTTGCTCAGGTTGGCTGAGCGAATTTGTCTCCACGGCTTGTTTCATGACCAACCGTGATGATACTTAAAACCTGCCGCGTTATCCAGAGAATCATAAAAAGTGGATTGCACTGTTTGACAGGTGTCAGAGTTTATCACAGACAACGGAACAAAGTGGATTTGTTAAGTTGCATCAATATCTATTTCCACACCTTACAAATCTGATAAGATTCAAAGGCTTTCCCTATAGTTAACGGTTAGGAGCCAATATTGGTTCTGGCATTGGCCGTGCAAAAAAGAATATCTTTTTAGAGAAAAACTCATATGGGCTCTCACCGATAGATGGGTTTAGAGAGATGAATACATGTACGGAACCAGTAAATGTTTAGATAAGCTGAAACACGTTGCAAGATGATACAAAATTTATTAAACATTATCAAGAAATTCATCAAATGTCAAAATATTATTTTCGTATATACTGGGTGAGGCAACATTTATGAGCCGTAGAAATATTTTCTAACCTGTCGTACTTAGGAGAAAACTTTTCGTACAACAGTTGCATGGGGTTGAAGTTCGCATGGTTGGAATGCAACGAAAATTTTTCTCTATTTCTTATTTTCATTATTATCCAAAATCATACTTTGCAAATTCGCTGTATAAGAATTCTAAAACATGTCTTCATGGTTTTCGGAGCAAAAATCGGCAAAAACAAATTTGGGAAAAAGAAGAAAACACTTTCGTTGCAGTCCAACGATAGAAACTCCAATGTCATAAAGTTGCACAGTTCGAAGGGGACCTCCAATGGTGGCTTATGAGGTTCAGCTAGGTAGATGCTTCAGAGGTTACAAAGTTGCCTCTATTTTTTTTAATGGCACCAGTTTTTTTTTTAGAATTGTATCAAGCAATTAAAAGCAAGCTTACACCCCAGATTTCTAGGTGATCAATCAAGATTTATAGGAATTTCAATGTTTTTCGCCTAGTCGGTCAAAAAACAGTGCAAACACACTCTTGTAAAAGGTGTTCAAAGTGATGGCTAGCACTTTCAATGCCTGCTTGCAAAATGATCCGCATTGTTTGTTTGGGGTCTAACAGGCTCTAATTGAGGTTTCAGTACTTTAATACTTACAAGGAACATCACTCAAGTGTCTGCCTTCAATTCTGTTGCCACTTGTATATGTGATAAAGCATTGGAAAATATTGGCCACGTGTTTTTTTTATTTTCGGGAAAACGGTTTAAGGGGCCAAATTTCGTGCCAAAATAAGAGTATTTGCACGGAATTTCACTGTACTACTTTATAAAAAAAACATCTGCAGCTGAAGCACATAGAATTCTTGTTGAGACCTATGACGACCATGCTCTGTCGGAAACAACATGTAGAGGTTGCTTTAGACGCTTCAAAACTAATTATTTTGATGTGAATTGGAGGCATTATAACTTGATGAAGACTCATGTCAGACGCTAGCTTAACTTGCAGAATCATTAGCAGTTGATCACACAACAGTTTCGAAACGTGTGAAAGTATTAGGAATTTTTTTTTTTTAAATAAAGCATCAACGCGTTCTCTGCCATAGTGTAAATGAGAAAAATTACACAAAAACTTTTTGGTGGAAATCGATGTGTTAGGTTAAAAAACTAAACTAGGTTAAAAAACTTAAACTATGATATTAGTTAGGGTTTGATTACGTCCTACAGCTCACAAATCTGTTTCGAAATCAGGAAATCAGATCGATACAGGACAGGGTCCGGTCAACTGTGAGCTATCGGACAGAAACTGTTAATTATCACGAAAAAACAGCGAGAACTCGTTCAACATCCGAATATCTTTCTATATAAACAGCAAAAAAATTACTTTGCAACCTGAGTATATTATTTTCATTTCACAGGATAAGCCTGGCAATCACAGCTGCGGTTATTGTGGCTTGCGTTTCCACAAAGAGGATCATCACCATTGACTTCTGGATCTTCGATCTCTAGTCGAATCTTAACATTAGTCCGCCATATTTTTCCGTGGAAATAATAAAACATATTTACAAAAACATCTCGACTCTTTCGACGGTTCTTTGTTTAAAAATATACTATACAGGGAATCGGTGCATAGGAAAAAAAAAAATACGCTCATAATTAGCTAACAAAAGTGTATTGAACTCTCCCTCTCTCTGTCTCTCGATGTCCTTCGATTTTAAATAAATAAATTCATCGTCGAACACTGCATTATCCGCTCCTTATTGTCTTTCGTTACAAGGCTGTCTTCTGACTGTTCATTCCCAGCGGTATTGCCTTGAGCTCCGTTCTCATACACAAGAATTCGCCGCACACGCACATTATACTCAACGACACGACATTGAGGCACCACCAGCTGAAGGTCGTCGGAAAACTCGAGTTATACGACCAACAGCAAAAGAGGTGCACGAGATGAGCAGTGCAGGCAAAATCCATGCACTGCTTGGTCCTCTGTACCAGCCACCAAAGCGCCAGTGCGCCGATCAGAGAATTCATCACGAATATCGCTATGACTAGTCGCCCGCCAAAGTCTCGCACGTGGATCTCCTTGTACTGAAACACGTAATCCAGCGATTTCGTGTAGCCGAGCATGGTAGCGATCAGCCATATCCACACGCCGAGACAGAAATACATGACCGATTGAACAGCCACTATTTGGGATATTATGAGAAACGGATCCCAGGTGGTCTTGCGGAATTGTCCCGATATGTTGTTCATCTTTCCACCTCGTATCTCTCTTGCCTTACTTCTGCCAGAACTTTTTCTTATCAAGTTCCGATTCCGTCGAGTCCTTTGTGATGCTCCGGTGTTGGTTCGCTTCTCATTGTCTTCTCTCGCAGAGAATCTTTGATCTCACACTCCGTGAAGAATAACTCGTTTTCCTGTCCGGAAATTTTCTTACCAGCTTTCAATTCGTCATCAAATTCGTCGGAATGTTCGATCTGTTGAGCCGAAATGAGTAAACTTTAGTATTCAGTCAACCACCTGGAACGAAAAAAACGCGTCCTAACTTTCGATGGGGACGAAAGACGTCGATAAGAAGTGCAACATTCGTACCGAACGAAGTTTCGATGGGCGAAATTTTCTTGCAACTGGGTGTGCAACTTGGCTTGCCTGCTTTTCGTTTCTTCGGTGTTTTTTTTTGCCAACACTGAGTCACGCGCGTTTACGTTTACTCAACTGTCAGAGTAAGGCATCTTTCAAGGTTTGAGGTTAAGCGTTTGCAGGTCACGGCAGGAGGCAAATAATAATCTGTGCAATCTCTCGGTGCATATCATTTTCGTATCGTCGATACGTTACGTGTTCACTGTACCGGCATGATTCGTCCAATTCCCTTGTTCGTACAATTCTTCGAGACACATTCGTAAACTGCTACCCACCTTGAGTAATTCCAGCATCGACCGCTGGTTGCGCTCGGAATGGTTTTAAAATGTAAAAAAAAATATTCTAAATCATGTCATTCTAAAAATGTTGGCGCAGCACGGCAAAACTTTGTAACACGTAACGTAAGTTTAAAGAATTGCGAACGATTCGTTAAAAACGGAATATTCATTTACACGCTCTCATTGTTGTATTATTTTTTTATTCAATCCTCGATACATTTTATTGTCGAAAACTGATAACGATTGCACTTTCACCTGTTACGTACTTTCGACACGAGACTATATTGTCCCTGCAAATTCTCAATGAAATTAATCGACGTTACTCCATTTGGCATTGCGACGATTGCGACTGACATCGCGGAAGGCACATTTTATTTTTAACAGGCCCTCTTCGGTTTTTTCGAACGACGTATTTTACAAAAACCGATAATTCTGGTCAATGCATTCTCGGGTGTAACGGAATTGTCATTGGATGGACAGGAGAGGAGCAATTGCGCCGCAGTGTATATGGATCAATGATAAAAAAAAGTGTATGACAATCGCGATCGAACAGCGAGAGATTCTGTTCTAAGTCAAAATAAATGAATGTGAATATGACTGTGAGCTACCGTAGAGACTCAGTTTACGGTTTAAGCTATAGGGGCAGGCGGTGGGGGGCTTCGCAGCGACGATTGTACCGCACGATGTAATCCATATGTATTATGTCCCATCCCATCGCGGTAGTGTCAAACTCCGTGCTATAAAAATGGCGGACGTTTGATCCAGAAGCCTCGCGATGTTCGGCAATTTGACATAAGCGTTCTAGAGACTGGACGGCGTATCCCGGGATTAAAATACGAGCCGGCGATAAATTAAGCTTAATCGATTATTCGTAACGACGTAAAGTGGAAGACCAGTGTTGCAGAACGTGGGGGGAAACAAAATGAGGACGAATTGAGCTCAGTGCGAGCGATACAGAGCGCATCCGTTCGTTCGTGCGGATTTTATTTTTCCACCTTCGCGCATTGTACTTGTTCCACTTGTCAAATTTGTGAGTGAGAAAGAAAAAAAAGGCGAAGTTTCGGAAGAACAGAGAAAAAATTTGTTTACGAATCGGAGATAAGATCGCTCGCCGCGATACGCCTAATAAAAGTGAAAATGAATTGGGAGTTCATCACCGAGGCTAATTTACAGCTGACAGAGACCGAGCACCGGTACTACGGTGATATATTTCTGTACTGCTGTGAGCACTCTGATAACGATAGCGTTCCCGTCGTCAAGGCCGCTGAGCTGTTACGCTCCGCAAATTTACCTCGCGATGTCACCGTCAAGGTATACCCACGGTGTTATATCGTCGCATTAGACTCCTTTTTCATCCATTTTCTTCAACAGTAAGGTTAGGTTTACTATACATGGGCACAAGTTCCGAAAATTGATGTGAAGATGACAAGAATGCTGTTTCTTTTGTTTGTTTACATGTTTTCACAGCATTGAATCGTGAAGCCGATTGAACGATTGAGCTTCCGCTGTTCGACGAAGCAAAAAAAAATCATTTTTAGAACGAATTTTTTTCAAGTCGCAGCAGCTTCCTATGGAGACTTTCACCCAATTTTCTGCAATACATTTTTCAAAGATTTTATCGTATGCTATTTCAGTGTAAGAGAAAAAATGAAATAAATGTAGTTCGGTGGATAAAATTGTTCACTGCAGTTATAGTTTCTATTGAAAGTTCAACATTGTGATTCTTCAGATTTTCATTATGACCCGAACGAAATGCATTGGATCCAGTGGAATAGAAAACCTCCTGTGATGGCCCGAAAAAGTATCACATTCTTGTAAAAAAAAAACTAAACATTCAATCAATTTGTGGGTTTGCACTGAATTCAACGATATTTCGATTTTTATCCATTTTCGTTGAGGTCAGGTTAAGATAATTATATGCGAGCATGTAATTCAGATGATATTGAAGTTTTCCTCATTGGAACCCCATGAAAGTTTACTTGACTGGACTTTTTTTGGACGAACTTAGGCTACAAAAATCGCTCAACCGTTGCTAAGGCTGCTCATGAAAAATCTACAGATTGATTGATCTGAAATTTTAGATTCTTAAGACCCACGTTCATACTTTTGTGTGAACCTCAAAAATCCAAAGGAAAATGAAACTTTGAAAAAAGTTACAAGGTTAAAAGCATGTTCTATTTTTCATGAAATTTTCACTACAGTATTTTTTAGACAAAAAGTAGTTTTCCCGAATAATTTTCAAGGAATTGTAGGTTCAATAGGCAGTAATGATGTTATCTAAAAGACTGCAAAATTAAAAAATGATCGAACAGATTTTGAGTTCTCTCGTACGAGGTTCACGAGAAATAGGTTTTCAGGAAAACGCCTTTAAAGTCTCAACACTCAAAAATTCTGCGACTCAATGACCTATCGATTGATCTGCGATTCCATAAACTATTTCGTCAGCATCCTCGTAGAGTTCATTTGAGGCCATACGCTCTTCTTTACTTCATGAAGGGATCTCCCCCCTCAATTGTTATTATTAAAATCTAGAAAATTAAGTAAAATTAGAAGTAACTATTTATTCATTTTATAGTCGGTCTATTTATTTACTTGCACATGTTTACATCAGTATACAGTCTGGAATGTAGGATTTTTGTATACACGACAAAAATTGATATTTGTCGTAACCTAATCAGACTTGTTCGGCGATGTAGAAGTTTGCATTGTTGGTACGCAACGAGAATGATTTATTTCTCGTTGCAATTTCGTTTTTACAGATCAAAAGTATCAGCAACCTTTTTCAATTAGAAGTAACTATTTATTCATTTTATAGTCGGTCTATTTATTTAATTGCACATGTTTACATCAGTATACAGTCTGGAATGTAGGATTTTTGTATACACGACAAAAATTGATATCTGTCGTAACCTAATCAGACTTGTTCGACGATGTAGAAGTTTGCATCGTTGGTACGCAACGAGAATAATTTATTTCTCATTGCAATTTCGTTTTTACGGATCAAAAGTATCAGCAACCTTTTTCAAACATCCTCATTGGAGACGCACAGCCTAAATCCTAAAACAATTTCAATACCAGAGAGAGTGGAGAAGACAGAAAATGAAAAAGTATTTCCGTCGCATGCTAACGATGCGAACTTCGACAGCATTGTTCGGCGTTACTTCCATTCCCCAGGCTGAAGACTAATTATAACTAGCCGGAACGCGTTTCATCGTAATCCAGCCAACGCCTAGTTGTTCGAAACAATAACGAATGATCTCTTATCTCCTAGATCCTGGACATCTGCGCGGGACCCAAAGGCTCGACGCACCTAGGGAGGAAGCAATTTTACGCAGCGCTAAAGTTGGTAGCGGCTCATCAGGCAGGTGTGGACATACTGCGCGAGTCATCGGCGCCGTTGGAAGTGATAACGGCGCTGCCAAGATTCACGTGGTCTTCGTCCGAGGACGAGGAGGGCAGGCGCAGTCTCGATTCGACGAAGAAGATGAAGGGAAGATCAGGCTCGAGATTGCCGGAGAGTACGACCGAGAGTGAGAGCGAGGCGGAATCGCCGCGGGAGACGGGCGGCGGAAGTACGGATTCGCCGACACCGACGAACAGCGTCACTCAGGAGCGAAACGAGGGTATACTCGGCGGTGAGAACATCCTCGATTCCGTGTCGGGGAGTTGGCACGGTCTATTGGTGTCGGAGGAGCAGAGGCAGCTTTTGGGTACGGAGGAAGAGAGTTCGGAGAGGCACAGCAGCGACGAGGCTGACGGTGACGGGACGTCCTTTCCACCCGAGGAAGTGTGGATAATAAGCGACGAGCAGCGCGAATATTACGCCGCCCAATTCGCTCAATTGCAGCCGGACCTCGAGGGTCTTCTGGCGGGTACGGTGGCACGCACGTTTTTCGAGAAATCGCGCTTACCCGTGGCCGAGTTGCGACGCATATGGCAATTGGCGGACGTAACGAGAGACGGCGCGTTGAGTCTTCAAGAGTTTTACGTAGCTATGCATCTCGTGGTGTTGCGACGAAATCACGTGCCACTGCCGGACGCGTTACCACCTTCGCTGGCTGTCATTTCGACGATCGCCCCCGCTCCGGCTCCGTTGCCCGTCGCAGCGCCGTCAACCGCTACTGTACTCACCTGCTCACCCGATAAAGTTGCTTCCGACAAGAGCAAGGAATGGACAAAGTTCGTCGATTCGCCAACCGGCACGAGCGCTTCTGTCACCTCGCCCGGTCCCAAACCTGTGAACTTTGACTTTCAAAAAGCCGCCGTTGAACGCGACCCGAGGATTCTTCATCCCGTACCACTGAGACTGACACCCGAGGCGGCTATACTCGCCTCGAGCGCGAACGGCGCCAGCGCCAACAACGGCACTCTCGTCGTCGTCGACGACGACGTCCAACTTTCCGCTGCCACACTCGTACAGAGGCCACTCGCGAAAAAACCACCGCCTCTTCAAGCCGACGACGCCGTCGTTGCTACACCAAAGAAGGAACCACCCCCACCCCCACCACCGAGACCCTACAGAACTCACACGAGAAGTTCCAGCCTCGATTTGAACAAATTAGGTACGGTGGGCGCGCTTTCCTTTTTAAGGGATCGTCACGGTGTAGCAGGTCGATAAATAGCTGATTTTCGCGATTTTTTTTCGATGGTCAAAGTACCCTAATCAGTCTGACTTTTTTTTATGTCAAATCAAAGCACTCGTGAAGAACAGAAAATAATTTTTTAAACGTTTATTGCGATTTTCTTCAGATTTTTTTAACGGTCGAAAATGTTTTCGAAAAAGAGGAGTTCTCACCGATCTGGAACAAAGTTTTTGCAATAAAGGTTTTTTTTTCAATCCGAATTGACAAAATGGCCGCCCTTTGAAAAAAAGTATCGAGTTCGACTTATTTTATCGATAGTTTTTTGTTAAAAAAATATGAAGATAAAAAAAAGCTTCCGTAGCATGATAGAGAATGGCGTGAATGATGTTGCGTCAAAATTTGAGATGGATAGCTTGAAAACTCTTCCATTAAGAGTGTACACCGTTTGAAAAACGCCATTTCAAGAAAAACGCGTTCAAAGTTTCGAGTGCGAAATTTTCATATAAATGGTCTACTTACGTTTATGTAAGTATATGAGCAGCATGTTTATAATCGTCTATACCATCGGACAATGTAAAAAAATATATTTTTTTTTGTAAATTCTTCACTGTGAGGATCCCTTAAAGGGCTACATCTACTAGGGGCCCGAAAAAAGGGGCAGATTCTGATTTTTTTCTGGCAAACGGTTAGTGAAAAAAAAGCATTTTTTTCAACACAAGGATACATATATTGAGAAAGCCTTTGAAGAAGCCTTTAAAGAAAAAAAACAACAACATGGCCGCCAGCAAATTACTTTTTTTCGCGACGTTTGGCGGTGGACACTGCTTTAAGCGGTTTATCTGAGATCTGAAAACCGAACGGGCTATTCAAATTAACAATGAATACGAATCGTTGACATTCGCGGATTTTTTAAATCATCTTTTTAAACAAAGTGGCGAAGAATTGAAACTCGAGCATACAAAATCTATGAAAAAGGTCTCCATGTTTACGTAACTATTGGAACATGAATATCGCTCGTTTAAAACCTGACAAATCTCGACGATAGTTATATAGTATTACGCTATGTGTTAAAAAAAAATGCGTTTGTTATTCACCGACCGTTTCCCAGTAAAAAATTCGAAATTTGGAAATTTTTTCAGGCGTCTAAGTAGATGTAGCCCCTTAATGATTTTATGGAGGATTCGTGATACTCGCGTGTGTTTTTGACGCACGCTTTTTCTTGTTGGTTGCCCTGAAAATGTTGCGTCATTCGAAAAGACTCACTGTCTCCTCTTGGGCCCACAGCGAAAATCGGACAAAACTTCCTCGGCGCTCCACCCCTCGTACCGCCTCGAGTATCGCCCGGAAACGTGAGCATTGACGATTTCTTCCTCTACAATGCCCGCAGCCAGTATCTACTGCACGAACAATTTTACAACGATTTTTCTTCTCACGCCCACAGACGTCGCCGCGAAAGTTGGTCGGCCAGAGGAGCGAGGGCGAGGGTCACAGAACTATGAGCGAGAGTCAAGGCTTCGTGGCTGATTTTTCACACTTTTCGCCGAAAGGAGACAACCTCGAGAATCAGCCCAGTAACGTCGATGTCAACAATGCACCGCAGTCTCAACAATTCGCCGGTGTCTGCGGCGCTTTTCACATATACAGAAAACCCAGTCCCAGTAAGAACTTTGACGATTTATCGACCCCGTGCTCCAGTCCAAGACTATCGAGAAACGAAGCTTGTCGCTAATTGTCACTCGACAAACTTCGCTAAGGAATAACGCTAATTCAGAGGCTTGAAAAATCGGCGTTACTTTGAGAACTTGCGATTAAAAAAAAGTACATTAAACATTTATTGGAAGAACTTTATTGCACGTGTCTTAATGCACATGGATATGAAAGCGTTGAAACAAAATTATCCGCGAACAAAAAAAATCAAATATTTCATAATCGGTATCATATAGTTTGTTTGGGGGATTTTTGAAATATTGTTTTTTATAGGAATGGCAAGCATTGAAAAAAAGATTTGTAGAAAAACATGATTTATAAGGATAAAAATATTATAATGAGGGATGTATTCAACAAAATGAAAAATCTTTACGTTTTTCTATGGAGGATTCAGTTTAGAAGATACTGTGCGAAAGTGAATCGGAGCGCATTTGGCCAAGTTACGCGGCAAGCCATTTTGATAATAGTTGTTTCGGGACCAACGCGTCTAAAGTATTGCGTCCCATTGTTTTAAGTTTGACAGTGAAAATGTTATAGTTTAGGAGGCTACATCTACTTAGAGGCCCGAAAAAAATGGCCAAAATCCGATTTTTTTTCTACGGAACGGTTGGTGAAAAAGAAACGCATTTTTTTTAAACACGAAGGTACATATATCTAGAGCCTTAACAATCATCAAGGAGTAGAGAAAAACAACAAAAACATGGCCACCGGCAGATGGTGAAATTTTTTTCGCGACGTTTGGTGGTGGACTCTTCAGCTTAAACGGTCCATTTGAAATCTAAAATGCAAACGGGTCATTCGAGTTAACAATAAATACGAGTAGTTGACGACCGTCGATTTTTAAAACTATTTTTTTAACTTGGTGACGAATTGAAACGCGAGCATAAAAAATCCATGAAAAAAGTCGCCATTTTAATGTCATTATTAAAAAATAAAGATCGATTTTTAAAAAATGAAGTCGCCAACGACCTTTAAATATTTCTGATCGTGTCTCCTGTAAATTGAAAAACGATTCATCGAGTGGTTCTCAAGATATTATGGCCGCCGACTTTGAAAACAGTGTTTCGAGAAAAACGCGTTTAAGGCCTTAGGCCACAGTAACGGGTATAAAATCATGTACGAATTTAACAATTTTTTTTCGTATGAAAAAGTGATTCACTCATAAAATTAATTACACATCTATCTACTATGAATATCAAGCTGCTAGAGTTTTTTTTTTTTCGATGTACAAAATGGCCGACTAGTAATATTTTCTTTTGTTATCTTTTTTTAAGCGCTCCACGGCGTGACATTTAGCTTCCACAACTTTTGACCTAACACAAAAAACAAAAATTCTCGTCAATCTACACTAGAATACCTAGAGAAGTACGTACGGAATTGAAACATATTGTTTTATTCAAAAGTGGTAGGTATTTGCACTTAAAAAATAAATGTTCAGTGAAAAATTTCGTTGTAACTGCTCATAAGCTGCTCCTAAAATGAAAAGTTCTCGATTAATAAAAAATTCCGTACGTACTTCCCTGCGAAATGCAATTAGGAACATAACGTTTAAATTTGACGTCAATTGAGTGAAAATTGTTGAAGTTATTTGTCACGCCAATTGGAAAAAAGCTGTTTCGAGAAGTTTCGAGTAGTCGGCCATTTGGTACATCGAAAAAAATAAATTTCCAACAGCTTGCAAAACAAAACAGCAGCAACAGTTTCAGGGAATATATCTCAAAGGTGATAATACTATTGAATGAGTAGATGTAGCTCGTTGATGGCTAACTTTCGTTGCCATTCGTACCGTTTTTAAGAGTTCAGCATAAAATATCGTTTTCTCCTTCTCTCCGGACTGGTGTTTTCCTTTATGAACGAAGAATATGCGATTTTGTTTCTCGATGGAATAATCGAAGCCACACTCATTGCTCTACTCTATAATACGCGAGTGTTTAAAGGTCCGAACAAATATTTTTTTCACTCTTCATGCAGTTTTTTACTTCAATAATCAACGTTTCTTTTAGAGCCTGGCGAAGGCGGCGACGAAATCCCGAAAGACGACGCCGAGGAGGAAAGGACGTTGACGCTGCAGGAATTGCGCGACAGGAATTCGGAACTGCGTCTAGTGTGCGAGGAATTGACCCGTGAATTGGCCGGAGCACTTCAGGAAAGAATCAATCTTCGAGCCAAATTATTGCTCATAACCTGAGCCGACAAATTCGATTGCATTTTTGTCTCACGTTTGTTCGGTAACGATTTCACCGCATCGTTTGTCACACCCGAGTTCTTGTCCTTCTCGCCAAGAATACGCCGATTCGCGCGAAAATCCTTGTGCATCTTGCTGGTCGACGGAATCGACGCGTTAAGAAAGTACCGCTTTCGACTGGTGATCTGAATCCATACTGATCTGCTAAAGAACAATGACAAGTTTCCAAAACTTGATTTGAACTTGATAGCATGAATGATGTTTTTTTCTTCATTAACACGTTTTCTCAGTATTAAATCGTGGAGCTGATTAAACGATAAAATTTACTGCAGTTCGACAAAAAAAATCATTTTTGGAACGCATTTTCTCAAGTGGCAGCTGTCCAGAGGCTTTTACGCAATTTCTGCAATTCATTTTTCAAAGTTTTTCTCGTATACTATTTCAGTGTTTGATAAAAAATTAGTTAAATGTAATTCGGTGGATAAAATTGCTCGCCTCGGTTATAGTTTCTATCGGAAGTACGACTCGGTGATTTCTCAGAGATTTTTATTACAATCTGAATACAATGCATTTAACCAGTGGAATAAAAAACCTACTGTGATGGCCCAAAAAAGTATCACATTTTCTGATAGTCGTAAAAAAACCAAACATTCGATAAATTTGCACTTTATTTAACTATATCGTGAAAAGTAAAAAAATTAAACGATTATAATAATTATTGGGTTGTTTGAAAAGTAATTGCGTTCTCATCCGCAAGTATCGTTGACGAAGAACAAAATTACTTTCCGAAGAATCCCATAAAACAATGGTAAACATCGCGGTGACGGAGCGCCGAGCGGCTGGTCTTTTTTTTCACAGATCGAAACGCGACTCCTTTTTGCATTCTCAGAAACAAGAAACTATTTTTTCAAATGAAATATATTTTCATAACTATGCATTCACAGAGCGAGTTTTCAATTTTTGGAAAAATGGCACAATAACGGCGTATGATGAAAATAGCGATTTTCGTGGAAAATAAAAGAACATAGATTACCGGCAATTTTGTCAAATAAAAAAATGGCTCCGTTAAAGAAAAGATTAGCAGCTCGGCGCTCTTTCGCGACGATGTTCATAGCGACTTTTCAACATAATAGCTTTTCACTTTTTACGATAAACTTGAATATGGTAAAAAAACCACAAATTAGTCGTATGTTTAGTTTTTTTTACAAACCAGATCAGAAAATCATATTATCTGTCGGGCCGTCACAGCATTCGTCTTTTAAGCGCAAACGGATTTCGAAGAAAATTCAGCCCCTCAAAATTGTTCACACTTGAAGCGACGCGTTGTTCAAACCACGGAGTTGTCTATATCCGGCCGATAAATTCTGAATTAATATATTCAGTTCAACGATGAATTTTATGTCTTTAAGGGCTTTGCACTCCGCGTTTAATCACTCGAACGAATTGACAGGAGGACTAATATTCAGATGAAAGTTCAAAAATGATTGGAGCAGGTGCACCTTCATAAAAATAGGCCTCGTCTCGACCATCTTTTGCACCGAAGTGAATATTTTCGCGCAAGATCGGTAGATCATTTCGAACGAGCACTATTTATTATTTCGCTGCAACTTTATTTGGTGACAAAGCACGAAAAGTAAATGAAATTCGAGATTGGAGCGTCGAGCGAGTCCCGCGAGGCCCGGTATTCCCTTCCAAAAAAATGAGTCTCATTGATGGGACTTCCGTCAAAAATAATTTGTCCCGGTGCGAAAAAACGGATTGTCCTCGCACTGTCCTTGGAAAAATGATTCTCTCCGCCACTGTTGATCACTGTGTTCGCAAAGAGCTTGCATTATCAACTGTTTCTCTCCTCCTGCCTTGAAAGTTATTCATGCACGCTGGGCGTCAAAGAACATAGAAGAGAGAGCGAGAGAGAGAGAGAGAGAGAGAGAGAGAGAGAGAGAGAGAGAGAGAGAGAGAGAGAGAGAGAGAGAGAGAGAGAGAGAGAGAGAGAGAGAGAGAGAGGAACAAATGAGACAGACAGAGCATAACGATCGTTGTAGTTTACGAGAAATATAATACGTTACGCGATGATGAAACTTTATCGAAACTGTAGCTTAGCACTGTCGACTAAAAAAAGAATAATACACAATCCACTCGAAGCCAAAATGTATTTTCGTATTTGCAATATAATCAAATTTCATTCTTCGCGAGCATATTGAGACCGCACAACAGATACTGTACATTATCCTGCGGAAGGGTACGACTTTTTGGCGTTTGCAAACGGTCATTAAGGTTGTACTAGCTCGTATAGTTATTTCGAAATCTTTATCCGCAATCTGTTTTTCTTAAATGACAAAAACTGAAAGCAACAAACAGAGAAAGAAAATTACCGCTGGGAATTCAACGCTCGGACAACTCTGATAAATTACAACAAGAAGGATGTGCATTCATAATTATTTGTGGTTTTTTTCAAATAAACTCCTAGCTCCGTTTGTCTGTACAGGGCTGGCACGTCCTTATTACTAACGAAGAACAGTTGGAGAACAAAAGTAAAAGCGTTATCGTATATATATATATATATATATATATATATATATATATATATCGTATAACTACAACAATGTATATTTTTAGTTGCGTTAGCGCCATGTGTAAATAATGATATAATTAGAGTACGAGGATTTCATCTCACTGGGACAACAAACGTGCCCCAGAGGCTGTAGAATTATATAGAATCACATCACTCCAAGGAGAAAGAGGCAGCCAAATGCTCCGTTTCCTTTCTCGATCGATCTTTTTTCTTTTGGTTTATGCTTACTTAACCTGTCTGAAGTGACTAACGATAAATAGGAGTGAGAGCGAAAGGGAGAACGCGGGAGTCGACTGATCATGAAAAATGTAATAAATTATAGAACACAACGAAAAAAAAAAGATAGAAAGGTGTGTTCGTAATGTGGCGCCAGATTGTGATTTTCGTCCGTTCGCTAATGAATTTTGGGCTTTCCATCGAACGGTTCGTCCCATCGTCATTGAACTATCAGCTATCCTCGAATTATGTGTACGATAATAATTTTGCGTTGAATCATCATTAAAGATAGTCTGTGCCATAATTTGCGACATGATTGTTCGTATTTTTTAAATCATCGGCTAACACCGGCGATCGAGAAACCCTTATTTTTTTGCCACCTCGTGACAATTTTCCATCGTAGGGTTGATTGGATATCGCAGCAATTGCTCCAGGTACGCGATGTATTGAAAAGATAAATTGTCGCATATGATTGTTGTCGTTCTGTAAGTGGCGATGAATGATGTACGCTGTATTTAGTTGCCTCGAATGAAGGGGAGGAGATAGCTTTAGGCGAGGAAAAGATTGCTGATTTTCATAATTTTTTAGTGGAAAATCTTCACTATTTTTGAGACTTACATTACGGTATATGTTTTATTGGTAGTTCTGGCAGTTACATGGTATTGCTTCAAGTTAATTCTCAAAAATGGTAGAGGTGTGGCACGGTCTTCTGAAAAAAAAATCACGAAGATTTTTCTTTCATTAACACTCAAACGCAGAATATGAATCAAGAAAAAATAACGAGCGTTGAAGTGATGAAATGGTACGCTATGAAACAAAAAGATTGAATTTTCTGAAAAAGACTGCTTACGTTTTGCGATCAAAAATACTGTTTTTTATTTTCTGAAACATTTAGGGCCATGTTTTGATCAATAAGGTTAGAAAGATTTTGATAACGCAGTTTAGAAAACCGTGCCATACCTCCGTCATTTTTAAAGATTAATAACTAAAAAGAATACCATGTAACAGCCAAACGTAGTAAGAAAATATACCTTGAGTCTTAAAAATGGTAATTAAATCGTTCCTCAAAAAAAAAGAATGAAAATCGGCGAATTTTTTTCTTACCCAAAGGTACCTTTCCCCTTTAATATGCAATCCAATCTTATCAAGAGCTTTACCTTGACTTTTACCGGGGTGAAATCGCGGAAAATACAGCTCCGATCAAGTATTGAGTGTAGTGAAAGAGGCTTAAAAAAATGGTCGGAAATTCAAAATGGTGACGTGTTTTTTAAAAAGGGAAACATGACGTTTCACCGAAAAATTCATCAGGTCAAAACTAACATTTGTAGGATTTTTTTTCGTATAAAGTCGATAATTTTTTAGGTTAGAACGCCATTTTCAACTAAGCGGTATCCAGGACGTACCACGCGGTAAAATCGATAACATCCCAAGCGTCAGTGTGTTTGGTCGGGTTTATTGGATAACCCAAACGACGATTAGGTTTCTGCGGCTCGTCACTTGCGTTATATCATATATTATTAAAGACATGTCAACCTCGCAATTTTGAATTTTGCACCAAATATTTTTTTCTTCTCCCAAGTTTCGATATAGTCAAACTTGATCGGAGCAGTAATTTAACATAATTGAGGTGTAAGACTAAAAATGGGACACCCGGTACATCAAATACGATCCGTTATTACAAAATTTGATTTACATTCGATCCAACTTTCCGGTGCTTCGCAGCAGTGCTATCGTATCGGATCGATTTCCGTACCAGCTGTAAACTCACTACGTAAATCGCACGGGTCTTCGAGGAGGATTCCGGGGTAAATAAAAACTCGTCGATTAAGGGATGTAACAACCTTTATTGACGTTGATGCTCTGCGAATGAAAAATAATATGTACGATCGACCCATGACGAAAGATTTTCGGCCAATCCAACTCGTACAGGGACGTTTTCAATGAATAATGGATGTTTTAATCATAACACGCGCACACACACATATAAATATATAATGTGCAATCGTCGTTGCGGTGGAGTTAGTGATTTCCTGCGCTTGGATTACGCGTGCCAAAGTTACGACGTAATGATTACGGGCAGATGTTTCCGGGAGTTTTTCACGCGAAGGCTCATTGTCCCAGGTAATTTCTCATTGAAATTGTTCGGATGGGTCCTTAGTTTGTTCATGGGGAGCGCGATAGTATCCGGTCTCTGCTTTTTCATATCGCGATCTATGTTTTTTTTTCGCGGATCAAAAATATTTCCAGATTCGTGAGGATCGATTCGCTCGATGCTCAGAATCTCAGCAGTTCAACATCAGGAGGAAAAGAAGAACTTTGCCTCCGCGTAAAGCCCGATTCACTCTTGCAGCTACGTACTTTTCTAGTCGTGAACGTTTCAAAGGTAGAACAATGTCCGTACAGAACTGTGCGCGGCGATTTGCACGCAAACGAATATTTGTGTATACACATCCACACACATACGTACATACATAATATATATCTATATATATATAAATATGCGTGTGTATCTCAGTGATCAATCCACCGGGGAAGGATCCTCAAACTTGTTCTTCGCTATTACTAATCCTTGCTTTGCATGAACTTGATGAGATCGATGACTCGGCTTGAGTATCCAAACTCGTTATCGTACCAGGAGATCAGCTTGACGAACTGATCGTTGAGTGGAATACCGGCCTGAGCGTCGAAGATGCTCGAGCGGGTGTCACCGATGAAATCGGACGAGACAACTTGATCCTCGGTGTAGCCGAGGATGCCGGCGAGCGGACCGGCGGTAGCGGCCTCCTTGACCTTGGCCTTGATAGCGTCGTAGGTCGCGGGCTTGCCAAGGCGTACCGTCAAATCGACGACCGAGACGTTGGCGACCGGAACGCGGAAGGCCATACCGGTGAGCTTTCCGTTGAGCGCGGGAATGACCTTGCTCACGGCCTTGGCAGCGCCGGTCGACGCGGGAATGATGTTCTGAGCGGCACCACGCCCGTCACGCCACAGCTGCCGAGACACGATAACATAGCGTTGGTCATTTCGATTTCATCGTCTCTACGCATCATCGACTCAGGTATTCCATGACTTTTACAGGTTTTCCACACAAGCTTTGCAAATATTACAGAGAGATTAAATATATGAAAATGTTAAACATAAACATTTATTTTTAAAACTGTAATTCGAAAAACCATTGAAACACTAGAGAAAAGAAAATACAAAATCTGTTCATTATTATAAACAGAATTTTTTATGACGGTGGCAATAAATAAAAAATAAATATAAATACTTATCTACGATAATAATTGTGTGGTTCTGTGTCGAAAAGTCAAATGCAAATGTATGAAACTTTAGAGTGAATTAGTTTTTGACGTTTTCAATGTTTGGCATTGACATAACTTTCTTTGTATACAGGGCGCATGAATGGATAATCCTGCAACTATCGATACGTGAAATCATGTCCTACTATATGCTGGAATTTCATTTTAGTAAACGTCCCACGGTTTTCGAGATTGGGTTATTTTTTGAAAAAAAAATCACCTTTTTTTTTGGTTATTCGCATGTCATTTGTACCAAGAAACTTTTCAAAGTAATTAGTACGTTATGCGTAGTACATTTTTAACACCACAGGCTATCAAAGTCACATATTCGAATTGGTTTGTATGAAAATTCTGCAAATGATCGTTTTTCATAAAGTTTCCTTAACATTCAAGGTTAAAAAGAATACTTTTCTAGATAAAACAAATAACCAGGACAGGGTTGTTACGCATTATTGACTCAGAAATTCCCTGACTTTTCCAGGTTTTCCGTACAGGTTTTGCGAAAATGCCAGGTTTTGCAGACTAGCCAGATTAGAGTCAAATAAAGAACACTTTCTTTTCATCAAACATATATTTTTTGAGTTAGAGAGTCTTTGTAAACGTTACAAACTATACGGGAAAATTATATACATGAAAATAGCAATGACTGCTTTTTGTGAAAAAAACTCGCTTTTTAAACGACTTGAAGAAACAAAGAAAATTCTCAACTCGATCCTTCGATAGAGGGATCGAGTTGAACTGGATAACATCATTTTTTAATGCCAAATATACGGAAAATTGATAAAATTGATATTAATTTTTTTTAACTGAAATTCGAAACATAAGTTAAACATTATAAAGTAAAAAAACACATCAATAGCAAATACAAAACCTGTTCTTCATTATAAACAACAGTTTGTACGCCGGTAAAAATAAACACAAAAATAAATACAAATAATTATCTATAATGATAATGATGTGGTTGTGTATCGACAGATCGAATACAAATGTATTTTTGTAGCTTTACTTTTAATTTACTTTAATTTACAAACGTAGCTTTACAGTAAATTAGAGGTCAGTTGTTTAAATCCTCAATGTTTGGCACTGACATAACTTTCTTTTGTGTATAATGACGAATAATATAAATATTAAAGATGTACAAAAATATTTATTTTTATACTGTTCAGTTTTTTTGTCAAGTCGGTTTCATTTTTCGTATCTCTTTCAAAAAGTAAATTGTGAGAAAATTCCAGGAAATTTCTAAAATTCCCCGACTTTTCCCTGATTATTCCGGGAGAAACGAAATTCCCTGAGTTTTCCTGGTTTTCCCTGTTTTCCATATGCGTAGGAATTCTGCATGAGTATTTTTTTAAACTAGGTTAAAAAAGTTATCACTTGTAGAAACGCCATGCGAAAAATCTGTTACACCGTGATGATTCTTTACCAGCCATGGATCTTTTGGAAAAGTTAAGAGGGAGGAAAGACATGTTGCTCGAATTCGCGCGTACCTTGCCGGAAGGTCCGTCAACGGTCTTCTGGGTGGCTGTCGTTGCGTGAACGGTCGTCATCAGGCCCTCGACGATCTCGAAGTTGTCGTGAATGACCTTGGCCAACGGAGCCAAGCAGTTGGTCGTGCAGGAGGCGTTCGAGACGACGGTGAACTTGGGATCGTAAGCGTCGAGATTGACACCGACGACGAACATTGGGGCGTCGGCCGAAGGCGCCGAGATTATCACCTTCTTCGCGCCACCTTCCAAGTGAGCCTGGAGGAAGAAAAGTTGAATGACGCAGTCTCGAAACAAATGGAAAAGAAATATCCGGGAGTATTTTTCGGATAGCACGTGAGGATGATTGCGAGGGCGATGAACTTACGGAAGCCTTCTCGATGGTGGTGAAGACACCGGTCGACTCAACGACGTACTCAGCTCCGGCTTTGCCCCATGGAATCGTCTTCGGGTCGCGCTCGCTGAAGACGGCAATCTTGTTACCGTTCACCACCAAATTTCCACCCTCGGCCTTGACCTCGCCCTTGAATTTACCATGGGTCGAGTCGTACTTGAACATGTAGACCATGTAGTCGAGACCGATGAAGGGATCGTTGATCGCAACTACCGTCGCTCCACGCTCGATCGACGCTCTCAGGACGAGACGCCCGATACGTCCGAATCCGTTGATTCCAATTTTGCTCATGATTGGTTGTGCGGCTGTAACGGCAATCGTTGAGTTTTACAGATTTATCGCTCATTGTTTTGGTGTTTTTGGTATATTGGTGGACTTTAAGGATACTGGTTTTTATTATGTTCGGCAAGCCACGAAAAAGAGACTTCATGAAAAATCCAGCGAAAGAGAAAATGTTGAAAGACGAAAATGAATATCTAGCAGGTCTTACTGTCTGTGGGGATGGAACTTGGCAAATACGTTGCTTTTCTTTACTCTATGGTGCAGCGTTTCTCGTCGAGCGTTATTCGTCGAAAATATTAAATTTTGTGGCATCAAATTTCATCGTAAGGAGGAACACGCAGAATGGCTTCTAACTGAGGATTGCCAAGCTAGTCGCAAAGGGTCAGTTGGGAAGATGGATGCAAATGGAATGACAGAAACGATCGCGAGGTGGGAAGAATCGCATAGAACGAAATTCGCGAAGTATATTGAAGATGGCGACGGCAAAATATTCAAAGGTGTACTTAAGTATCAACTGTACAGTGATAACAAAAAAATTATATTTTAAGGTGAAGTTTGCATAGATGGAACGCAACGAAAGTGCTTATTTATTAATTTCTTCATTTTTACTACTACTTGAACTCTTCTTTCGCATTTTTAGGTTATGGGTGAAGAGTCTTCACAAATATTTCAGTGATATTTGTAGCCTAAAAGTGAGAAAAAATTGGGCGATTGGAGGGAAAAATCCGTTAGCATTCCAATCGTGCGAACTTTAAGAGGATGTTACCGTCTAGAAGCTTGTTATTTAAGTAATTTTTAGGGCTTCATTTTTCGTCGTCTCCAGTACCTTTCAATTTTTTTTCGCTGACGTACCGGTATGCTCAGTATCAACTTCGAAAGTGTATCGATTTCCGTGAAATTTTCTTTTTTTTTTTTGGTATCGACTTACGTGCATGACCACCTTGTTTGTCTTTTCGATCCACTTTTTAAATACGCCCACGTTTTAAAAACTTGGGGTTTTTTCAAAAGAGCAAAGATGAGCAGCTTCAAAAGACAGCTGGTGCGGGCAACGTAAAAAGTGGGATGTTATATGTACCTGTACAGTGGAGGAACAAAATAATTATGGGCAAGGATAAGGTGCGGGAATGTAGGGGAAAAAGGTAACAAGGGGTAGAGACATTAACTGCCGAATCTGTAGGGGGAGGAAGAGAGCGTGGAACGCGTTTGTTGTTGCAAAGCGGTGAAAGAAAAAATCGGCGCGGAAGTAGTGGAAAAACTGGAAGAAGTGCTGGAGAACAAAGAGGAGGAAGAACTAAGACAAAAATTGTAAATAATTTGAAATAAATTTGAATAATTTGAAATTGAAAATAAATTGTAAGAAACAGTGTAAAGAGGAAGAGAAGGTGAGTGTAGGTGTAAACAACCTTAGAGGGTATACCGTGGAATAAATACGATCGATACAAAAAAGCTAAGAATAAAATAAAATAAGCAAAAATAAACAGGCATTTTGAAGACTAAACTACAACCTTTCCGCGGTAAAATGCGTAAGTAGATAATTTCGAAACTAATGGAGTTTAGCAAAAGCTACTTATTGGAACATTATCTCATTTTTCTCGAAACAGAATGGTTTGAGACAAAAACTCTATAGAACATAAAAGATCAATCTCGTTATAGGCTACAACTTTGGTGGGAAACATTTTTTTCTAAGATCAACATTTTGAAAAATAAAATACAAAACTCAAAAAATGTTTTTTTCTTCAAATTTTCGGGTATTTTCACTATCGTTCGTGACCAGGGAGTCAAAATGCATGGGAACACGAAACTCCAAATTACTCGACGATTGAAACACGATAACCACAAAAACCTCGGTCAAGCCAATACTATCTATTTTATTAAAAAAGTTTATTTTTTGGCCACCATATTGTTTTTTTACGTCTTTAATACAATTTGGTACACAACGTTGTAACGTATAAATAAATGTCCAAACGATTTGTCAAAAGTCTTACGGATTCCATCAAAATTAGTTTTTTTTTCAAATGACCTTGATTTTCAGTTCGTCACAACAGCCTAATCTCTTAAAACCAGCAACAAAAACGTAAATACTATTTCGGGAGAATAGAAGGCTCTAGTGTAACAAGGGGCCCGCCGTTGAAACCAGAGGTCGATCAAGGTCAGAGCGCGATACGAGAGGGATTTGGCCGCGCAACCCGCCCTTATCCCCCCCCCCCCAACGCGCCGACGAAACGAGAGCCAAGAGTACCAACGTGACCCCGACCGAGATGAGTAAAAGTGGATTCGGGTCGATATCGCGCGGGTGAGACAATCTCGACGTGTTTTGCAGCATCGGCTACAATGTATTGCTATATCGCGTATTACCGAGGCGTGCATCAAATCGGCCGGAATAAATTACGATTTGCAAGACGAATTGGCTCGGATATCGTTGTTGCGTGAACGCCAGAATATTACGTGCATCTCGTTGCACACACTGTACAAAGCTGATTCAAAAATAAACCAGATGGAATATTATTTACTGATAATTGGTTCGGCAAAGTGAAACATCGATGATTGTGACGAAACATTGTTTATCTTTGGACGTTCATGGTTGAACGAAAGATTAGGAATTTTCGGTAGCTCGGGGCTGTGTGGTGGTGCGAATCGTTGGCTGTGTGGTGGTGCGAAACGGACACGGTATAAATCCAACACGGAAGCTAGTCCGGGCGAGCCAATACATACATTTTCGATTGGCTTGAAGTTTGCATCGTTGCAATGCAACGAAATTCATTTTACATGTTTTTATTCTCTCACTTTCAGTATTTTACGAATGTTTTTTTGCAGATTTGAATTCTTTTTAAATAGGCGGCGTAAGGGGTTATGTTCCTGTGCAAATTCATACTTTGAAAAAAAAACGAAAATAATATTAAAAAAGAATTGGAAAACGATATTCAATTATTAATATTGTTAAGTGAAGTTCGGTACACAATTTTGTTAATGTATATACAAATAAATGTCCAAACGACTTTTCAATCTTACTTGCTGCTTCAAAATTAATTTTTTTAACGATTGAGGGATTTACGTAACGAACATTTGCGAAAAGAAATGCGATCAATCGAATAATAATAATTTCCATTGCGTTCCTACGATGCAAACTTCGATTTCATAATTTTTTTCCACCATCGTGACAAACTTCACACCGTTTTTTTTCGCACGTCTTGAGCGAAAATCGCGCTGATTGAATGTGCGCTCAAAGCACGCTAGTCCTTGTACAATTACGCAGAGCCACGCCTCGGAGACCGATACATTTGACACAATCAATGACATTACGTCCAATCCTTACAAATTGTTTCCATCTACGAAGTTACAAACGCCAGACCGAGTAGCCGCGCAGAAAGACGAAAATCCTTATCATTTTCACGATGGATATTCGAGGGTATTACGGAACGCGTATGCGTCTCGAGCTAAGAAGAAAACTTCTCATTGTCAATTGGGCCGAGATAAAAATTTGCGAAAAGCGAACTTCCGAACATTGCCACGTAACGTACTTGTAACGGGGCCGCGATTTTTTTTCCGCACGCATCGATCGCCTCGGTACAGAGGGAACTTTACCGTGAGCGGAATCGTCGGGGGAAAGGGAACGATTTTTGCGACACAAACGGCACGACGTGTGAAACCGTTGATTCTGCCTGTCCACTGTATTTGGTTATCGCGAAATTCACAAAACGATCGTGGACTTTTCTGCATGATTAGCCGGGTTAAAGTCGGTTTGGAAATTTCGGGACAAGCTCGTGCATCTCGCGATTGAAGCGAAAAAGACGAAAAATGTATTCCACTCGATTGATTTTGGTCGATTGCCGGTGACTGCGTGGGAAAACGAGTACACAAGAATTGTTTTTTTTTCTGGAGTACTTACGTAACGAATGGCAGAGTTGTTCTCACTTCGGCAAGCACGGAAGTAGTGTCATTTGAAGGGCAACGGGACGCTAATATAACCGGCTTCCATCTTCGCGTGTGCGCCGTGACGAGGCGGCGATGATTGGACGAGGGGAAACGCGAGGCGCGAGCTTCGGCCATCGCCGCTGCGTCACGTGCTGTCGTTGATTGACGAGCGACGACATTTGGCGGGAAATTTGAATAGTCGAAAGTGCGCGAAGCGCTTAGATACGCGAAAAATACTATGTAGATTGAAGATTCATTATCAAATTTGATTTTTAATGGCCCGTTAAGGAGCAATGCGCAGAAATGAATGCGTTTGTCGGAAAAAAATTGCGAGGTATGCCACTGAGCGTGCCCGCGGGTTGATTCATCGTACGTGACGATTGCGATTCCTGGAGGCGTTTCAAGGTCACGCGCTCAGCAAGCAACTGTCTCACGTGCGATTTGGCAAGTAGACGCGACGACGATGTAACCTCAGATTTACCAGGATTCTTCTTTTTCCTCGTTTTGCTCAACTTGTTGAACTTTTAACGGTTGTTCGCTGAACTCTTCGCCCATTTCGGCTTCATTCATACGTCTTACGAGGTCAACGACTCGATGGGCAAACCCGTACTCGTTGTCGTACCTGTAACGCAATTATTGCATCAGACAATGCAATTTTCGATAAGAACGCACGGAAATTACGCACTGAAAAGCATTTGTAAACGGACGCAAATTAAGGGGGAGGGGGAGATTTTCATGTTTTTTCAAAGGAAAAATGTTTTTACAATTTGTGAAACTTAAAGTATGTTTTATTACTACTTTTGACTGTTAGATGGTATTTTTTATTGCCTTAACCTTCAACAATGGCGGAGGAATGGCTCAGTCTCTTAAACTGCATTTTCAAAACTGGCGTGTCCTTCACCTTCAAAACTAATCGACCGATTCTGATAAAATGTGGTATAAATGTAGCTATTTTTTACAGAAAATTCCATTTTTTTGTTTCCAAGGGTACCATTTCATCGATTTTCAATGTTTCTCACTTTTTCTTGGTTCACATTTTGCGTATGAGTGTTAATGAAAGAAAAATCTTCGTTGGGTTTTTTTCAGATGCCCTTGAAGTAAATACGGAGGTTTTTTTTGGGTTTGTTGAGGAACCCAAAAAGGCTGTTATGAAAAAGTGGAAAACTTAATGCAATTCAGGGATTTACTATATTCACAGAACTACTATATTCATAGGAATATCGTAACCCGGATAAAATATTTAATTATTTATCGTACCAGGCGACCACTTTTATGAAAGTGCTGGTTTGAGGTATCGCCGATTTTGCGTCGAAAATGCAAGAGTACGTTGTGTGATTGAAATCTGACGAAACGACGTCGTCTTCCGTGTAATGGAGAATACCGGAGAGTTCAGCAATCGATGCTTGCTTCATGACCCTCTTGACATCCTCGTAAGTCGTTGGCCTATTGACTCTGTTGGACGAACGGTATTTTATTAATTCCCAAATCAGCAATGAGCCTTTAGATAAAGTTCCTAAATGGACATTCCTCCAATTACTTTAGAATTTTGTGTACCCACGTGTTTTTACTCGCTGATCACGAATATGATAGTGAACATACCCGCAAACTTGATTTCCAAGGTCAAAACTTACAAAAACTGATTTTTTAAAGTCTTTCTATTTTATTGTAATAAATGTTGATATTAGAGAAAAGTGTTCCGTACAAAAGTTATAGCCAATAAAATTAATTATTTATACGTTCTATACAGTTTTCGTCTAAAACCATTCTGTTTGGAGAAAAATGGGATAATGCTCCAAAAAGTATATTTTCCTAAACTCCGTTAGTTTCGATATTATCTACCTACGATATTATCTACACTTTACCACGGGAATGTTGCAGTTTGATCTTCAACACTAAACACATACCTAAACGACAAACAAACCCGAAAAACACACAACACAACAAACAAACCCAAACAACACACAACATAACAAATAAACCCAAACAAAGTCCAATCTTCCCACGGTAAAGTGCGTGAGTAGATAATATCGAAACTATAATGGAGTTTAGCAAAATATTCTTATTGGAGCATTATCCCATTTTTCTCCAAACAGAATAGTTTTAGACGAACACTTTATAGGACATACAATATCAATCTTTTTATAAAGTATAACTTTTGTGGAAAATATTTTCCTCTGAGATCGACATTCATTAAAATAAAGTAGAAAAACGAAAAAAACAACGGTTTTTGTGAGTTTTGACCTTGAAAATCCAATTTGCGGGTATTATTACGATCATAATCGTAATCAGCGAGTCAAAATACATGGGGACACGAAAATTCAAATTAATCGGAGGTATGTACTTTTCGGAACTACACCCGAGCCTTTTCTCGATACATGTTAAAGGGTGTCTTTTTTTCAGACGTAGACATGTCGGATAGAAGTTCATTCATATAATTTTCGAGAAAGTCCAATCTAGGCGGTCTAGGCAAAGAATAATGTTGGCTGAAAATGTTTGGGCACTTTAGCACAGATTCGTATGGAAATTATGGAAAAGTGGGAAAGTTGGATGCAGCTTATATCTTTTGCTGACGTATTGGCCGCGGTGGTTGACCTTGGAATGACCTTCCAGGGTCGGTTTTTACACGAAAACGATGTGGCGGACTCAAGGGGGAAGATAAATGTAGTGGCATAAAAAAATTGTATTCTTTTTTACTCAAAATTATAGTTATCATCTCGAGAATACGGGAGGTAAAGTTTTAAACCGAAATTCGTAGTCGTTTTGACGTTTTTAATTGTGGGCGTGACGCACCTCGCCGCTTAGCCAACGCGCGACGCAAATTTGAAACCAGTACACCGATCGTGCTAAAATTGTTCACACAGCTCAATAACAATAGTACCTTGAACTGATACCTACTTGTTTATGAAAATTACTCTAAAAAAATACTTCTTTATTGCAATAAAGGCCGAAAAATTTGCGTAAAATTTCAACCTTCTACTGACATGTCCCATTTTTCAAAGTTTTCAACTTTTCACATGTTTCTTAGGTATAAGTTCAGCATTTGGATGTTAAAAAACAAAAAATTCCTGGCTCATTCTTTTCAGATCGATACTGCAGTCGCTGGGGTTCCCACACACGGACAACTGCCAACCTTCATGAAAGACCACGCCCCAACGTCGCCATTTTACAATATTTGTTGGTAAAAAAATTTATTTAAACAGTTTAATTATGTAATAAACTGCACCAAAAGTTTCATACACATAAAACGGTTTGTTCTTTAAAAAAAAATGACCAAAGTTGGCTATTTTTTCGTCGCTTACAGGCATTTCTTCCTTTAAAAAAACTCCGAAATTTATCGACATTTTTTCGTAGTTGCGAAATAATTTGAATATCCGAAGATCCAAACTATTAGAAATATGTAGAAATGAAAATATTTAAAATCAAATAAAAGATTGAAAATATAACGAACTTCCGCTCTTTTTCCTCGTCCCTTCGCAGATCTTTCTTAGCAAAGAATAATTTTCCAGGCTTATGATTTGCCTGTGCCTCAATTAGCCACCGCACGAACATTTGGATAGCCGGACAATATTTTTCGAAGAGACGGTACGCGTAAGCGTGAGAAAAAAATATAAATAGAAGCCGTAGAAGCATTGGGCAGAAATAAAAGAAGATCGGGCGTCTTCGTATTGTTGAATGTCACCTGAAGGTCATATCGCATAGGGAGACGTTGGGAACGGGTACGCGGAAAGCAATGGCCGAAACTTTGTCCTTCAGTTCGGGAATGACCTTGGCCAAGCACTTAGCCGCCCCGGTCGATGTGGGGATGATGTTCTGCATGCACCCCCTGCCGTCACGCCACAGCTGCCGGAAAAAACAGGTCAAATTTCGTGGGGGAGAATTCTCGGGCGTAGTTCGTCGTGAGATTCGACAAAAAATTGTATTTTTTATTCTTCATAAACTCGTATAAATAGACCCTTTTTTTCGTAATTCTTTGTCTTTGCGTACGAAGCAAGACTCCGAGATGTTTGCACGGGATGCGTCGATTTATAAATAGCTCGCCTTTCCGGTGGGTCCATCGAGGGTTTTTTGCGTTGGCGTTGTTGCGTGCACGCTCGTTATCATAGCCTCGATAACGTCGAAGTGATCGTTCATCAGTTTGACGATGGGTGCGGCACAATTTGTCGTGCACGATGCACTCGATATTACGAAATCCCTTCTCGGATTGTACGACGAATGATTGACGCCGTAAACGAAAATTGGAGCGTCCGGTGATGGAGCTGTTATGACGACGCGCCTTGCACCACCGACAATGTGCATCTGCATCGACAAAGTGAACAAAGATGGACAATCCTTAAGGATGTTGAGTCACTATGAAACATGCTAATGTTAATTGTTCAATAAATAGCTTCTTAATCGTCATGACATTTTTACACGTCCTCCTGAATACTTCATGTAAAAACGTACCAAATTTTCAGAATTCTATCATCATTACTTCAACCTCCTTAAGGGGTTACCCCCACTTGCGATTTTGAAAAAATCAATTTTTTTATTGCATTTTTTTGAAGTATAAGTATCTGAGAATATGTCCTGAAAATTTCAAGTCGATCCGAACAAAATTGACTGAGATATGAGCGTTGAAAGAGAAGAATCCGTGAATTGAAGAACTGAAATTAAAACTTTAAACGCGTTTTTCTCAAAATGACATTTCTGAAGTCGGTGACCAAGATTACTCGAACACTAATGAACCGATCTTCTTGAAATTTTGCAGGCTTATTTAATACATAAAAATGTAGTCTTGAATCGTTCGACTTTTTTTTCAAAAAAAAAAATGGCCGTTTTATAGCCAAAAAACGGCCGTTTTTTTTCGTTAAAATCGAACCATTAACTTTGACTGTCCGCCATTTTGGGAAAAATGAATATTTTTTAAAATCCTTCGATTAAAGACTAGTTTATACTTATATTTGACTAAACCCATCCGCGTTTTTTTTTCAGACGATCCACTTCGCCGCAATGTTGGTCACCGCAAACCGTGTATATAAAAACATTATTTCATTGACGCCATTTGCCACTAAGCAATGTAATATTTTTCAATAAAAAAATTACTGAAAGTTCTTCAAGATGTGTTCTTTAAGATGGTATATTGATCGATTAAAAAAGTTTTGTAATTTTCTTTAAAAAAATTCATGAAAAAGGCCTTTTTTTGTGCTACAAGTGGGGGTAACGCGTTAAGGGTTGAAATAAAAAATGATAAGAAAATTCTGAACATTTTGTACGTTTTCGTATGAAGTATTTAAGAGGTCGTGTTAAAATTTCACAACGATTAGGAAGCTCGTTATTAAAAAATTAACATTTTGTTAAGGACAATTTTTAAAAGATATAAAAAAAATAATTTATCAATAAACTCCGTTTTGTTTCCGTTGCTTTCAGTATATTATACATATTACAAAATTGAGAGGTGAAAAAAAAACTTATTGCAAAGTTACATCAGTTTCCATAAGAACACATTTAATTTGTGAATGTTAATTGTTTAGTAACGAGCTTCCTAATTGTCGTGAAATTTTTACTCGACCTTTGAAATACTTCATACAAAAACGTACCAAATTTTCAGAATTTTATAATCATTTGCGATTTGGGACTCAACATCCTTAACTTCATACACTGAATATTATTTCTTACTTTTATACTTCATAAATAGTTTATTAATAAAAGCTTGTTTTTAGAAAGATTTTTCACGTTAATCTGTTTATATGTAAAAGAAGCTTGTAAAATTCGGAGTGGATCGGTGCAGTGATTTTTGAGATACCGTGGTCACCGATTTTGAAAAAGTCATTTTGAGAAAGCACGCATTTAAAGTTCGCTGATTCGCGCAACCTACCTATAAACGCTTATAAACCCAAACAAACCCAAACAAACTCCTTCAATTTTCAACGGAGTGACTTAACATTTTCAGAGAATATTTTTTAAATGTTATATTTTGAGAATCCGGCAAAAACATAAAAATCGTTATCTTCAAAAATGTCAACTAGGTATAAACCCTTAGTAATTGTAATAATGGTAGTAATCACGATAACTCGAATAACTAGCACGACAAAACGATGCATCCCGAAAAAAGCCGAGAATTTATTTCGTAACGATATAATTGCAGTGATGGAACTTTTGAGTTGGGCTCACGCTGGCTTTTTCCAAAGTCGTGAAAACTCCGGTCGATTCGATCACGATAACGACACCGCAGTTCTTCCAATTTATCTTCGATGGATCCTTCTCTTGCGATGTTCCAATCTTCCTGTCTGATTTAATTTAAGGGGTAACGACACTGTGACGCATTTAAAAAAAAATGATTTTTTTTCTTTGGCTTAAGAGATGCTTTGGACTATCTAGAATAGGGGGAAAAAGGGCGGTACCTGCAAAAAAGACCCGCAGGCCCAGGTGGATCTGCGGTGGCAGTGTGCAAGACGTCGACAGTTTTTCTCGAAACACAATTTTTCAAAACGGCACGCAGCATAACTCCGACAATTTTCATTCTATTTACTCCAAATTTTGAGCACATCATTAAAATAACATTCGGAAGAAATGTACGTACGGGATTTTTCATGAGTTAATTATAACATTATTTATTAACAAATCAAACAAAATGATTGTCCTTTTTGTAGCAAACAAATTGTACAAACAATTTTGTACGAAATTTTGTCCTTTCTTCTGTCGAAAATTAAGTTTTTACTTTAAATGCTTGCCAATTACACGACAATTCATATTTTCAAATTCAATAGAAATATTAAAATATAAAAATTCAGATTTCCAAAATCAATAAAAATATTAAAATATAAAAATTCATATTTTCAAAATCAATAGAAATATTAAAATATAAAAATTCATATTTTCAAAATCAAAAGAAATTAATAGAAATTAATTTGTTTTCCACATTCTAATTTGCATCCGTTATACTGCGTGCCGCAGAGCGTCTCAAATTCAAAATGCCTAGCGAGAATGGCTCGAGCGTCACGATTTTCTATAACTTTTGAATATAATTTTTTTGTTCTTTTTTTTTTTTGACAAATAACATCTTTTGTACATTATTATTCTCCTACTTGGTCGTCCACCCATAAAAAATCGCCTACTTTTAGACATTTACAGTGGTATTATCCCTTAAGGACAGGTTACCGCTCCTGTCGATGAACAATTCGATGTTTTTCCATAATTTGCACCCTAAAGTGTTTAGAACACATGGTTAAGAGGATATTTTCATTAAGTAAAATTCACAAAGTAAATTCGATACTCTTTTTTTTCGAACGGCCGCCATTTTGTCAATTTTGCTTTAAAAAAACCTCTATAGAAAGATAACGGCTTTCATGATGATTAGTCATCTTTTTACAAATTTTGTTTTAGATAATATTTATGGCCACAAACATGTACACCGTGAGGACTTCTTTTTTTCAGACACTCCCAACCATTAAAAAAATGTAAAAAGAAATAGAAATAAACGATTATAAACTTATTTTCTGTTCTTAACATTGAAAAAAAAAATTCCTGCATCCAACCAAAATTCAGTTGGTTTAACAAAATGTATCTTTAAATACGTTCAACTTGATTTTTGCATAACAAAACAGTATAGTTGGTGGTAAAACAGTATAGTAGTGTAGCTTATTTAGCATGTCTGAGTTAAAACAACAAAATTTCGAGACAACAAAATGCATTTTGCACATTCAACGATTTCTTTTTCTCAGTGCATAAGTGATTTGATTTGACAAAAAAAAAATCAGACTGATTAGAGTATTTTAACCATCGAAAAAAATCGCGAAAATCAGCTATTTTTCGACCGGTTACACTGTGACGATCCCTTGATCATTTTTGACCCGTTTTTGTTTCAGATGAACTGGCAAGGCTGTGAAGCGCCCTGCGCAGACCAAAACACTCCATGCATGGCTTTATTTGACGGAAGCTGCAGCCGCAATGTTGAATTTTTTGAATAAATAAAATTGATATTTACCCTCCATTGATTATACGTTCAAAAAACGATTATAAGTTAAAATACGTCCAAACCTATTTCCAAAATTTCCCATTTCCCATTTCCAAAAAGTACGTGTTTTATATTTAAAAAATCCGAAGTTCATGCATCTTCCATGTCTCTCGACGGCAACCTGTCCTTGAGACACCTTGTCTTTATCTGTTCGAATCATAGTGTCAGTTTTTCGTAGACAGCGATGTGGTTTTAAAAAATTTCGGTTAGTTTGGCTTTGACTCCGAGTATATCCGGGGTATTGATGAATAACGACGCGTAGGTACTGTTGATGTTTCATACCACCGACTATCATGGTTTCGTTTTCACTCTGAACCATCTCCCCGTAAGGTCCATGCGAGGAGTCGTATTTGAACAGGTAGGCCATGTATTCAGTCGTAATGAACGGATCGTTGATTTGCTTAACCTGATACATGCGAATCAATCGAACCGTCACTTGGATCAATCGCACTCGTGGAATCGATCATTCGGATCGTCCTGTTGGGGCGAATGTCGCAAAATTTGGGGTAATCGACGGAGCGCAATCTTACCTCTACTCCCTTCTCGAGACATGCCCTGAGACACATTCGACCAATTCTGCCAAACCCGTTGATCCCGACAGCAGCCATTTCTTCTTCGATTTTTTAATTTCTTCGTCGATTGGAAAGACCTTTGGGAGTTATCTGAAGTTTGGTGAAGATGAACGATGCATCTGCAAAATGTGTTTTGCAGATTCGAAGTACTTTTGTTTTTCAACAGGCCTAATTTGGACGAGGGGGCTTCATATCAGTTATCAACACGAGAAATGACGTTTGAGTGATGCTATGCTACAACAATGAAATAGAAGCATGGTTGTCTATATTGTAAAACTTTACGATGGTTACGGTGCTCCATTAATACAATTTTGGGCTCTCAAACATAAATATCCATGCGATACAAAAAATGTTGTACGTTTGCAAAACTGGTGTTAATTTTGCATCATTTTTTGTTCGTGTTTTCCCAAGATTTTCGTAAACAGACATCATGTATATTTAGGATAAGCTATCGAGGAGGCGACGTGTACAAATATTTTTTTTTACCCACTGTTTTAAGACCTAGGTTATGGCCGGGAAAAGGAGGAATTTTCGTGAATTTTTTCTTTAGGAAAACGCGTGCCTTTTCTTCACCACAAAGAGCATGTTTTTAAGTACTTTTTACATTTTTTTTGTCGAAAAATATTTAGCAAAATATGGAACAATGGTTTGTGCAGACCGCTGTTTGAAAAACTTCCGAAGAACATCCGAAATGAAAATGTGAAACGCATTTTGTTTTCGCATGAAATCATCTAGAGCTTGGACGGAGGATTTAATAAAATATTGATTTTAGAAGAAATGGCTGCAGAACAATTTGAAAGTATCGATTGTCGGCGAAAAAAAACGTTCTGTTTTGTTGATAAAAGATAACCATGCATCGAAAAAAAATTCCTTCGTTAAAGAAGTGCTATTTACAAGCTTTTATTTAACTTGCTTCGTTCGTATGGCTTTCCGGTTCAAAAATTGTAATCCATTTTCCAAGCACTTTCTGGCCTCTGATTGAGGTGAAATTCGGCATATGTATCTTCGGTAACAATACAATAACATGGTACCATGGAGCTGGTCTGATGATGGAAGTGGGAGTTGGGCAATGCAACTCCTTAATAGCATATACTAGGACAGTCGAGTTTGTTCTCGTTTGTTTCGTTATAATGAGGCATTTTCATTACACATGATAATGAGAGCCTGATAATGGTGGTGGAAGGTGGGAATTGAAATTTACTAATTTTTGTTGACTTGTTAACTTGTTGTTAACATTGTTGACTTTTTGTTTGACTTGAGCACTATTTATAATTACACTGTTATACAATTTCTAGCAAAATCTTTATAACCTAAGGCAAGGTTTTTGATTACGCCGATGTCTGAATGGCATGGGGGTCAGGCATGACAAATAAATACGCAAATTCTAATACTAAGAAGTATAAAATAAAATTAACGTAAAAAATCTTTTTAAAATCAAGCTTTGATTTATGAACGATTGAACTAAAGAGTAAAAAGTAATATCTAGTGCATGACGTTTTTTTAGTACATACTCAATGTGCTAAGTTTAGTAAGTTTTATTAAATTTTGTAAGCTTTATTACTTAACAAAGCTTGTAAGTTTTAAAACTTAATAAAACTTACCAGCTTATTAAATACTTAATAAGACTTACAAGTTTTATTAAGTATGTACTGTAATTGTATGTAAAACATAGAACTTTAAAAATTTCAACTATTTTCTTAATAGCGTGACGCCTGAAATATCATTACACTAAGAAAATATTTAGAAAATTTTGAGTGCTATGTTTATGTAAGTTTTATTAAGTATGCCCTGCCTGCGCCTTTGGTCAGTGAACAAGGATGGGGTCCTTCTTTACTATTTAACTTCATACACTACATATTATTTCTTACTTTATTACTTCACAAATAGTTTATTAATAAAAGCTTGTTTTTAGAAAGAATTTTCACGGTAATTTGTTTATATGTAAAAGGAGCTTGTAAAATTCGGAGTGAATCGGTGCATTGATTTCTGACATACCGTGATCACCGATTTTGAAAAAGTCACCCTGAGAAAACACGCATTTAAAGTTCGCTGATTCGCGCAACCTACCTATAAACGCCTATAAATCCAAACAAACCCAAACAAACTCCTTCAATTTTCAACGGAGTGACTTCAAATTTTCCGAGAATACTTTTTAAGTGTTATATTTTGAGAATCCGGCGAAAACGTAATAATCGTTATCTTCAAAAATGTCAACTAGGTATAAGCCCTTAAAAGGGCATTGCAAACCACGAAATTATTGTGTGTAGTAATAATAGTAATGGTAGTAATCATGATAACTCGAATAACTAGCACGTAGTCGGACGCAGAATATAGTGGCTCAAAATTCGAAGAATTCTCGTTCACGGAATAATAAGAAAAAACTAAACATAATAACGTAAGTAATCAGACCGTTTGTAGACTATTTACTCTCGATCAATAACCCGACCAACGGATTAATGACTTTCGCGATCGAGAGCCCGGACAAGAGCGAGGTCTCGTAGTTTCGCGCTGGATTCGAATAAGGAAGGATTGCCTCCAACGTTCTGAACAACATGGAAGAGACGACGAAACTTTTGAAATCGTGCATCGTGGCTCATCAGGGTGGAGTGCCCCAGGAGAAACTCGACGGTAAAGATCGGAAAAGAAAAAAAAATATAATGGAGTAAAACATCGTTCGAATTGAGATAAATGAATAAAACCACAAATTCTTGCAGACGAGTTTTTCAAATGCACCGGAATGTACATTCCCTACTTGAGTCTCGGATACAACAGCCTGTACGAGTTTATGGGAGCGGTAAAGGAAATTGTGAAAAAGCGCGACGATCAAAATAAATTGGTCTATACGGTTGATGATCCAAAAGTCGCCCACATCGCTGACATGGTCGAGAAACAGAAAAATCCTTACGCCGGTCTCCGTTGCACCAAGGTAGGTTCATTTAGACATGTCGATGAAAATATCTAAGGGGTTGCGTTTACCTAGAGGGCCGAAAAAATGCCCAAATTCCGAATTTTTTCTGCGACACTGGTGGTGAAAAAGAAACGCTTGTTTTCAATACCAAGTTACATAGATTGAGAGGCTTAAAAAAAATCACCACAAAATACAGAAAACACGGCCTCGGGCAGCTGATGAAATTTTGATCACAACTTTTCGCGGTGGACAATCTCCAGCTTGAACGGCCCACCCGAAAACTAAAACCCAAACGGGTTATTGAAGTTAACAATCGATGCGAGTCGTTGACGATCGTCGATTTTTTAAATAATTTTTTTAAACAAAATGCCGACGAATTGAAACTCGAGCATACAAAATCTGTGAAAAACAGGCGATATTTTTACGTAACTATTAAAAAATGAAGATCGGTTTAAAAAAAGTGAGATCGTCAACGACCTTAAAATATTCCTCATCGTATGTCCTGTAAATTTGAAAACAATCGATCAAGTGGTTTTCGAAGTATCATGTCCACCGACTTTAAAAATCATTTGCATCATTCCAAAATGTTGACATCATCTTATTACAACTTTCAAGTGTTAACATTTTTTTATTTTTTAAATAAAACAAAATGGCGATGCTATAAGGAGAAAAAATCGGTATTGGCCATTTTTGTCGGGCCTTTGGGTAGATGTAGCCCATTAACGTAACAACGATTTTTGACGTTTTACAATCCTTTGGAGACTTACACACGGTCGGATACGAAAAAAACGACGGACGTTGTTTCGAAGCGCAAAGCGACGAAACAACTAAATCGCGGACGTAGAGGGAACAAGAGACAGAAGCAGGAGGGAAGGAATCGGCTTCGCCGATGGAATCAAATTTACGATCGTGCGTCCAGCAGCGACGAAGGTTAATGTCGTCATAAAATTGATCTCGGTTAGATATTCGACGTGGCGCGATAAACCTGATCGAAAAATTGATGTTCTTTTCGTTTCGACGAATTTCAAGGAGAGTACCGTCAAATGAGCGATCTCGATAATTGGTTCGAGGACGAATTCAATCATCCGGTCAAGATAATAGAAAAACCTCAAAAATTGGTAAGTTCGAACGAACGAATCGATCATTCGTTTGTTTTCGTATCTCATCCGTTGTTCCCTCACTATTCGAAGGACGTCGTTTGCGAGCCAATAGTCGCCGGCAAACAACTGATAGGCGACGACTTCTTTTTGCAACTGGCAATACGTAACGTTGGTGCGCCCATCTGGAGAAACGGACGTTAGTTTCCAGCTGTTTCGTCATGACATTATTTTTCTAAATCCACAACGCAAACAATTATAGGATTTTGTATTTTTTTTTCGTAGCCTGCACAGCTCTCAACAGTGGCCTCTGCAAGTCTGGGCAGACCATCAAGGAGTGCACTCGAACGTTGAAAAAAGTCGGAGTTCTGTCGAATAGACTCGTCATTATGTTGGGTGCCGAAGACATTTATCGAGTGAGTTTTTTGTCATTGAACTTCTCGAAGGTTTACCCAAAAGTCAACCAAAAGCTCAAAGGCACTCATTTTTTTAGTTCGCCTCGGAATGGATTAGCTTGATGAGGAATTAGAAAAAAAAAGAATCATCTTCCTTTTCCATCGGATAATCGTTGTTTCAATTTCCGCGTTTCTGCAGTACGATTGGTGACGTTTCGTGACGTTTTTTTTTAACGCGTGATAAACAGGGTCACTCGAGCAATAAGATGATAGAGAACATGGAGGAATTACTGGAGCTGCTCGAGGTTCATTTCGCTTTTTCACGAACGGCGATCACTCTATGCACGATACCACCGCTGGCGAATCTCTCCGTGAATACTCAAAGAACTCAGATGGAAGATTTGCAGCGTTTCAACAACTGGATAAAGGCCCAAACTAATGTCTCGTTCTACGACTATTGGGAATCCAGTTTTCGATACCACCTCATTGATTTCCACACTAAAAACACGACCGTTCGGGGCTGCACCGACTACGAGTTCTTTCAGCTGTGAGTTTCAATTATTAACAAATATTTCAACTTTTTTTCGAACTGCCTATTAGTGATCAATGAATGAAGAAACAATAAGGTACCACTTCCCCCCCCCCTGATCGAGCTGAAGTTTTGCACATGCCTGCCTTTTAATATTTGAAGACAACTCCTTAAGGCATTTTGAGCGACTGGCAATCGTTTTCGAGAAATTTAATTTTTAGGTTTTTTTCTATGGTAAGGTCCCCCCTCCGATTGAGCTGAAATTTTGTACACTTCCTCCTAACATCTTAAGACAACCCCTCAAAGGATTTTTAGCGACTCGCAATAGTTTTCGAGATATTGAATTCATTTTTTTTTAACGCGTGCCGACTATATATAAGTACTACGTCTCCGTTCATACCTATATATGCTATCGTGCTCTCCGCTTTGCCCAAACCCAAGCGAACCCAAACAAACCTGACCAAACCCAACCAAACCCAAAACAAAACAAAAAAAACCCTAATAAACCCAAAGCCAACACACAAAAACTATTGGGCGTCGCAAAAAATCCCTTTAGGGGTTGTTTTACAATATTAAAAGAAAGGTTGCGCAAAATTTCAGCTCGATCGAAGGGAACCTTACCCAAACAAAATGACAAACTTGTCAATTTTTTGAAGGTTCACAAGTGCCATTATAAACCTAAACAAAAATCTACAGAAGCCAAACCCAAATACTAAGCGATAGTAAATTCGACAGAAAAACACGAATGATTTTTTTTTCTCGGCACTCAGGGATGCCCGGATGGTGTCTGGAACGTCCCATCCTTACGTACTCTGGAGTCATCGCGGTCGTCGCCTCGCCATGAATTTGCTTCGCGTCTGATTTTAAGATTTTTTTCGGGCTCGGCATTTGAGTACTAAGAATGTATTTGTAATTTAAAAAAAAAACGTCAATTGATTAACAATATTTGTATATATACGATAGGCCAATGCAAAGAAGACCGGAGTTTTATAATTTTCGAATAAGTGTAGATACGAGTGAGGATTGTGAAAGTTTCTTACTGTAGCTTTTAGTCGTAATTTTTAGGTTGATGTCTATTGTTGAATACTCTGTGCTTTTCCGTATGCATGTCCATATCATAATTTCGAATTATTTTACGACTATTAGGATATCGCTCGTTACCATAATGCATTTCCCATTGCTATACTTTTAGAATTTGTGCGTTAAGTAGGAGTTCCCATTGCGGATGCTCAGTTGCCATCGAATTAATTTTTCACACCGTACACGTGTTACTTTTACGTTATGTTATAATGTTTATCATAGTGCTGTTATTATTAGGTTATTCGTAGAATGTTTATTATAATGTTTATCAGGAATCGATATTGCAGGCTAGTCTCGATTGTAATTAAAAATGAAATTTAAATAAGATTGTACAAAATAAAGATTTATTTGTCGAACAATGGTGTAACGATATTTACAATTACCCGTTTTCCGTCGCCTACTATAGATTCGGTTTTTTTTTTAATTTTAATAGATCGAGAATGAATTCTCGAAAAGCTGAGCGAGATCCTCCTCGGACTGCTCACGTGGAGCGAGTTTCGTGATACGGTGCTGTGTAAGAAAAGAAGGCATTATTGAAGACAGATTTTTGCATCGGCGTAAGTTTGAGGAATTTTTGGACGGGTGAATCGCTACCTGGGGCAAAGTTCCCGTCACCAGAGTTGGAATATCATCCTTTTTGAATCCGAGCGCGGCAAGGCCGTTCTCGACCTTCATAACTTGCATGTAACGCCTAACTGTGTCGGCAAGAATCTTTCCAGCATCGTTATTTTTAGCGTTGCTCACATCGGCACCCAACAGTTCGGCAGCCTCGAGATGTCTCTCGGGGCATGTAGCTCCGGTGAACGAAAAGACAGCTGGTGCCGAAATGACGACCGAAAGACCGTGAGGCACGATCGGATGGTCGTCGCTGTAACCCTAGACATTCGAAAGTATCATAGCTTTTTTTTCAGCTTCAACTGCAGCATGTACGTCATTGCTTCTTCAATAAATATTTTTGTGCCGATAGACTAAGAAGATTAATGGGGGAGATACATTTTTTTTTAATGGACAGATTTCTTCACTATTTTTGAGACTTAGGGTATGTTTTATTACTGCTTTTGGCTTTTATATATTATTTATTTATTTTTATCAACCTTTAAAAGTGGCAGAGGTATGGCACGGTCTTCTAAACTGCATTTTCAATACTGGCGTGACGTGTAGTTAAAAAACTAATCCACTGGTTCTGATGAAATTTGGTATAAATCTTTCGAACCTTATTGCCTAAAACATGAACCTAAGTGTTTTTGAAAAATTAAAAAGAAAAGTATTTTTTATTGCAGAATGTAGTAATTTTTTTCGGAAAATTCAACCTTTTTGTTTCAAAGCGTACGATTTCATAAATTTTCAACATTGCCCACTTTTTCTTGGTTCATGTTCTGCGTATAAGTGTTGATGAAAGAAAAAGTCTTCTTTTGTTTTTTTCGGATCAGTTCAGCCAACGCTGCGTGTCACGCCGTCTGACAACATCCGCCACAACCCGTTTAGAAGATCTCGCCATATCTCCGCCAGTTTTAAAGATTAATAAAAAAAAAACAATACCACGTAAGAGCCAAAAGTGATAATAAAAATACCCTAAGAAATGTTGAGGAAATCTTTTCTTGTAAAAAAATCATGTAAATCAGCAATTTTTCCCTCGTCGAAAGGTATTTCCTTCCTTAAAAGCTTGTTGAAACGGGATCATTCGATACAACGATACTGAATTTTTGCACGAAAAGGTTGCTAAGAAGATCATCGAAGAGGAGTCAAAGAATATTGATTTTAAGGAGCCGGCCATCCGTCCAATAAAAACTCAACTTCCAAATTTTACGTTTCATTGTATGACCGATAGGCAACAAATTGAAGTATAGATAATTTAGCGCAATTTTTAAAATCAGAATATCGAGGATCTGAGACATTGACCTCCGTCAAGGCGAAAAACCAGTTCAGGAGTAGGTTTTCCAAAAGTGATTTTCATGATTTTTTTTTTCGACAAGGAACGAATGAATAGAATTTATTCAAACTTTGTAAATATTTTTTTATACATATTTTCAAACAAAATTTTAATTTTTTCGAAGCATTTTCTCTGGAAATATGGAACATGTTTTTACGCTGCTGCCCATCGAGGATCGCCATCAGAATTTTTTGTTTTTGTACGTTCTGGAGGCCACAGTTTTCATCGGACACCAAACTTTCATTGGAAGATTATTTTACAAACATATTTTCCTTCTATATGAACCTAACCCTCACTAAACAAAATTAAAAATTGCTTATCTTATAACCTTTTCTTGTTTATCTTGTAACCTTTCTTGCTATAAAAAATATACCTAAAACGACGATATTACCCCAAATTTAGGTTAACATAGAGCGTAATTACACAAACAAACGATCACTTTATAAAATTATAGGTTGGAAGCTTTTTGATGCAAATTGCAAAAAAGTCGTTTCAAGAAAAACGCGTTTGATAAAAAATTACCGAAAGCAAAAAATTCAAGACAGTAATTATCCATATTACTTTGGGGAACATATTCTTGAATATTCTTGAATAGCTTTACTGGCAATTTTTTAATAAAAAAAGAATTCGATTTTTTGCGTCGCCTAAATTGGTTTCTCGCCTTAAGGGGCCAGTTCACTTTGAAAATTTCGAAAAATCGATTTTTTTTTACTGTTTCCGAAAGTACATACATTCAGGAATATTGGATTTTGTACGATGCAGGAATTGCCGATTGAGTTTAGGTAAGAGTTTTTCATAGTATAAACTTCGAACGCGTTTTTCTCGAAACAACGTTTTCAAAATCTAGCTCCATCGTATCTCTAAAACTAATAAACCGATTCTCTTGAAACTTGAACCACATATTGTAAACACGATTCGCAACAAGACGACCCTCAATGGTTTTAAAATTATGATTTCTACTCTTTTTTTTCCAAAACCTGCGAAAAAAACGCGTTTTTTTACTTTTTTTGTTTTTCATCTGCCATTTTTTTATTTTCTGACTCGTTCTTTTTACTTTTTTCGTTTTCGATCTGCCATTTTTTTATTTTCTGATAAAACTTTATATCCGAGGGTCATTTTGTAGCTAGTGTCATACTGAATTTAACGGACTTTGATTTTTTTGTTTCAGACAAGTCGTTGCCGAGTTGTGATGGAGCTACCTAGCCTATCTATTTTTGAGGCTTTGCGTTAAACTATAGTTGTTGTATTTAAAAATGAATAAAAATGAATAATTTTTTTTTTAATGTATTTCAATACTTTATTTATCAAGCCCAAGAACTTTTATATCCGTATCTTTTATAAAATCCTCAATAAAAGTCTTGAAAACTCAAATGTTTTTTTATGCGGAAGTATAGGAGTATAGTGGAACGTACCTCGGGTTTGAAGGCTCGAACGTTGCCGCTGATAGGATAGGAGAGACCGTGACAAAGATGCACACCGGCGTTGCCGAAACCAACACCAGCCATCGTGCTGGCAAGATGCATGTGGCTACGAGCTTCGAGATCGTCCCTGTTGTAGACCGCCCTCTCGAAATATTTCCTCATCACCTGGAGCGCGTATCTCGCCCACACGTCACTCACGGGATTGCTGCCCTGATAAGCCGGTCTGAGGATGGGATTCGCCGGGCAAGGAGTTCTCTGAGTGTAATTTATGGCGGTGAAGGACTCGAGTGCGTGGCACAGTACGTCGAAACCCGAGTAAGCGCAGACTCTCTCGGGCAACGAGAGAGTGTGAAGAGGATCGACGATCCCGAGGGTCGGTCTTAGAGCCCGATTGGCTATGCCGGTTTTAGCCTTCAACGGTCTATAATCGAATATCGAAACGCCCGTTGTCTCGGAACCGGTACCGGACGTCGTTGGTACGGCCAACAGTGGCTTCAAGTTCACCAAAACCGGCTTTCCCTTGCCTATCGGTGCGTTCACGTAATCAAGGAAATCGGCATCGCGATCGCACGAATAAAGATTCGCCGCTTTGCACGTGTCCATCACCGAGCCACCGCCAACCTGACGAAGAAAAAGACGGGCTGGGTATTGTCTTTTCGGGAATTGCCGAATGTTCAATTACCATTTGGACGAGCGAAAGAACTCGAGAACGGTCGCTGATTTGGAAATATCGTTTGATGAGCTTTTTCAAGCGGGCGAAGAAAAAATTTACTGATTTTCGTGAGTTTTTTTTTAAGGAACGATTTTTTTCACTATTTCTTGGACTTAGCGTTTGTTTTATTACTACTTTTCGCGGTTACATGGTGTTTTTTTTTAATAATTAATCTTTAAAAATGACGGAGGTATGGCACGGCCTTCGAAACTTGACGTATAGCTGAAAAACTGATCGACGGATTCTGATGAAATTTCGTATAGATGTTACGAACCTTATTGTCTAAAACACGATGCTAAATGTTTTTGAAACTTTAAAATAAACATGTTAAATATGTAAAAGTAGTATTTAAACTAAAAGTTAAAGCTTAAATAAAATCTTTATTTAGACTGAAAGTATTAGGTGTAGCAAAAAGAAATCCATTATTTTTGCCTTCAATTTCATGCAAAAATAGTGGATTTCTTTTTACTACACGTAATATTATACTTGAAAGTTTATTGCAAAATGTAGCCATTTAAAAAAACACGATTTTTCTGTTTTAATGTGTACCATTTTATCGATTTTCAACGCTTTTCACTTTCTCTTGGTTCATATTCTGCGTATGAGTGTGAAAGAAAAAGCATGATACTTATTTTGTAGTTCTTTCACTATGTAGTATCAATAGCAGCGGTATTTGCTATTATAGGAGGTTTTGTTTACTGATATCCGTTAATAACTGGTCTAATATTACATAAAAGATGATAAAAAAAAATGTCATCATTTTTTCACAAATACATATTAAATATTTATAAATAGATAAATATTAATATTTAAATAAATATTAAATATTACATTAAAATATAAACAAATAGTAAATATCATAAATTAATATTAAATGATAATAAAAATATTATATAGAATTCAATTCAATTCCATAGAATATGTTTTGGTGTTAATTTGACTTTCTTTCCGCAACACTTCTTTGGACTAAATGGGATGTTTCGTTGGTTTTTTTTCCACATTAATCCTGCCAACGCTACATGTCACACCGCTGCCAACATCCGCCGCAACGCCAAGACCGTGCCATACTTCCGTCATTTTTAAATATTAATAAAAAAGACCATGTAACAGCCAAAAGTAGTAATTAAGGGAGCTTTCCAGTGTGAAATTTTCAAAAAATCGATTTTTTTTTTTTGCTTTATCGAATAGTATACACTCTTCCGAATATTCCCTGAAATTTTCATGCCGAAATTCAGATTATTTCGGTTACTGTACAGCATTTCTTGGAAGAAGGCAACGGAGCGCTACAGCTACAGCGAAACTTTGAACGCGTTTTTCTCGAAACAGCATTTTTCAAAACGGTGTCCAACTTGGAGGGCAGAGTTTTAAAGCTATCGAGTTGAATTTTTTACACAATATTCTTAACGTCATTGTTTATCGTGCTATGGAAGCTTTTTTTTTTTTCACATCTTCCTATTTTTTTGTAAAAAAAACTGCCAAAAAAATGCTAAAATCGATACTTTTTGTTCAAACCGGCGCCATTTTTGCAAAAAAAAAAAAAAAAAGCCTCCATAGCACGAAAGCCAATTATATACCGATCAATAATCTTTTTGTGTTTTTTGTTTCAGATCAAAATTGTGACCCCCAACGTGGACACCACATCCAAGTGCATTTTCTGCAACAATTGTTTCATCATTTTTATAGATATTAATTAATAAATAAATCGATCTTTAAAAAATTGTTTTGTATTCTTCAATACCCAATTAATATACAAAAAAAAACCAGACCGATTAGATTATTTTTTCTTTAAAAAAAAAAATCGCGAAAAACAGCGATTTTTCGGGCTGTCACACTGGAAAGCTTCCTTAAACATACCCGGAGTCTGAAAACTGGTGAAGAAATATTTCCTTAAAAAAATAATCATGAAAATCAGCAATGTTTTCCTCGCTAAAAATCCCCCCCTCCCCTTAACAATACATGTCAAATTTGGATATGTAATTATCGTTTTCCAACATATGATGCACATCCGTTCCAGCTTACCGCAACGAATGCATCGTACTTTCCTTTCTTCGCGAATTCGATGGAATCCTGAAGACTGGCCTCGGTAGGTTCAACCCTAACCCGGTCGTAAACGTCAAAATTGATGCCATGCTTCACGAGACTGTCTATGGCAGTTTTGACAGGTGCGAGGGTTGCCAGATGGGGATCGGTCATCAGACAAGTCCTCTTGGCTCCCATATTTTGGAGGTCCATACCGACCTCACGCGTGACACCGATACCGTATCGGACTGTTGAACAAGCCATCTGAAAAGGAGACTTTATTTAATCACCATAAATGGCAGGACAATATGGTAAATCTTCAACGGATTGCACCTAGGTTGTGATTGGAAAAAAGAGGAATTTTCGTGGTTTTTTTATTGGGAAACGTGGACAGGTTTTCAATTTTTTTTTTCTACATTAAAGGGTATGGTGTTGAGTATCATTTAGAATAGTTATAGAATAGCTATAGAATTTAGCTGCTCGGAAGTAAAGCATCCAGAATTAAAAAATCAAACGCATTTGGTTTTTGCATGAAATCATTTAGTGCTTGGACGAAGGATTTAATAAAAGATTGGTTTTTGAAAAAATGGCCGCAGTCCAGACTGAAAGTATCGATCTCCCCATAAAAAAACTATTCAACGAAAACAAGTTTCTTCGTTCAAGAATTGCTTTTCGATATGTAAAAGAAGCTTGTACAATTTTACGTCGATCGGTACGGTGATTATTTAGTTATCGTGGTCACCGATTTCGAGAAACTCATTTTGAGAAAAACATCCATAACTCCCTCAATTTCGAACGGATCAACGGGGAATTCTGAGATAATATTTTCCAACTGTTATATATTGAGAATCGCCAAAAACGACAAATCAATATGTTCAAAAATGTCAAGTTGGTGTAAGAGCTCTTTATGAACAATTTCGAGCTCTCGGTCTACAGATTCACCATTTGAATTCTTATTGGAAAAAAATCAGCATCCTTTGACGGTCATCGGCGAGACTCTCTTGGAGCATGCACTATAGCTGAAACTCGTGCGTAATTGACATCTCTCGTAGCATAATTATGCGGGATACAAAACGATTACAAAAATATCTTATCTACAATACGTCACGTCCGAGGGTCTGAATGCGTCCAGATACCGATTGCGACAGCAACAACGACACTCGAATAATTTTTGTCCCTATCGTGCACAATAAGGAGAGTTTCTCTTGTCATTAATACGAAAAATTTCATTTTGAGAGAAACGCCCGTAACTCCGGCAATTTAAACGGATCGACTGGAAATTCTCAGAGCATATTTTTCAAATGTTATATTTTGAGAGTCGTCGAAAACGAAAAATCGATATTTTCAAAAACATCATGTAGGTGTAGGTAAGGTCAAGTAGGTAAGCCCTTAATGAACGATTTCGAGCTCTTGGTCCACATATTCACCCCTTGAATTCCGCGGAATTCGTAATTTTCGGAATTGAAAAAATATCTAATCTGCAATACGTCGTGTCGGAGGGTCTGTATGCGTCCAGATACCGATTGCGACAGCGACAATGACACTCGAACAATTTTTGTTCCTATCGTGCATAATGAGGAAAGTTTCTCTTGCCATTAATACGAAAAATGTCTCAATTCGTTCGTCGCTCACGTCGAACCAAAGTCGAGATATCGCCTTACGCAAGCAACGATGCGTCTTTTTTTGCCTGTTAATAAAATTCGTGTCTTGTGGAATCGTCGATTTTTCGTGGGCTCGTCCATCTACAATGCACTATTTCTTTTTTTTTTTACCTCGAATGCATATTCGTTCGTGGGCGTAGAAGTCGTCGCTGTGCTGTTCGATGCACCGGGATTTCCGTGAGCGGGACATCGGCAGCTGAATAAATAAAAATCGTTATCTTTCAAATTCGTGGTTACGGAAACATTTTTCATACCGGATAAGAACTATGACGTATAATATCATCGTACATAAAAAACTTTAATAAAAATTGCGAAAAGTATGTCAAAATATGCGTGGGCGTGGAGAAAATGTAATCCTTTTTTTTAATTCAGTACCCGTTTGTAAGTAACAATAAAATAATATCATTCATATTCATTATTTACATTTATCATTTCGATTAAGTACTATTATCATTTCAGTACGATTTCATGTAGATTTTCATTATTTCGTGTATATTGTTTTATGTATAATTCATATTATGATTATATAATATTAATAATTGATATTATATTAATATAATTAATTATTACATAATATTACGGTAAATATTCGGAAGTGGGGCTCCTGCTAGAATCAGGCTAATTTTCTTCAAGGGTTCAAACAAACCCAAACAGCCGCAAACAAGCCCAAACAACGTCAAACAACCCCAAACAAACCCAAACAAAAATTAGCCTCATTCTAGCAGGAGCCCCACTTCCGAATATTTACCAATATTACATTAACAATTAATATGAATTTTTTATAATTAATATTATGATTATTAATTCGATAATGTGTAATTAAAATTGGGTTTTTTTTCAAACTATTTTGCATAGAGACAATTTCGCAAGAAGCTTCGTTTTTAAGGAAAAAATGAACGAATATTTTTCTTCGATAATGTTGTTTCTTCATTTTGTTTTGACAAGCATATGCGAATATGGAAAAAACTTACGATTGCGAAGAAATTACTTGCAGCAAGTCAAGAGCACGTCTTCTGGGCAACATATTTTCGAAAATGCGATTAAATAAAATATGATACACGGCAGAACGATGTAGGGTGTAACCGGACGGGAAACTTTGAGACTGCGAATTATGTACTGAGCGCCTCTGATAGTTACGCGTTCGAGGCAGAGCTCTTCGGAACTCGTGAACTCGTCTCGATCAACTGGCTCCCCCTCCACCTTAAGAGCCTCGTCGTATCATCGCGATGACGCTGGAATTGTTTGCCGACACTCGTCTCGTCAGAACTCCACAAATTATTTCCAGGAGCGTATCACGCGATGTTCCTCCCAATTCTTGCCCCCCCCCCTGATTCTTCACGTTTTGTGAGGCACAATGGTCAAAAAGCTCGAAAATTAAATAAGTACTCCATTTGACTTTTTTTTCTTCGATACAGCGATATCGTTCATATTTTAAGGAGACTTGTCGCCGCTGCGCGAATGCAAAAAACGGGACGAAAAAAAGGTTACGTGAAAAACAAGCTGGATGGACGATCAGAATCGAGTGTTTGCTTGAGAGAGATATCGTTGAAGGCCTCTGTGAGCAGTGCGATCGAAAAACATCGTTCGCTCTGATCCCAACGTGTTTTGATCAATTAATCCGAATATCTTAAGAAATTAAATCTTAGCTGGTAATGTCATCACGATGTTTTTTCCTCGTAAGACGCTTTCAATGTTAAATTACCTGGCTACTGAAATACCAATGATAAAATAATCGAAGACTAATATGAGCAAGGGAATTTGTATATATTTTTTTACTACATCTGACCAGAGGCCCGAAAAAATGGCCAAAATACGATTTTTATTTCTGGGAAACGGTTGGTAAAAAAGGAACGCATTTTTTTAAACACAAAGGTAAATATCGAGAGCCTAAAAAAATCACCAAAAAATACAGAAAAAGAACAAAAACTTGGCCGCCGGCAGACGATGAAATTCTTTTCGCGACGTTTCGCGGTGGACACTCTCCAGTACAAACGGTTCATCCGAAATCTAAAAACCAAACGGGTTATTCAATTTCGTAATAAATACGAGTCGTTGACGATCGTCGATTTTTTGAATCCTTAATTTTTACAACGTGGCGAAGAATTGAAACTCGAGTATACGAAATCTATGAAAAGAGTCGTAATTTTCGCGTATCAATCAAAAAATGAAGATTGATTTTGAAAAAGTGAGATCGTCAACGACCTGTAAATGTTTCTCATCGTATCTCCTGTAAATTTGGAAACAATTCGTCGAGTGGTTCTCGAGATATCATGTCCACCGACTTCGAAAACAGTGTTTGGAGAAAAAATGCGTTCGAAGTTTGCAGCTACCACTCTCTCGGCCGACTGTTAGAAGTTTCAAGACTGTTTCAGACTGTTTCACTGAAGTTTTCAGGGAATATAGCTCAAAGGTCGAATAAAAATATTTCCGGAAAATGCAATTTTCATACCCACCTAGATGTAGCCCCTTAAGGATGTTGAGTCCCTATGAAACATGTTAATGTTAATTGTTCAATAAATAGCTTTTTAATCGTCATAACATTTTTACACGACCTCCTGAATACTTCATGTAAAAACATACCAAATTTTCATAAATCTATCATCATTACTTCAACCTCCTTAAGGGGTTACCCCCACTTGCGATTTTGAAAAAAATCGATTTTTTTTATTGCATTTTTTTGAAGTATAAGTATCTGAGAATATGTCCTGAAAATTTCAAGTCGATCCGAACAAAATTGACTGAGATATAAGCGTTGAAAGAGAAGAATCCGTGCATTGAAGAACTGAAATTGAAACTTTAAACGAGTTTTTCTCAAAATGGCATTTCTAAAGTCGGTGACCAAGATTACCCGAAAACTAATGAACCGATCTTCTTGAAATTTTGCAGGCTTATTTAATACATAAAAATGTAGTCTTTAATCGTTCGATTTTTTTTTTTCGAAAAAAATGGCCGTTTCATAGCCAAAAAATGGCCGTTTTTTTTCGTTAAAATCGAACCATTAACTTTGACTGTCCGCCATTTTGTGAAAAATGAATATTTTTTAATATCCTTCGATTAAAGACTACTTTATACTTATATTTGACTAAATCCATCCGCATTTTTTTTTCAGATGATCCACTTCGCCGCAATGTTGGTCACCGCAAACCGTGTATATAAAAACATTATTTCATTGACGGCCATTTGCCACTAAGCAATGTAATATTTTTCAATAAAAAAATTATTGAAAGTTCTTCAAGATGTGTTCTTTAAGATGGTATATTGATCGATTTAAAAAGTTTTGTAGTTTTCTTTAAAAAAAATCATGAAAATGGCCTTTGTTTTGCGCTACAAGTGGGGGTAACGCGTTAAGGGTTGAAATAAAAAACGATAAGAAAATTCTGCAAATTTGGTATGTTTTTGTATGAAGTATTTAAGAGGTCGTGTTAAAATTTCACGACGATTAGGAAGCTCGTTATTAAAAAATTAACATTTTTTTAAGAACAATTTTTAAAAGAAATAAAAAAAAATTTGTCAATAAACTTCGTTTTGTTTCCCTTGCTTTCAGTATATCGTAGACATAACAAAATTGAGAGGTAAAAAAAAAACTTATTGCAAAGTTACATCACTTTCGATAAGACAACATTTAATTTGTGAATGTTAATTGTTCAATAACGAGCCTCCTAATTATCGTGAAATTTTCACACGACCTCTGAAATACTTCATACAAAAACATACCAAATTTTCAGAATTTTATTATCATTGCGATTTGAGACTCAACATCCTCAACGTTGAAAATATATTGCGGTCACGATTTTTTTCACGTCACGAGTCGAGACGAGACGATACCGATGACACACACGAGGGAAAATGTGAATTTTTAGCGTCACGAATTGTTCGAGGCGAGACGTGACGCATGTATGTATGTTAGTGAAGAATGGAGAGCTCTCCATGTATCGAATATCAAATAATAAACATTTCAAAATACATAATTATTTTCAACATCCCATTCCCCGGCATGCCGCAAAGGCTATAATGTTTTTTTCAAACCAAGCAGAAATTTCGAATCTGATATTTTTATTAAAATTGTTATATATTATTTACAGCGGATAGTATGAATACCGTACACCTTATCTGCAAGATCCGATCGACCAACGCAGCTATTATACCTCCTCGAAATAAAAGCAAATTTCACTATCGTAACGTTAATACATCGGGCGAAGAAAAAGAAAAAAGTCAATTTCGGTTTGTGATCGACGATCGTAAATCTTGCAATACCGCACGACTGTGATCGTTTTTTCTTTTTTTCCTTTCGTTTTTTCTTCAGAATACGTTGTTCCTCGGTTTAGTTCGAAAATTTGTGAATTTTCTCTGCTGAAACAACTACGCGAAAATGTGTACAAAAAACCTTAAATTGTGACAATTTTTACACCCCCCCTCCCTAGAACGTGAATTTTCGTCGAAATACTACGATTATCGCGACACACAGTGTTCTTCAATTTACGTATAAAATTTGCCGATTTCCGAGCCACATCGATTTTTCCACCAGCTTAAGAGTAATTTGTTCGTACCAGCAAAAAACGTTATTGCAACAAGGATTCGTTTATTGACTTCACTTTTCCCACGAGCTCGAAGACCGCATATTGTATGTAAATAATAATATGGCTCGCCTCGTCGTCGAGCGATAACGAAGAGACCGTCTCCTCGTCGCGAGCGAACGTTAGATGGAGATGTTTCTTCGTTTTCACTTCTCGCAGTTCGTATACCTAGGCGCTATAAAATACCTTAAATTATCGATCGATTAATTTAACACGTTAAGATATTAAGTCACCGCGATTGACGCGTCGTTCCCTCGCAAATAAGATCGAAGATGCGAAAAAAAACAAGAGGAACGAATTTTCGAAGAAACGTACAGAGTCTGTGAAAGTTAAAAAATATTCTCGTGGACGCGAGACGCGATGGCAAAATGTATGATTTGTTATTGGACCGCGTATCTTTTCAGCCTGCCTTCGACCTTTTCCTCGAAATTCGTCGATGACATTGCGGACTCGTAGCGCAGGCTCGCTTGCCTGCGAACGTAATATTCAATTTCGCGTTTGAAAACAATATCGTTAAGGATATTGGGTCCAAAATTGAAAACGGTGATAACATTTTTTTAATTTCACACGTCATCGTGTCATTTGAAAGATCGAGTAAAAATTTCACGACGATTAGGAAGCTGGCTACTGATTGGAAATTAGAATTCACAAATTAAACACGGCCTTATTAAAACTGAGGCAACTTTGCAATTATTATTTTTTTTACAAAAAATTATGTCAAAAATACAACAAAAAAATAACACTTGAGGAAAAACATATAAGAATATAAATACTTATTTTCGTTCACGGACTACGTCGTTTCTTGCATCACAAAACCACTTTTGTTTTTCATATATTTGAAATAAAAGAACGATAATTCATAAATATTTCTTCTATTTATAGACAACAAATAGCAAAGTTTCCTATTTGCTAATAAAATCGCAAAGTTACTTCAGTTTCCGTAATTCTGCGTGCACTATGTGGATTCTAATTTCTCATTAGCCAGCTTCCTGATCGTCGTGAAAGTTTTACGCAACCTTTCAAATGGTTTACACAAAGACCTATGAAATTAAACAATTTTTATCACCATTTTCAATTTTGGACACAGGTCAAGTCTCGAGTGAAATCAGGTCAAGTCTCGAGTGAAATCGAAACTCGCAAGAAGAGCGAGGCGCCTGACTCGCGTGTATTTTGCGCTTCGTTTCTAATTCGATTTTCGAAAATATCGCGTGGGCGTTGGTTTTTTTATTAAACGCTCTCGGGTACGATTTTATCGTAGTGAAAGGTGCTGCTGGAATAAAAGCTGCCGCGTTTGGGCATGTGGGGTGTGGCGATTTCCTCCTGGAGTGGTTTGTAAACGAGGCCGCAATTTTTGTTGTCGACGAGACCCTGGCGAAGCATCATGGGTGGCCTGATGACGGGACCGCGTCCCCTCGTCTTGGATACAACTTGGGCAAACTTGGCGACGAGCAACACGAGCGTGAGAACGATTAGAATAATGGCGAGAATTGGCCAAACGGTGAAGCCCATTCCCGAATAAACGATGTTAAACTCCTCCGTGTACTTGGGCGTGTTGACGTCCTCGTACTCTTGATACTCGTCGCGCCAGATGTCGTCCAACTTGCCGGCCATTTTTTGCCCGTGAACGAACTGCGAAAGACGACCAGCGTGATCATTTTTACACCGCGCGACACGTCGAAAGGCTTATATTTGTCTCGGTGGAGGGGTGCCCGAAGAAAAGTGTTTCGATCGTCGGGTACATTGAGTGCTTACCTCGAGATCGGCAAGTCCATCGGCGGTGAGCTCGTTGCCGATGTTCGGCGCGTCGTCGGTTGGCTTGCGCGGTATTGTCCTCGACGGTGGACCGTCGTCCTCGTCGTCGCAAACGATTGCCGCGAGATCGGTCCACTGATCGACACCCTCGGACTCCGCGTAATCGTTCACGGCCATTCCGTAATTGTTCACGTAGCCCAAAACCTCCGTAGGCCTGACACCGTGATCTACGAGCCACTGAATCGCCGCGTTGAACTCTTCGTCGCAGGCTAACGGATTGTGAGACGCGTCGAGACCCAACAACTTCGGTGTCGCCTTCAGCTCCTCGAGGCTTATTCGTTTCAATTCGTTGCCACGAACCGAGATGAATCTGATCGGTTGCAAGACGGAGGGAAATTGTTATCGTCGACTGAGCCGGCATATGCGTTTGCGACGATCGAAAAAACGACTTTTTTCTTTTCTCGCAAGTTTTTTTTAGGGGTGGTAGCCGAGTAAACGGCGAGAAAAACAGGTAAACTTTGGGAATTTTTATCTCAGAAACTAATGTTTCGATTGGATCCGGGTTTTTTTTTATTGGAAAATATGTACATTGAGATATGTTTGCACTGGTTGCCAGAATTCTAATATTCAGTGCTAGAAAAGTATAGCAGTTTACTGCCAGTTTGGAATTCTAAGACTTGTTATAGAAGTGTAAAAATGATTCTCACACCGTATAGTAAAAATGATGCGTGCATATTACATTTGAAACTATTCTCGCGTAGGCGCGAGTCCTATATGCTGTATGGTACAAAAAATGCGGACGGAAAGAATTTTTAAGTAATTTTTACTGTGAAATCACAGTAACTCGGTGACAAATGTGCAATTCTTCAGGTTTTTAGGAAATAAATTATAAATTTTCATGGAAATGAATCAAAATTTACTTTTGCGTAAGAGAAATTTAAAATATTTTCCACAATTTTTACTGAAATTAATAGTAAAATTTCATGAAACGTAAAGATTACGACAATAAGTTAAAAAAGTGCTAATATAAATGAAATTTTTCAGTGGAACATTGAGAAATTTGCGTGTTTTCCATAAAAATTTAAAAAAGGAAGCCGAAATTTTCCGTGCGTCCACCGGAATTTTACGTTCTTTATAGTAAAATCAGTTAGGGCTAGGTCGCCTGACTGTACGCGTGAGCTCTGTGTGCGAGCGTGCGTATACGTGAGTGCAAGCTGTGAGAGTGTGTTTGTGTATGACGCAGTATGACGAGCACGAACGACGCCGACCCGCGTTGCTTAGCAACAGCGGTACCGCGCATGCGCATTATAGTACGAAGCATGGGCCAAGAAAGCCTCGTGGCTCGTGCAGTCTAACGTGTTCTACGCAGTTCTACGCAAGAAAACAAAGAAACGTGAAAAGAAACTTCGATAAAGGACGTCTACAATGGTACGGAAAGATGATATGCTAAAATAAGTAGCAATCAAGAACACAAATGTTCAGAAATACAGTATATAGAGTATTTATTTAATCATAGGGAATTCATTTTTCGCTAGGGATTTTAGAAATTTCAAGTTTGTCTAGGTTATTTTTACTGTAGAAACTTGGAATTTTTGAGGCAGCCCATTGTTAAAATTCTACATGAGAATGTGTCAGAAATTTTACTGAAAGAAATGTAAAAAATCATGCTACTTGCTTAAATTTTTACATGAATGAAAGCAAAATATTAAAAGCTGGTGTCAATTTTTGACTATGTGCACATTTGTCACCGGTTTCAAATTTTTAATGTAATTTTTACGGAGATTTCACCGTAAAAAATACTTAAAAATTCTCTCCGTGCGTGCTTTGTAAAATACCATCCTTTATTACACGCTATATTTTCATATGGATTTTACTGTACGTATAGCATGAATCTTCGTGTATGTATAGATTTTACTGTACGCATAGCATTAATCTTCGACGTATAGCGAAAAATATTACGGAGTTGATTAGTAAAATGTGACTCTTTATACCGTACTTTTTGTAGAATACTGGAAACTAATTGTTCCAATCACGTGGGCAAAATATTTTTTGAATACTACGAAAAATCACGATATGCCGAATAAAATGTATTATTTGTATCAGTTTACGTGCCATATCGTAGGTTGAAATTTAAATTTCTTCATTATTACTATACCATAATTACAATTTTTATCTTCCATTCAATACTTTTTGATATTTAATGATATTTTTTTCTAGACGTATAGTATTAATTCTAAACTTCGAGGCCCCTGTTTTCTCCGTGTATAACTCCGGTTAAAAAGTTGTGCTTAGTTATTGTCGATTTATATCATTAGTAGAAATGACATGCGAAAAACCGAAAGCAGATGATTTTTTTTTCGATAAATAACACGACACCCTGTACGTGTAGAATATTTTCCCAAAGTTTCAAAAAGAAATTAGAAAAATTTCAACCGTTACAGCCCGTCAACGCTGTGCCACACCGCTCGGATTCGGAGCGCGCGCCGCAAGTAGAAGCGAGAGCGCAGAGAGGCAGGCAGAGATGGGCATAAAGTAATTTAATTAACGACTCCCAATTCCAATTACTACTGTAATTGATCATTCAGTTACTTTGTAACAGATTACTTAGGTAATTATTTACCACAAGTACCTAGTGCAATTTAATGAAAATTGTATGTAAACTTCAAACGCGTTTTTCTCAAAACTGCATTTCCGAAATTGGCGTGCAGGATTACTAAAAAAGTATTGAGCCGATTGAGTTGAAACTTGGTGCAAATATTTATAATATTGCTACCGGCTACTTGACGAGAATTGTTTTCGAAAAAATAAAAGAAAAACCACTTATTTGGTCTAAATTTTACAGACATTTTGGTGTGAAATGTGGTTTTTTTTTTTTGGAAATGCGTGCTATTCTATTAAATTATTTCTTCATTTTTATTACAATACATGTCCAACTGATTTTTTTTGTAAATTTTCGCGCCGATTCGCACGTTTGCGGACAATTCTTCGAAAACAATCGCCTGAATGACAATTTCTTTTATACAATTTCCCGAAATAATGATTTCGCGAATGAACAATTTCCCGAACACAGTTTATCGAACGGCAATTTCTCGTACACAATGTTTCAAATGGACAATTTTTCGAATAGAAATTGTTCCTAATGGACAATTTCTCGAATCGACGAATTTTTGTTTGGGCTTGTTTGGGTTGAATATTAATTAAATACATTTTTTTTGAAGAAACAAGAGATCAAAAAATGGAGTTAGAACACACCACGTCCACATCGTTGATTCTGAGTTATGTTGTGCGGGAAGGTATATTTCTGGCGCCTACTAATGCCGAAATCAATAAGAGGAAGAGTAATGCAAGCAAAACTCGCCCCGAGAAAATTGGTTTCTCGAAAAAATCGTCGAAAATATTTGTTCGGAAAATGTTTAATTCTAGGAATTGTCCATTCGGATAATTGTATAGAAGAAATTGTTTATTCGGTAAATTGTTTTCGGGAAACTGTGCTTTCGAGAAATTGTATTTGATAAAATTGTTCACTCGGGCAATTGTATTCGGGAGATTGTAAATATACTATAAAAGTGTACCTACAGTTTGATAAATGTAGAAAAACGATTTCTCAGTTTAAAAAATCCCTGAAAATTGGTTAATTTTCACCTGTCAAATGTGTACCCCACCTTAAGCTCGTCGCAATTTATTTATATTGGTGAAATGAATTTTATATAGAAAAGAAATCTTGAAATATAGAAATGAAATTGAAATATTGAAATATAGAAACGAAATTGAAATATTGAAATATCGAAATCAAATTGAAATATTGAAATATATAAATGGAATTGAAATATTGAAATAAAAAAACGAAATTGAAATATTGAAATATAGAAACGAAATTGAAATATTGAAATATAGAAATGAAATTGAAATATTGTAATATAGAAATGAAATTGAAATATTGAAATATTGAAATATAGAAATGAAATTGAAATATTGAAATATTGAAATATAGAAATGAAATTGAAATATTGAAATATTGAAATATTGAAATATAGAAATGAAATTGAAATATTGAAATATTGAAATATAGAAATGAAATTGAAATATTGAAATATTGAAATATAGAAATAAAATTGAAATATTGAAATATAGAAACGAAATTGAAATATTGAAATATAGAAATGAAATTGAAATATTGAAATATATAAATGAAATTGAAATATTGAAATAAAGAAACGAAATTGAAATATTGAAATATAGAAACGAAATTGAAATATTGAAATGGAGAAATGAAATTGAAATATTGAAACATAGAAATAAAATTGAAATATTGAAATATAGAAATGAAATTGAAATATTGAAATATAGAAATGAAATTTCAATATTGAAATATAGAAATGAAATTGAAATATTGAAATATATAAATGAAATTGAAATATTGAAATATAGAAACGAAATTGAAATATTGAAATATAGAAATGAAATTGAAATATTGAAATATAGAAATAAAATTGAAATATTGAAATATAGAAATAAAATTGAAATATTGAAATATAGAAATGAAATTGAAATATTGAAATAAAGAAACGAAATTGAAATATTGAAATATAGAAATGAAATTGAAATATTGAAATATACAAATGAAATTGAAATATTTAAATATAGAAATGAAATTGAAATATTTAAATATAGAAATGAAATTGAAATATTGAAATATAGAAATAAAATTGAAATATTGAAATATAGAAATGAAATTGAAATATTGAAATAAAGAAACGAAATTGAAATATTGAAATATAGAAATGGAATTGAAATATTGAAATATAGAAATATAGAAACTAAAAAAAAAATTTTAACCGAAATATAGAAATATAGAAATAGGAAATGCAATTTGAAATAGAAAAATAGTGAAAATTAAATGAATAGTAAATTTTCTACCATAGCAGAAAATTTATCAATTTTCTACTATAAAAATCTCGATCGAAATGAGAAATCACAACAGCAATCGGTAAAACTTGCCTGAGAGATTTGAGGGGCTGTCTAGCTTCGCTCCAAATCCTTCGCAGCTGACATCTGCTCACGTCGAGTCTCGACAATCCCGGAGTCTGAAGGAACGGCGTTACTTGAAGACTCATCAGTGGATTACCGGCGAGGTTGAGCTTCGAGAGGGTGCGCGCACCTAAGAACATCTTTGGCTCGAGTGTGTTTATCAGATTGTCCGAAAGATCGAGTTCTCGCAGCGAAGACATCGACTTCAGAAGGCCAGACGGCAAACGGGCCAAACGATTTCTCGCGAGATTGAGCCTCGTCAGAGCTGGCATTGCGTCGAAGGTTCCCTCGACCAGTTTTTCGAGGCCGCAATTCGCGCACTCGAAACGATGCAGCCTAACGAATAATCCATTTACAACTATCGCAATTCCAAGCAATGAGAAATCCTATTGAATTTTATCGGGGATAACTCCGTCGATGCTGCTTTTGGGGAATCGACGAATGATGCGATCAGTCGAGCGTTCCAGCCAACTTTCGTCGCCACGAAATGAGAGCGAGAGCAAGTGGCTAATGAGCGAGCCCGAATGAGAGAAAGAAGAAGAAAAAAAGCATAATTACGCATAGGTGTCGTATTCGTTGCCGAATGTTTTGAAGATCGGAAGTTTTCCAAGAGCAGGATTGTCGTTCATCGTGAGAACTTGAAGTCTCGAGTTGGCCCGCAAATGATGCTCGTTCAGCGAGGTTATCTTGTTGTCGCTTATATCGAGGTAGGTAAGCTGCTCGAGATCGGAGAACGCGTGCTGGTGAATCCTCTTTATACCGTTCGAAGCGATCGTCAATTTTTCCAACGCCGGAGCACCAACGAGGTCCTCCTTCGTTACGAACCTGATACGATTGTGCGAGACATCGAGATTGGTCAGCTTCGAACCCTGTGGTATCGCGAGGCTCGTCAAGTTGTTAGCTGGAAAGTGGATCACACGGATAAAACTCGCGATGAAAAAGTATTTTCCGAGCGCTGCTTTTCGACGTGTAAAAGAGTCTCGTGAAGTTTTAAGTTGATCGGTGCAGTGATTTTTGAGAAATCGTGATCACCGATTTTGAAAAAGTCATTTTAAGGTAGTACCTCCACAGAAGAGTTGAATTAAGAAATGGTTGAAATTTGATATATATGTTATTTAATACATTATCCAAACATCTGTGCAATTTGAATAAGTTTGACCACCCGAAACCTGAGATATTTACACTTAAAGTTGGCTTGGTTTACACGTAACAAATGCGTTATGATGGGCAAACAGAGCATCATTGATTCTACCGTCAAAACTAAAATTAAGACATTGATAAAAAACGAGGATAAGCTAGAGTAAGATATCACGAATAATGTGAAAAAAAATGAGAATGATTCACCATCTAGTTTCCAAGATATAATCATGAGAACGCACACAATTTTGGTCGTATAGCATATATCCTGCTCGGCCTGCAAGCGAACAAGTGAATCGGGGAAAAGTCTGGACAGTCCCGGCAAAAAGTTTACTGGCAATGGTAGATCAAAAACACAATATAAAATATATTTTACGGCAATAAATGATATCCATCGTATTATCTACTAGTACCGAGTCAAGATTGCGTAGTTTTTAATTTTATTTATTACTAATTAAACCAATTATCAATATTTTAAACATGAACATGGTATGTAAACTTTTGGTTGAGATTTTCGCAGAGGAACTACTTTAAGGATCGTTACCACGAATCCAACTTTCGGATTTGAAATTTTTATATGATTTTGACGAATACTTTATGCGTCTATTGCCAAAATTTGAGCTATTTTGACCGTTTAGGTTTTTCGCAATAAAACTGCAAAGTCGAGCACTTTGAGTTACCGAAGCTCGTCGTCTCATGGAGACGGTCAACCGGAAGTGCGGTGATCGTGGTTTTTCTGCTCACGTATCCAACTAAACCCGTTGGAAAACTGAGATTCGATAGACTAGATATAGTAGATATTGTAAAAAATAAGAAAATCAATCTTCACCGTGTAGTTGAAGCACTACATTACAAGAAAGCTTCAATTTCCGGTTGAAAATGGTCAGAACGACGAAATAGCACCCACAGACTTAGCAACGTTGCGAGTAACAGCTGATGCGTTTGGCGAACATGACCCAGCTTTGTTTTGAAATTCATTTGGATAGAAGCCGCCACAAAATATGCAAACAATTTATGGAGTTTTATCATTTATCACGTATCAATAATATGTATAATTATATTCTGCCTATCGTGTTAATTCGACTGAGGTTTAATGGGCTTGAATTTTATTACGTTAATATTATTACGAAGATTACTACTGAGTCGTTAACAATCGACTTGTTTTTTGTTCACGTGCAATAAATGCATCATTCACCACAACATTTGGCACACTATAATCGATAATACGAATAATCAACCTAAGTAAACATCAATCAGAGCAGCTGTGGGTAAAATAAATTCAGACTTTTTTTTGACCCCGTGGAAGTGATCGTACCTTCTTAAGAAAACGCTTTTAAGGATGTTGAGTCCCTATGAAACATGTTAATGCTAATTGTTCAATAAATAGCGTTTTAATTGTCATGAAATTTTTACACGACCTCCTGAATACTTCATGTAAAAACATACCAAATTTTCCGAGTTCTATCATCATTACTTCAACCTCCTTAAGGGCTGAAATAAAAAATGATAAGAAAATTCTGACAATTTGGTATGCTTTTGTATGAAGTATTTAAGAGGTCGTGTTAAAATATCACGACGATTAGGAAGCTCGCTATTAAAAAATTAACATTTTGTTAAAAACAATTTTTAAAAGAAATAAAAAAAATTTATCAATAAACTTCGTTTTGTTTCCGTCGATTTCAGTATATTATAGATATTATAAAATTGAGAGGTCGAAAAAAAAAACTTATTGCAAAGTTACATCAGTTTCCATAAAACAACATTTAATTTGTGAATGTTAATTGTCCAATAACGAGCTTCCTAGTTGTCGTGAAATTTTTACACGACCTCTGAAATACTTCATACAAAAACATACCAAATTTTCAGAATTTTATCATCATTTGCGATTTGGGACTCAATATCCTTAAAGTTCTCCGGTTCGCGCAATCGACCTATAAATGATACTTTCAATTTTCAACCAATCGACTTGACATTTAGAGAGAATAATTTGACAATGTTATATTTCGAAAATTCGAAGAGAACCAAAATTCCCAAAAATTGAAATAAAAAAGACGAATGGAACGCTTTCAAAGGCGGCTGGAAAACATAAAAAAGGGACGAGAGTTGACACTTACAGCTGATGCGAAGTGACTGCAGTTCCTTGGCGAGCGCACCGTCGGGAATTTCGTTCAAGAGATTGCCCGAAAGATCGAGCTCCACGAGTGTATCGATCAGTTCGAAAATCGACTTTTCAATATATTTCAGTCTGTTGTTCTTGAGATCGACGAAAGCGAGATTCGGCATTTTTGCAAAAGCCGCGCGCGGCAAACGAACGATCGAGTTGTCGGAAAAGTCCAATTCGGCTATACTCGCCGTTTCGAATATATAATCTCTCGAATTGTACCAATTATCGGCGAACAATTGTCCGGATATAGTCAAGAGACTCAGCTGCGTGTTGTTGATGAAGTAGTCCGGTTCGAGCTCTTTGAGGCCGTTTCTCGAGAGATTCACGGCGAAGAGATAATCCGTACCATTGAAAGCGGTCCTGTCGAGTCTCACTATTTGCGTGTCGACGATCGTGATCGATTCCAATTGCTGGAGACCGCGCGAGTGTATCGCCTGCGGTCCGAGATTTATCTCACCCGCGTTTTCGATTCTCAGATGAGCTATACCAGGTCCAAAGTTTTGCTTCTCGATGAGCTTGCTGCATCTGGAATTATTTCGCGAAGGTTAATCAAAATGGACACTCTTGATACGACGATGAATGCTTGATCCAAATACGATTAACGAGCTACATCCACCAAAGTGGGTAAAAAAAGGCATTTTCCAAAAAAATTTTTATTCGATGGTATCATCTTTTACCTATATTCCCCAAAAATGTCATTGAAATATTCCTTAAATTAATCGAGCTCCACCTCTCCAGCGCATTCGAAACTATGAACGCGCTTTTTCAAAACACTATTTCAAAGTCGGTGGACATGATATCTCGAAAACGACTCGATGGATTATTTCCAAATTTATAAGAGATGTGATGAGAATCATTTAAAGGTCGTTGACGATCTCACTTTTTTTAAACCTGTCTTCATTTTTTAATAGTTACTCAAAAGTGACAACTTTTTTCATAGATTATGTATGCTCGAGGTTCAATTTGTCGCCACGTTGTTAAAAAAACCGATTTTGAAGATCGGCGATCGTCATTGACTCGTACTAATTGTTAACTTGAATAACCCGTTTGGTTGTTTGATTTCGGATGGACTGTTCAAGCTGGAAAGTGACCACCGCCAAAAGTCGCGAAAAAAAATTTCAGCCGGTGGCCATGTTTTTGTTGTTTTTCTATAGTTTTTGGTGATTTTTTTGAAACTCTATATGTACCCTTGTGTTGAAAAGAATGCTTTTTCACCAACCGAAATTTCACAGAAAAAAATCGGATATTGGCCATTTTTTTCGGCCTCCAAGTAGATGTAGCGCCTCAAGCAAGTGCCTTATTCAGTGTTCCGTTCAGCGGAGATGTCGTTAGAATGAAAAAGTGGCGTAGAATTCGAACTAGCCGTTTTGGTGGCATTTTAGTTTTTTAACTAGACATTTTTATATTTTTTATATTAAGATTTTAGATTTGAGATTATTTCGATATTTTTAGATTGATTCTAGATCTTACTTTGCTGTTGTAGCAGCGGCGTATTGACCAGAGCATCGACAATAATCAGGACACTCGGTCATCAATTCTTCCTCATCCGCAATGTCATCCTCGTCGCTGGTGGCCCCATCTTCGCTGTTCCCGATCGTTTCCTCCTCTTCCTCGTCTTCCTCGTAATCATCATCTTCGTCGTCCTCCTCGTCATCGTCCTCGTCGTATTCATCGTTGATTGGCTCCTCGTACGCCAGTTCTTTTTCCGCCTGCTTCAGAACGTTCAAGGCATCCTTCTCGTTCAATATCACTTTTGGGGCATTTTTATCGGTAACCAATAATGCATTTGGCGAGCTCGGTGTTACGCGCGTCCGTGGCTTCTGCGTGCTCGAGACATGTGGCTTGTCCCGCGATCTTTGCGCCTCGGCTTTTATCGCTTTCGCCAATTCCTTTTGAATTTGCTGAAAATTCGTATATTTTTTTTTGGAAAATCGTCACACTTTACGGTAATCCCTTCATTGGGACTACTACAATTGTGATAACTGGATTTTGACGCTTCAACCTGAGATGCTACTGTAACATTTTTGTCTCGTACTTTTGGCTCTTTGGGATGAAGAACTTAGCTTTGCTCGGAAAAAGTTAACGAGATCATCACAGTGTAAAATTTCCAAAAAATCGTTTTTTTTTGCATTATCCGGTAGGATTTCACTTTAAACGCGTTTTTCTCGAAATGTCGTTTTTCAAAACGGTGCACACTCTTGGAGAAAGAGTTTTCAAGCTATCTGTCTCAAATTTTGACGCAACACTCTTCACGTCATTCTTTATCTTGCTATAGGAGCTTTTCTTAATCTTCATATTTTTTTAACGAAAAACTGTCGAAAACGTAGACAAAATTCGATAATTTTTTTTTCACAACGCTGCCATTTTGTCCATTTTGATTAAAAAAAAACCTCCATAGCAAGATAGCGGCTTTCATACTGTTTAATAATCTTTGTACAAATTTTGTTTCAAATTATATTTACGACCGCAACGCCGTACACCGTAAGGACTTCCTCTTTTCGCAAACATTTTCAACCGTTAAAAAAATGTCAAAAAAATAAGAAATAAACGTTCAAAAATTTATTTTCTGTACTTCATGAGTGCTTCGACTTCACATTAAAAAATCAGACTGATAAGCGTATTTTAGCCAGCGAAAAAAAATCGCGAGAATCAGCTATTTTTCAATGATGATCCCTTTAAAAGAAATGCCTACAAATCTTGCAGACAAGTATGCTTGATTTGTAAACATTAACATCCATTGCGAAAGAGTAGTGATAATTTACTATACGAGGAAAGGATACGATGTAAATTTTCTGAGTAACGTACCTTCGTGGTAGTCGCGTCCTCGTCCAGCGATCGAATTTCCTGCAAAAGTATATCCTGAGGATTCGTGAATGGTGCAGCAAAGTCCAGAGTTTTCGGCGCAAATTGGCTGCCCGCGGGCGTTTCCAGTATAGCTTTTTCGCGCTTAAGTTCCGGGAGCGTAAAGTCTTTCGTAGTTTTCTCGTACTTCGCTGTCGTAGTTGCGTCCGGTAGCGTGGACGGTAACGTGGATGCTTGAGCAGCAACGATTGTTGCCAGCAGCAGCAGAGTCGCCCGAGACTTCATCGTGCCTCGTTTACCTAAAAAAAAATAAAAAATAAAAAAAATGTTAAGAAAGATGACAAAGCAAAGTCTGCGAGAGAGCAGCGAGAATCCCGAACGAAAAAAAAAGACGAGAGGATTTCGGTGCGGGTGATCGAGTATCGCGTGGTGTTGATGTCACGAGGAACCGAACTGGCACTTCCGAGCCGGAAGTTCGGATCGATCGCGCTAAAACCGCCAACCGGAAGTCGCCGAGGCATGTTTGAAAAAAATGTGCCGTAAAATCTACGTCGACCATATTTCGGTGTCAGGCTTATTTTAGGGGATATTGCGATATCTGTGGCCCCCAATTATGACCACGGAGCCTTCACATTTGACCGAAAATAAGACGTTTTTCAAGACTGGTAAAAATCGAAATTCGAACCTTGAAGGGTTACGTGGGTTTGAAAATGTCAAAAAATCCATTTTTTTGTTATTTTAATATCTAATGGTACAATATGTCTAAATTCTCCCAAAGTTTCAAGTCGATCGGAGTAAAAGACTAGGAGAGGCAGCCTTTGGGAATTCGCCCCGTTGGGAAAGACCGGCCGGGAGCGATGGCGGTATATCGTATTTTTTTCAAAACACTATTTTTGAAGTCGGTGGAAACGATTTCTCAAAAACTGCACAATTCTTCAAAATTGCATTGACTAGTGATTGAACGAAAGGTTTTTTCTCGATTACAATTAATTTTACAAGGCTATACGTAGTGTAAATTGTACCAAAAATTTAACTATTTTGCATACAACTCTTCCAAAAATTCCAATTTCAGTTTATTTTTAAATCCTTCGTTGAATCACGAGCTATGCTTATATACTAACAGAAAAAAATTGGTATTTTTATTTCAGATAAGTCTATCATGAGTTATTCTGACCACCACGAGGACACTTTTTTTTAGGGGTCTCCGGAAACCAGGTCCTACCAGCTGTAGTTCCCAATTTTTTTTGATATTGTTGAAATATTGCTCTTTTATGTGCTTAACATTTTGTATAAAATGGTTTATATTTTATATTTTTAAAAATAGAGAAAACATGCTTTTTTGGCTTCGAAACCCACTCAACTCCTTAAGGGGGTGAAACAAGGGGTTTTGAAGTTTGGGTTTGTTAAGTTTCCTTGGGTGTTTTCAAAATGCTCACATACTTGCCTGCACGCACCAAACAGCGAGGAAAACATGGTATAGTGTTATAATAAAATTAAGTTGGCAAGTTTCAAGTAAATCTGGTTAAAGAATAGGTTTTTTTCATACAAACGTCAACACTCCCGTTCACTCCCCTTAAAGGTTACATTTTGTATATAGCTGACAAACATGTTCAATTATTAGTATTGGAGTGTATATGAAGTTTCAAGCATATCTGACCAAAAAATATGCCATCTCCTATAAACATTAAAACCCGCGTTTCGCCCCCTTAAGGGTCGAATTTCACTTTTAACCACTTTTGAAAAAAGTCTTATTTTGGGTAAAACGTGAAAACTGCGTGGTGAGTATTAGGGGCCACAGATATCGCAATACTGCCTTAATTTTAGAACTCGCGCTCACTTTTGTCGAAGGAATACGAAACGGAGTCGAACTATCGAAGCACAATCGATCACGATACTGTTGGATTCTCCCGAGTCTTATAACCGGGGAGTTGGAGATTTTTTCGGCGTTTGCCGGCTCGCACCTTGTTTACACTGGCGAGGCAGAAACTCGGCGTCAAAGCACAGTAGATACGGCCAAAGTTGTGCCGGATACGCGAGATAACTCCCGGGGCTTTCGGTGAGCGAATGAGAGACGTTCAAGTTGCTCTCTGAGCCAAGGCTCTCGTATCGTACAGTCTATACGCAGCTTGCTTTTATTATAGTGGCGCGTATACACTGACGCAGGCGGTCCGACTTTCAGAATAAAAAACTCAAAGAGGCGCGAATCGAAGAATTTTGCGGCGCGAAGCTTTCGCAGCTGCGCCCTTTCGATCGTCAGCTGCATCGCTTTGCGTTTACACCGATGACCTAACGTTAGAACGACGCTGCGTTCGCGCTCTGATCCACCGGATACGCCCCGTTGACTCTGAGCCAACGTCATACGCGAATAGGATAAGCAAACTGTCGAGTGGCCAAGGCGAAAAATGAGACGCAGAATCGAGGCGGACAAGGGAGAAACAGCGACAGAAGCAGGGAAAGCAGATAAAGACAGGGAAAAAAGTAAATCGGATATGCCACAATCGCGATTAAGAAGGTACGATCATTTCCACGGGGTCAAAAATGAGTCGAAATTTATTTTACCCACAGCTGCTCTGATTGGTGTTTACTTAGGTTGATTATTCGAATTATCGATTATAGTGTGCCAAATGTTGTGGTAAAATATGAATTTATGGCACGTGAACGAATAAAAATTGAAAAATTAGATTGTTAACGACTCGGTAGTAATCTTCGTAATAATATTAACGTAATAAAATTCAAGCCTATTAAAATAGGCTTGAATTACCTCAGTCGAATTAACACGATAAACAGAATATAATTATACATATTATTGATACGTGATAAATGATAAAACTCCATAAATGTTTGTTTGCATGTTTTGTGGCGGCTTCTATTCAAATTAATTTCAAAACAAAGCTGGCTTATGTTCGCCAAACGCATCAGCTGTCACTCGCGACGTTGCTAAGTCTGTGGGTGCTATTTCGTCGTTCTGACCATTTTCAACCGGAAATTGAAACTTTCTTGTAATGTAGTGCTTTAACTACACGGTGAAGATTGATTTCCTCATTTTTTACAATATCTGTTATATCTAATCTATCGAATCTCAGTTTTCCAACGGGTTTAGTGGGATACGTGAGCAAAAAAACCACGATCATCGCACTTCCGGTTGACCGTCTCCATAAGACGACGTGCTTCGGTAACTCGACGTGCTCGACTTTCCAGTTTTATTGCGAAAAAACTAAACGGTCAAAATAGCTTGCATTTTGGCAATAGACGCATAAAGTATTCGTCAAAATCATGTAAAAGTTTCAAATCCGAAAGTTGGCCTCGTAGTAATGATCGTACCTCCTTAAGAATGATAAATGTTGGCTTCAGAAGAAGCAAAAAAAAGAACACGCTGAGAATTAGGAGAGTGAAAAGTGACGAATGTTCGTACGTTCGAGCGTTATGTTTTGGCATGTTTGCACACCCATACGCGAGCCTTGTCATATGATAGTCTCGTGAGGTGATGCTGATTAGCGCGATCGACGTATACCAACGAGGTAGGCAAACGATTGCGCATTGGAGACCGAGACAAGTGGTGGACTGTCGGAGGAAGTCTGCTTCTGCGTGTGTGCGCCGATGAGAGAGAGAGAGAGAGAGGGGGGGAGACGAAAAGGGAGATCGTGGACCCGAGAGGAGAAAATAGAACCAGTCTTAATACAATGCGAAGGTGTAGCCACTCATCTCGCATCAACGTCATAGTGTTGCTCTCGAGAGACCCGATCGGAATTCCTACTTCTATTTTCAATAACGATTAATCTGCCATGCCCAAGATTGTGTCCATCTGCTTTTGTACTTCTTTCCTCGAGGCATTGATAGTAGTGAGCATCACTGAATGGCAAATTAACGTTTCTTCATGCCCTCCATAGGCATTTCAATGGAAATACCATAATTCTTTTTCAGAGTAGGATATTAAACTTGGAACGAGATTCGCTGGATTTTATAAAGAGTGTCTCAAAATGACCTGACATTTTACATTACCGACCATTCCAGAGCTCAGGGAAGCAATTGGACGCACCATTGATGAAATTAGTCCGCAGTTATTTTAAAGGGTTATTGAAAATTTCGTCAATAGAATGATGGTTTGCAAACAGGGACGAGGCGGCCATTTATCGGGTATTGTGTTCCACCCATAACCTCCATGTTTGTTACATTAAAATAAACATATCCGTACTTTTTGAATAAATAATAGGTTTTATCAATAAATAAAAATGTCAGATCATTTTGAGACACTCGATATTTCTGATGGGGTTATGCTTAGTTGTAAAATTCGAAAAAACGCTTTATTCATCATCCATATACTTTGACAGTCATGTTATCAGACATCTTATAAATTTTCCCCGAAACAGACATCTTATAAATGTTCCCCGAAAATTTCAAGGTGATCGGATCAAATTGACGGATTTTTAGGATGTCACGTCGACGCGTGTCGAAACGCTCAGAGCATCGTTCGAAATTTTAAACGCTTTTTTCACGAATGTACGTTTTCAATGTCGGCGAAAAGAGTATCTAAAAAATTACTGTAACGATTTTTTTTTTTGAATGTGTAGGGCTTTTTCTAGATGTACAAAGATAGAATTTGATCGGAGGATTTTTTTTCCGACGTATACTGCCAATTTGATGAACGAAAGGTGCGAATTTTTCTCGCAAAAATCAAGATTCATTTTGAACACACGTTATTTTTTTTAAATTTCATATTTCCAAAATTCCTTCGATTAATCATAGGATAAATTAATATGCTACCGAAATCTGATTATTTAATATTAAATAACCTGGTTAAGAAGGGCATTGCCCATCGCAAAAGACGTTTTCGAGCGATCCTTCCCGGACATCGACTGTCAATTGATTATAGTAAAATATTTTTAAGCAAAAAATTAATTAAATAAGTAATTTTTGTATATTGTATAAATTTATTTGTATTCTGTATAAATTTATCATCACGATTTTGTAAAAAAAAAAATCCAAAAATGTGAATTACCCTCCGCTGTTAAACCCTTTGCTATCACTCTCTACCGGCATTTAGCTAACCTAACCTAATTTCGTGGCGTCCCCAGCGGTCTTCAGCTACGCTTTACAGTATTTCGACGTCTGTGCATTTAGCCGTAGGTAAATGCACAGACGTTTTATTGAAGTATCTACCTAACGGTCTCAGACGCATCGGCCTTCCGCTGACTGGTAGCACGTCAACCGGTGCACGTCTAACTGGTCACCTCTCCGAGTATCGGCCATGCACAACTGCTGCTTAACTCGAAGGAGCGCTGGAGCCAAACCCCGACCGCAAACGTCGGTTTACAAGACTCGCCGTACTGATTTCCTACGATTTTCCTGCTGTGATTGTTCCTATCAATTAATCAATTTCGGCCATCCGTCCAAACCACGTGATTGAGATAAATCCGTTTGATTAATTTGCCAATGGAGTGAGGGTGATCCCGGCCAGTGGGTTGAACTCGCGATTGAATCGATTGAAAAACACCGTTCGAAGTTTCAATTAGTCAAAGCTTATAGCTGATGAATACGTATCATCATTGTGGTCTGAATGGTTCTCAAGTATTCAATGACTATCGTAGCTCACCGAGCGTTTTCGTTCTGCAGCTATCAGAACCTCATCAACTCTTTGACAATTTAACAATTCGACGAGTACGACAATCGAAGCTTACGATGAATCTATTTTATGAATAATACTCGCGATGACACAGGTGAATCGCGCCTACAATTGTAAATATCTTGTAACGTTACGAATATCGAGACTATCCGAGAAAAGTGGGCTCGCGTAGCTCAGTGGTCAGGTCAGTCGACCGGCAATCGAAAGTTCCCGGGTTCGAATCCCGGCCCAGTAGCTCACCGTATTTTTTCTCGCATAGTTCTCTTGGAGTTTTTTCCGGGGGATTACAATCTATTCCGACAATTTGTTTGCACAGTTGCAATGACCTACCTTACGCCCAGGTATATAAAAATATACGCATCACGATCGTCCAACTTCACTGGCGATTACGTCAATTAGCAAATCTGTGTTGGAACGGGTAATATACCGTACCAATATTTTCAGCCAACAATATGTTTATCAATAACATTTCGAGACGAATGAACGTAATGTCTATTTATTTTTATGCAGTTGTTTTTTTTAAGTAGAACTTATAGGAGGTCTATCGAAGCTTTATCTTTAAATCGTCACGAACGTCGATCGGTTCAGAATTCCAAGGACTAGCACGAATCGCATTCCTTATCAATTTTCTTATCGAAGGTCGATTGAAAAGTATTTTTGATAAAGAATCGTGCTATATAAAAGAAAATGGTTATTTTTGCTACGTTGTTTCCGATCCGTCTTTGAAACTGCTTCCGAAAAAGTTATGAACCAACTAAGAGATCGCTGGTCGAGTGCCGGACTCGATCGCACTCACGTGCCTCGCCCCGCTTTTCCATAATCACAATTAGCGATAAATTACCGCAAATCGCGGCATGTTAGTCGTCATATCGCTCATTGTGCACTTTGCCGCAACGTTCAGTCCCGATGTCTCGGGGAAGCCAGAGCCAATGAAGACAAATTACGATCATAATTGTATAAGCGAATGCTTATATATAACTGCAGAAATAATAATAAGAAAAAACAATGAAAACTGAGAAAAGAAATCAATATAAGATAACAAATATGAGAGAGGATATTTTTTCACACTGTTCAGAAGCTGATTCGGTGCCGCAGAACTATATTTTTTTCTATATCTTATCTCTACGCTGATTCTATTTTAACACGTCATATTGATATTCTACATGAAAATACAGAAATATACAATTTTTAATATAAATCTCATTTTATCGAAAAATGTTAGTTCTATTAAATATTTTCAGATTGAGTAAGTTTCTTTTTCGTGATTTTCATGAGCCTTGAGATTTCCTTGACCTTCCCTGATACCTATTTTCCATGACTTTGTAAAAGCGTTTCCATGGCTTGGTAAAAGCGTTGTCGTTTCTATTCTCTCAAGGAGTCAAGATTTTCTGTGAATTTATCTTGATCTTTTATTTTTATTCCGAAATAAGAAAAAAATAGCGATTTTCACGGAATTTTCAATCGTTTTTTTAAATTTTTTAATAAGACACTCTCCGCATATATCACAAAATGTATAAGGGTAGTTTGAACAAGCTCGTCTTCGCTATGCTGCTATCGACATAGCACTGAGTTAATTTACGACAGCAAATAATGGAACAACAAAGAAAAAAATCTTAAACGGATTACTAAGGGCACTCACTATGAAATAAAAAATCATTTGAAAACCTTGTGTAGTAACTTGAAATATAGGTTGGTATAAGTTTCACCTGTAGTGACTTGAACCCAAACAAAAAGTTATACGAATTTTGCTAGCACCAAGACAGATTTTTTTTTTGTTAACTTGTGAACCTTCAAAGCTCGTCTCGATCACGATCGCATCTGGGCACTCGCAAACACGCCCTTTCAAATCCTCTGATCTTACTTTCGAGTTCGGCGAGTTCCAAATTTAACGAGCTACATCTACCTAGGCGGGTAAAAAATTGCATTTTCCAAAAATATGTTTATTCAACATCTTTTAGCTATATTCCCTAAAAATTTCATTGAATTATTCTTAAAAATGAATGACTGGTTTCTCACAGTCTAACCGGGCGAAAAGTAGCAGCACCGTACTTCAAACGTCAAACCCGTTTTTCTCGAAACACTGTTTTCAACATCGGTGGACATGATATCTCGAGAACGGCTTGATGGATATTTTCCAAATTTACAGGAGATACGGTGAGAAATATTTAAAAGTCGTTGACGATCTCACTTTATATAAATCGATCTTATTCTTGCAATAGTTATGTGAAAATTACGTTTTTTTTCATACCCTTTGTTTGCTCGAGTTTCGATTCGTCGCCACAGTGTTGAAAAAATGTATTGAAAAAATTGACGATCGTCAACGACTCGTATTTATTATTAGCTTGACTAACCCGTTTGGTTTTTTCATTTCAGGTGGACCGTTTAAGCTGGAGAGTGTCCACCGCTAAACGTGGCGAAAAAAATCTGCCAGCGGCTACGTTTTTGTGGTTTTTTTGTATATTTTTTCAAAGGCTCTTAATATGCGTATCTTTGTGTTAAAAAATGCGTTTCTTTCTCACCAACCGTGCCCCAGAAAAAAATGTTGGTATTTGGCCATTTGTTTCGGGCCTCTAGGTACAATTATCAATTATCAAACTACTCCATACGAATCAGCTATTTCAAAACTTTTTTTGCATACACAATTACTCGTTTTCTACGGAGATCTATTTCCGGAAGTCAAAAAGGATTTCGCCAAATTGGTCATCACCGTTTACTCAACTGCATTTATATTTTTGCATTGTTATTTGCAACCGATCATTCGATTGGATCATTTTTTCCTCCCGATTGTACGCACCCGATATTTTTCATGAAAAGTATCAGCGTCTCGGAGATAACGACAATTTACGAGATCGGCTGCGTTCTAAAGAATCCCGATGCGAGTTGTTGGAAAAAACCAATATTGTTCGATAGATGAGCAAACGAAAGGAAAGTGAAGGAAAGGAATCTTTTTGCTGCATATACACGTCTCCCTGTAATCGTCGCGAATTAATTTCTTTGCTCGGTGTGAGAGAAAAAGAACGGCAAGTAGATTTATAGCAATCGTCGTCAGACATCGTGCTGAGCAACGCCAGTCACCTTAGACAGTATCTCGTTGCTACCTCGCGTTATATATATTCGTATATGCACGTGATATGCTGTACAGTTCCGATAACAACGGAGAATATCTGGATAGAGCTATGAAGGTACAGTTACACTCACCCACAAATGTGTGTGTTAACGGCGTCTGTTATCTAACGACCAGCCTGCAGGGTTCGAAGCAGACGTACAAAAGCGATCCAAATTATACCATCCCATATTTTCACATACAGAAAACGAAAATACTTCATGGGGAGGTGGAATTTTTATTAACGGCAAATAAGGTAGCCATCGTCGTAAATACTTTCCACAGTCACCTTTTATTTAGTTACCAGAGGAATCGACGAAATGCCCTTTGGATGATTCAAAGAATCCTTTCATTCTTCCCTTGATCGTGACCGCCCAAAGAGCGAGGCTTCCAACTTTCTACGAGTCTCCCGCTCGTCCATTCAATTTTCCTCGTCTCTCGACAATGGAAAATCACGAGTACTCCTATATCCATATTGTTATCGCAGAGGTGAGCGTGGAAGAAATGTTTGCTTTCAAAGGTGCGTTTATTCTTCGATTCTATTGACTCGAGAATTTTTGTTCTCGCAGGTAAGTACGCGCGTCTAGGGCCCGTAAGGACTTCTCGTGGGCTGGTATTATTCTTACGACGAAACGGCAAGCAAGAATGGACGGTGTAAAGAATCTTGGATTCTCCGCGTGAAGCCGGAAGACCGTTCGTTGCTGCCCCGAGGCTGCATGCAAGTCCCGATGCAATACTGCACATTCATTGGCCAACCGCGCACAGATAGAATTCACTTCGAGAATTATATTCATTATTGGCAAATACATTGCGGGCAAACTTACGAGACGATACACATTTATTGCTTTCTGATAGAGTTTGAATAATTGCGATCTCGGGAATGGAGAAATTTGTTCTCTTAGAGAGAGAGAGAGGAAGGAGAGAGAGATGTGAGGGTACTTTCGGGCAAAGATATAAAATAACACTAGTTTACAAATTAAAAGGTAATAAAGAAAAAAGGATAAACTACACAAACCAAACAAAAACAAGAGAGAAAGAGAGAGAGAGAGAGAGAGAGAGAAGAGGTAAAAAGAAAAAAGTAATTATAATAGTTGAGTAAATTAGTAAATAAATCTCTCTGTCTCTCTCTTTCTCTCTGTCTCTTTCTCTCTACCTCTCTCTCTTTCTCTGTTTTATGAATTATATTCATTATTGACAAAAACATTGCGGCGAAACTTCCGAGACGATACACATTTATTGGTTTTTCGTAGAGTCTTAAAAATTATGATTTCGAGAATGTAGAAATCTTTTTTTCTCAGTGAGAGAGAAGAGAGGGAGAGAGAGAGCAACATTTTTTACCAATTACAATTTTCTTTTGCACAACGTAGAATGCGAACGGTGGAGAACGATCTCGCTTGTAGGGCATATCGGTTCCTCGGACCTATGTATGCTTACGTGTATGCATGGATATATATAGCTGACTCAAAGCGAGGGCGCACACACCAGCTGGGGCCCCTGACCGGCTCCCTTTGTTCCGATAGTGCTCGTCCCCACTCTAGCTTTGAACTTCTCGTCTCGTTTCTTGTTCTTCTCTGCATATGTGTGTGTGTGTATATATATAATGTATACGTGCAAAGCGAAGCGGGTTTTACGCTCTCGCCGCTCGATGCACGCTGGCCAGGTAAAATTACCTGACCAAGGACCAAGCAGGTGGTCCGGTCAGCTCTGGGCACTCGCCGCTTCTTCTCGTTTCAAGTTTTGCCGGAAGACTCCCGTCTCGTACACGAAGTGCCACCACGCTCACGAAGGCGCACACTTATACAGATCCCTCGGGGCTAAAAAAGCTGAAAGGTAACTTGGGGAATTGCAAATATGCATGGATCTATGCGTGTAAATATCTCAAGGAAGAAAGTGCCGATGCGACCATTTGAATCCTTGAAATTTCGTGTCTACACGCCTTCCTGGGTCTGAATACCTCCACTACCTGCCGATTAGGCTCGAAACAGAGAAACCCAAGTGAGATACGTGCATGGACGGGAGGATTTAGCGAGGTCAAAAATCTTGAGGTTCTCGGAGTAGATTTTATCGTTTTTATCCAACGATCTACAAAGTGCTCGCCGGAATGGCCAGTCTTCACTTGACATAGATTTTCCCCGTTCGAAATGACGGACGAGTGATCTTCTTGCCGATCTTTGGCGATTTGTGGTGCGTCCAAAGAGCCTATGGAATGCCCAAAGAATTTCTCAAGGTACGAGGAAGAGCTGCGGGAGTTGATAGCGGATTGGGGGAAAATCGTCGCTTTGACCCTCTGGGAGAGTAATGAGGGAAATCACGAGGGAGATTAAAGAAACGTGGAGGAATGTATCGTTGATCGTCCAAGATCGTTCCATTGATATGACTAGAATGGAATGATTCCACCCGAGCTACAAACGGCCACGAACAGCTGACTTTCGTTCATTCAGCGGAGACAATCACAAAAGGTTTTATGGGATGACCGGATCACTACTCCGCCTTAGTCATTACCTTTAATTCCCTATTTCTCTCTTTCTATCTCTAGTTCTCTCTGCGCTTTACGCTGCAGTTCCTCGTGTAGCATTCCTGCAGCTTTGACAGCTGGAAAATCCGAATTTCGCTCGGTTGCGCCATCAGTGACGTTGGAGAATTGAAGTATGAGGGAATCGTTGGCTCATTACGAAACCGAGACGTTTTTCCACTTGTCGCATTCGTAACTCCTATTGTGTAGGCTCACTGTACAACGGTTGGAAAAAATGCTGTTGTAGTTTGCAACGTAGGAATGCAACGAATTTTTCCGTTTGTTTTCCCTTTTACTCCATTTTTATTGTTATCCAGTCATTCTCGATTGATTTGGGTTGTAGGTCTCGAATGACGTTCTCAAACAAAGTTTGGGGTAGCTTTGCCCTGCCCGAAACGATTGGCAATTAGAAAAAAAATCATTTTCGTTGGGCTCCAACGGTGCAAACTTCAATATCATTGGAATACCGCGTCGTTTCTTGGATGAAATGACGTTCGGTTGAATTTTTGTCACCAGCGGTCGCGATGGAATGACAAATTTGGAAGACGTTGACGATTTAGAAAGTCTACGGGTTCGCGCATATTTTACACGTAAATAAGGAAGCCCTATGCAGTGCTTTCGAAATTTAGTATGAACGATTTTTCTTTTTGATCCCAGTCTTTATTTCGATGGTCACCTGTTGCTTTGGAGAAGATCGAATAATGGCACCCTCAGCATTGGAGAGCCCATTTTCGCATTTCTCATTCATGCTTTAAGAAGTAAACTGACATGCAGCTTTTCCATCGTGCCATTCGACGATTTCTCACTACGTTCCCCGTGCGTATGCCAATTGATTCGCGTCCTATTGGTCATTCGATATAAGCAGGGACGAATTTCAGCATATACCGATTTGTCACGTCGAGTATTGACCTCTCGATATAATATGGAGAGGGGCTATTCTCCACGGCGATCAGCGTAGTTTATTTGGTCGCGGAGATTGATCGGTGGAGCAATATGTTCTTTGAATCGATCCGCTCGAATGACACGAATCAATGCAACTCATATTACCCACAATAAAATTCTACGTTCGATCAATCTCTTTCGCGTTTCGTCGAAACTTCCAGGCACCTCGAATCGATAACTTTCAACATTATGGGTATCATTATCAATGACCTCAATTGAGTTCAGTGATGAATGAGGAGTTGTTACGTTGAGAGTGTACACTATCATGCCTTGGGAGAATGGATGAGGATGAGGTGGTTCGTTCATTTCCTATAAAGCGCGGCAAAGCAGAGAGAGAGAGAGAGAGAGAGAGAGAGAGAGAGAGAGAGAGAGAGAGGAGGGAAATTGCTACCAAGATTTCCAAGACTCCCTTTGATCAGAATGGTTGAAACGTAATCGTAGGATCCAGATACGTATCATCAACAATAAATAAAAGTCCAGAGTTCGACATTCCGACATGACGTGACGGATCAGCCAAAGTGGATGGAAGAGCTCCGCAAAATGAGAGTAACGATGGAATTTGCTAGGAATGGAGTTTTTGTACTTACACCAGGATTTGTTTGGGTTTGTTTGGCCTGATACTGGGTCTTTGAATGATATTTTTTTCGACTCTTGCGCAAGCTCTGGATGATAATTTTCACTTCCAGTTGCGGCTGTTCGGATAATCGTCGCGGACCTTGACGCAACGAAAAAGTGGCCATTGTGAGGCAATATTAGTCGTGTCAACGGTAAGGTGGCACAAATGTATGATGTGTGAGAGGCGAGTGAGGAACGATCGTCCGGTGACGAGAGAACATGGCGTCACTTGGAGTTTCAGCGCTCAGAGCACGTGATACGGTGTCCATTTACATACTCACCTTGTTTAGAACTGTCTCCGTGTACTATCGTTGCGTACTTTGGAACTGAATACGTCGCTTTTTACCCACAAGCTTGATTTTTTAATGCTGCTGTACATACGGCTGCGTAATAATTTCTCGACAACGTTATTGGGTAATTATCACGGGAGTGGGGAACTCTCGGAGGCTCTTGGGATGTTGCGAAAAATTGGGAAAACAGACATCGACGTAACGAGCCTTCGCATGAGGAGAAGATAATGTTATTTCTTTGAGGCAGTATTCTAGTCTGGAAATTGGAAAAAAATCGATTTTTTTCGGCACTTTCTTGATGTAGGTATAGACTGATAAGAATTAAAGGGAAATTTCGAAATTCCCAATATTTACGCCAATGAACGAGACTGCAATAGGATCGACCGTTCGGAGCTGCGAACTTCGGAAGCTTCTTCAGAAACTTCAGAAACTTCAGACATTTGGTATGGACCTTCAGTATATATCCCTCTATCATTTCTACTTCGGGCATTGCGACATTATTATTATTACTATTAAACAAAATTGACTGTGAAAAATTGATTTTTGTTTCAGGCAGTCGCCTTATAATTTTTTTTCTCCTGGGTACCTGCCACAATGACATTCTTAATGATAAAGAAAATTGGTTTTACTTTTGTTTCAGATAAATGGTAGCTTTGGAATCACGTCAACTGTCTAAACCCTTTTTTCACGGCCATATTTAGGGGCCCATAACTTGTTTAATTACTTTTGCACAACACTTTTTTTTGTAAGTTCTTGAAACACGAATAAAAAGACTAAAAAATGGACGGTAAGCATATTTTCCGTTTTCTATCAAGCCCGGAAAAACGCTTGAAATGTAAGCCACTAGAGTAGAATATTGCCTTGAAAAATTGTGTCGATATTCGGACATTTTTTTTCGCAACGAAGTTTGCGATACTTATTCTCAGTTTGACATTTTAGTATGGAAGGATAACATTGAAGCTTGTATTATAAAATTTATAAATTGATTAATCGGCATTTATGGAGCCGGAAATTCACGAAGTTATAAACCGGAAGTTCTACATTTTAAAAATATTAAAAAATGTATATCAAAAACGATTGAAAAGAAAACAAATATGCGATTGTTGCAAAGTTATGATATCTTTTCGTTTGGTACACGGCAACTGCGGATATCGTGCACGATCGAATGGAATGTGAGAAACGAAAAATCATCAAGGCGCGTTCTGTCGGCAGAAGAAAAACACGCAGGTATTATGTGTACCTGCATGTAGCCCACATGCAAACTCCTCCGTTTCCTTTTATCGCGAGCTGGCTCACTCACGGGCGGTCTTAGATAGCGGCGGACAATATCGCCATACCCGCTTATCAGGGTTCGCCTCGTATGTACTTTCAGAACCTATATTTGTTCTGTCTCACAATCAGATCTAAAAGCTCGCGCACGCGCGATTTATTGTTACCTCGCATCCACGCAAGTTTTCCCAAACTGTTTTCGGAGCATGATGTTTTTTTTTGCGACTAACCGGATGTTGTCGATGCGGTTTTGGAAAGGTCGTGATATCGCGCAAAATCGTGCAAATGCGGACAATTAGAAAGTGGATAACGGTGTAGATGAAAATTTGGCAATATCGATTAAAAAATGCAGTCAACGTGGTAAAAAAAATTCACCACTTTTTAAATTGACTTTAAGAGTGAAAAAAAAACACGAATGAAATGACGAACTTATTTTCATAAAAATACTATTTATATCGTAACTTTAAATACAAGCGAGAGTTTTTATTGAGTGACTGAAAAATATACGTTTTTTTACCCGAACGTTTTAACACCAGACGTCTTTGTTTCATCCTCATCACTGTCACGTTATCGCGGTGTCGCCGGTATTATCAATTTTTCTCGTTACATCGACGCTCGAGGGCCATTGAATTCCCGAGGTGGGTTCAAATGAGCGCAAGCCCGAGTGGTGCCGATTACGGAGATCGCTATCCGAAGAGTACTACAATGAGACGATACACCCAACACCAGCGAAAAGTAGGGACACATTTTTCGCGATTTTCCGATCGGAAGCAGCGATAAAAATAAAACACATTCAAATTTATATTTCTCAAATTCTGACCTTTCAACCGTTCCTTGACACACTTACATCTGGCATCGATTTTGTCACACTGGGTCAATTTGACCCGGATAGTACTTCATCCACCTGTCATTAAAAAACCTTCTGTTGATTTTTACTGAAAAAAATCAGGGAGACACTTCTAAAATTTCTTAATATTAGGTGTAGTAAAAAGAAATCCATTATTTTTGCATGAAATTGAAGGCAAAAATAATGGATTTCTTTTTACTACACCTAATATGACTGCATAATTGAAATTCGGAGAGGATAAAATTTTATTCTTGTAAAATAATATTGAAAACTTCCTGTTTTGGGAAAGTGAGCATTTTATTTCCAATTCGTCCGGGACAAGATAACCCAGTGGCTCAAACGTAGGGTTAAATATGTTTATTATTATTATTATGTTGTTTTTTTTGCAAGGATATTCACCATTTTGTAAAATAGTGCATTTTTTAATAGGACTCTAGAACCATGAGATTAAAATAAAATATGCGGAGGCACAAACGTTCGGTGAAAACCATTGAGCAGATTAGAATTTGAGAAACATCTATTTCTCAAACTGTAGCCTCCCAAATATATATTTCTTATATTGAGCAGATTAGAAAATCACGTTTCCTAATTTCTGCCTAAATTTCAAAACTGACATTTAGATAATTGCAAATACATATTTAAAAGCTTAGAGATTGAGACATATATAATTCTCTTTTTCTCTAATTCTAATTTTTCAAATATATATTTCTCAAACTCTAATCTGCTTAATTCTTTTTTTACCTAACGCTTGTGCATATTTTATTTCAATCTTATGGTTCTAGAATCCTATTAAAAATGCACTATTTTACAAAATGGTATATATCCTTGCGAAAAAAGGGAAAAAATCTCCCAAAGGCAAATTGATGGTAAATCTCGGCCCTTCTATGGCCACTGGTCGAAGAAACACACGCGAGTTGACGAGAGTGAGAAAATCGTAAAAAACGTAGAGAATGATAAACGAGCCTAATGCAGCTTGGTTTTTCGTCTGTCAAAAAATGCTTTAACGTTGCGCTTTTTGTAAATTAAAATACCTTTTCTTAAAGATAAAAAAATTGTACAAAAATTCACATTTTTTCCCGTAATCTATATGTATCGGGCAGTCATGAAAAAATAATTCACGTTGCTCCGATACGGCAAGACGTGAATATCTATATTTGCGACGGCCATGGCGAGTGGGGGCGAGCCAGAAAGAGACGTAGAGGGGACGTTATACACGTGAGGAATTTTAAAGATGGATTGTCGCGATCGAACAAAAAGTAACGAACGACAAGGCTCACATAGCTATCAAACGTTGTGATTAATACAAAGTGTCAAGTGAGAAAACTAAATGACGATAAGAGAAGAAAAAAAATAGAGCACGGGATTAATCGACACCTGTGATTGCAGCTGGATTCTGCGCGCGATATAAAACGCTTACTGTCTCATTGATTTCTCTTCCATTTTCCTCATTATTCTGCGAATTATTTCTTATTAATTCGATCGTTTGTTCTCGAGCGAACCGCCGAGTTGTTTGCGTGAATTTGCTTTGTTTCGTGGCCGATGCAGTGTTATCGAGGCCTTGCTGCCTCCGAGTCCGATGAGCGAATTGCCTATCGCAATTTACGTTTGAAAACGCGCGTGCATACGAGAGTGCCATGTTTTGCAGCTACAAAACACTCCATTACGTCAACCGAGAACAAATGTTCTAGCGTGGGCGTGCAGGAGGTCGCATAATACTTGCGGTATATTTAGCCCAGTTATTATATTTATCTAGTTCCTCCTTCGTCTTTATTTCGTTTTATTTTCGCGACTAATTCGGCTCAAACGTTTCAACGATATAAATACTAATTCAAAGGGGGGCCCAAACATTGTTATCAGTGTTATTATCGTCGTATAATGTGCTGTCGCAAAAAAATTATTTTGGCCTCGATCTGCAGCTGATTAAAAAAATAATCCAGCAATCGAAAAAATCTTTTAGTAACGAGTGTCGACTATCCGAAAAAAATGGGAATTAGAAAAATGTCCTTTTTCTTGATAAGAAATAATCCAGCAATCGAAAATCTTTTAGTAACGAGTGTCCAGTATTCGAAAAAAAATGAGAATTCAAAAATGTGTTTTTTATTGATAAAAAATAATCCAGCAATGGAAAATCTTTTAGCCACGAGTGTTCAGTGCTCGAATAAAAAAAACGGAATTCAAAGAATGCGCTTTTGCAGCGTAAGGCGTGGGCGAACATATTTCGCGTGTTCTCTCGTCTCTCTTCGGGACAAATATTTCGCGCTTGTTTCTTTTGCAAACGCGTATCGAATAACGAACGAATCGAATAAGCGCACGGAATTTCATTTATGTATCTGCTTTTTTTTCTGCTGCGTAGTGCTCGTCATATTCGCGTACGTTGAGAGCCCACACGAGAAATTAAACTTTGCACTTTCGCGCGGCTTGCTCGAGCACGATGCAATTTCCTGACGCGACCATTGGTGCATAAAAATGCACATACAGGATTTCGGGCTTACGTATAATGGTGCACGATGCTCATTAACGGCAATGGAAACTAAAAGCAACGCGAAGTAAAGACTTCGCTTTCTTATAAGGTAAATAAGAATCTGTGTAAATAAGGGAGCGGCAATTTGCTATTCACTCGTCTCGCAAAGTTCTTTTCAATTTCTCTTAATTAAGGTCTTATTTACCTTTGAAAAAAAGTATTTTTTTGTCGGCTTAAATGATGTATAAACATCACCGAAATGATATGGCTCGAAGAGGAATAGTTTTAAAACTTTAAACGCGTTTTTCTTGAAACGACGTTTTCAAAATTGGGCGGACTCGTAGCCCCTACAATTTTAAATTGATTAACTTGAAGTTTTAACTGTGGCCTTTTAGAGAAGTGTTCTCGCGAAGTACACATGATTTTTACGATCGATTGACAATTTTTAGTCGAAAATGCGACTTTTTTTCAAAATGGGGAAAAATTTGCAAAAATCGAAATTCTGTAATAATCACGTGTACTTCGCTAGCAAAACTCATGTAGATTATGATTTTTTTTCTAGGTGCTCACGTGCGCCTCCAACGAGTGCGCCCGTCGAGGGCCTTAGAAAGGACGTTATCTTCCGGCCATCATTTTGTATTTTTTTAGAAAATAAAAAACTGATTTGCGTACCTAGAGATATAGGAAAAGAACTCTCCAAACCTCATATAGATTGCTTTATTTGTATTAAGGGGTTACGTGGATTTGAAAATTTCAAAAACACCACTGTTAAAAAGTTTTATTATCCAATAGTACAATAGGTCTAGAATATTCTCCCAAAGTTTTAAGTCAATCGGAATAAAAGTCTAGGAGAAAGAGAGAGAGAGAGAGAGAGAGAGAGAGAGAGAGAGAGAGAGAGAGAGAGAGAGAGAGAGAGAGAGAGAGAGAGAGAGAGAGAGAGAGAGAGAGAGAGAGAGAGAGAGAGAGAGAGAGAGAGAGAGAGAGAGAGAGAGAGAGAGAGAGAGAGAGAGAGAGAGAGGGAGAGAGAGCCTATGGGAATCCCCCCCCCCCCGTTGGGAAAGACCGGCCGGGAGTGACGCAGGTATATCGCATTTTTCTCAAAATACTATTTTCGTAGTCGGTGGCCACAATTTCTCAAAAACGAATGCACCGATTTTATTGAAATTTTGCACACTTCTTTAAAATAGTATTGACGAGTGATTGAACGCAGGTTTTTTTTCGATTACAACTAATTTTACAAGGCTATAATACGTAGTGTAAATTGTACCAAAAATTGAACTATTTTACATACAACTCTGCCAAAAACTCAAATTTCATTTTTTTTAATCCTTCGTTCAATCACAAGCTATACTTATCTACTCATAGAAAAAAAATGGGTTTTAGATTGCAGATGAAGCTATCATGAGTTATCATGACCACCACGAGGACACTTTTTTTAGGGGTCTCCGGAAACCAGGTCCCACCGGCTCAAATTCCCAATTTTATGGATGAAATTTTTTTTACAAATATTGTTGACATGTTGCTCTTTTATGTATTCAATATTTTGAATAAAATAATTTACATACTATATTTTTTAAGTACAGAAAATATGCTTTTTTTGGCTTCGAAACCTACGTAATTCCGTAAAAAAGAATTCCCAAAGACAGCTTTGTTTTCTGACTACCCAAAGGGATATAAGGCCTTTTAAAAATGTACATTTATCGGCAATAATTGACCGCGAGAGTGGAACTAACTCGTAAAAAAATACTTGGGACACTTTTTACCTCTCTCACTACAGCTAGAAATAAAAAAGACTCGTTTGGTGGTCAAAGACACCAGCTGGTATGCAGTCTTCAACTAAATATATATATTCATCAGGATCGTGGATCGGTGAAAGATTTATAGAGAATGGTCGAGTTCGAAGGTCTCGTCGTCTCTTTCTTTCTCTGTGCTTCCCTCATCTCGGATTTTCAGGATTCACGAAGAACTCGAGACGTAACACGAAGCCAAGAATGTCTCGATACAAGACACTGTACATCTCTGGATCTTTTGAGTCGTCCTGTTACACGAATAATAAGCAAGTCTTCGAGGTATCTCCTGACGTCACGAGAGTATAAAAACTCTGCTCTTAGAATACAAATATCCAGCAAACATCGCGCAAAAGCATCAAAGTGTATTATTGTATAATGGTCCCTCGAGAGTAGGGAAACGTTTTTACGCCAAAAAAAACGACGACAACGATTCCGTAACGGCTTGATTGCGCGTAATTGTTGTAAAACTAAATGACATGATTGTGCGCTTTCGATAATTGAGGATCATTACTACTTTGCAGTGAATTGTGAATCTCGAACGTTCCTTTACAATTCGAGAAAAATGTTCACGAGTACATTGCACGTTTGTGCAACGAAAATATTGCACGAAAATATTAATTAATAATTTGTTGAATAGTGAGCAAATTCACCATCGATTTGGTGGATCAAAACATTGCATTTTCCAGAAGTATTTTTATTCGACAGCATCACCTCTTAGCTACTGTAAATCGGGGTTAAATTGACATTAAGGATAACTTTGAAAGTTCTTGGGATTACTTTAACAGAGCATCAAATTTCTTTTTTTTCTATTGTTGCACAAATTTCTTGTTCAAGTAACTTGTAATGTTGCTAAAGTCGTTTGTAATGTTGCTCAAGTTGATTTTGACCTCAATGATAATTATAAGATTGATTAAGTGCCTATAATAGTACCCTAGGTACTTGATATTTTTATGTGAAATGTTTCCGCAACAAAGATAACAATTCGATTGTAGAAAAAATCGTTGTTTTTTAATTGAATTACACGTATAATGCATAAAATATTACATTTTATCAAAATGATGTCAAAGTAACCCGTAATTTTTTACATAAGTTATATTTCAATGCCTTGTCAAAGAAACCCCACACACGAGATTACTTTAAGGATGTTGAGTCCCAAATCGCAAATGATGATAAAATTATGAAAATTTGGTATGTTTTTGTATGAAGTATTTCAGAGGTCCTGTAAAAATTTCACGTCAATTAGGAAGCTCATTATTGAACAATTAACATTCACAAATTAAATGTTGTTTTATGGAAACTGATGTTACTTTGCAATAAGTTTTTTTTTGACCTCTCAATTTTATAATATCTACAATATACTGAAAGCAACGGAAACAAAACGAAGTTTATTGATAAATTTTTTTTATTTCATTTAAAAATTGTTCTTAACAAAGTGTTAATTTTTTAATATCGAGCTTCCTAATCGTCGTGAAATTTCAACACGACCTCTTAAATACTTCATACAAAAACATACCAAATTTTCAGAATTTTCTTATGATTTTTTATTTCAACCCTTAAGGAGGTTGAAGTAATGATGATAGAATTCTGAAAATTTGGTATGTTTTTACATGAAGTATTCAGGAGGTCCTGTAAAAATTTCATGACGATTAAGAAGCTATTTATTGAACAATTAACATTAACATGTTTCATAGGGACTCAACATCCTTAAACGCGTTTTTCTCGAAACACTGTTTTCAAAGTCGGTGGACACGATATCTCGAGAACCTCTTGATGGATTGTTTCCAAATTTACAGGAAATACGATCAGAAATATTTAAATGTCTTTGACGATCTCCCTATTTAAAAATCGATCTTCAGTTTTTAATAATTACGTAAAAATTACAACTTTTTCTCATAGATTTCGTATGCTCGATTTTCAATTCGTCACCACATCGTTAAAAAAATCATTCAACAAAAGCGACGATCGTCAACGACTCGTATTTATCGTTAACTTGAATAGCCCGTTTGGTTTTTAGATTTCCGATGGACCGTTAGAGCTGGCGAGTGTCCACCGCCAAACGTCGACAAAAAAATTTCATCACCTGCCGGCGCTCATGTTTTTGTTGTTTTTCTGTATTTTTTGGTAATTTTCTTGCCATTTTTTTCAGGCATCTAGGTAGATGTAGCCCCTTAATTCGGAGCTAGAATAGATAACTATTTTCAAACGCTTCGCTTTATTTGATTTACGAGCCGATATATTTATGAGACGGAAAATAAATTGATCGACCGAGTCGATTTGTCACGAGAGGAAAAAGATGGAGCGAAAAAGCAGCGCGCACATTGGAGGTTACGGCGGCTGCCTGAGAGCCTTGAAGTCCCGCGCTTGTCCTTTTAGCACGTTCGTTTCATTTTTGGCTCGATTCGAAAACGTCGAATGTGAAGCAGCCTTCGAGCTCGCTCCTTCCTCGCTCGTTTTTGCCCGTATCAACCTAGACGGCGTAGTCACCGAGGACGGAGAAAACTTTTTAGCCTTTTGCGGTCGAACGAGCCTCGAAACTCGTGCAGCGAACTCTTTTTCCCTCTCTTTCTCCCCGGAGAGTTGGGAGAAAAATTCGAAAATATTTCGTACTTTTCGCGCAACGAAAGATGAGATCTGGAAAATGTCGGAGACCGGAAGGAAAACTTCGAGAACTTTGAGCGGAATGTCGCGGGAGCCGAAGATTTATCTTATCGCGAGTTTTTGCCCTCTTTTGGTCCCTCTGTACGAAACGCTCGGAAGGAGCGACAAAAAGGACCCTTTTTGTTAAAATTCTTCCCTCGTGTAAAACATTTTTCCTCATTGAATTTGCCGTCGAATTCGTGCTCACGATTGTCAATGCGATTCTTATTGTAGATCGAATTGAACGGAAAGGAAGCGACTATAGGCGAGTACGTGCTTCAAAATAAATAACACCGATCTGTGCCTTCGATCTGCTCATTCATTGTCCGGTCTAGAAAAAACGTCGTCAACGAACGGGAGAACTCGCGACAGAGGGCTCGGGCTCCGTTAGCTCTGCCAATAAAACGAAAGCAAATAGGAATATCTCAAAGGATGTCCGAGGATGCACGGAGGGTCCGAGGCGTTTGGGTTCTTCTTCACCCGTACCTGCCTCGTCCTTTCAAACGAATCGTCCTGCAAAGTATTTTTCACAAGCACTAGAGGAATTTCGGGTGGCTTTTGGAAATACGTTTCGGTCGCATTCTTTTCGATCCAGGTATAAGTTAATCCGTCGGCTACTCGATACGGAACGAATCGCGATTTTTCGACGATTTATTTATTGTTCACATTTATTGGTCACCTGTCGAAGTCATGGTACCTACAGGGCGCCATTTTTTTCCAACAGAATACTTTTAAGCGTAACTAAAAATATTCAAACATTTCTTCACGACGTTTTTGAACCCACCTCGAATTTGGAGACTCTGGACTAGTTATCGCAAGCCGGAGTTGAATTCACATTAAGAGTAGCAACTTTGACAGTTTTTGGGGCTACTTTAACGAAGCACCGAAATAATACACTTTTTTTCTATTGTTGCTCAAAATTGCACAAGTTTGTTACAATGTTGCTAAAGTTGATTGCAATGTTGCTCAAATTGATTTTGATCTCAATGATAATTGCACGACTGATTAAGGGCCCATACTAGTACCCTGGGTCCTTGATATTTTTATGTAAAATGTTTCGTTAACAAAGATGACTATTTGTCTGTAAAAAATCGTTGTTTTTCATTTAACTCCATGTATAATGCATAAAACATTATTTTTTAAAATCAGAACGATGTCAAAGTAACCCTTAATCTTTGACATAAGTTGCATTTCAATGCCTTGTCAAACAAATCTGACATTCAAGGTTACTTTGAAGCTTAAACAAAAAATATAATATTGTGGGGGCTTGGTGGGGCTTGACTTTCTTATACATTCGATAGCCAAAGGATGCATTGTTCCATTGGAGCGAAAAAAGTTCGAATTTAGTATATTAAAAAAAGTTACCTACAAAAAACTGCCAAATGAATGTAATGAAAACTGCCAAACAAATGTAAAATGTTTCCTTAACAAGGATGACTATATGTCTGTAAAAAATCGTTTTTCATTTAACTCCATGTATAATGCATAAAACATTATTTTTTAAAATCAGAACGATGTCAAAGTAACCCTTAATCTTTGACATAAGTTGCATTTCAATGCCTTGTCAAACAAATCTGACATTCAAGGTTACTTTGACGCTTAAATAAAAAATATAATATTGTGGGGGCTTGGTGGGGCTTGACTTTCTTATACATTCGATAGCCAAAGGATGCATTGTTCCATTGGAGCGAAAAAAGTTAGAATTTAGTATATTAAAAAAAGTTACCTACAAAAAACTGCCAAATCATGTTCAAAGTAACCCCATTTCGCGGTAAATGTGTCCTCCAAGTAGTAATAGCCAATTTAAAATCTAACGAAACGAAACCCGTTGTGATAACAGTCAAAATCAATCGGACTCTCTACTCTTCCGCGAAATGCTCACGATTTCGGGACATTCCGCCAACTCGCAGGACCTCTCCTGATCGCACGAAAGCAGGAAAATTCGCGTTCGTCGATGACGAATTTTTAAGAATCTTCGCACCAAAGTGCGTCGCGACGACGATTTTATCAATACACGATGAAAGATACGTCCCCCTCTCTCACAATTGCTCTCGCAGTCACGTTTTTTTTCCAACGCCCAGTAATTTCATTGGACGTTGTTGTCACTGCGTCACGGTTTATTTATGGATCAGGAGAAAAAGAGAGTGACAGAAATGGCGAGGGAGAGCGAGAAATCGACAAAGACAGAAAGAGCCCGGGAGGGGGTTGGTTGGTTGGTTGGTTGGTTCAACTGACAAGACTGGAAAATTCGTCAGAGTGCTGTGCGATAGCGTTATCAACTCATTTCTGATCACAGGAGCCATTTTTGTTCTCCTTCATTGAAAAGTCCAAATTATCAAAGCCTCCCCGAAAATGACGCGTCGACCAATTCGTCATTTCGCCTGACGCAGAACTCTCTCTCCGGAATTCCCCCAACTCCTTTTTTTTCCTCCCCGGGAGAATTTTTTCTTCCTTCATAGTCGAAGAGGAGAAAACGATTTTTCGAAAGTGTGCATCAACGCTTGGGATCGGTTACTTTGACGATTAACGGTTCGGGGGCTTGCGGCGGATTTCACCGAGTCAGCTTCGTCTCTCTGAGAGGCTTCTCCCTCACCCCCGCTCGGCCCCGCCGCGCCGTCGTCCCCCGTTGCAAGATGAAGAAACGAGGAAGACAACGATGGTGGCCCCGGACGAAGAACAAGGGGGAAGATTGTGCGGAACGTTCTCTTTCGCGCCCGAGAATGATGCAGGCAACAGGCCGAAAGGAACTGCCGCGGAAAGCCACTCCGAAAGACCCAGGACGCGATGAGGCTGCGAGAGTCTTCGTACGCGGTCTCTTTCGCGTTACAATACATAGAGGACGGGCTCCCGAAGAAGAAAAATACTCCGGACATGGCCGATGAAGCGTAGCTAATAGACCCAATCCCTGCGATATATCTATATACGTGCACGACGCTGGATCTATCTATACGCTCATCTATACAGCATAGTCTACATACGACAGTCGTTCTCAACGCAGAAGCGACCGCACACAAATTTCGAAACTTCCACTAAAATCCCCGCACCGTTACATCGACGACAATCTCACCGAGATCGGTAATTCATCTGTTGAAAAAAAAACAATCTGTACTCACCCGGCTGCAAATTTCCGCACGAAAAGTCAAACGATTCACAATCAGATGAAAAAAAAAACCAAAAAAATCACGGTCAACACTTGGTTCTTCTTTTTTTCTTAATTATCCGCTGTCAGCGAGCTTATTTTCGCGAAAGGGAGACAAAAAGAAAACAAAAGTTGAAAAATAGATTCACTGAGGTGAAATCGTCGATGAGACACCTCTCCTCGTATATGCACGTTCGCTCGTGGCTGGAATTTCTGAACTACGTACTAGTATCGTGAGCGCACACGAGTAGCCCGAGCCTGCGGGGCCGGCGAGTTATGCGGGGGGCCCCCCGTACGAAACAGCGGCAGAGGCATGCCGAAGTGGGGGGCTCGTGGACGTTGGGATTTCCGTGTGGTGGGGAGTGGGCCAGCGGCGAAGGGGGCAGGGGAGGTGAAGACGGGTTGAGGGGGCTGGGGGGGGGAACAAAAAAGCGACGCAGGAAGATTCCAAGGGGACGGCCGATTGGCGGGGTTGGCTGTTCGTTCGCTAGATTGTTACCTGGGATTTCACTGCCCACACGGGACCATACCTGGGCTCGAGTTCGTGCGCTAGCCTCTTCTCGCGTACAGGTAACAGGTCGCTTCGTTGCCGCCACCTGGCGCCACGATCGCGAAACTCTCGTGGATCGTGAACCATGGCGACCTTAAGAATCCTCCGCGGTACAGGCACGGGTGAAATTTCCGTGAGTTCGGATGAAAACGGCAATGGATTTGCCGATGATGGAAGGCCGAATGGAGATTGGTCAGTGGTGGTAAAGTTTGTGGCTAATGGCCCTGATTGGAAGGACACGATGACATTTCGGTTGTGGAGGTTGGTGGAAGATTTACTCGCTTTTGCGACGATCAATCGTGACGGGGGAATCGTGGATCTTGGATTGTTTACGGAAGCAACGAGCTTTGACGTAATTCTAGATACGTTCGTGTTTTTCCGTTTGAGGTATTTTGAGGACCGTTGAAATGAAGGAGTTGTAGAATGGAAATTCAGGAGATTGGGGTCTTGAGGCAATGGAGTTATTCGCGTTCATTGAAAACGGAACCGGAATTGGCAATTGTTTATTTACTTTGGGTTTCTAGCGAATGGTCCAATTGGAATGAAAAAAGCTCCTATCTGCCGTTCTGGATTACTCGGTGTTTTTCGTAATTTTATACAAGCTTTGCCGTAAGACTGAAAATGTTGTTTTCTTCATTGAAGGAATCTTGGGGATCGTTGAAATGAAGGAATAAAATGGAATTCCACGAGATTGAGGTCATGCGGAATGGAGACATTCGTTTTCATTGAAAACGAAGAACAGGAAGTGGCAATTGCTCATTTTACTTCGGGTTTTTAGTAAATGGTCCAATTGGAATGGAAAGAAGCTCCTCTCCGCCATTCTGGATGACTTGGTGTTTTTCAGCGGTATATTGGGAAATTTACGAATTTTATGGGAATACTTTTTGGATCGCCGGTACACCTTAACGTGGGTGTTCTCCGGAGATGGCTTCCAGGCTTCGGGCTCCTACGGGAGCAACTCATCGGCGATACTTAGGCTATTTGGCATCGAAGGGGCACAGTCCAGTTTGTTTCACGTGTCGAATATACCGAGACACGTCCATCCGATGGCGTAGTCGATACGCTATCAACGTATCGACGACCACGTGATTTTGATATCGAGGTATCGAAAGGAGCGAGAATACTATCGAGAAACGATATTCATGCATTCAGGCATGTGGATATGATAATTTTTCTACTCGGAGCAATATTTCAATGCCAAATCCATTAATGGAATTACGCGAATCTCATTAACCACGATTTGAGTGCGAACACCCAATTGAACTTTACATGGTGGCAAAAAAGCCTATTCGGATAGTTGAAATTGTGAATCGGCAGAGGTTGAGAGCGAATGACGAGAGAAACGTAAAATCGTAGGCGGTAGAAAGCGAGATTTAGTGTGTCGAAGGTGTACAGCGAGAAAAGGAGTACATATAACGGGCCAGATATCGGAACATAGGGGTTTTTTCTCAAAATTTTGACGGTTCATCTGTCCTACGCCTACGAGCAATATTTTTTTGCGCCGATAATGAACCATCAGTCGGTAACTTATCCTCGAACGATCTCTCGTGTTGCAACCGTAGGTACGAGGTTTCTCACCACTCGTTGGTAATTTAGCGAAGATGAACTCACTCACCGTACCATATACTGGACAACGGAGTCACGCAATGACTCATTGTCGGTTATTACGCGGTGAAATTTTTGCGGAGCGATTTATTGTCGATTTATCAAATACAGCTGCTCTATAGCGAGATTTATTGAAGAGGCATATACACAACGATGGACGTGAAATTGATTCATGGAAAGAATAGATCATCACATGTGACTCACGAGCCATTTCTTCAAATGGACTTTTGGACTTGATATTTTCGTTCGAAACAAGGACAATGATACGTATTATACGGAGCTAGTATAACAATGTGCACCGAATGGTGCAATCGCGCCCCACATTAACATAGAATCTTGCCGTCGATAAATTAAACATGACGGATCGACAGGGTCGTTGACAGCGGATTGAGTCACCGTGAGACTCGGGCTTTGATCAGATTCATTCGCTCGATCATCCTGCCATCGACACTACCCTATCATCATCCATATTCTTATCGTTGACTGTCTTTCGTTTAAAAATAGGTCTGTGAACTAGTTGCACTTTTGTTTCAACTACCTCGGTAAGTATGCATTTCTTGGGCGAACTTCCAAAAAACTCTTACCTCCGATTTGGGTGGAATCTTGCACAGACTTTGATTTGACAATATGAGTCTTTGCCTGAAAGAATTTTTGGCCCATCGCGAAAGTTTTGAAAATCGACAAATTAACGCGCCTCTAAATCTATGTCAATCATAGCGCGTGACTGCTATCTTTCATCGGCAACCTAAACAAACCCTACGAAACCCGAACAACACACAACCAAGCCGAAACTATCCTAAACACTAATAAGCCCAAACAAACTCGACAAGACTCGAACAAACACAACCAAGCCCAAACATATCCTTCGAAACCCAAATAATCACAACCGAGCCCAAACAAACCCTACAAAATGCAAAAAAACACAATCGAGCCCAAACAATCCCAAACGAACCCTACAAAACTCAAACAAACACAATCGAGCTCGAACGATCCGAATCAAATCCAAGTAAACACTACGAAGCCCAAACACACCTTAGAAAACTCAAACAAACAAAACCAAGCCCAAACAATCCCAAACAAATCTGAACAAGACCTGTGTTGTTTGGGTTTTGCACCCAAATAACACAATCAAGTTCAAACAATACAATGAAGCCCCCTGTGTTGTTTGGGTTTTGTACCTAAACAATACAATGAAGCCTAAAGAACACAATGGAGTCCAAACCAACACAACCATGTCTCACGAAACCCGAGCAATTCGAAAGAAACCTAAACCCAACAAATTTAAAGCCCGAGCAAACGTAAACAAGCTCAAACAACCTTTACAAAAACCTCAAACAAACGAAAGCAAGCTCAAAAAATCCCGAAAAAATCCAAACAAGCCCTATAAAACCCAAACAACACAATCAGGTCCAAACAAAACAATCAAGCCCAAAGAACACAATGAAGCCCAAACAAACACAACCACACCTCACAAAACCCGAGCAATCCAAAACAAACCTAAGCCCAATCAATCCAAAATCCGAGAAAACCAAAGCAAACCCAAACAAACATACACCGACACGAGCGACAAACGTGCCTGTTCATATCGATAAAGTAGGGACCGCAGTAGCATGTCATGAAAATATAGATATGCACGCGCTGTAATTTATCAATTTTCAAAATTCGATATTTCGAAAACTTCGAAATATCGTCGAAGAAATATCGTGAAATTGCGTCAAAATTGAGATGCACCAAAATTCCATTCCGACAGTGACTTATATTATCAAAAAGAAGATTGAGTGCAAAATGACAGGTGAATCGCAGCTGACAGCTATTCGGAAGTACCCTCCATTTTCTTAACTGCAGCTATTAGACATTTGAACGTAAGTTAAGCAAGACGCGTACGGTCTCGGCTAGGTGCAAGTGCAGGCCAGTAGGGTGCCAGTATTTGCACTTAGTTCGTTGCCACTCGGAGATAAAACAAAAGCTGCGCCAAACGGAGACAAGGAGATGCTCTTCCCTCGCGGTCGCCCCGTTTAACAGTTTGCTCGGTGATCACGACAAAAGGAATTTATCTAATTTTCTTCGTTGTGTGATATCACGAGCTTGTTGCGGCGTATCAGATAAAACGAGGTGATATTTGCCCCATAGGTTCCCTTATCTTTCGACGTACTCAAATCTGCGTGCTCGTACGAAATACTCGCAGGGAGCAAAGAAAGCCAAAGCCGAGAGAGAATTTTTACTCATGTAACGAGAATTTTTATTCGGGTAATGAGAATTTTTATTCAGGTAAAGAGAATTTTTATTCTCGTGGTAAGAATTTTTATTTACGTAACGAGAATTTTTATGTATCTTACTATGTTTCTCACCTTGCATGCTCGTACGAAATACTCGCTGGAAGCAAAGAGAGAACTTTTATTTGTGTAACGAGAATTTTTATTCGGGTAGTAAGAATTTTTTTTCGGGTAAAGAGAATTTTTATTCTTGTGATGAAAATGTACATTCGTGTAATGAGAATTCTTATTCGTATAACGAGAAATTTTATTCGTGTGAGGAAAATTTTTATTCGGGTAATGAGATTTTTTATTTAGGTTAAGAGGATTTTGATTCGTGTGATGAGAAATTTTATTCGTGTGAGGAAAAGAAAATTATTCGTGTAATGAGAATTTTTATCCGTGTTATGGGAATTTTTATTTACGTACCGAGAATTTTTATTCGTGTAACGCAAAAATCATAAGTCAATTTTAGATTTTTTTACGAGCTTTTATTTAACTTTCTTCGTTCGTATGTTGGTCTTTCTGGTTCAAAATTTGTAATATATTTTTCGAGCACTTGCAGACATCCGATTGAGCTGAAATTTGGCGTACCTATGTACGGTGGCAATGCAATAATATGGTACCATGGAGCTGGTCTGATGATGGAGGTGGGAGGTGGGCGATGCAACTCCTTAATAGTATATACTAGGACTGTCGAGTTTGTGCACACTCAAAAAAGGACCATCGTGCGTCGAGGGAGGTGGGAGGCGGATTTTTTGATGAAATTGTTTAAAAATTTTTTTGTATGTAGTAAACAAATCAATAAAACTATATGCCAAGTTTCACAAGTTTTCCGTTGTATACTTTCTTCACAAAAAAATTCCCAAAAAGCGGTAAATTTTGCGAAAAAAAAGACAATCCTCCCTTAACTTTGCAAACATGAGCACTATTTATAATTACATTATCATAAAGTTTCTCGCGAAGCCTTTATAACCTAAGGCAACATTTTTTATTACGCCGATGTCTGAATAACACGGATGTTTGGCATGGCAAATAAGTAAACAAATTCTAAGACTTAAAAGGATAAAATAAAATGAATGTAAAAAGCTCTTTAAAAACAAGCTTTTATTTAAAAGGTACGGTAGAAAAAGCTAAAAAATAATGTTCAATAAAATTGAAAATCAACATAGTATAAATACAAAATAGCTCCTTCCTTGCTCACTCATCATAGGTGCAAGGACTTAAAAGGTACATAGTCGTAGATATTGTGAAAATATAAAATACAAATTTTAAAAGCTTGAGGCGTCAAACCTCACAATTACTAATTCTATTTTTTAATTTCTGAAAAAGCCTCAAGCTTTCGAAATTTATATTTCACATTTTAAAAGTATCTACGTTTACGTACCTCTTAAGTACTTGCACCTATGATGAGTGGCCAAGTAAAGCAATTTCTTGTAGTTATACTACTTTGATTTTCAATTTTACGGAACATTATTTTTTACTTTTCGGTACAGTACCTTTTGCATAAAAGCATGTTCTTGGTCACTTTTTTTACGTTTATTTTTTATTAATGTGCTCTCGTCAAATTTCGTTCGGAATCCGTGCCCTATTTAACCTATGCACGTCAGATGCGAATTCGTGTATAAAAACTTGTACAATCTCAAGATTACGCACCATTCTCGAAAAATCCCAACTCACGTAAAAAAAAACGTCCCGTATCAGGTCGTTGTTTGTTTTTTTCTATTGTTTCTCACAATCTCAAGTACTCCGTTACGAAAGTCCGGAGATGTTTTTTTTATTGGCTTTGATGATGCGTAGTAAGTGCGATAAGCAAAATCGAATCTCGTTGCGCGTGATTACGATTAACGGCGAGTTTATAGCTGAAGAATCGCAGTCTTCGCTATGATTAGACGCGATCGTTGTGAGGCATCGTAAAGGAGTATCATAAAGAATTGCGAAGTTCTCGAGCCAGTGGGACTTTCGTATACTTATATCAACAGACTATTACGGACAAAGGAAGTTACGAGTTATTATCCAATGGCTAACAAAGAAATGACTCCTCATTCCTCGCGTGTACTGTGTAACGAAGAAAAGGTAGAAAAAAGGGGGAAAAAAACAGAACGCAGAAAACCGCGAAGGAAAAAAAAATATCTGTAATCTTCTCCGCAACGAATGTCGTAATTATATTTTGAATTGTGTCAGGCGGAGTACGTAGGTATGTTTGCAGCTTGGAAAATTGATGCAGAACTGGGGCAGCCAAGTGGAATCGAATGAATCACTGCATCAAAGTTAAAAAGTCACAACAGGGCAGCGCTCATTATGCCAGCGTATAGGGGAAAGTCATGAGAATGCAGCGCACTGTGGCAAGAGTCATGATCATGCAGTGCATAATGACAAAAGCCACAGCAAGTACAGAGTGACCGAATTTTGCGTACGATTATTTTTTGCAAAACGTATCGTTACATTCCCTTTCCAATTTGATCGATAATGGGGTATACAGTTTATATCGATGAACTTTCTACGCTTGGAAAGAGATTCCAGCGAACAAAAAGCGGATTCTGTGCATTACTTTCATGCTCGCCAGAATATGAAAAAAACAATTCCCACTAAGGTGGAACAGTCGATCGACTTATCGGCGCTACGATGTGTGGAACATTAATATATATATTTACAGGATGTCCAGTTATTAATGGATAATGCTGCAAATGTCGATAGGTCAGATCATGTCCTAGTATATGCTGAAATTTCAGTATAGTAAAAGTTCCAAGGTTTTTGGAGATAAAAATCATCTGCTTTTGGTTTTTCGCATGCCATTTCTACAAATGATAACTTCTTTTACCCCGTTTAAAAAAAATACTCTTGGTTATTTGTTTTATCTAGAAAAGCGTTCTTTTTAGCCTTAAACGTTATGGAAACTTTATGAAAGAAGATCTTATGCAGAATTTCCATACAGACCAATTCGAACATCTGATTTTGATAGCACGCGGTTTAAAAAAGAATTTACTACGCATATCGTGCCAATTACTTAAAAAAGTTGCTTAGTCATTGTCGACCCGTGTCATTTGTAGAAATGGCATGCGAAAAATCAAAAGCAGATGACTTTTAAAAAAAATAACATAAAGCCCGAAATCTCGAAAACCATGGGACTTTACTAAAATTCCAGCATATTGTAGGACGTATCGTAGAACAGTTCCAAGATTATCTATTCTTAACAGGACACCCTGTATATATATGTGAACAGGTGATTTTCAACACAATTGACTTTGAAGACCGTCTTCAAAAAATGTGTCGATAGCTAACAATGTTTAAATATAATGGGCTCAAAATATCCTTTGCCTACATATACATGCATATACAACTATATATATAGCTGTGCACAGAGATGTTATTTATGATTCTAAGAACATCTCAACTGCTTTTCCGCTATGGTAATACAACAGCCAAGAACACTTCGGCCTGTGGAAGGCTTCACCTGCGCACGAGTCTCGTGGCGTGAAGGTCCACAGGTGGAATCTCAGGACTCTCATCGGGCCACGGAACAAGAAAAAAAAGCCTCGATAAACAATCGAACGTGCTGATAGGACGATGATTCGTAACGAGGGATACTCGTTCGATAGTTTCTCTATGATTTTACGTAATTGTACCTAGTTGTTAACTTACTTCTGTTGATGACGCGCGAAAGTGTCGTTTCCGATTCTTTCCTCGTTTTTAATTTTTCACCGAAAACACGTTGCAAATTGATATTTTCAGGATATTATTCGAGGTTGGAGAGTGCAAAATGTAGTTTGAAAGTAAATGCCCTTTTCAAATGTGCCAACTTTCTAGTGATTCAAGAGTGAAAAAAATTTTGAGTTTTCCAGCGTAATGGAATTTGCGACGAGGATGGTGAGAACGACTTTCACTGATTATTTATTGCCGAGTGAGATGTCGCCAGGTTGGATACCCGGTTTACTTCGTCTTTTACGTTGCAGGCAAGGCTGTATTTTACAATACGCGCACAGGGCTATAAAAAATACTGGCGCCTTCTGACGCGTCCGCGTACTTAACAATCTTGGAAAATCTTCGAACATTTTTAGCGTTCTTATCGTCATTTGCTCTCGCTCTTTGCCTCTCGTTTTCTTCAGCAAACTGCATAGGGCATATATGTGTTAAAATGGACGTGCATACGTGTATCTATTGCAGAGAGAGACCGAGATGTTTACAAGAATATATGTCTATATGTTGGCGTTCATACGTTTTTGCGCACATTCTCGGACGATCTTGAACTACGAGCGTGCACCCGAGTATCGTTGTTGAATATCGAAGTCCTCGCAAGTTTTTTGCCATCCAACCTATCCTTCGTTTCGAAGCAGAGAAAAATTAAATTATGGGTATCCCGCAACCTGCCTATTAGATTTATCTCGGGGAATTGTAAACACAAGTTTGAATTTTTTTTTTGATTTTTAGCGTTCTAGCATTGAAAATGCATTTAAAACAGTATGCGTTTGTTGAGGTAGGCGAGGAGGTAGGCTAGGCCTCGGTTACCCGGATGTCACACGAAACTAACGCTACCCCCACTGTATTGTAGTAGGAGTGGGGGAACCGCGACATACTGGATGCTTGTGATCGGTTGACAAATGCCCTCTTCCCATTCAATTCTAAGCTTGTTATTAATGAAAAAATTACCCAAACAAACACACATATTACGAAAACTGTACAACAATTATTATGCAAATAAACACAAACAAACAAACAAACGCCTCAATGTATCAATATTTTTTGAAAAATAACAAAGACCTACTCATTATTTACATGCACCTGTTTTTATGAGCCGAAAGGTTTGATTACATTTTCAATGCCATGAAATAGTTGCACTTTGTGTAGGATCTGTAGATTTTTTTATCGATACGAAAATAGCCTCCTAGAGTTTTGTCGGATACGAGAATTTCGAGAGAAGAAAAAACACGGTAAAGACATATTCAACGAAGATAGGATATATGGAAAAGAGGAAACGGATTAAACGTTTCGTCGAAACGTGTATACGTGTATACCGAATTTGCCTTGTAACACTTACATCAATCTCTTCGGTCTCCACTCAAAAAATATCAGGATTCCGTGCATCAACGAACGGGTATTACGCATGCGATACTTGCCACATGCGCATAATCGGAATTCACTCGCGTGTCGCGAGTACGACTGCGTCTGATCCTGCAAAACCCCGTATTCCCCGAGAACAATAAATCCTCGTGATATGAATCACAGGCGCGATACGCTGTCATCCCATACTCACCGTATCGGGAATGCGTAATTTCTGTACATCAAAGACAATTTTATTCTCATTGTTTCTGATCTGCCGACGGTCCGGAGTGCGTCAATTCTCAATTGTCGTTTGGTATTCGTGGTGCGTATGGGGTTTGTTACATTTGCGGAAAGATCCAAGCCGGTTTACCATTGATGGACTTTTTGGAATGTTGCAACGCTGATTGATCGACTCTACATTGATCCTCGTAATTTCTTCCTAGCTTTTGCAATGGAAGTTTTTTCTTTCAATGTCAAAAGTTTTGATAATGAGCTGCGTTTGGAAAATAGTGGATCGAAGGATAATTGCCAGCATCTTAAGACACCAACATTACAAATAATTTATCGTCATCCCATTCCTTTCGCTTCCTCAATAAATCAAAACTGTAGTTACGTATATCGTATTGTGCTATTACGCCAGTAGACATAGTAATTTCAGTTTAGTAAAAGTCCCATGGTTTTCGACATTTTGGGCTTTATGTTATTTAAAAAAAAATCATCTGGTTTTGGTTTTTTGCATGCCATTTCTATAAATGATATGAATCGACAATAACTAAGCAACTTTTTAAAGTAATTGGGACGATATGCGCAGTACATTTTTTTGACACCGCAGGCTATCAAAGCCAGATGTTGGAATTGGTTTGTATGAAAATTCTGCATAAGATCTTTTTTCATAAAGTTTCCTTAACATTTAAGGTTAAAAGGAAGACTAGATAATACAATAACCAAGAGTATTTAAAAAAAACGGGTATAAAAAGTTTTCATTTGTAGCAATGGCATGCGAAAAACCAAAAGCAGATAATTTTTGTCTCGAAAACCGTGGCACTTTTACTAAACGGAAATGCTAGCATGTGGTAGGACATGATCTGGCCTATCGACAGTTGCAGGAGTATCCATTCATAACAGAACAACCTGTATATGTGTGTGTGTGTGTCTAAGACTATCCGTACCATTGTTATATTATTGCGCTTATTATATTATTATAGCAAACGTTATATAAATATATAGAGCTTAAATTGCGTGTCATAAGAGTTAAGAATCAAACCACGCAGTGGCTCATTAGAGTAAATTCGGACTGCTGAGTAGCAGTCGCCGTCGATTCACGACAGACCTAGGCTAGCATTCATCTCCCTCTCTATCTCTCTTCGTCTCTTTATCGCCCTCTCCTCTTCTCGCCCATCGGACGTTCGAGGCGCGAATCGCCAATCATTCTAAATGCTTCTAATAGGATTCTATTCCCGCCATACCGATAAAAAAAACAATATACTTACATTAGTGCTATTTACTTGAGCCAATCAAAATTGAATTCGATTGAATATTGATTAATTTGACGTAACGGGGATTGGAAAGATAACGACACTATAAAGTGGGTCAAAGAAGATTTCTGGAGTAAGCAGCCGATATATCATATTTATAGATTCGTAGATGAAATAATGAAATAATTAAGCACAAACTCCATGTGTCTCGAACGCTCGTCCCAAGTTGCCCGAACCGTCAATGTCATTGGAAGGCAGCAAATTGCAGGCCCGTTAAATTTTGAAAAAACAAATGAAGAATTTTGAGAATTGGCGTGCATCGAGATTGAAAAAAACTGCAGTTTGGAGTGACCGCAGAGGTATTAGGTGTAAATATACATAAGTGCTGGCTCAACTCAGCTTTCCTCTGTGGCGTGGTGCACAATCATTTTCGCAATATACAGTTGCCGAGTGGTATGGACACGAGGCAATGTCATTGTCGCAGCTGACGATTGCCCGTGAAACTCGTCGTGTCCGGGAAGTTGGCCCATTAAGAGGCGAATCATTTAACATTCACAGCTATGTGTTCGTATGTGTGTGTATGCGTGTGTGCGGCAGTTTAAAACTCGTCTGCTGACCGATGCACCCGTGCACCGCGATTAGATCGGACCTTACGTACATCCGTGTATTTACTTCGAAAAATTGTAGTTCCGGCGACACAGAGAATGGGAGAGTGTTGAGCTACATGCGAATAAAACGTTTCCACAGTTGGTCACTAGAAAATGTCTTGTCTTCCATAATACACCGGAGCGAGAAACGTTCCGTTTTATTGGAAATTAGTCAATCAATTATTACATATCCTGAGAGATGAAGGAGGGGACAATAGCTTGATTTTTTCGTTTCAAAGTTAATAGTCATTTTCTGTAGGGTCACTTACGGACGTTGGGAGTCTCACAGAAAGAAAAGTTGAAAAGGAACAAAATTTTATTTTTTTTACATTAAAGTTCATAGTTTTAAGTATTCTTTACAATTTTTGTATTGAAAAATATGTATTAACATGGTAGATACAATGGTTGAAATAGTCTAGTGCCTAGACGAAGAATTTAATGAATTTTTGAGAAAAAACAGCTGCAGTCCAAAGTTAAAGTATGGATTTTTGGTGAAAAAATGTTTTTGCATCGGGGTTACTGTAAAATGGGGTTAAATTGACATTAAGGGTAACTTTGACAGTTTTGGTTGGTTAAGTTTATTGTAAATGTTGTTCAAATTGATTTTGATCTCAATGATAATTATAAGACCGATTAGGTGCCTATAATAATACCCTAGGTACTTGATATTTTTATGTAAAATGTTTCCTTAATAAAGATGACAATTTAATTGTAAAAACCGTTGTTTTTCATTTAATTCCATGTATAATGCATAAAATATTGATTTTTTTTTTAATCAAAATTATATCAAAGTAACTCTTAATCTTTGACATAAGTTGACAATGCTTTGTCAAAGAAACCCCACATTAGAGATTACTTTGACACTTAAAAAAATGCACATAAAATTGTGGTGGGGGGAGGGAGGCTTGACTTTCTTATACATTTTACAGCCAAGGGACAGGCTGTTCTACTGGAGCAAAAAAGTTGGAATTGAGGATGTTAAAAAAAATGTATTTGCAAACTTTTGTGCAATTAAAAATTTGCGTATAAATGCCCTAGGCTTTGTTACAGATTGCATAATAATTCGTACACTACATTCAGCCCGTACAATTGTACGTCTAGTACAATTTTTAGTTGACAATTCTACAGCTCTGCTCCGATTCGCTGACGCCGACTCTTATTTATTTCGTGGATTGCAGATGAACGCACAGAAGTTTAGATTATGTTTGTGGTGACAATGGAATGGCTGTAACGTAATACCTACGGCACGTGTATGAAGCTCACAACTTAATGTTCCTCATTCGTTTCGTTTTATTCGTCAACGCGTGGATCCCGCGTGTCCTTACGAATTAAATTGTCGTCTATCCGGTGTTCGTCCATGCGCGCATAGGTAGCGGACGTCGTGCCGCTCGCAACCGTCACAAATATTTATGACCGACGAGAAAAATACATATGTATTCTGATGTTGCACGTATATAGTTCCTGATAGTGGGGCTTTTTGGCGCTTTATTAAATTGCGACGCACGAATGCGGCGCATTTCGCGAAAGGAATTCCCAAATGGCTTACCGTAAATCGCTTTTCGACGAAACTAATAACGTGTTTCGAAACAAAAAAGTTCGTTCACGCTGTAGCAGTGGAAGAGATTTTTTCCACGTATTGTAGGAGAAAAAATTGCTGATTTCCATTATTGTTTTTCAACAGGACAGATTTCTTTACCGTTTTTGAAACCTAGGATATATTTTATTATTCCTTTTGGGTGTTAGATGTTTTGTTTTGTTTTCTTAATCTTTAAAAATAGCGGAGGTATGGCAGGGTCTTCTAAACTGCATTTTCGAAGCTGGAGTGACGTACTGTTGGGGGACACCTGCGGTTTTCAGACAATAAAACAAGAATTTTTTAAAATGAAATATTTATAAATAACTGTGAATTAATATGAAATTATTATGAAATAATATGAAATTATTATGAAATAATATGAAATAATTATGAAATAATACGACATAATATGCAATAATATGAAATAATCATGAAATAATTATGAAATATTTTATGATTCTCATGAAACTTGGTATACATATTTCGAACCTTATTGTCTTATACATGCCATTAAATGTGTTTGTAAATTTGTTTTAAATCGTTTTTTATTGCAAAATGTAGCAATTTTTTCGGAAAATTCAATCTTTTTATTTCAAAGGGTCATCATTTCATCGATCTTCAACGTTTTTTACTTTTTCTTGGGATATATTCTGCGTATGAGTGTTAAGAGGTACCACCGGTCTAGCATTTTGACAGTCTTTTTTTTTACTTAACAATGCTTTTTACTTAAACATTATAAATGCTCTTATAATGTTTAAAATGTTTATAATGTTTGAAAATAAATTTAAACATTACAAATGCTTTTCACTTAAACATTATAAATTTACTTAAGCAATGTTTTTTACTTAAACATCAGAAAAACGTGTTTTTCTCGAAACCACTTTTCTCAAACCTCGCAAACACCGTACTTCGATGTGGTTGCATGGAACAGTTTGCAGTTTTGACAGTAGCTTCACAATTATTTCCTCCATCAAAATGCGTAGGAGTTTTGCGATTCAATGTAAACTTTTTATTTTAAGAATAATTTACTGCTCATTTTTTAGCAAAAAATCGATTTTTTTGTCAAAAGTGGACAGTTTTTATAAAATTTGATTAAAAAGAATCCCTACATACTTCTACAGCCAATAGTATACAGATTAAACATTATTTTGGTGCTTTATTACAGTTCTTATATTTTACTTTGAGAAATTTGTCCGCTACCGGCGGTGTTTTTCTTTGAAGATCATTTCGATGATTGGCTCGACCACCCCCATTTTGTACAAAAAAGATAATAAAATTTCTATACTTAACTATGTGCTAAATAATTCCTCTAAAAATAATTTCAATTCTTTTGATTATACTCCCAAAAAAGATTGTCAAAGTTGGGCCTTCTTTTTCGCCGTTAGAGTGCTATTACCTCTGAATGAAAAAAGAATCCTTCGTTGGTTTGTTTTTTAGATTAATCCCGCTGAAGCTACGTGTCACGCTGTCTGACAACATCTGTCACTTTTGAACATTAATAAAAAATACCATGTAACATTCAAAAGGGGTAATAAAACACCGTATTCTAAAAAAAGGCGAAGATAACTTTCCTTTAAAACAAATGATGGCGATCAGCAATGTTTTCTTCGCCTAAAGGTATCTTCCCCCTTAAATGCATTTTGCTGGGAACCTCTTTTCCGTCAACCTCGTACAAGATAACTCAAAAAGTATCCAGTCGATCATTTTGAAATTGTGCGCAGTTTTGAATAATATACTTACCGTCTACGTGAACCTAAAATGACTCAAAAATTATTTTTTTAACCAATGTTCCATCAATTAATGCTAAAGTAATGCTAAAAGTTCATGAAAAATATATTTTTTTTCGAATACGTACCATTTTTTGAATTTTCATTTTTTTCCGATTTTTCAGGTACAAGTAGAACACGTGGGTCTCACAATTCTAAAACGCCTTTGCTTTGATGTGTCAGATAAATGCACCAGACGCTAGGCGGTACGCCGTGAAATAACTCAGTCTGCAAATATCGACAGCCAGTGCTTAAAAATCCCAAAAAAATGAAAAATTAAAATTTGTAATAATATGTAAATATAATTTAAGTTATTCAAATAATCAAATTTTAATTATTCAAAAAATTAAATTTTAATTATTCAAAAAATTAAATTTTAATTATTCAAATAGTCAAATTTTAGTTATAGTTTCAGAATGAGACATTCTCGAAAATTCGCTTATTTTTAGCTGGCCAAAGAAATTTCTCCCCTTAAGAAGTGAGGCAAGGCAGACAGAAAAAAATAATCTGAAAAAATTCGGACAAGCGGATCCGAAAACTCCGTTATCAGTATTTATCACTTTTTATTGGCAGCTTTATTTTGTTTTGTCTCAGTCAATGAGTGTCTGTCGAAAACATTCGGGATCATGTGATTAGTTCGGCGGAGCGTGATGATTATTTTTTTTTCTATGTGTATTTTCGTTCATTCCTTCCTACGACGTTTTTACTTAAACTTAGTTGTTTTTCGCTCGCTTTACGATATTTCACGAGCCGGATTGTCTGCTTTTACGGTTTGAGAGGGGTTCCGGAAATTTCGCGCTGTTTGAAACAATGCAGCTCGTCTAACGTTCGTTCGACCATGGTTGTTATCACGCTGCTGGATTTTCGCGCTTATCTACTTGTCGGAGTGTGGCTTATCACCCTTTCAATAAAGGCGAGAAAAGAAATTTGTACATTAAAAGATAAGCACACACACGAAGTTGCAGAATTATCGACTGTACATTTTTTAGAAGTGAATTCTATATAACTGTGACGGCGCCATCCATTTCGCTAAGAATAATGAGTCAAACTAAACGCGACGAGGTATCGAGAAATGCATGAAAAATACACGTGACGTACCGGTATTTCCAGATCCTGGCAAGTTTGGAGAAACTACCGATCTAAAGAAATGGCCTATTCTTTTTCCAATATTTATTATTAAAGGGGGGTTCCTTTTGTAACGTAAAGAAGAGCATATGTGCCGAAAGTGAATTGAGGAACTACTTCATGGCCCCGGACTCACAAATGAGTTGGTGGAACAATTAGTCACAGAGTTGTTGAGTCTTAAAACTTTAAATGTGTTTTCCTGCAAACAACTTGTCAACCTCGTACAAGATTATTCAAAAATTGTACGGCCGATCTTTTTTAAACTTTGCAAGTTTTTAGATACCATAATTACCGTCTACGTGAAGCTCAAGTTCGTTGAAAATTATTTTGAAAAACTACTTTTAAATTAACACATACTCTAATGAAAGTTACATGAAAAAGTTTAAAAAGTTTCGAACTCGTACATTTTGGAATTTTCACTTTTCTTTTGATTTTCGACGTCCATTCGGCGTGTGGTTCGTAGAAATACAAAACAGCCGACAACCGTCTCAGAAGCAAGTTTCGTACGGTCGCCATTTTTTAATACAATCAAAAATGGACAATTGAACGACCCAATAATACCTACCCAAAATATTAATTACCTATAATGAATAGTTTCGACGCGAAAATCTTAAAAAATTAGCTTATTTCCGATTGCCTTAAGGGATCTCCCCCTTAAGATCACCCGTATTCCAAGCATAAATTATTTTAAGTCCTCGAATCAAGCTATACTGAAAACTACAGCCTTTTTTCACATCCTAGTCTCTTCCGATTCGGCACAAGCCAATCCTCCAGATCAGCCAACAAGAAACTAGCACGAAAAAAATTTAGCGAATCTAAAGTTTGGCATTCTCACTTACGGTTTATGTTCAGGTGTCGGACTTGCCGGACGGAAAGGTCAGAAAAGTACCAACGTCCATGTGCGAGTTTCAATGAGCTTTTTTGGAAAATGGGGATTAGCGTTACATCGAGAAAGAAATAGCATTGGACATTCTCTAGCGAGATTTTTTCCCTCTGAAAGACATTGTATTCCGTTCTGGAAGTTTTTCCCGTTAGCGCTCGCGTTAATTCCCATATATATATATATATATATATATATATATATATATATATATATATACACATATATATATATATATACATACATACATACATATATGCATATATATAAATATACATATACATATACATGTGTGTTTACTTGCACATCGATTGAGATCGACATTGGCAAGAAAGTGCAATAGGAATTGCGACGTGGGCAGGTTGAGTTCACTCCTCTCGTCGCGTTTCCTTAAAAAGAACCAGGACGGCGCAACGTCGACTTGCCCCTTCGAACGAGAACGTCACACTTCTGTTGTGACATAGGTATATATATATGTTTACTTTTGTAGTGATATATATATATATATATATATATAATTATTGTTAACCTTAGTGCCTATCGGAATCGTAACTGCAGCTGCAACTGTAACGCGCAATAGTACTTTGTTCCTCGATCAAACGAGTACATTCGTATCCGATTCGTCCCACAGAGACTTCCAATCGAAACGCTCAAGAATTTTTTCTCTGCTGAGTGAGCGCGAAATCCTTGTATAGGATGTGACGGAGATCTCGGTTACACGTTCGTGTTGAATCGAAGTTAAGTAGTTTTCTACGCATTGCCTGTGGACTTTTGATCGGTAGACTGAAACCCGATTGGGCGAGGTGCGGAAAAACCCTACCTTCTCCAGCACTATGATGAATATTAGGAAGGGAAAAAGAGGGAACGAGCTTATCCACAAATTCCAAATCGGGGATTATTTGATTTCCAAAGTTATCCAATAAAATTGTTCTTGATTTCTTGATTTTTATATTCATTGTAATATGAAGTATTTTTTTGTAGCTTTTGGTTATAAATTGGATGGATTCTCATAAGTGGTTCGGTGACTTTGGTAGCCTAAATGTGATAACGATGTAAACTTCAAACCCATTATTCCATAGTGTTGAAGTTTGCATCGTTGGAATGCACCTAAAGTTTTTCTTGATTATTTCATTTCTCAATGGCTATTATCATATCAAATCTTTGTTGCAGCTTTTGGTTATGAATTTTCAATATGGATTGAGAAATTCGTTCCGGCGACCTTCGTAGCTTAAATCTACTCGAAAAAAAATGGGAATACGGCAAAAAAATATTTTCGTTCCATTCCAACGATGCAAGCTTTAAAAAACCATTATTTCATGATGTTGAAGTTTACATCGTTGGAATGTAATCAAAATTTTTCTTGATTTTATCATTTCTTCATTTTTATTATTACATCAAATCTTTTGTGCAGCTTTTGGTTATACATGTTCAATATGCATTGTCAATAATGTTTCGATTACTCTCGTAGCCTAGATGTGCTGAAAAACATACGGGAGTACGAACAAATTATTTTTTCCTTGCATTCCAAAGTTGCACACTTCAATATCATTGTATTTCGTTAATATGTAAATTTCGGTTAAGGCATGTCCTCAGCGTGGTGGCATTGCGATCAAGGCCCTCCAACCAATCCACTGGAATCTTCCTCATATGTTTCAATTTTTTTTAAACCGTACGTGCGTCCGTCTACATTTCGCGTTTTTTTAAAAAGCTTGAGGTCTTGGACAGCGAAGTTAAATCCGCAGCGGGAAAATGTACTGGACGACCGTGATCCTTACGCCGGAGTCGCACGTGGATTAAATATTTCGTACGGATTAAAAAGAGTATATCGGAGTAAATTCATCGAGTTTATTCTTCCTCAGCCTCAGTTCCTTTACACATGATACAAAGTACGTATTGCGAATCTGAATGACGATTTTGTTCGAGAAAATGCACGGCAAAACTAAAAAAAAACGCATTCCTTAATATTTTTGACTGAAAAAAGGCGAAAATATATGTTTTTGGTGAGAAAAAAATTAATAAAAGACGCGTGGTGCGACCATCGTGTTTTCCTACTCTCGTAACTTCATCAGCGAGATTAAGAGATTTGTTGATCGTCCAACGAGGCTAGTAACTGTCGTAATTCGAATTAAGAGGACCGCCGAGAGATCGCAATTCTTCTCTCTCTCTCTCTCTCTCTCTCTCTCTCTCTCTCTCTCTCTCTCTCTCTTTTACGCTGACTTTATTCGTCGCTCTGTCCCGCTGGCTCTCTCGCACCGACGCTGCCTTACGACAAGTTCTCTCGGCCTTGCGGTCCATCATCTCCCTCGCGCCTCACACCCGGAAGAGTAAGTACGCTTCTTCTCAGTCTTTTATTTTTTCTTTCCTCTTCCGTTCTCTCGTCGCCGTGGTCCAGGGCGCGCGAGATTGTCGATAACGCCATTGGCGAACGAAGGTCGTCGCTTAAAGAATGCAATTTCTTGTGCTTTTATATATATATATATATATATATATATATATATATATATATATATATATAGGAAAGTCAACACGACACAATATATGTGGACTCTTTCAATTATTCTTAAACTCCTAACGAACATCTCTCTCCTTATATAAAATATATAAACAGCGAGAGGAAGGCTCAGCTTCGAGTTTTATCCTCTCAGCTAAAATAATCTTCTCTCGACCTCGCGTGGCAGACTAAAAATACTCCATAATATGCGGGACATTGAATTTTCAGCTATGAAAGAAAATAAAATTTTACCAACAAGAAGTAAAAATGAAAAAAAATGTTCTCAAATCGATATATTCGGTCGATTATCAGTTTATATTGGGTTCAATATTATATAGTCGTTTTACATACTCGGAGAAGTTCTTAACTGCAGTGCTATTTCAAGTATTCAGCCCTCGAGCTCATAAGTAATGAATTCGCCCGATCCAGATAAAGGGAAAAACAGGTTTTCTATCATTTTAAGGAATCGTCACAGTGTAACGGGGCGAAAATAGCCGATTTTCGCGATTTTTTTTTCGATCGTTAAAATACGCTAATCAGTCTGATTTTTTTGTCAAATCAAAACACTCTTGAAGAACAGAGAATATATTTTTAAAGGTTTTTTAAAATGATTTTTTATATATTTTTTTTACATTTTCTTAACGGTTGAAAATATCTTTGGAAAAAGGAGTTCTCACGGTGTACACGGTTGTGGCTGTAAATATTATCTGAGCCAAAATTTGTAAAAAGATTATTAATCAGTGTGGAAGCGGCTATGTTGCTATGGAAGTTTTTAAAAATCAAAATTGATAAAATGGCGGTGGTTTGAAAAAAAGTTTCGAATGTAGCCTATTTTTTGGACAGTTTTTGGTTAAAAAAGATATGAAGATTTAAAAAAAAGCTTCCATAGCAAGATAAAGAATGGCGTGAAGAATGTTGTGTCAAAATTTGAGACGGATAGCTTGAAAACGCTTCCTTTGGAGATGAATCTTCAAAAATGTTTGCATGCGTAGAGTGGTTTATATCCGACGTCCAGAGCTATTTAGTATCGAGATTATTAGATGGAAATGCGGCCAGCGTATTGTCTCTATAAAGTGTCGTATACCATAAATTAGACGGTTTTTAAAACTGCGATTTTTTGTTAACGGATTACACCTGCCTCGTAGGCGGAAGAAAGACGAATTTTCGCGAATTTTTTCTGGTTAAACGTGTCCAGGTTTTCTACATTTTTAACGTTCAAGAGCATGCTTTTAAGTATATTGAATAATTTTTGTATTGAAACATTTCTACAAATGTGGTAGATACAATGGTTTGTGCAGACTGCTGTTTGAAAAACGTCCTTGGCGGTGACCACTGCTGCTCGGAAACAAATCATCCGAAATAAAAAAAATCAAAAGCATGTAGTTTTTGCACGACATTATCCAGTGCTTGGACGAAGGATAAAAGACAACACGGGTTTTTGGAAAAAATAGCCATGGTCCAAAGTGAAGGTATCGATTTAAAAAAAATCCTTTATTTTTGTTGAGAAAAAACTATTCATCTAAAAAAGAAATCCTTCGTTCAAGCACTGCTTCTTGATATGTAAGAGAAGCTTCTAAAGTTTAACGTTTATCGATGCAGTCATTTTTGAGATACCAAGATCGCCGATCACGAAACAGACATTTTGAGAAAAACGCGTTTGATCCTACGTTGACACACCGGGTCATTTTGACCAGGAAGAATTTGAAATGAAATGCTCATTTTCTCAAAAGTAACATTTTCTAATAATTTATTACAACAATTCAATGTTATACCTTCCGAATTTCAATTATGCAGGTATAATAAAAAAAAGTACAAAGTGTATCCCGGATGTTTTTCAACAATAACCGCCTGAAGGGTAGGTAATGGCAGGTGGATGAAGTACTAGTCAAATTGACCCAGTGTGTCAAAATCGTGACGTAAATTTATGTTTCTCTAAACGCCCATAACTCCGTCAATTTTGAACGGATCGACTTGACATTTTTATAGAATTTTGTTGAAATGTTATTTGAAAATCCACCGAAAATTAAAGATCGATATTCTCAAAAACGTTTACTAGGTTCAGGCCCTTAAAAGTTCGCTAGCTGGGTTTGAAATTTTCCATTATACTGGGGTCTACTTGTACTTGATTGTAGAGAAAAGTCATTTGACTGTTAAAAATTCGGTTCCGTGAAAAGAATACCTGAAGAGCACAAAGAATCTTGTGAATGTGGAAGGTCTCATATATCGCCATTTCAAGCCCTTTTCAAGCCACGTGTCCAAAATGGTTTTGCTGATTAAAACTTGTACTCTTCCATTCGTGCACTGTAAAAAATTTCTGTATGAAAATTAATACACAAGTATAGGAAGTTTTTATGCGGATACCGCTTATGAAATTTCAGATACGACTTTGAAAATCCAAAACAGGTTATTTGAAAAATGAAAGTGTAGCTCCGTAATATTAATATACTTGTGCGTTTGAAAAATAATGCACGTGTAAAGAAATAATCACATCCAAGTATATTGAAATTAAGAACCATTTGGTGATATCAATATACGAGTGTATATTAAATTCAAGAACCATTTGCTAATATCAACATACGGGTGTGTATTAAAATTACTGATCCTAAGTATTAAGTTTATTTCAGAAATTAATAATTAAGCCCACTGAAAATGTGACTCGTATTTATCCTCCTCGACGGGAGCTAAAGATAAAAAAAAAAGGTGATTTTTGTGAAATTTCTTTCTTCAACACCTGGCGGCGTAAAAAATGGAAAAATAATTTCCTTCCGGAAAAGGCGAGCTCAAGAACTGCGACTCTGCCGTGGATATGGAGAGGTAACGAATTTGTTACACTCTCCGACGCGCGTACGAGTTGCAAACGCGTCTGTTTTTCCCAGGACGATCGTAGCCGGTGGTCGGGTTATATGCCCGACCGAAGCTGCGAGTGGCTATGGGAAAGTGCGGAACAATGCGCCGTCCCTCGGACGCTACGCGAACTACGCGCGACCATCGGTCGTCGCGAGCGGCCGAAGTGGGTTGAGCGCGTTTTGTATTTGCAATACTCTGTTTTTTATATTTGAATTAATATACAACTGTTGTAATCTTTAATTTAAGGCACGGGTTAATGCAATACATTTTCCACAAATTTACAAACTTGTCTTTGAAATTCCATGTTCCATCTATTAAATTCTATATCCACGTTAGAATTTCATGTGACTAGTTTAAATTTACGATACAAGTGTTTCAAATTTAATTTCATCTACTGAGTTCGTAAAATTCAATTCTTTTGTATCTTAAATGTATTGTAAATTTCATATCTTTTTTTACAGTGTGTCTCCCATTAAGGCAGGTCGAGTTTTTCACACATACATGCACGATTTATACAGGGCGTCTCAAAATGACCAGACATTTAACCCTTCGACTGCACACTGGGTCATTTCGACCCCATTTTTTTTCAACTGCCTCTATCGCAAAACGAGGTAATCTGTTCGGCCGCAGTGCGGCGCTCAAACGTTCCCACACTCCTACTCTATAAGTGGACACTCGGCCGAGGGCTATGTACAACGAGCACCGAATGTACTTATGCGTCGATTGCGGTAAATGTGAATAATAATAAGTCATTGGAGTAAAAAAAATGCCGAAAGTATACGATTTCAACAATTAATCTGCCGAAGCAGTTCATTTTTTCCATTTTTCAGTATCCCGAAAATACTCAAATTCAAATCTTCGAACAAATATACTTTTTACAAACCTTACTCTCTAAAAACCTCAAACGACTTTGTTTATATTGTGAAAAAAAATTATAATCTTTTTCGTGCAAGTACACATTTTTCAACGCATCTCCCACTTTGAACGAATGTTTAGGAACTTAATTTTTGTTTTTCTTAAAAAAATAAATTTTGGGCCACACAATAAGGATAATTGATCACAAAAACCGTCTGCGCAAAAAAATGCATATTGCCCGAAGCACAATGATCTGAAAAACGTCTGGGGTCGGATCGACCCCATCTGCAGTCAGAGGTTCGTAACGGGAGTGTGCAGTCGAAGGGTTAAATGTATTAATAAAACGTATTATCCATTTGAAAAGTACGAATTTTTTATTTTAACATAAGGTACCCACGTGGAGGTTATGTGTGGAGCACAATATCCGATGAATGGACGGCTCGTTTTAATAACATTTTGGAATAATGGCGGTCCAATTTCATTGACGGTGCGTCCAATTGCTTCCTTGAGCTCCGGAATGGTCTGTGGATCATTGGCATACACTTTCCTTCCAGAAAGCTCCAAAGAGGTCGTGGCCAATTGACATTGCCGCGGCGTGAGATAACACGACCATGAAGTTTCGTCTGCAATAACTGCATTGTCATCTTTGTAGTGAATTTTTACGATTTCTATGCGTTACTCGATCGTGCAATTCTCCACGACTAAACCTCAATACTTTCTGACGCCGGTCGTCAAAGACAACTACTTTATGTTCGCCACGAAAAAAATGGCGCGCAATTTAAAATGTCAGATCATTTTGTGACAGTCTTTATTTCAAACGTATAGGAAGTATTTGCGGACTCGTGTGTTACCGTTCGTTTTGCGGGAGGATTTAGCACTGACCTAGGGAAGATGACTCGAGGTCGTTGATGGCACACATTCCAAGTGCGTCTATATTAAGTTAACCGTTTCATGCTGTAGCCGAGGATTGGTTAGGCCAAGTATAGCTATTGCATATTGTTGGTATACCGCGTACGTACGAAGGGATCCGTGTGTTGGATATATTTATATACGTACGAGTGTATATAGGGATAGGCTTGCCATACGGATACATTTGTTGCTCGCGAACGGTGGCTTAGCGACGACGTAGGGCACAGGCTATGCCAATTGCACGCATCCGCAAATTTGCCACCAACAGGCACGCTTATGCTATAGAGTTACGGTCAACGATGCTGCTGTGCAAACTAAAGTGGCCACCTCTTTTGCGCTCACATGAATCTTTCTTCGAGACTAAAGACGCTGGCGACTAAAAAAAGTGCAGCCCATCGAATTCCCAAACAAACCCAAACCGAATGATCGATCGTATTCCTAACAGCATTGAAAATGTTTTTCGACAGGACGCTCGTTGACTGTTCTGGAAAGAATTGTTCGTAAAAGACTCCATGATTTTGAGAGAGATTTTCGCTTTTATTAGGAAATGTTAGTTTATTAAAGTAATTCGAGTGACCTGAGGGTATAGATGAACAGATAGTAATGTCGAAGATCATTTTTGAATAAACTTGAAATTTTTAAACTACGATTTTTCATTGAACAGTTTTATAGTTCAGGGACTGGACTTTAATTTGCAACGAAGATTTTTCGAAAATTCCAAAACTGACGGGGTTATGACGCCTTATGTGAAGGGTTAGGTAGCCATTTTGATTTATTGGTTTTTCTATTCTTTCGATTCACTTCTAATCCTCACCGAGCATAGTTTATGACATTTTCTATCCTCGCGTGATTTTTAAATATTTTTCTATTTCTATTTATTCTTTGATAAGCAATGGTTCAAGTTTTTTTTTGTCGACAATCGACCTGCTTTTTCTACAACACGCCATTTGCCCAATTTTCAAGATAAAAAAGTATCCGGCCATACGACAGTTCGATTATTATATTAAAAGTAAATGTTTTTGTTTTTCCTGTTAGATTTATTGATATGTTTAACCATTCGCTGATGAAAAATGATTAAAGTTGTTTTTTTCGTGCGACAATCGATCTGTTTTTTTTTCTACAATTTGCTAATTGCGCAATTTTAAAAATAAAAAGAAAGTATTCGGCCATAATAAGCTTTGATTACTATATCAAAAGTGTATGTTTTTATTTTTCCTTTCAGACCATCGTCGTTGCCAAAACCATCTACAAGGACTGGCCACGCAGCGGAAGTGTCACTTTGTTCAAATGGTTATAACGTCATTGTTTATCAAAATTTGTTATTAAAGAAAAACCTCAAACTTAGAAAGACTGTGAACGAATTGTCTGTAAAATTCTGACTTCGTCATGCCAATACTCTTATTTAAGAAAAATACTGACAATCGACCTGTTTTTTTAAGTGCCAAGCTTATGCAGACCCGATAATGAATTTGCATCGAGTTTCGACCATAATGCCTCAACATTAATTGCGATACGTTCGACCGTCAGTTCGTTGTTGTTGAACACAACTTTTTTGCACTATTGTCATAGACGGCAAACTCAAACACGCGTGCTTGATGCTGTAGCGGTTTAGCTCCTATACATGAATGTCGAGGTAGAACAAATTTGAAATCCTAATTCGCGCGATAACACACCCGTTGATAAGAGCTCTCGGTATCTTTCCCCTTCGTCCAAACACGCAGCTATAAATAACTGTCGGACGACAGTTTTGCAGTAGCGAAGTTACATGCATATATGCGCAATCCCGATGAGTTATTTTAACGAAGTTGCGACAATTCTAACAATCGCGCTGTTAAACGTTCCACTGTCGTCTGCTTAATTTTTCGCGATCGTGGAATAACTTGAAAATCATCGGGATTTCTTTTCAACAAAGCTTCAAGGAATGATCACAGTGTAATGGGTTGAAACATAGCTGATTATCACGATTTTTTTTTTGGTGGTTGAAATACGCTAATCAGTCTGATTTTTTTATGTCAAATCAAAGCACTCATGAAGAACAGAAAATACATTATTAAATGTTTATTTTTTAATTTTTTTACATTTTTTTTAACGGCTGAAAATGTTTTCGAAAAAAAGGAGTCCTCACGGTGTACATGTGGCCGTAAGTATTATCCGAAACAAAATTTGTAAAAAGATTATTAATCAGTATGAAAGCGGCTATCTGGCTTTGGAGGGTATTCAAAATCAAAATCGACAAAATGGTGGCGTCTTGGACAAAAGGTATCTAGATCAGCCTATTTTTGCGACAGTTTTTCTTTAAAAAAGAATATGAAGGTTAAAAAAATCTTCCATAGCAAGATAAAGAGGGGCGTGAAGAATGTTGTGTCAAAATTTGAGACGGACAGCGTGAAAGCTCTTTCTTTGAGAGTATACACCATTTTGAAAAACGACATTTCGAGCAAAACGCGTTTAAAGTTTCGAGTGCGGAATTTTTATATACATGGTCTACTTACGATCAATCGGCGGTGCCAGGTCCATGTTTATAACCGTCCATATTATCGGATAATACAAAAAAATCGATTATTTGAAAATTTTACACTGCTATGATCTCTTAAAAAGCTATTAAAAATAGTGTGTACCTAGTCGCAGCTCTAATTAGCGGGATTTTTAAACACCAATGAGTTTTGGCCGAACTTGTTCAATGTAATATACTCTTACTTATAAAGAAGAAAAAAAAATAAAAGTGGGATCCCGCAGCTTCTGAGCAACCGCATGGACACGATTGGACAGCTCGCTGGTCCGAAAGAACCAACAGGAAGAAAGAAGCCGATATTGGCACGAAAGCGTACAGCTTACGAACTATCCAGATATTCTGACTCCACGCATGCCTAAATCCATTTCTGATGGAGACGTCACACTCATGAGGAACGTCAAATAAATATAAATGAGAACATTAAATAAATATTAATTAGGAATTTAAAAAAAGTTAAAAACTATTTTATTTACATTTTGATACAATGAGAAAAATGAATAAATGGGAAGGGCGAACGTCAGTGCAGTTGGCTTAAGGGGGGACATACCTTTAGGCGAGGAAAAAATTAGTAGATTTTCGTGATTTTTTTTTAGAAGGAATGATTCCTTCGCCATTGTTTAGACTTACGGTATGTTTTATTACTACTTTTGCTTGTTAGATGGTATTTTTTTCATTAATGTAAAAAAATGGCGTAGTTATAGCACAGTTTTCTAAACTGCATTTTCAAAGCTTGTGTGATGTTTACCTAGAAAACGAATCGAACGATTCTGATAGAATTTGGTATAAATCTTTCTAACCTTAATATCTAAAACATGACCCTAAATATTTTTAAACACTAAGAGAAAAAGTATTTTTTTATCGCAAAACGTAGACAATGTTTTCGGAAAATTCAATCTTTTTGTTTCGAAGCGTACGATTTAATTGATTTTCAACATTTCTCACTTTTTCTTGGTTCATATTTCGCGTATGAGTATTAATGGAAGAAAAATATTCGCCGGTTTTTTTTTCAGATTAATCCCGCCGATGCTACGTGTCACGCCACCTGACAACATCTTAGGCCATCTTCAATGTACTTAAAAAATAAATTCTGTATAATATTTCGGTTTGACAAGTGAAAAAGTAGAGGAATACTTTGCCATGAGTAGTTAATTGTCCAATTTCATTATTCTGTAAAACCAAATATCGCTCGGAATTCACATACGCGTGTGTGGTGATCCAAATGATGAACATATGACGGAATATTTGATTTTTATCGGTGGGAGTTCATTGGATTCTTCACTGGCGATCTCTCGTACGTTTTGCGTCCTACCCATTTACATTAGGGCTCATTGAAGTAATACGCACACATATGTAGGTAGAAATTACTTATCGCGGGTGTTCCTCGTCTATTCGTGCGGCCACTTTGTCGTTGAACTCATGAAGGAATCTACCGAGTCGCCTTGCATGTTAATTTTAACCTCGTGCTTGCACGGGGGCACAAACGTAACTCTCGACACCATAAGCACTCTTAGAGCCCTTCGTCGCTGCGTCACGTGTCACTGTAACAGCACACTGTGGAGAACCGTTCCTGTCACATTCGTGCATTCTACCCCTTCCAAGATTTCCGGTCGTCAAGCTCGTTCGATTGAATATATTCGGGTAACAGGAATATGCACATCTCGTTACTTTCTAAAAAAAAACGTTCATTGTTTTCAATTTAATTTTATGTTTTTTTAATCCCCAATTATTGTGTAAAACGGAATGTTTGTTTTTACGCTTTCTCTATGAGTTATTCATTGATAACATTCTATGAAAGTGTCCCCAATATGTTATTATGGAGAAAAAAATTACGACATTCGCACGTGTTTTTTTTTACATTGAATTACTTCTCAATTGATTCTGGATGAATTACTCCGTAATGGATTTTGAATTAACGGAGGACACTATTCGGAAGGGCCAAAAAGGGCGTTTTTTAGAATTTTTTATCTCTTGAAATATTCATTTGGGATTTGGAAAAAAGAATTGTTTTTAAGCATACATGGCTTAACGTACATTGCTTAGGTTCTTGAGCATACACCTTATTGCGTGTGTATATTTATTTTTTTAAATAAAATATTAGCAATATTATCGAGGTATAATAGACGTTTGTTTTTAAATGTGATCCAACAGCCGGATCGATAATTTAACAGCGGTTGGTCTGAGAAATAAAAATTAAAAAGTTTTATGATCTAGCTAAATGTAGTTCTTGTTGTAAGTGGCCGTTTTTCGGGAAAAAATCACAATATGGCAGGAATTCAAAATGTGCGCAATTTTGGCGAAAAGTTTTCTTATTTCCGGGGGCTTAAAAAATACTAGTATAAAAAAATGGTCACGTGCAAGGATAGTTACTTTCAATTAGTTGTTTTGAGATTGAAGTTGTTTTGAGTGCCTTTTTTTAATTGAAATTATTTTTAGTAACTATTTTTTTATTATTTATTTTTAAATTGAAAATCGCCCACTAATATCTGGAGTTATGATTTCGGCCGGCTCGAGACAAGTCGTTTCGAGAAAAAAGTGATAAAAGTTTTAGTATACGTAAATCGTTGCGCTCCCTGCTCTCACTAAATCGTCTGTAACTTAGTCACTTATCGATATTTCAACTTCAATTTTTTCCCCATATTCTTGAATATTTATACTTCGAGAAAATACAAAAGATTGATTTTTTTACCTGTCGCAGTGGTAAGGCGGGCGCCTTAATTACTCCGTAATAAATTAAATATGGCACAGCAATTGCTATATTTTGAGTCAGTTTGATTTTCTCGACAATGAAAACCGAAAGAACGCTTTTTTAAAACCATTTACATTGATAATTAGCGTAACTGACAGCTTTGGGGCTACTTAAACAGAGCACCAAAATACGGTTTTGCCTAATTCTTTTTTAACCCTTTGTCTATGTTTGCTCAAATTTATTGTTCAAGTTTATTATAATGTTATTAAAGTTGGTTGTAAAGTTGCTCAAGTTGATTTTGATCGCAAAGATAATTACAATTTTTATGTAAAATGTTTCCTTAATAAAGATGACCGTTTGAATTTTTCAAGTCGTTGTTTTTTTCTTTTATTTCATGGATAATGCATGAAATATATATTTTTTTTTACCAAAATGATGTCAAAGTAACCCTTAATCTTTGACGTAAGTTGAATTTCAATGCCTTGTCAAAGAAACCCACCATTGCCGGTTACTTCGACACTTAAAAAAATACATATAAAATTGCGGAAGGGTGGTGGCGCTTGATTTTCTTATACATTCGATAGTCAGAGGACACAATTGTTCAATTGGGGCAAAAAGTTGGAATTTAGGATGTTAAAAAAAGTTACCTACAAAAAACTTCCAAAACCTGTACAAAGTAACCCCGTTTTATAGTACCCTCCACGTATCAAAACGACAGAAAGAAACGCTAAAACGTTTACCACCGCGAAGTCAAGATTTCAAATAGACTGACTATACAACCTTATGCCCTATGTGTCTACAATAGTTCGTTTCCCTCCACTTTCTCATTGATTTCCGGAAGTCATTTTCACGTAGTCCGTACTGTTTATTAATCAAACACGGAGTTATGCACGTCCAATCCCGCGTTCAGTGTCGAGTGCTACCGGATTGTGTTCCTGCTGATTTCCTGTGCGTGCGATCGACGATTGATTTCTTTTTTTTTTCCTCACGACGGAAGTTCTCGACGCACGCATGGAATTCGAATGGTTATTTTTCGGGCGCTCCAGCTCGATCCGAAACGTGTGAAATAAAGTGTACCTACAAATCCCTCTCGTGAATATTTATGTCATCCGTGGCGTCGCGTTATCGGTCGGAAATGGGCCAGCGGATTCGATCGAACAAAGAATGACAAGCCCACTGTGAATAGTATTGAATTTTTGCATCGTTGTAACGCAACGGAAGTTACGTTTTACATTTCATTTTTCATATTTCTCGATCATTTCTTATAGATTCATTATAAATCTGCATCGCTAAATAAATTTCTTAAAAAATAGTCGAAGGTGGTATGCGGAGTTACGTTGTACATTTCATTCTTCATATTTCTCGATCTTTTTTATAGATTTATTATAAATCTACATCGCTAAATAATTTTCTTAAAAAATAGTCGAAGTTCGTAAGCGAAGTTACGTTTTACATTTTATTTTTCATGTTTCTCGATCTTTTGTACAGATTTATTATAAATCTACATCGCTAAATAAACTTCTTAAAAAATGGTCGAAGGACTTTCGTATGCGAAATCGTCCAAAAAAAAAAAACATAAAATTCGTTGCAGTCCAACGATGCAAACTTCAGCATCGTCCAACGTCACCCATTCTTCATTATTCCGAAAACATATCGCGAATCTCGCGTCCATGTAAACCTATGCAAATAACTCGATGTACGTTTGTGCAAAATTCGTTTACTTCGTTTTTCCCTTTGCTCGATCGGAGTAACAAGACATGGCGTTGCCTTTGCGTATCTCGTGGCGCGAGACCTCCTGTTCGTTCACGATGAACGCAACGAACTTAATTAATCGTGTCAGGGGTTACGGGCTCTTGATCGATCGGCCATTCTCTCTCCGCGAAAAACTCGCAATAACACTGATCTTAATCGATGCATCGCGTTTTACTTCTCGTACGATGCCGGCTCGTCTAGGCTATTCGATTCTTCGGTGTCCTGTATGAAGTTGGGAAAAAATTTCGTGGTGCCGGTAAGTGAAAGTGCTTTCGAGAGATTTGGATCCGTATGAACGTTTCGCGAACGCGATCTGCATAGGTGGGTGCACGAAAAAGAGCGGGAGTTTTAATTTTTAGGAACCTCGCTTCACTGAGGAGAGTTCAACGTGCGATACGGCCTTAATAGCTCACCGGGTAACGCGTTCATGTGTCGAGAGTTGAGCAACGCGTTGTTCAGCGGCGTGGTGCCCTTGTTTAGCTTATATATATATATATATGCTCACCATGTATTTTTATGTGTGTGTGCGTGCGTGTGCGCGCGCGCGCGCGTGTGTGTGTGTGTGTGTGTGTGTGTGCACATACCAGTGTGCAAGAGTATAAATGTATTCTATGCAGATGTAGACACATATATATATTAATTCCCTCGTGGTGGGCGCCTTATTTAACTTTGAACGACGGTGATGCGAACGCACTTTGACTTTCTAGGTCGAAAAATGTACCGTTGAATTTATATATATACGTGCGTGTTTATATACGGTGTGTTTATGAGTGAAAATCAGGATTGATCATTTAAAAATGACGAAAAGTAATTTTTCCTTCGCGAATTTCTATTGATGAAAACGGAAATGATTGAGCATTGAAAACTAAAATAATTTGCGATAAATTCGGGCATTTGAAAGAATTCCCATCTTCTGTTAAAACATATTTCCGTGCACAAATTTTTTGGGAGTCCAAAGATGCACCTATATATCTATAGGAACTTGTTAGGGATACCGCACATTGTGTCATTGGGATCAATTGGATTCTGCACTGTTCGGATCGAATGGAAAATATGTGGAAAGTAATGAGGAAAATACGGGGTGGCAAAGCAACCTGCAAGCTTCGTGAGCGCGTACGTGTGGTGATATTAGGTTAAAGTGCAGTAGGGGTAAAATAAATAACCAAGGATAATTACAGTGGTGATTTTTACTTTCAAGATTCCAACGTTTTCTAACCCGGCCCAAGCTTTAGATCGGATTATCGGCTCCATTAAAATTGGGTTGTACTCGATGGAGCGTTGAAAGAAATCACAATTATGTTGGGTTACGTCCATCGTTCATCGACGATGAACCAGTTGATGAAAGGTTTTTATTTTGCTCATGAAATAATAACGCGTTTTTCGGACGAAAGATTAAAGACGTAACCAAAATTAGTTCGAATGAAAATATGGATGTGGAGAAATGTCAGTAATTACTTCACCGCTGCACCGGACGTTTCCTCGAAGAGTGATCTTCGAGAGATGCAGCATCACGAATTCCCCGAAGGATGTTCGAGATCTCCTAATGATCGAATGGTCCTCAAGCCGCGAAGACGCCCCACAGCGGGGGTAATCATACACATACATCAGGAATTCCATGCCGAATTGACCTACCGGTAATCCTCGGAAGTTTTTATGCCGCTCCCTTTTCACGTTACTCTTCTTACTCTAGACATTAAAATACTCCAGCTCGGCTTTCATATACTCGTTACATTGTTACAGTGACGAACGCATGGAAGTTTCTGTTTTTTTTTAGCAGCGAATATAATTTATACAAAGTTTTTGTTGACACGATTATGAATCTTAGGGGAACGCCTCCGCGAGTTTTGAAACTGTTGACATTAGAATCGGGTGAAATCAATTAAATAAATAAAAGTCAAATAAATAGAAATATATTGGAAATGAAAAAGGTTAAAAAATGTTATCTACATTTTTATGCAATGTGAAAAATGAATAAATGGAAAGGACGAGAGTCGTTGCAGCTGGCTTAAGGGGGAAATATCCTTTGGCGAGGAAAAAAATCGCCCATCTTCATAATTTAAAAAAAAACGATTTTTTCATTATTTTCGAGACTTAGGATCTGTTTTCATACTACTTTTGGCTGTTACATGATATTTTTTACATTAATCTTTAAAAATAGCGGAGGTGTGGCACGGTCTTCTAAACTTTTGTCGATTGTCTTTGAACCTCATTGTCGAAAACATAACTCTAAATGTCTTTGAACATGAAAAAAGTATTTTCATTGCAAAATGTAACCATTTTTTTCGGAAAATTCAATCTTTGTTTCAAAGCGAAATTTGAAAAATTGCTCCCTTTTTCTTGGTTCATATTCTAATTGCAAAAATAGCATGTGAAAGGCAAAAGTAGTAACAAACCATACCCCAAGTCTCAAAAATGGTAAAGAAATCTTTGCTTTAAAAAAAATGATGAAAATCAGCAATGTTTCGCCCGCCCAAAGGTACCCCCGGCCCTTAAAATATTTTATACACGAGCTCAGCTATGGCGGACCAACTACATCGGTATATAGAACATTTCTCTTCGGGAACTGAAGGACTAGAATTCTGCGATTGCGTCCAATTTACCGGATGGAGAGTGGGGAAACGCTGCCATTATATCTTGCAATGCACCAATCAGAACGAGGATGTTCAGAAAATGCTTCTTCTCTCGTATTATGTACTGAACCTCGAGTAGCCGGTGAAATTAGAAAGGAAATTAGTCTCTCTTCCTTTGCTCCTTCCCTTCCGCTTGCAATATCTGTCGCATTGTATTTACGACCAAAACTAATTGCCGAGATTTCCGATTGTTTTTGTCAATATAGTATTATTTTGCGACGGTACGTGGCGTTCAAAGATAATAGTGATTGGGACTGATCACCGATATAGGATTTCTTGGCATAATACTCACGGTATACTGTTTGAAATCAAACCAAATTATGTTTTAAATACTATTCATTATTTTTCGAGTAATTGTAAAAAATCGGCAAAAATCATTACAATAATTCGTTGACGGACATTCTTTCAAGTCTAGACTGAACCTCGAATCTTTTTTCATGCCCTCTTTTCACATTCGACGCAAAGCGGACTTCGAGGTTATCAAGCAAAAAAAAACTAGAAAGAAACAAGTTTGTAAATCTAAAGTTTGGCGTTCTCTCTATATTTATCGGACTCGCCAGACTGGCAAGTCAGAAAAGTAACAACGAAGTTTCTACGCACGAGCTGAAATTAATCCTCGTTAAAATTTACCATTCATTTTATATCGATACAAAAACGCAGTAGAGACTTCCATCCGGGTTTTCTTTCCCTTAAATACCCTCCATTTCCTGTTGGAAGTATTAACCCTTTGAAAGAATAAAAAAATTCTAGACCTATTACAGCAGTCTTATGAGGAAATCAGAGATTGCGCTGAAATTTTGACATCGCGCGATCTGTGATGTAAAACATCTTATTTAATTTTCAGTAATTGATTTGATCAAACTTCTTAGTTTATTTTCAGTAATTAATTTGATAAAACCTGGTGTTTGAAATTCAATAATTTATTTGATCAAACTTCTTTTTTGCTTTCAGTAATTGATTTGATCAAACTTCTTTTTTGCTTTCAGTAATTGATTTGATCAAACTTCCTGTTTGATTTTCAGTAATTGATTTGATTTTGAGATGATTTACACTTTCTTTACAACGACATATTTTAACCGCAGCTAAAATCGCAATTTTTCCTTGAATTTCGAAGCTTTCCTTTTTTTCGACAACGATACAGTGTAACGTAGAAAAAAATGTAAAAAACGTTATCAAATTTACGTGTGTAAGAAGAAAAATATCGTTAAAAAATGGCAGTAGAGATTTCCATGCAGGATATCTTCGCCCTACATTCACTCCGTTCCCTGTCAGAAGTATACACTTTAAGAAAGAAGAAACAAAAATGTCGATGTTTTTCCAGGACAAGTTCCACTTCATTGTTTTCGGAATTTAAAAAATCTAGACCCATTAAAGCAGTCTTACGAGAACATAGAAAATTGTGCTGGAATTTTGACATCACAAATCGTGTGATGTCAAAAGCAACCTTCTCGTTTAATTTGCAGTAACTGATTCAATTTCGATTTGATTTTCACTTTCATTGCAAACGAAAGAGTTCAACTCTCCCAGATACTTTACTCGCAGCTACATTGGCGTTTATTCTAGAATTTCAAAGCTTCCGTTTTTTTTCGACGACGATACAGTGCAACTTGTAGAAACTTCGAGAAAAAAAACGTTATTAAACATATCAGTGTCGAAAAAAGACGTCAGTATCCTGTAACACTAATCGATTAAATGTTCGGGACTCCTCGAATCGGTCACCAGGCCCGTAATTTCCCATTTCCGAAGGGAATGATGCCCATCATTGATAATGTGAAAAACGTGTGATCGCTTCGAGGTACACTCGTTGTGCCCGCGGTTATTCGCGAGTCACTCCCATCCTGCGAGTTCGGACGATTCCGCGATTACATACGCACCTATCAGTGGAGATGGAAAGACCGAGAGGGATAAAGAGAGAGAGAGAAAGAGTGAGGGGGGGGGCAGAGAGAGAGAGAGAGAGAGAGAGAGAGAGAGAGAGAGAGAGAGAGAGAGAGAGAGAGAGAAGAGAAATGAGAAGTTGAGAAGTTGCCGCGAGTGCCCGGGGCCTTTTAACCGCGAGAACCGTCGAGAGTGGGGGGAGGAGAGCAAAGAGTTTCGAAGTTCGAAGTTGGTTTGTGACGTTGCGGCGTGTAAATGCCTCAACTGTTGGTGGCTGCCGCGATGGTCGTCGTGTCGTAGTCGTTGAACGGGGAGTGTGCGAGAGTGAGTGTGTGCAGTCGTGCCGAGTGGCACAGTCCTCACACGACCTCAGTCCGCGATAGATTGTAATCGCGGGAGTTCGAATCGCGCGCTCTCCCTCCCTCTCTCTCTCTCTTTTTTTCATTGGATCGATTCTTCATTAATTTTTACCTCGATCCTCTCGTGTCTCTGACGCGCGGCCGCGCGCTCCTCACCATTCGTGTCCGATCTATACGCGTTTCTGGCGACGAAATTGCCCACGCGATTCTCCATGAAAATCACTTTTTTTCACTCCAAACGTATCGCTGTCGTCGGAAAAAAAGGATACGTAAAAATTGGTTTTGAGACGTCTGGAGTTTTCACCTGAGACCGGATTAACGACGGGAGGATTATCTGTCGAGAACTCGTGCGCACAGGAGGTAAGACATTTTCGTGTGAACACATTTTTCGTACGTCACCGAGTGTCTGTGATATCGCGCGTGGCTTGTAGAATTTTATTTTTTTACATTTTTTTTGTGTCGAAAAAGGAAGGAAAATCAGATTTGAAGTGCTTCCGGGTTCGTGATGGTGTGTGTGTGTGTGTTTGTTTTCGGCCAAACAATTTTTCTCACTGTATCATCGCTTGGTCATGTCAATGGGCCCGCGCGCCTTGGCGGGCTTTATACGGTGGTTTTTTACGCCTCCGATTTGTACGCTTGTCCAACAATAAAATTCGCGTCAAATTTAGTATATGGGGCCCAAATAAAGTATATATATATATATGTATCTTCGGAAATTTATACATGAAATGAATTATATTATTCTAACATTATTTGGCAATGATCTAGTGATCGAAAGTTTTGCAATTATCTGAAGTGCCCGAAAACCTTCGATCACTGGATCATTGCCGAATAATGTTAGAATAATATAATTCATTTAATTTATTATTTTACAAAGATACTATATAGCTCTATATAATAAATTATATTATTCTAATACAATTTTGCAACTATCCAAAGTGATCAAAAGTTTTGCAATTATCTGAAGTGTCCGAAGACTTTTAGCCGGTAGTGTATATATACATATGTTTTTTTATATACTCCAAACCAACCCAAACAATCACACGTGCAGCGTTTGTAGAACATTTCGTACGTGTATTGATGTTTCTATGTAAAAATGTGGATATCTCTGTATTCTTCGTGACGAGACTTCGTCTGTGGCGAAGCTGGCAGACGGGCCAAGGACTTACATTATATGATCTCCGTTCTATGAGACATTTGGGGAAGAGTACAGAGGACTGTACACATGTATATTCATTTATCTTAACGTCTAGTCGTGTTGGTACCGTAGTCCCTAAAAACGCGTTTTGGGCCTGCAAAATTATCATTACAGATATGTTTCAAGTCTGTGAATAATGTCAAGAAGTATTTACTCAGCGCGTATATCTCATGCGTGAAAAACAACGAAAAAACGAGGGAACGATTTCTCTGGACACGGAAAAATGACCGGTCGTTGAATGAACTGTCTCCAATCGAAAAAACAGGGGACGGTGGACATTTGTGGATAACATCAATTTGACGTCGCCCAAAAATTTCCCAGTGAAACCCACGGATAGAACACGATATCTTTCCTTTCTAAAAAATAGTAATTTTTTATCATTTTAATCGTCGCTAGCTTTTGTGCAGAGGTGAAAGATTTATCAACATAGAGGCTTTAGATCACATTGTAGTTTGCATCATTGGAACGCGAGAAAAATAATTTTTCTCTAAGTGCCATTTTTTGGCAGCGCCAACCTGCGGAAAACTTTTTTTAAGATCCTTTGATTAAGATGAGCGACCTACAAACTGAATCTATGGAGAATGATTTTGGATAACAGCAAAAATGGGGGAAAAGGAAGGCAAAAAAATCGTTGCATTCCAGCGATGCAAACTTGGACAACATCGCTTTAGACGATGACAGAAAGGCTTGCTCATGATTCAGGCAAGACATTTATTCGTAGAATTATATTATTTTATTGAAGTTCGTTCATTTTTTTCTGTTCTTTGATGAGAATTATTTTGTAAATGTCCTGTTTAGGTGAGAGTATTTTATGCAAACGCGTTTTCGCCAGTATCATCTTGACATCGGTCTCATCTTGCAGGCAATAATTAGATTCCCCATTATGTATGGCGTGTTTCGAAGTTCAGTGAGTAGAGTGATTGTGATCCCTTGTAGAACAAACAACGGTACTGTGTCCGACAGAACAACCGTCCCAATCATATCCAACTTTGACTGAATGGCGGGCCAATTAACTCGCCATCCGGGGCAACATAGAAATGATGAAAGAACTAATTAGAAGTTGAGGAATTTCCTTAAAATTTATATCAAAAGTTGGACAGGCTTGAAAATGCAAATTTTCACAAAATGTCACACGAAATATACGAAAAAGATTTTTCGTCCTCCAGTCGGGACTGGAGTTATTCGCACCTCAGCGACAGCTCGAAAATCCCTCGGATGAGGCTGCAAAAGGAGTACAATTTGAGCCACGATGGTCTAGAGAGTTACGTGAAGTGCAGAGGTGTGCAATGACGAGACATACGTCGTTGGTGAACTTTTATCTCTATTTCTCTGCTCTCTGTCTCTCGTATCATCTTTCGCGACAAGTATCAGTCGATTCCCGCGATTCCTTCGTTCTACCGACGATCGACCGGTTCTCGCCGATCCTCGCTCGAGATTCTCCGTCATCGGGATACAAAGAGCATCTACGATCAAAAAGACGAAGAAGGAGAGGAAAAAAGACGTGAGACTTGTGACAAATGCTCAATGAAAATTGCTCGGTATCTCAGGGTCACGTGACTCGAATGTTCGATGAGTCGAATTCCATGTTTCGCAGAAGAATTCAACGATAGAAAACACTGCATCGCTTATATACACTGTTTTTCCATTCATGAGGAGTAGTAGTTAGTAATGAATGAGCGTGGAGAGCGAGGGAACCTCTCGGAGTACGCTCCCTCATTTTTTTCTTTTCCTCTTCTCTCGTTCCTCGTTTCTCAGTCACTCAGACTGTCCTTCTCTTTGGCTCTCTCTCTCTCTTCCGGTTTTTGCATCGCTGTTCATTTCTCTCTTTCATTTTGCATCTCTTTCCTTTTGTTGTCTGGCGTATCGATCTACACTCGAAGTATCATTGCGTAAAATCGCAATAAAAATAGTTACTGCATGAATCAGGGACCTGAGAATTCTATTGTGGGGAGTGTACGCAATCTTTATTTTTACGTTCATGGTGAGTCGAAAAATTAAAGGTATTTCGTTCACGAATGGTTAACGATTGAATGATTTTCGACTATAGCAAGTAAACATTCATCCTAGTATACTGGTCAAAATTCAAGCCAAATCAAAGCCAAAGTTGCCAAACTTTTATTTTAACGAAAAAGATTTTAATTAAAAATTAAAATGAAAATAGAACGAAAATTCGAAAAAAATTCATACGTATTGAAAAAAAATCTACGAATTCATTTTAAAATATAACAAAAGTAGTTCGCCGAAAGCTCGTTGAACAATTTTTATTTTCAACAGTTTACTTATAACTTTTTTGCATTATTATTTCCGGAAATTAATGTTCTTAGCATCTTCAATGTGGTTGAATTTTAAAAAAGTTTTCGCATCGCAAAGTATTTAACGTTCTCGCCGAAACTCACTTTTGTGAGGGAATGTACGGGCGATACATCCTTAAAGCCTTAGGCCACAGTAACGGGTATAAAATCAGGTGCTAATTTAACAATTTTTTTTCGTATGAAAAAGTGATTAACTCATACAATTAATTAGACATCTATTTAGTATGAATATCAAGCTCTTAGAAAATATATATTTTTTTTTCGATGTACAAAATGGCTGACTACTATTTTCTTTTGTTATCTTTTTTAGGCGCTCCGCGGCGTGACATTTAGCATCCACAATTTTTTACCTAGCACAAAAAACAATAATTCTCGTCAATCTACATTAGAATACCTAAAAAAGTACGTACGGAATTAAAAAATATAGTTTTATACAAAAGTTGTAGGTATTTGAACTTAAGAAATGAATTTTCAGTGAAAAATTTTGTTATAACTGCTCATAAACTGCCCATGAAATGAAAAGTTTTCGATTAATCAGGTATTCCGTACGTACTTCTCTGCGAAATGCAATTAGGAACATAACTTTTAAATTTGAAGTAAATCGAGTGAAAATTGTTGAAGTTACTTGTCACGCCAGTTGGGAAAAAGCTGTTTCGAGAAGTTTCGAGTAGTCGGCCATTTTGTACATTGAAAAAAATATATATATTTCTATCAGCTTGATATTCATACTAAATGTATGGGTAATTAATTTTTATGAGTGAATCATTTTTTCATACGAAAAAAATGGTTAAATTTGCACATGATTTTATACCCGTTACTGTGACCTAAGGCCTTAAGGCCTTAATAAGGAAGACACGAATAAACAGTAATTTTTTTACACCTAGGAATGTACAGGCCACGGTGTTTCAATTCAAACTGGTTGTCCACCAAAACGACTCATGCAAACATCTTTCGAGTCTTCGTTACTGCAGGCAAGAAAAAAGTGAGAGAGCAGCGCTCCCTCGAGGCCGATAATCCCCAGATCGGCCTAATTGGCTAGCCGGAAAAAAATAAGCGGCGGTATTAGAAAAGATTAGTGTTTGTTTGCACGATTGATAGTAGAGAACAGAGATTCCGAAATTCTCGAGTGATGAAAGTTTCGCTGTAGCGGAGAGCCAGGCTCTTCCGTTTCTTTCTAAAATTAGCGCACACGAAAATTCTGGAAATGTACGGTTGGTGTTCTCCCCCAACTTTCAGAATGCTTTCAGCTCGCAGGAATGCTCACGCAGTCACGATAGTCAGATGGAACGTTTACCTACTCGGTGTCGTAAAATTTTGTAATTGCGAAGACGTGACGATTCCTGGAGAAAATGCGTTGCACAAAATTTGCCAGAATTATTTAACGATCTTCATGAGCCTCCGATCGAAATTAAAGCCACTCGAGGCCTACCATTTAATAGTATAAAAACAAGGCTTTTTTGGGAATTAAAAAAAATACTAATGAAGCAATCTAAATGAGATTTGGAGGGTTTATTTGACTTATCTATAGATACTCAAATCAATTTTTTATTTTGAAAAGAAAATACAAAATGGCGGCCCATTGGTGGATAGAAAGATAACGCCCTTTTTGAGGCCCTCTACGGGTGGACTTTCCCAGCGAAGTACACACGATTATTACAAAATATTGATTTTCGCGAATTTGGCACGATTTTGAACAAAAAGTCGGATTTTCGACAAAAACAACAACGGCCTTAATTTGTTTATGAAAACCATAATTATTAATCGATCGTAAAAATCGTGTGTACTTCGCTCGAAAATCTATCCGAGAACCCACAGTTGAAACTTGAAGTTAATTGGTTGAAAATTGTACCAGCTACGACTCCGCCTGATTTTCAAAACACGGTCTCGAGAAAAACACGTTTAAAGTTTTAAAGCCATTTTTCTTCGGACCATATCATTCTTGGGGTGTTTATGCATAATTTAAGCCAATAAAAAATAACGATACATTCTTTTTGAAAGGTATATATAAGACTTTGACAAATTGTATTTCACAAACAAAAAAAAACAGAATAAAATTGTACAAAAAATGAAACAAAACGTGAGAAAAGTTCGCCAAACAAAAAAAGCATGCTTTACGAATTGATGATTAAAAAATGCTAGCGAGCGTCAATAATAAAGTGACGTGTAAAAAAACGTGTTCGGAAAACTCATCAGTTGACGCCGCGTACATCCTTCAAGTGAGATTGCAAAAGTTTACTTTTGATTTCTCCTGTTGTCACTCTCCGATGGTTAGTAAGTGGGCTCTAAGTAAATGCATGCGTGTCTATGCACTCGTGGGACGACGCGTAGCTGGACCAACGTACGATGCGTCGGAGGCTCCGAGACGAATGACGTATAGCGAACGAGATAAATAGCGCACTGTCCAGGTAACTCGCGTCGATGAGCTGAATTACGCAAGCGGCTAATCCGGCAAGCTTAGAGCGGGACATTTGCTTAAGAGGGCTCGCGTCAAATACTCACAAAATACGCAATTAAGGGGCTACTTCTACCTAGAGGCCCGAAAAAAATGGTCAAGCTCCGTTTTTTCTCTTCTGGAAATCAGTTGGTGATAAAAACGCATTTTTAAAAACTCAAAAGTACAGATCTTCAGAGCGTTTAAAAAAATCACCAGAATTTTTTTTAGAGGTGTTTGGCGGTGGACACTCTCCAGCTTAAACGGTCCATCTGAAATCTGAAAACCAAACGGGTCATTCAAGTTAACAACAAATATAAGTCGTTGACAATCGTCGATTTTGAAAATCACATCGAATAAAATTTTTAATTCAAATTCGAGCATACAAAATCTTTGGAAAAGGTTGTCATTTTAGGTAACTTTGGAAAAATGAAGATTGATTTAAAAAAAGTGAGATCGTCAACGACCTTTAAATGTTTCTCATCGTATCTCCTGCAAATTTGGAAACAATCCATGGAGTGGGTTTCGAGGTGTCATGTCCACCGACTTTAAAAACAGTTCCATTTATCGGCGGCCATGTGTTTGTTGCTTTTCTGTATGTTTTGGGTAACTTTTTTTAACCCTTTCTCAACACACTCGGTCATTTTGACCCGGACGAATTTGAATTAAAATGCTCACTCTACAAAAGTTGACAGCTTTCAATAATTTTTTACAACATTTCCTTTTTATACTTTCCGAATTTCAATTATGCAGAAATATTAAGAAATGTTTAAAGTGTATTCCAGATTTTTGTCACTGAAAACCGACCGATCGGTTGCTAAGGGCAGGTGGCTGAAGTATATCCGGGTCAAATTGACCCGGTGTGTTAAAATCGTGGCCAAATATAAATGTGTCAAGGAAGGGTCAAAGGCTGTCAATATATGTACCTTTGTCTGAAAAATATGATTTTTTTTCACCAACCGTTTCCCAGAGGAAAATAGGAGTCTGGTCATTTTTGGGCCTCTAGATAGATGTAGCCCCTTAAAAGCAAAACTCCGATGAAGAGGCATCGATTCGAACGAGTTCGAAACAATGAGGCTTTCAACTGGTGAATTTAGTACACGTTCGTCGAGGCGGATGCGAAAAAAAGAATCGACCAAAAATGTATAAAATGCGCGAATAAGAAATCTTTTGAAATTGAATATCACGTGTCCTTGGGCGCCTCGAAACTCTCGGGATGCATGTACTTGAGTCTCAAAGGCATCGCTCCTCGTGGCACGATAAATTCGCGTACATGTTTTCGCCTGTGACGCAACTTCATGCAGAGAGAGAGAGAAAGAGAGAGAGAGAGGGAGAGAGAGAGAGAGAGAAGGGGGGAGAGGAAGGATAATCTCCAAGTCATATTGCAAACTGTTCTCGGCTGTATGAAAAGAGTGGGGAAGAAAGAGACGATAGGTTGAAAGGCGCGAATCACGTTCGTTATTCGTAATGTATCATGCTCCAGCGATGATCTTATATTTCCTCTCTCCTTCTTTTTTTTTGGTGGAACACAAGAGTGGATATTCCCCCTCGACTTATCGTTGACATTTAAAAACAAGCGAGCGAGAGGGACAGTCGGCGTTATCGCGAAATAAAAATGTTTTTGCATAAAAGTCAAATTTTCAATCTTTGAGCGATATTTAATTGAATAAAGTTCGCAAATTGAACGTAACTCGGCATTCAAGTATTAAAAACTTGACTTTGATACCAAATTCAATGCGCGCTGTTATCACGATACGACGAAAGTGACGATGACAACGCAGAAAAGTCCTGCTCGAAGAGACCAATTGATTAAAAAAATATATATATATATATATATATATATATATATATATATATATATATATATATATATATATATATATATATATAGGTATATCATGAGGTGCGGCCTCAATCCACATTGCGCATCACGCGCCTAACAAAAACCGTCTGCTGCACTCTCTTTGTAAAATCGTAGATAATAACTGTATATTTATATATGGTTGCCCGATAAGAACACGCGACTCGAGAGCGAACGCGCGCGTCGTTGAACCAAAAATGTATGACTCTTGTAGAGGAGCATTGGCCGGGAAAAAAAGAGTGATAATTTCGTCTTTTTTTTTCTCGTCGTATTTGACAACACAATTTTTGGTTCGGCGACCTGGTCGAACTTTTGCGAATGAGGTCGCGGACCCACAGTCCAAACTGGATTGGAATTCGATCCTCCAGCGACGTCACCTGCTGATCTCCGATGTCGCATTGTTTCGAATAACAATTTTGACGATTGTGAACATTTGTTTTCTGAAAAAGGGCGGTTGCTACTTATTTCGTTATCCTTTATTGGAAAAGCGATGAATTTCATATTTGTGGAAAATTTTGAAAAACATTTCGAACATATTTGTTTAATATTCATATTGAACTTATTTCGTGTAAATTTTGGTGTTAAAAAATTGAAAATTTACAACGTTATTGAGGTGTAACTTCAATAAGGCCTATGTATAAAAAAATGTGGTCGAACGGCCGGATCGATGGGTTGATAATAGTTGGTCTGAAAAATAAAAATAAAAACGTTTTATAATCTATATAAATGTAGATCTCGCTGTACGCAGCAGTTTTTCGAAAAAAAGACGTTCACAAAATGGCAAGTGTTAAAAAACTGCAATTTTGGCGCAATTTTTTCTTATGTTCGGGGTCTTGAAAAATTTTTAATGAAGAAAAACAGCTACGTACAACGATAACTGTGGCAATTATGGGAATTTTGTTTTTTTTTTAATTGAAGATCGCACAATTATAGCTAGAGTTATGATTCCGGCCACATCGAGAAAAGTCGTTTCGAGAAAAACGTGATTGAAAATTTTAGTATACGTAAATCGTTGCGCTACGTGCTCTCACTAAATCGCCTGTCACTTTTCAAAATGTCATCTTGACATTTTTTCTCATATTCATGAATATGTATACTTTGAGAGGATGCAAAAAAATCGATTTTTTCTACCCGTCGTAGTGGTGTTCCGCCTTAAGGGGTGGTACCACGGTAAACATCAAAAGTAAGCGATTTTTCGGGATTTTTTTTGGGGAAGGACAAGTAAGAGGATGATAATATTCAAGGATGCTATTAGTCATATCTTCAAGTAAACAAAAAAAGTTATACAAAACGGTGACGCCGAAGCCATTCTCGCGAGGCATGTTGAATTTCAGACGCTCTGCAGCGCGCAGAATAACAGACGCAAATTTGAAAGTGGCAAAACCAAAAAAAAAATATATTAATTTACATGAGTATAGCTAGAGAAATACATAGGGGATTTTGAAAATATTAATTTTTGTGTAATCATTTAAAGTAAAAATTCAATTTTTGACAGCAAAAAGGACAATAATTTGTTAATAAATAATATTTATAATTTTTGTGAAAGCGTTTAAAGAAAAAATTCAATTTTTGACAGAAAGAAAGACAATCATTTGTTAATACAAAATGTTATAATTAACTTATGGAAAATTCCGTATGCATTTCTCTTCGGAATGTTATTTTAATATGTTCAGAATTTGAAGTGATTAGAATGAAAATTGTTACAGTTACGCTACGTGCCGTCGTGAAAAATTGTGTTTCTTTTTGCGGGCCTGTTTTACAGGTACCAAACTTTATTTCCCTTATTCTAGATTGTTCAAAGCATCTCTTGAGCCAATAAGAAAAAAGAACAATTTTTATTTAAATTCTACTGTGGTTTTACCCCTTAAGAGAAGTAGCAAGAAAAAATTACTCTCCAGTGGATTATTCGCAATAGGACTGAGCAAACACACGAAGATTTTAACCTGGACCGATGAAACTGAAAGAGATTATTTTAGCGTAACGCGAAATGTGCGCGATCTTCGGCATTGGCAATGAGCCTCGAGCGACTCTCGGTCCGAAACGAACCTTGATCCTTCGGGAGATACATCACTACTCAATACCGACGACTTTTTTTTTAATTTTATTTTTTCCTTCAAGAATATACAGTGTCGTCATCTGTTCTTGCTCCGGGACCCCTGTGCTCTCTCGTCGCCGGTGAACAACGTCAAAGTCGAAAAAAAAACCTAGATACATATTCACAAAACCCGGGTTTTTCTGCGATTCAAACGACTTCGTCAATATATGGCTTGTGGGTACCGGTCGATGACGCACGTAAAAAAGTGAGGCAGGGCTGTCGAATTGTACTGTTGCTATTTTTATTTTTCTCACTCGATACGGTTTTTTTTTGTCGAAGATCAATAATGTTACCTCCTCGGAGCATTCAACGGAAATGTCCAAAATCCCCGAAACAAAAATGCCAACGGGCCTATCAATTTTTTTTTAATGCACTGTCTCCGCATTTGCTTGTAGCCGAACATAAGCAAATTTGCATGATATTTTGTGTCTAAACTATTTCTACATGGTTATTAATTATGTAGAATAAATACTACATAATAAAAAATTATGTAGAATACATTCTACATAATAAAAATTCATGTAGAATACATTCTACATAATAAAAATTAATGTAGAATAAATTGTACGTAATCAAATTCTTTGTACATATTATAACACATTTAAATTTTACAATTTTTAAAAATATTTACAACTGGCGCCGGCACGACACTTGCTTTTGAGACCACCTGAATTGTTCAACTGCGTATGAGCTAGCGTCTGGTACATCGATCTGAAACATCAAAGCCACGAACTTTTATATTTCTAAGACCCGCATGCTCTATGTGAACCTAAAAAATCCAAAAAAGAGTGAAAATCCATAAAATGGTACGTGTTTGAAACAATGTTGCATTTTTCATCAAATTTTTGCTATAGTATTTATTGATGAAAAGGTAATTTTCAAAATATTTTTTAAAAAATTCAGCTTCACGTAGACGGTATTCATCTTATCGAAAAATGTGAAAAATTTCAAAATGATCAATGCAATAGTTTTTGAGTTATCTTGCACGAGGTTCACAAAACAAGGTGTTTGAAACAATGTTGAATTTTTCATCAAATTTTTGCTATAGTAGTTGTTGATGAAATGGTAATTTTTTAAATATGTAAAAATAAACTTCAGCTTCACATAGACGGTATTCATGTTATAAAAAAATGTGCAAAATTTCAAAATGATCAATGCAACACTTTTCGAGTTATCTTTCACGAGGTTCACAAAAAAGTGGTTTTGAGGAAAACGCGTTAAAAGTTTCAAGGCCCAAAAATGTTTTGACCCAATGACCCACCGATTAGCGGGCAATTTTAGAGCCATAAAGTAATTCCTCAGCTTCCCCGTAGAGTTCGTTATCGGCCATGAGCTCTTCTTTACGTTGTAGAGAGATCTGCGCCTTAAGGGGCAGAAGAACGGAAGACCTTGAATTCAGTTCAGAGACCTCGATCGACGTCGCCGTCTCTCGCGGCGAGAAATCACGAGTAGTCGCGTTCGTCTAGTTTGTTCACCAATCTGGTGCCGAATCAGCCTAATTCTCCGTCTACACTTATTCCTGCGCGCACGTACGCACATATGCTATTCGTCTGTGAATATATACATACATAATATCTCGTCTCATAACGTCTCGTGAATTTCATGGCCCCGCCGAAGCAATATTCATCGCTACGTAATTATAACTGCTGCGTGTAGCGCCAGACCAAAGTAAAAGGAAATCTCCGACAGTCTCGTGATTCTTTTTACAACATTGGAGCACGGTCTGCCGCCAAGATCAGAATGAGAGAGGGACGTCACTTTTGCTCGCGGTATTAGCAATGCTGATTACCCTGCGCCAGATGCCCTGTGACCCTCCGAGCATTCCGGCGCTCTACATGCAGTCCGATAACAACACACAGAATATTAATATGAAAATATATTTAAAATACGTAAAAAGTATTTACATACACATATGGGCTATTCGAGCTTAACTTTGACAGTTATTTCCCTTACCATCGTTGATTATAGATTTTCATCGTGGAAAACGTTACTCCTGGTGTCGAAAAAAATCCTGATTTTGCAACTTTTTTTCCATTCTTTTTTTCACCTACCGCTTGCTCTTCTGCGGCTGTGAAAAATCGAAAAGTCCACTGGGGACGATTTTATAGTTTTGTAAAAGGTTTGACACGTTTAGATATATTTTGGGCAATTTTCACCAAAGCTCAACTTGTGCTTCGGATATTTACTATTTTTTTTGGTGAGATTCTGATTTTGGAGATGATTTTTCGACAGTTTGAAAGTTGGAAAAACACTTTCGGTTTTGACGGTAATTTTTTTTCTTTTCAAGATGAAAATATGTTTTTCCAAAATAGAAAGAATGTATGTAACATTTATAATGCTCGGGGAAGGATTAGGATAAGCTGAAAAATGGATCAAAGCCTTTTCTGCTTAGGTGAATTCAAATGACTAGCACAACGGAATGGAGAGGAATAGAAAAATAGAGGGGGGAGGGACTAGACAACGAAGCATATATAACATAACAAAAATGGAATTTGGGATGATTAAAGATGAATTGAGAATGGAAAACATCCCACCCGAACTTAATTAAATCCGAAACCGTATTTTTAACCTTTTTTTGTACTTGCACGACCAAAGAAGTACTCTTCTGACTTCGTGAGTAATCGTTCTCAAAAGCGTAATTTCACAAATTGAATAATTACGAAAATGGCAAACTGGCAAAAAGTGCGATCTTCGAAAAAAAAAATTATAATAATTTGTTATTCAAAAAGTACATAAACAAATATAAATAGTAATCTGGTCATGCGATGAAAAATGTTATGAACTCTGTTACTTTACACCTTTTACAACTTGAATAAACTAAAAAAACATGATAATATCTACATAAAATGTTAACTATGTAGAACAAACAATACGATAAAAAATGTTGTAAGCTCTGCTTCTTTTCAACTTTTGAAACTTTTATTAATCAAAAGATGTAATATGTCAATGTAATAGTCAAACGATGTATATAAGTGCATCAAATTTTAATAATTTGGAATAAACAATACTGTAAAAAATGTTATAAACTCTGTTTTTTTTCAACTTTCAAAACTTTCATGCACAAAAAGATGTAATAAAATGTACATAAGAATTTAAATATGCAGAATAAACAATTTCGACAAAAAAATCTCAATGTTACATGCTCTGTCGAAATTTGAGTGAACAGGCCGAATAGATTTTGAAATATGACTCACACTGTTTTAGAGAAAAACATAGTTTTTATGAGAACACAAAAGAAAAAAAAACAAAAAAGACTACAAAAATCATAACGCGGTCAAACTTTTTACTTTAGAAAAATCTTTGCAGCAAATTAATTCAAGATCCTAGGCTTGTGAGTATTCATAAAACTGTGCAATAAAAAATCGTATTTTTTAATTCCAAGCTTATGCAGACCCTCCAATTCAATTGCAGTCCAAGAGGCTCCCAACCTCCAGCGTGTTCACAAAAATCCAAAAACAAATATTAACGACTATTTTCTTCGTGCACTTTATAATGGCCTATCGTAATAAAATATCCCCCCCCCCCCGAGTCCTTACAGAAGGACACGAGACATTTTACATCAGTTAACAAGACCATAAACGAACCCGATATCCATCTATTTCTGTCTCCAAGCCCCCTGGCATCTCGACGTTCTCTTTGGGTTCTAAACATTAATCGGACGAGCGGCAATCTGTCTCCCAGCATGTAACAATTATGAGAACAATGCGTACGATCATCCTGATGACAACGCACGAGGCTCACGTGGAAATAATACCAGCGTAACATTATCACGAAGGAAACATCGTTACGCACTGTGGTTAACATTATACACGTACACGCATTTGTTCGTTTCTTTGCTGGCTTCAACATATTTTTTGTCCCCGTCGCGTAGGATTAAAATGCTCGGGATCGAGGGAATAAAGTCGTTGGCAGGAGTTTGTTGCGAGAGGCTGATATGTAATACGAGCTGGTCAATTTTTACCTTGTGTGCTCTTAGCCGCAGGTTAATGGGAATTCTTACGAAAAGAAAGTGCACGACGGGGAGTGAGTCACGCTTTTTTCCCCAATCTTGTACCGGTATACGGACGCGAGACCGCGAGAAATCATTTTTTACTTCAGGTTCTCTCGCGAGTCGGGTTCGGACCTGAAACACTCCCAGGTGCATCCAAGAAATGGAAAACTTAAGGATCTGCTTTTAAAATGATTGTACAGTGCGAACGTTAGTTGGAACTTTGCTGTTTATCTTTTTATTGATGATTCATTGCTCAGAGATAAAAGTCGATTGATCGATTACTATAATTACGTATCGATAACACTTTGGGGGAAAGAAAGTGGCGAGAAGAGTGCACATAAAGATGAGAATGGATATATGAGTATGCATGTACAATGTAACAATTTAAAAATATGATACGTGGTATATGATAATAAAAAAAGATTGACATGGAATAATTTATAGCGTAGAGAGAGAGAGAGAGAGAGAGCCCCAGGGTTGCCAGACGCCCCAGGGTTGCCAGACGCCCCAGGTTTGCCAGATTTGTCCCCTAATTTGAAATCGAAAATAAAGGACAATACTTCGTCCTTTAATTTGGGATAAACGATGGCAGCAAACTCTTCGAAAAGTGTCCACTTCTGAGGTTGAAAAATACACTACTATATTTTTGGAGTGGTATCGAAATGTGCTGACATAGCTAGAATCGCGATTCGTTTTTTCGGAAAATAGTCATTCCCATTGTTTGCAGCCACTGACACTGGCGAAAGAAGTTAAGTACCAGGATTTGTGCAACATTGTATAAAAACTACAGATACCTAATATTAACTTGGATGCGGTGTATGACGTGTTCTGTATATTAAAGCCTTTCTCGGCGAAAATAATAGTAAAAAAGAAGCGTGAAAATATTCTTGAAAAATGGATTCAGATTCTACAATCAACGGATGAAAACAAGTATCTGCTAAAAATAATACAATACGTATTTTCCATCCTAGTGTCTAACGCCCAAGCTGACAGGATTTTTTTCTTGCGTACGAATACGTGAACCAAAAACCGAAATAAGTAAGATATTGACACGGTAAAAGCGGAACTACAAATAAAATCGAACTTCAATATGCAATGTAAAGAATTTTATAATTTCTTTATAGAAAACGAAAAAGCTCTTAAAGCAGCAAAAAGTAGTACCAAGTATACTGTCAAGAAAAAAACTAATTTTGTATTTGCTTTGATGATAGGTATTTTTACTTTTGTTCATTATTAAATAGCTAAGTACTTATACTATTGGCTTCAATTAACGACTGCGAAACGTTGCGTATTAAAATTGCTCTTTTTATTAATAAATGTCGCTACTGATACCAAAATAGAGCATTTTATTGAAAACAGCATGATGTCCTTAATTTTCATCCTTGATCCTCTCTTTTATCTTATCAAATCCTCTAAAACACAAAACGGGAGCTGACAACCATACACATTGTAAAACCCGGCACATTGTGCACGTAAGACGCGAGACGTCGGTATCGCGCGCTCTATCGGTAAAAAATCCGTACTGGGTCATGGGGCAAGCACGTGCTGGCGAGTCACTATCTTTTGGTCGAGAAAAATTCTACGAGAGTAAAAAGAGGAAAAGAAAAACCGATGCAAAGCAGCTCTTGGAGTTCGGTCTTCATACATATATTTTCACAAGGATGAACGTGCAATGCGTTTAGCACTTTAATGTGTCTTTTCGTCTCGCGAAAAAACGATATTTTTCCTTTTCGAAAAAAAGAACGTGGATGGAATGAAGATCTTTCATACATATGCATTTCAAAATTGAATTTATATAGGGTATCCCAACATGACCTGACGTTTAAATTTATTTATAAAACGTATTATTTATTTGAAAAGTACGAATATCGTCTGCAACGACTATGCAGTAATAATGCAGCGAATAACAATTTCTATGCGTTGCTCGATCGTGTAGTTCTCCATGAATAAACCTCAATTCTTCTTGACGTCAGTTGTCAAAGATTAATACTGTGTTCGCCACAAAAAATGGCGCGCAATTTGAAGTGTCAGGTCATTTTGGGACACCCCTTAGAAGAATGCGGTATTATTTTTTACAGTGAGCGGTTTGTATATCGGTTGATAACGATGGTGGAAAGTACCAATTTATGGGAGTACATGCGCAGCAGAAAAAGCGAGTTTCACGATGATAATTTTCGTTCGAGTATAGTTTTTTTTAAATGTAATATCAGTATGATAAATAAAGCTTGAAAAAAATGGCCATAAGCACTATAGTTTTTTCAATTCAAATACCGATATTGGGATATTCAGAGAAAAGTAACAATATATAGTATAACTATGAGTGTGCGGAGAATCAAAGCAAATAGATGTATAATATAATTATTAAATAACAAACTATAATTAAACAAGTGCAGCGAATTAAATCAGTAGATTGCAAAGTCTTGCATCTGTCAAATATTGAGGTAGGTTAAGTTCTCACTCCCATTGGGCGAAAAACACGCGACATACAACTGAGCAGATGGTCCACTCTGCTAAACCTAAAAAATATATTTGAGCAAGGACCCACTGTGACGGGCCGGAATAGATCGTTCTGCCGCAATAAAGTTGAACATGCACAAATAGAGGTGAAACAATAATATTTTTTAAAAACATTTAAAAATGTTTATTTTGTTGTACAATGTTTGTACAATGTTTACTTGAAAAAATTAAAAATTGACAACGTTATTGAGTTACAATAGAGCCTCCGTATAAAAATGTGGTTTAAGGCGTTACCCCCACTTATAACGCAAAAAAGGCCTTTTTCATGAATTTTTTTAAAGAAAACTACAAAACTTTTTTAATCGATCAATATACCATCTTAAAGAACACATCTTGAAGAACTTTCAGTAATTTTTCTATTGAAAAATATTACATTGTTTAGTGGCAAATGGCTGTCAATGAAATAATGTTTTTATATACACGGTTTGCGGTGACCAACATTGCGGCGAAGTGGATCATCTGATAAAAAAATGCGGATGGATTTAGTCAAATATAAGTATAAACTAGTCTTTAATCGAAGGATTTAAAAAAATATTCATTTTTCACAAAATGGCGGACAGTCAAAGTAAATGGTTCGATTTTAACGAAAAAAACGGTCGTTTTTTGGCTATAAAACGGCCATTTTTTTCGAAAAAAAAAATCGAACGATTGAAGACTACATTTTTTATATATTAAATAAGCCTGCAAAATGTCAAGAAGATCGGTTCATTAGTGTTCGAGTAATCTTGGTCACCGACTTCAGAAATACCATTTTGAGAAAAACGCGTTTAAAGTTTCAATTAGCCGGTCGTTTACACAACGGATTCTTCTCTTTCAACGCTCATATCTCAGTCAATTTTGTTCGGATCGACTTAAAATTTTCAGGACATATTCTCAGATACTTATATTTCAAAAAAATGCAAGAAAAAAAGTCGATTTTTTCAAAATCGCAAGTGGGGGTAACCCCTTAACGTCTGCATCGATAACTTGACAGTGATTGGTCTGAAAAATAAAAATAAAAAACTTTTGCAACCTGTATAAATGTAGTTTTCGTTGTAAGTGTCGGTTTTAGAAAAAAAATTATAAAAATGAGGGTTAAAAAGATCAATTTCGGCAAAAATTGTACTTACATTCGGAGGCTTACAAAAAACTAAATAAAAAAACAGCTTCGTACAATAATAGCTACTGAAATTGTAAAAATTCTGTTTTTTTTAAATTGAAAATCGCATATGCATAGCTAGAGTTAAGATTCCGGCCAGGTCAAGAAAAGTCGTTTCGAGAAAATCGGGATTGGAGGAAGTTTTAGTATACGTAAAATCGTTGCGCTACCTGCTCCTACCAAATCATCGTTAACATGGTCAATTTTCAATATTTTAACATAACATTTTTTCACATATTCCTGAATATGTAGTATACTGTGAGCAAATGCAAAAAAAATCTTTTTTTATTCGTCACAGTGCTGTCCTCCCTTAAACGCATCAAATTGATTGCTATAATTTCACGATGAACTGTAAATTTACACATCATGGTGGGTCTTCTGATTGCAGATCAATCGCTGCCTTTAATTAGAGAATTTCCATCGGAACATTTACAAATCGCCAGATTTCCAATACCATTTTAATTCTCGAAATGTTCGGGACACCGGCCAAATTTACTCTCACAATTTATCTAATTGCAAATTAGAAACAAAACCGATCAGGAAAACGTTCATGACGCCTTTGCCACAAAAAATCAAGCAAAAGCCGTCCGATTTTGGATTTATTCATTAAGCTCCAATTTCCGGTAACTTTGGTTGACTTTTTAAAACACACGTTCGTACGCATTACCTACACGACGTGAAAAAATGTTGAGCGGCGATCTGATAATCAAGTACGTGCTCGTGCTGACTTAATGGCGAATGGGTGGCAGTTAAGCCATTACGTTTGTCAACAGCTGACGACGAAAATACATCGGTGGTAGCGCGTCTGTCGTTGGTTCGAGCCGCGTGTAGTATTACTTCGAGATCGCAACTACGAGCTGTCAATGCCCGAGACGCTCGTGCGTCTCCCGTACATCGATTTCGAACCACACATACGATACGGGCTGCTAATCGTTCCGCACGATCGCCCTGTTATCGATATCTCTCGGAAAACTTCGATTCACGTACTCTCATGTATAATTCCACGACTTCCATCTCTTTCGGAGATACTCGTCGCAGAAAGTGACGCTGGTGAGCTCTTCTGAAGCCCCTCAATCATGGCGAATAAATTCACGTCGATAAAGCTCACAACTAGGCTGATATTCGTATTTTTCTCTGCTCGATTCGTGATTCTCATTGATCATTCTTCTTCTTCTTTTACAAGCTTTTATTTAAGCTTGACCTTCTGTGAGATGCACAACGGAAAATCGATATTTCACCCACTTCCCGACTACTTAGAGCTCTGAAGTTTTGCAAACATGCATCTAAAAGGTGACAATGCATGATTCAACCTAAAAAATATATAACTATACAATTTTCAACTTTTCATGTAGAATTAGCGATATCTAATCATCCATATAAAATCTCACTGACACATACAAACAAGTTCGTAGCTGACTGTGGTTCTATGTGAAAAGTTTACATGCGGCAATTAGTCGTAAATTCAATTCCAATTAAAGTCTTTGTTATTTTTTACAAGCATTCCATGTTCGTAACATGCAAACTCGTAAATTGTTACAACTAATTAGTCAAATCAATTAAAGACTAAAAAGTAGAAAATAATTTATATGTAAAGTTTAAATAAAACAAGCTTTTATTTAATGTACTTAAAAGTAGAAGATTATTTTTTTTACCGAGCCACCTATATGTGATTATAAATAAAAGCTTGAGGTGCTCAAAATTTAGACATAAAATTTTTAATTCAATAAATGCGTTAATATATCAAGTGTAATAAAATAACGGTAATCAAAATTTAGACATAAAATCTTTAACTTACATAAATCCGTTAACATATCAACTGTAATAATATAACTGTACTCAAAATTTAGACATAAAATCTTTAACTTACATAAATCCGTTAATTAACATGTACCGAAAAGTAGGAAAATAATTTTTCTTACCAAGCCACCTATATGTGACTATAAGTACAAGCTTGGAGCGCTCAAGATTTAAACACAAAATCTTTAATTTACATAAATCCGTTAACTGTATTTAATTTATATCAACTGTATTTAATTTACTGTAAAACAATCTCAGATTTCTTAAGTAAAAATCCTGAAACTGAGTATAAACGTGTGGTAATAGTCTTTCTAATTACCATTGTGCCAAATTAAATACGGTTAATGAGACTGAATTGATCAAATTTATCAAACATTTAAAAAGTTGAGCGCCCCAAGCTCTTATCAATCGTAATTTATAGGTGACTTTGTTGAAAAAAAACTATTTTCTACTTTTTAGTACGTTAATTAAAAGCTTGTTTAAAAAAATATATTTTTATCCATATAAATTTCCATCTAGACTGACGTTTATTTGTTTTTTCACACCTTCGGTTGCATCAGTTTCGATTCGAAAAACGAGTTTCAAATTTGTGTAATTACTTTTGGTCACTGGTAATCATTTTTTAAGGACGCGAAAGGTTCAAGACGAGATGCCCTACTAGAATTAACATAACTATCAGAGCTGGAGTCATTCATCACTCGTTTCGTACAAATTCCCTCGACGTCGAGATTTTCACCTGACCTGGTTGGCCACGCACGCATTGATTGGTACAAAAGGCGTCACCCAGTGGCCCGGCTGGTTTTTTTTCACTTGCGCAATAATGCGAGACAGCCTAACCCGACTAACATCTCGACACCGCGATCGTTCGCATCCCGTATATTTCAATGGGGTACGAAGACGAGAGACCTCTCGAGAGACTTTTGGATTTGTATATATATATATGTGTGTGTGTATGTGTATGTACACACAGATATAATTTAACGCGTAATGTCTGAATGTGCAATATGGCTCGAGGGGAAGATTGCCACTCCAATATCCATCGTGGCGATGACGCGGGGACCACAAGGGCCCACTGTAACTACGGACTTCACCATCAATCCGCCTGTCAGACCGAGTCGACCGTGATTATTATTACCGATAGGTTCAACCAACGAAATGATCAAGAAACGTACAAGTAGGATTTTTCACCAGTCTTCTTTCAGCCGATTGGACAACATCGTTGTCGTTTGAGTACACCGAGGACTCTGAAAACATTCAAACTGGGAGACAGATTGTCACGTTGGTATTGAAGCTCGCATCGTTCGAATGCAACGAAATTATTATTTCTTTTTCTATTGCCAAATTTTTTTGCCACATTTGGGCTACGAATATGACTGAAATATTTTTCCAGACCCTTACTAGGGATCCATAACCTAAACAGGCGAAAAAAGAGTCTTGATAGGACTAAACATTTTACAAATTAAAAATAAATAAGGATTTTTGTTGTATTCCAACGATGCAAACTTCAACACCATTTGTCACGACTGTTTGGATAGTCTGATCTATACCTTCCATTTGCGGAATCTTTTATGTAAATGTGGGTTTTCGTAATTACTGATTAGATTTGAAATCGATTTACCTTTGTGTAGCAAACGGCTCCTGCAATGTATGTGTGATTTTTATTAGGAGAACAATTATGATGTGAGCTTGAATAATTTTTTTATTCTCGAGACTTATCTCGAGAAATCCTTAGGTTTCAACGAAGAATCATGCTACGTGAAATATAAATTTGAATAGTTTCGATACCATTTCTCGGTTTTTGGCAGGCTGGTAACTGCTTGTGAATAAAATTTTATGTAACTACTATTGGGTAATTTCGAACTCATAATGTTGTCGAAAAGTATTTCTCAGCCGAGAAGTGATATTAATAGTTATTATATTCGCAATCGAACATGAATATGTTGTCGTTTTATTCAAGAAAAAATAAACGATATGTTTATAACGATACGAAAAAACAAACGATTGATTTGGCCCTACAGCTCTAAGACAGTTCACGAGGTGTACTGTGTATAACCTAATGGATAAAGGTGGAACTTGAACATGAAAAATCTCCGAAACTATTTTGTGAAATTAATTTATTTTTGGACATTTATTGCATCCTCAATCAATTTTCCGGTTACATACGTTCCAATCGTCTACAAACTTTCCGAGTTTGGTGTCGTAGCTCCTTAAGGTTAATATTTTCATAATTTGTTTTTAAGGAAAGATTTATCCACCCTTTAAGACTTAGGGTATGTTTTATTACTACTTTTGGTTATTATGTGGTTTTATTTATTTTTAAAATTAATTTTTTTTAATGGAGGAGGTAGGACATTTTCGAATAGGTTGCGGTGGATCTTGTCAGATGGCCTGGCACGTAGCGTCGGCGGGATTAATCTGAAAAAATCCCAACCAAGATTTTTCTTTGGTTCACACTCATACGCAGAATACAAACCAAGGAAAAGTGAGAAATGTCGAAAATCGATTAAATTCTACGCTTTGAACCAAAAAGAATGAATTTTCCGAAAAAATAGCTAATTTTTGCAATAAAAAATCACTTTTTTTTATTTTCAAAAACCTTCAAGGTCATGTTTTAGACAATGATGTTAGAAATATTTATACCAAATTTCATCAAAATCGGTCAGTTAGTTTTTTAGCGATACATCACGCCAGTTTTGAAAATGCAGTTTAGAAGAACGTGCCATACCTCGGCCAATCTTAATGATTATTAGGGAAAAAAATTACCACGTAACAGCCAAAAGTAGTAATAAAACATACCCTAAGTCTAAAAAATCGTGAAGAAACCTTTCTTAAAAAAAAAAAATCACGAAAATCATTAAATTTTTTCCCGGCCTAAAGGTGTCTCCCCCCTCAAGCGCTAATTCTTTCCATGTCAATCGCTCCGTGACATGGTGAGCAGGCAAAAAACGGACGAATTATCGTTGGCAATAACGACCACGCACTTTGGCGTTCTTTTCGGCTCGATCAACGACTGATCTCGTTCTTCGACGGTTCTCCAACTTTTCGACCGTCCGCATCACACGTTTCACGAACTTCCGGTACCTTTTCTTTTCTCCTTTCCTCTGTTCTTCGAGCCCGTTCGATTTTACTGCCTCAAAAAGAGCAAGCGAAAAAAAGAAGGAAAAAAAGGCAAAACAAGCGCAACGGATGTTTCCGAGACGAATTTTCGACGCTTCGGAAAGTTTCGAGTTCCGTATACGTGACGGCAAACTGGACCACGAGGCCGTGACGCGATGATCGCCGAGGTATAAACGCGGTTGCGTCTGGATCTACCGTTATGCTTTAGCGGAGGAATCGCTGGTGGAGGATCTCGGCAGTCGAAGCCACACATCGGCACGTCAGCCTGAGCAAGAAGAGATTGCCGGAACTGGAGGCGCGAAAAAACAACTGCGAGCTTCTTCTTGACCATAGGTGGCAGCGCTCGGGAGAGCTCTCGTTTCGACATCTTTGGCGATGTTCAGCCGCGCAAGAAGAAGGATCTCGCGCGAAACGAGAAGAGCACGAGGCACACGACACGAACATCCTCCAGTCTACCGCAGACACACACATCCCGAGGCGATTTAAGGCGGGATTCTACTTTGAAACCATGAAAAAAACGCTATTTTCGTGAATTTTTTCTGAGAATACTATTAAAGATATCGATATGGGGTTTAAACTGTTCAATAAATACACTCTTTAAGTACACAAAAAAAAAATTTTAATGTATTTTATTCATTTTTTGTACACGTAAAATATGTTTAAAGCCAACGCCTCGAAAAGCAGGTACCGTTGCCGTGGTCGTGAAATCTTCCCGACGGATGGTCTGAAACAAAAAAATCAAATAGTTTCATGTTCAGTATGTCTTCAGGAACCGACCTAACTAGAATGTTTTATATACGTGCAAAATTAACGAAATGGCGGCTAAAATACGAAAAAAAAAAATGCGTTTTTTTGGGTCTTTTTTTGCAATAAAAAATAGTTCTAATCAAAATTTTAAGTTGATTGTAGTTAGATCGGTTGGTACACACGTATAGAATATGTGTTCCAAATTTCATAAGGATCGGTTCAGTACTTTTTGAGTTATCACGACCACGGTACTTGAAAATGTCGTTTCGAGAAAAACGCGTTTAAAGTTTTGGTGAGTGATAAATCGTAGAAAAAATTATCTTACCCTCAATCAGCGATGCCTGGGCCATATAATATGCCTTCGACGTGTTCCAGGTGGGTGTTTTCATCCAATTTAGCCTTTTCAAAGTTTCAAAGTAGAATCCCGCCTTAATCTTTCGCCTGCGTGACCATCCGCATCGCTCATTCGCCATCTCCGATGAAAATATATCCCTCGCGTGTCCACTGCGAAATACTACTTGCCGATATCACTTTTCTCATTAAAACCCGCCTATTTTATCGCCGATGAATGAAAATTATTATTGCTCTTTGAAGAGTCGTTTCGACGATCCAAGGTGGATCGAACTTATCCTCGGGCATTTTATCGCCTCTTGTGGATTCCACGCGTTTCTTGTGGCTTACGAAAAATGAGATTTTTTTGGGGACAATGAAGAGCAGTTAAAATGAGGTTTGGAGGGTTCGTTCGGTCGAACCTCGATATAAGAAATCTCTAGGGGAGTTTGTCATATCGAGTTTTCGTTATATCGAGGTCGTGTTCCTTAAGGTTGCTTAAAAATATCGGGGTAAATAGATGTAATGAGAATTTTACTAATCGCTATGGTATATTTTCTGGAAAACGAAAAGCACGTAACACAGCTGCGACCTGTGTCAGTCACTGCAGTCAACCTAACAGTCTCGAATTACGACAGAAGCGTGAGACAAACCTCTTTTTTTTTAATAGGATTTTTCAACATTAACATTCAATTTTCTGATAATCCTAACTCCTTCAAGCCACCATATATGTAAATATCAATGACGATTATCAACCGTGCATTTGAAAATTTTCGCGATATTCAGTCGCACACGTCATTAATATTTTGCTACACTAAGTTGGCACTGGTGACGTCACACGATGTACTATAGAAACTTTGTTGCTCCCCCCACTCTTAAAAAATGGTTTAGCAGCGACCTTGAAATGTTTTAAAAAAATGTATACTAGTACTATAAACGTAGGGACTTTTTTAAAAGAAAAAAAGGTTTAATTTAGAGCAATTTTACAAGCAACTAGCAATTACAGCATAATGTATATTATTATGTCGTTGTATCAAGGTTTCGGGTGTATATTGGAAAGGCATGGACAAATCTTCGTTATATTAAGATTCGACTGGATGTTGAAGGAACGGAAAAAAAATTATGAAAAAAAGAATTAATGGCGGTTTTAGCTAGACTAAGATGTTTTTTTACGCGCTCTGCGGGAGGGGTCAAAACTTTTACGCATTACGATCTAGAACAATAAAAACGATTGTCATTTCCATTAGTTTTGCTAGAGAAGTCCACTCAATTTAAAAAAAAATATGTTTTTTTTTTCGCATAATGGCATCATTTTGATTTTTTTGCTACAAAATCGGACTTAATTTGTACTTATATGAGTTAGCACCAAGAACAATAAAAAACAATCATCATTTCTATTAGTTTTGCTAGAGAACTACACAAGATTATCAAAATATATGTTTTTTTTTCGCAAAATGGCATCATTTTGACAATTTTCGCTACAAAATTGGTCTTAATTTGTTTAAAAAAAACGCGAACTCTTGTTGAATCGTAAACATCGTGTGTACTTCTTTAGAGAATCTATCTGAGAAGTCACAGTCCAAATTTCACGTCAATGGGATCAAAAAAGGGATGAAATTTGCGTTCTCCCGACGTCAAAAACGCGGTTTCGAGAAAAATGCGTTTAAAGTGTCAAAACTGACTTAGGACCTATCGTCCACACCACGAAATTAAAGCTCCCATTTAAATTCCGTGTGTACCCACCGAGGCATTTCGACAGCAGGTCTTCAGTAGTTAAGTCGTTCTGTATTTTTTGTACAACGACTGGACTAAACGACTCCAAATTGATGTTTTCACCATCTAGGCTGGTTCGTGCGTTTCGGAGCGCTCGGAGGCGCTTTGGAAAAAAGTTCTAAAAACAAAAATAAAAAGTTCTCGCCTATAATTCCTTTTGTATATCATTCTTGTGATATTTATACATCATTTGAGCCAAATAAAAAAAAACAGTCCATTTTTTTATACTCACATGTGACGCCCTAAGGGCAGAGAGAGACAGGGTCGGGGACAGCTCGTATAATTTATTATCTCGAGGTGTGCGAGTAATTTAAACGATTTTACGGCCATGTTTGAGTATATAGTCAACGTTTTGTCAGGTTGAGTACATAGCCGACGCACGGTTGCTTGCCTTCGCTTTTTTGCAATTGAAATGTTCACGCTACGTTTTCTGATATGTTGCAGATGCTCTCGGAGCCGCGGTGCTGCTAGCTGCCCTGGCCTTGTCTGAATAAACAGCACGTGAGTTACGGCAGATAGTGTGTATATATATATTTATATATATATTGTGCGTGTGTGTGCGCGCGTGTGCGTCCGCGTGCGTGTGTGTACACGCACATATGGCTGTGTACAGGGCACACGATCGCACGGCTCGACGGACTCGACTGCCTTTTAGACGGAACAGTTGCACTTCAAAAGTTTCGGTTTCGTCGAATCGCGAAATTATTAATTTTTTTTGCCTTACAACCGCTCCTCACGAGCCAGTTGAATTGGAATAACTTCTACAGTTTATCGTCAGCTAGTTGATCGCAGTAAATTATTTTTCTTCGCTTTGGAGCGAGATATAAAATACTACCGTTTACCGGCGTGTATGTAGGAAATGTGGTTCGTGTGGTTGTCGGGAATGGATTTTAGGCCCGTATTTTACTCGGGTTCAATAGCAAGGTGGTTATAAAAAAACACGTTTTTTATAGAGCTGGATACGTGTTCATAACCGCGTCATCAGAACGATAAACATAAAAAATTGTGCGAGATAACGATTGGAGCTAATGGGACTGTTTTGTATTGGGTATTTGTTGGAGAGTTGGCTCAAAAGTGTTAAATGGTTTTACTCGATGGATCCAGATGAAACAAAGTGCAGAGAAATTCTGTAAGCAGTTATTTTTATAAATCAAATGTTCGGGCAAAAGCTTTAGCCGCCTGCACGCCAACTTTGATCGAACGGGAAAACGAATCAGATTTGCAAAGTTGATAGACATCGTTTCGGCATCTAGCGTGCAGAAATTTCCATAGAGATCCAATTGGCTTCTGATACTTGTACATACTTCTTCATAGTTAGCTACAACTTAAACGTTGTATGGTGGATTTTCATCGGGATTCCCCAGTACGAATCCAATTTCAAGGATAAAGCATTCCCATATTGTCGAACAGAATCCGATTCCAAAGCCTAAAGAGAAGCCCAAAGGATTCCCATACTGTCAACAGAATTCTTGATGGATCCTATCACATTCTGTACGTTGAATTTTCTAAAAAAATTAATACATATAGACAATGAGTCGATCTTAAAAAAGTATAAATCGCTTAAAGAGTATATCTCAAAAACCGATTTGAATTACATCACTGAAAATGCACTGTAATTATCGTTTTTTAAAATTGATTTTACTGCAATTTCATATAATATCACAACACACATACATGCTCAGGAAACGTGTAGGTTATGTTTCAACACGCCGAGTTTTTTCTCATGACTTTTTACATACTTTTTATTCGCACGTGGTAAGAATTCTCAAGCGGTGTTCATCGGAAAGGAGTGCAGAATCCAATTGGATCCGAATGAGAACTACCTAAGAAATCCTTATAGAGATGAGGACTGCCTAACAAATCCCTATAGGGATGAGGAGTGCCTATAAAATCTTTACAGAAATGCGGACTGCCTAACAAATCCCTATAGAGATGACTGCCTAACAAATCCCCATAGAGATGACTTGTACAAATCGCTATACAGATGACTGCCTAACATAGCCCTATAGAGATGACAGCCTACCGAATCCCTATAGAGATGAAAAATGCCTAACAAATCTCTTCAGAGATGAGGACTGCCTAACAAATACCTATAGAGATGGCCGCCTAACAAATCCCTATAGAGATGACTGCCTAACAAATCCCTATAGAGATAACTTCTTAACAAATCTCTATAGAGATGACTGCCTAACAAAGCCCTATAGAGACGAGGACTGCCTAACAAATCCCTCCAAAGATGTAGTTGCATTTTGGGACTCCCCTAACAAATATTTGCCCGGGATCAGGAAAGACTATTTTTTGGAAGATCCAACAAATTCCGGTTGAGAATTTCAAATGAAAATTCTCAAACAACGTCAATGGGGAAATAGCGCGGAATCCACTTGGATTCGAATGTAGCTCCCTACGTGCGACGTCCCCATCAAATCCCTATGAGGATATGGCAGGATCTGAGGACTCCCCAACAAATTTCTGCACTAACCCTACCAGCTTAATGTCGGTCTAAAAAAACGACTGTACAAACCGACAACACTAACAGCATTAACTAGATATTCCGCTGTAAACTGACATAAACGATCAATCTTTTTTTCTAAACTCAACGTCATATAATCTCGCGCTGGTTTTATTTGACACATTGACACACTAGCCGAAACGAGGGGAATACAGTGTATATAAGAGTAGGTATAGGGCCTCGCAGAGAACGTTGATAGTTTGAGAGTGAAAATTAATGGCTATCGAGTCGATGAACTCGGGAGAGAAGCGATGAAAAGTACATCAAGCTATAATTACACGTTTGCCACCCTATATACACACTCGTATTTATCCGTGGGATGACCCGACTTGAATAAATCATATAACGTAACGCGCTTGCAATTCACTCGTTCAATCGGCAATCTTGATAAGTCCGTTTTTTCATTTTCGATAAAAAAACTCCGAGCTCATAAATTCACGCACCCAGTTCTCCGGAGTTTATGATTTTGCGCGGGAAAAGTCCATCGCAAATGCGATATTTCATCCCACGAGAAAATAACTCGACAGCTATTGGACTCTTTTACATTTTTTTCGCCAGCCGCTTGCTCTCTTAGAGCATGTACATTTTCGATCACTTTTGTCATCGAATACGAGTCAACGAAGGAAGTGTTTTTTAAATAATCTCGACCGAATCTTTTGGGGGTTACGACCTCTTGTTTCAACGCAGTCGATATACAGGGTTTCAGGAAGGTCGGTGCAAAACCTTAAGGGGGCGGTAGGTCAACTCATTAGGAACAAATGTAACCTAGGTACCTTAGTCCAAAGTCTAAGGATTTCGAGTTATTATTGTATGATTTTAAAAAAATTTCCTAACATTAGGTACTAACTCGTTTACCTCTGATGTTAATGCTATTTTTTCAAATAGCATTAACATAAGAGGTATTTTTATTATCTGACAAGTTTTTAATTTTCCAACACGTCCCGTTTAGTTAGTTCCGTGGATACAGAAGATTGAATTGGTGTTTGTCGATTGAATAAACATTAAGCGAAGACGCAAATAAGTTTTTAGTTACCAATTATTGTCTGTTTGGATATTATGAACCGGTAAGTACCTAATTTTAGGAAATTTTACGAAAATCAAACTTACCACGATAACTCGAAATCCTTAGACTTTGGACTAAGGTAACCTAGGTTAGATGTGTTCCTAAGGAGGCGACCTATCACCCCCTTAAGGCTTCGTATCGCCCTTCTGCCACCCTGTATACAATACGAAGTTTCAGGACAATTGATCATATGTTACCATTTGTATTCAAATGTATACAGTAAATTCTTTGTCGTATACTGAATGCACAATTTTAAGGGGGAAAACAACCCCTTAAAGAAAAGCGTGTCGGGAGGTGGTTTTACCGTTTCACCCACGAGTAGTCCACCGATCTGAATAAAAGGAAAACCAGAATTCTTCTATCATAAAGCGATTAAAAATCCACTATAGAATAATTTTCGAAAATAAATAAAATAAGGGTTGACACACCTGACTTTAAGGGCTCGTTTCCCCCCTTAAATATGTTTTTCCGCAGATAAAAAAAAACACGTGTCTAATAGATTTAATGCGCTGGCACATATATATAAGTTTCAAGAAAATCAAAGTCTTACATTTGAGAGATCCTCCTTGTCATCCTGTTTACTTCATGACAATTAGACATCTCCATGGTAAAAGGTATTTTTTCAATTGTATATTTTATAGTAACGGTGTCGACGATCGATTTAAAATTGAAAGGTTGTATTTAATATATGACAAAGTATTTACTGTATAACTTTGAATCAAATGGTTACATATTATCAATTGTCCTGAAACTCCTTAAGGTGACTGTATGCCGCGAATTTTCTCCTTAATCAGAATCAAAAACCAGTTTCACGTGTAAAACCGTGTGGCGTGTACCTCCGCGATATGCGTAATCGGATATTCCGACATAACGGACGAGCTCTCTCTCTCTCTCTCTCTCTCTCTCTGGCTATTTCTTTCTATCTCCCTTCCTCTGTCTTACGACTCTGTTGGCTCGGTGTGTAACAGTAACGTGAAAGAGCGTCTCGCTCCGCTGGTGAATGTAATAAGAAATTGGCGGAAAAAAAACGTCAAAGAAAATAGAAGTAACGCGATAAAATAATCCGCTCTTGAGGGATAAAAAGACGAAGCGGCAGGTAGAGAGGGAGAGAGAGAGAGAGGGGAGAGAGAGCGAGGGAAAAGAGACAGACAGGGGGATAGAAACCGATAAGGTAAAAAATGTTCTTTAGTTTCGAGCAAAAACGAGTCCGAGGACGACGAGAAATTTACATTAAGCAAAAAAAGCAACATAGTGTTGGAAGATGCGGTGGATAAGAACATACATTTACTCAAGAATAGGTGAAAACGTCTCGACTGCACAAGGAGAAAAATTCTCTTTTCATGTGTCGCTTATTACTAATTTGGTCGTTTAAACTTTGTGTCAATTTTGAATATTTTATCATCGGCCTCGTATAATTTTTCGTTTCTTTTATTCGTTCGTCACCTCGTTGAAAATGAGGATCGAATAAATGCCGGGCTAACAACGACGGTGTAATTTGACGTCGACGGAGCAGCCACGATTCGAAGTTGAATTGTGTTAAAATTGACGATAAGATAAAACGAAAAACAGATAAAAATACAGATAAGATAACGTTGCGGACAAAAAAGATTGATTGGATTTATCAGAATAACGGCACGAGTTCTAAACGATGCAGGAGCCAAGGATTCACATTTGTTGCGTTAAGAGAGGACACGACCGTGACGAGACGAAAGACGTCGTTTTTCCGATTTTTTTTTCATCCACTAAATCGTTTGTTTGGGATGTGGAAAAATGGTATGTTATTAAGCATACATTCAACATATTTCGTGTGAATTTTTATTCAAAAACATAAAAAATTAACAACGTTATGAAGGTACAATAGAGCCTCTTGACAATGATTGGTCTGAAAAATAAAAGTGAACAAGTTCCATAATCTATATAAATGTAGCTCTCATACGTAGCCGTTTGACAAAACAAGAATTCACAATATAGCGGGTGCTAAAAAAGTGTAATTTTGGCGAAATTTTTACTCATATTTGGGGGCCTGAAAAACTAAATAAAAAAAGGCTACATACAACTGCAACTGATAGCTGCTGCAATTGCGAAAATATTGTTTTTTTTTTAAATTGACGATCGGACTCATGACGTCGGATCATAGCTAGAGTTATGATTCCGGCCAGGTCGAGAAAAGTCATTTCGAGAAGAACGCGATTGAAAGTTTTAGTATACGTAAACATCGTTGCACTACCTGTTCTCACCAAATCGTCTATACCTTGGTCAATTTTCAATATTTTAATTTGAATTTTTTTTCGACATTCCTTAATATGTATCCTTTGAGAAAATGCAAACAGATCGATATTTTTTACTCGTACAGTGGTGTCCCATATTTAACGTAACTATCAATGATTCGTATTTGTAATTGAGATAAGGAGGCAAAGAAAACGACGAAACACCATACAGTTATTTTTTTTCAAATTTATTATCTCTGACAGTTTGACACTTAGAGCAGTTGAATGCTTCGCATCGGGAGCAATTGTGCATTGTACGACGGTACAAAAGAGTTCCTATTTACGGCTGAATATTCACAAGTAGATGTTGCATCTATCGCGAAACAGAGCACGTATACACTCGTTGATCTCTTCGCGAAAAGTCCACGATGATTTTCATTGCAACAAAGTTGCGAAATCGGCCTATATATGGGACATTCCACGCCATTTTACCTAATCACGAAATCACAAAATCGTTAACAGCATTACGGGAGATTAAAATGATAAGAATCTTTTGAAAAAAATATGATTATTTTTAAAAGAAATAGAAGGAAAATAATAGGAAAATAACGATGAGAATAATCTTAGAAATCATAGAATGGGTCATATCATATTTCAGACTATTTTTTGAAAAAAATGAAAAAGGTAATCTTCTTTTTAAAAAATAGTTTTCACTTTAGAAGCAAAAAAATGTCGACATTGATAATTGATCATTTTTTCATCTTTTTTAACGAAAGTATACCTCAAAATGAAAAAAAAATTACACAGTGACGTTGTCGACATCGCAATTAGTTCAGGAGCTATCAGCGTTTAAACGTTTCCAAAACTTCCGAAATCGATTTTTTTTTAGAAAACTATAACCCTTAAAAAGGAGAGATAAAAATAAAAAAAAATGGTGTGGATATTTCTTTGATAGGGTACAATTTTACCCAAAAAATCAGGTAAAGCAAAAATGGTTGGGGTCATCGGCTAGGTGAAATGACGTGGAATGTCCCATACATATATTTATGCTGGATTTCGGACGATGCGGTGCCAAATAACGCGAGCTCATATTATTTCCGCTTTCCGGTCAGTCGTAAACGGCCGACTATGCACAACCGTGCGAAAGCCGCGCGTAAAATTCCTCTTTTTGATGCATAAAATATGACAGCTTTGATTTTTCGTACCGCAGAATTCTCTCACCTTACATTGACTATCGTTCTGCATTGCCGCGGACTCGAACATCGCGAGGAATGAAATAAATTATGATTTTAGCAAGTAGGAAGTTTTGGTCGAAGATACGCCAAGTAAATCTATTTTCTCTACGTTGCTGCATTATCGATGAAGAATACTGGCTAGACTTTATTCGAGATCTCATGAATATTCGATAGAAAAATCACGTCACGGTCAAAAATTGAATTCTCGTAAAACTTTCGTTCGATCGTATCTGCAGAACAGGGAATTTCAGAAAAAAGCCAGATTCTCACGATCTTATTAATGAAATTCTTCCATTTGGAATAACCGAAAGCGTATCCCTGGACTAGACTGCAAAAGAACCTTATACGGGAATGTAGGACGAGAGTAACGTGTTTCAAAACGAAAAGAAAAAAGAAGAAATCCACGTAAACGAAATTCCATTTGTTATCGCTGATAAAGCGTTTCGATAAGGATTGCTTCGAGCAATGTCCGTCGAGTCACGTCGGGATTGATCAATTATTTATACGATCGCGTAAGTCCCTCGAGATACTCTCAACACATTGTACGAGGCGAAAGAAGTTGTTTTTCCGTCGAGCGCACTCACACGCACACGTTACACGAGTCAATGACGAATCGTCGTTGCAGAACTTGTTGCTATTATTACCCTACGTTCGATCGATGCAATTATTCATCATTTTGTTTCTGTTCGATCAAACAGGATTCACCGTCACAAAAATGCGAGCTTCAAAGCGGTTTCTCTGCCTCGTGGGCATGCTGCTCCTGTCAACGAAATCCTGCAATGGCCTGTGCGAATTGAAAAACGGCACGATGGCTCGTTGTCACGACCTCGAGGACGCCAAATACATCGACACTTACGATCTCGAGATTCTCAAGACGTCCGTCTCCGAGGAACGTCTTCGTGGTGAAATATTTCACAAGCTCGTGAGTCTGCGAAATTTGGACATTTCGCACGGTGCCATCGAGCACATAGAGCCCGTAGCGTTTCGCGAATTGCTCGATCTCCGAAGCCTCGACTTATCCCACAACAAAATAGCAACGATACCGTCCAAGCTCTTCGACGGTTTGACGAAGTTACGAAACTTGAATCTTCGATGGAACGCCTTCGTCAAGATTCCCGACGCTGTGCTGGCTGTGAAAGCTCTGAGGAACCTCGACATGATCGGAAACCCATTGAACTGCAATTGCGCGACCATGAAAACTCGCGACGCCTTGCTGGCCCGTGGCGTTCATTTGTCGAGAAAAATATTGTGCTCGAGCCCACCGAATTTGAAGGGTAGTGCACTTTTGGAGCCGGAAGTTCGGGTGATTTGTATGTTCGAGGACCAGGACAAGGAGATGCAGATGGATCAGCCGGAAGTCGAGGGTTCCGGCGAAGCGATTCCGGACGAACCATCCGACGACCCTCCGCACGAGGAACTTGACGAAACGGAATACGAGACTGTACCGGAAGTGTCCGTAACTCCGATAAGCGAGCTGTTGGAGACACCCTCGCCTGAGGAATCCGCGCGATTGGCTGCACCCGCTTCATCCCCGTTGGAAACCTCAACCGAGGCTGCTTCGAGTTCCTCAAAGAATCCCGTCGAGACTACAGCGAGCTTGGAGACATTTTCCACGGAGAACAACAAAGGTGTCTCGTCTGGGGCGAGTGCAAAATCGACCGATGTCATTGACGACGTATCCGAGGAAGCAGAGAAGCCTTCGTCTCTTCTATCCAGTCTGTCCGCCGAGAAAAGCGTGGAAGGTTCCGGCGAAGAGGACGAGGTCCCGGAGGGTTCCGGCATCGAAGAATCGGAAACGGCAGTTCCGCCGATAAATTGGTACGTACCTGACGACGAGACACCTAAAGAGACGAGCAGCCCCGAGCCGGCGAGTACAACCGACGCTGGTCTGTTGGACATGCTTTGGGGTGTTCTGTGGAGCACATCGACGAGCCCCGAGGACGACACTAAGACGGAATTGAACCCGGAGGACGAAGAATTCATTCACGTATCATCGGAGGCGACTCCGGTTGTCACGGAGCGGGTACCGGTACAGGAGGAAATCGTCCCGTCGATAATTACGGCCAGCGAAGAGTCGCCGGCAAAGAAGGAAAAGAAGAAGGAAGAGGAGCCTCGGGAAGACGTCGTTGAGGTAGGTCGCGTGCTCGGCGATGCCAAGTCTGGCCAAGTCAAGGCCGAGGTGTCATCGACGTCCGTGGAAGCAACGGACGCTTCGGCAACCCGACAGTCCAAGAAGGGAATGGGTTCTTACGTCGTGCTCGCAGCTCTTCTGGTAGTTCTTGCTGTTCTCATTGGATTCGCCGCGTACAAAGGTGACTTCTGTCGCAAAACGAGGAAGCGCAACGATCCCGAACGTGGCACCGAGCTCAAAGACATGACGAAATCCCTCCTCGATTCCAGCAGCGCTAACCAACCGAAGATATCGTCGAATGGCAACCTAGAGAGCGTACCGCTGGTCTCCACACCGCCGCAGGACGACGCGAAGCCGCGGGACGGCAAAAGCGAATCGACCAACGAATCGCCGGACGACTCCAGAACCAGATACTCCGGAATGCCCCCGGAAGTCGTTGATCCGATCAAGCCACCGAGGAAATCCTACGGACTGCATGAAGAACCGGACGAAGTCAAGACGAACGATAGCAGGAGTCAGCAGGACTTGACGAAGGCATCGATACCATCGGTGGAAGCGAACGAACCCGTTTGCCTCAGGAACAAGCCTCGCGAGGAGCCAATGATCAATGGAAAGAATCATCATAGCGATTCCGCCTCGTCACTCGGCACGGAGTCCCGCGACTCGCCGTCGATAAGAACGAGCCCACGGATCTCCTCACCTACAAATGATTCCCTCGGGACTCTGCAGGCCCTCGCGAGGCCACCGCTCAGTCCTGGAGCTCAGAGGGTCAAGATAACGCTACAGGAGAATCCTGACAGTGTGCCAAGGACACCGATACTCATAACGCGAACTAAAACGGGCGAGAATCTAGTCAAGACACCCTGAACGATCGACTAGGCCGTCAAGCCACTTTTGTCTGTGAAACTAAAAATATATGCATACGTATGCGTGCCTATATGTGGCATATATATATATATATATATATATATTTGTGTACGTATGGACCGTTTTATCGACCAAATTTGGGGACCCGGCGATATTTCTTGCACGTAACTGCTGCATCATTGAACTATTCAGTAGCATCGTCGTTAAAACGGCTATCCGTGAAGTGTTCAATCCTTGATTCGCCAAAATCCTACCATTCTTGTGTGCTTCGTTGTCAACCTCTCGGTCGCGAGTATGTATCACACAATGTTCCTAGATATTGGAATTGTCGAGCCTGGAACAAAAACGGCCCCCCCCGTCGCATAATACTTTTTATACGCTAATATTAGAAAAATAAAACGGACGTAATTGCGAAACGAACACGTGTGTGGCTTCCGGGGGTGGTGGGTGTTGAACGTTGAGGCAGGTGGCTGTACGAAGGCCGCACTTTTTATCCGCCTGCTGCGAGTTTCGCCAACGAGTGTGATGGAACTTTGTTAAACGCCTGGCGAGTTTCGCTCCATCTTTTAACCGTGGCTTACCGTCGTTAATTTTATCATAGTTCTCTTAAAAATATATATATCGAACTCACGAGTAGTTATTATTGTATAGTAAAGCGAGGGGGCGCTGCTGTGCAATCAGGGCTTGAAACATTCTATTCTTAACCGTTTCTAGGTGCATATTGGTTGGAAAAAAAAAAGAAGTCGTAAGATTATTGTAACGATTCGTCGGGTGATTAATGTGGTGTATCAATGACTGTATACGTTAAGCCCCGTTTTCACGCAGCCATCTTCCAGTGCCCGAGTTTTTCTTCGTCTCGGGCTTATATTTATTTTTCAATACCGAATAAGATAATGCATACACGTGTATATATATGACCTTGTATCTAGTTGGTTTTGTGAGGAAGTTAGACAGTTGCGCGAGTGGCTTGGTTTTGTCATCCCTGGATTGTGCCGGAGTCAAAGACCCAAAACCGTGCTTTCGAAGTGTCAAAGTATCGCCTGAGGGTATTGATGGGAAGAAACGTCGTTGATCACCAATCGACACACTGGACGACGTTTCGATACATTCTGAACAAACAAAGAAAAGCGTTGTACCAATCGGTCATTACGATTATGTTTACCGCTCTAACGCTGTTTGACGCAACGAGAGATTGAGATGTCCATCTGACAATTGGAAAAACGGTGACTTCATTAGCTGCAGTCTCACAAACATTGCTCGATATAAGTATTCGGTACATGCGTGTCGCTCGAAGCGAGGTTAGCGTTTAATTACAGCTATTAGGCGCTGTCCTGTCGCACGTCGCGAGCTGCATTCGTATTAGCCAACATTCCCCGATTCCGGCTTTGCTGCACGACCGCTAATCAGCGAGTTGATACATCGAACGAGTAGAAGAGTTGGGAGGGCAACGATAACGAGTGGGGGAAAGTGAAAGAGGAAATAAAGGTTGGTGTATCAGCGTTACGGCGGATAATTATCATTCGAGTCTAGAGGATCAAAGATTGCGTGTAAGTAAACGCGAAAATGTGTACGTTCACTGGGTGTTTTACACGTCCGCTTAAGCCAAATGAATAATTCTCGTTTCGTATGTATGAACATCGCTCTAGAGCTTAAAACGATAAGTAGGCTAATGTTAGGTTGGAGCTACATTGAGGAACGGAGGACGTTCGAGAAGCGTAATATGTTATAGCTGTACGCGTAACGCATATATTTATTATGTATATTGAGGAAAAATCATTTAGATACCTGTAATCGGAGAAAAAGGAGAAGAAAGGAAATCGTTAATAAAGAAACTTCACACCTGCCGATTTTGCTGTAAACGCCGTTTGATGTCTCAACGGGTTATGCCTAGTTCCAACAGTCGAAAACACCTTATTTTTGTGATTTTTTAAAAGAAAATCGTGATGATTGATTCCTACAAAAATTAGGTGTTTGAAAAAGTATCGTCTGTAGAGCACTCTGTAAATTTTTTTCGCAAAAATATTTATTTGTGATCGATTCTTTGCGGTGAGCAATGCCGTTTTCAACCAGGTTATCCAATATTGAAAAATCAAACAGATTTCGTTCGTATATTATTTAGTTTATCCGATGATTCGATCAAACGAATTTTCGAAATATCAAATTTTACATATGGTGCGTGTCCAAAGTGAGCGTCATGATTTTTACGAAAAGGGGCATTTTTCGTTCATCAAATCGACAGTATAAATGAGCAAAAAAATCCGTCAAATAGTATATTTCTATATTTACAAAAATCCCTAAAAATTTCAACATAACAGCCTATAAATTTGACAGTTTTGATCCGATCACCGCGAAATTTGCAGGGAATATTTATAAGATGATATACTGTCAAAATATATTTGAAAAAAGTGTTTTTTTTTCGACTTTTAAAACCAGGCGTAGATCTTTAAGCAGACAGTACACGCTACGAAGATGACATTGATTAGAATAATCGTAGAGGCGTTTGGTCGTGGCAAAAATTTTATTTATACTTTCACTCCTAAAATAAATAAAAACAGGAAAAAAGTACGCGAAAGCATGGCGCGTTCTGGTTCGCTTATCGTAAATGTTAGCTAATTATTGCTGATATGACCTGCGTCGTTTCGTCGTGCTTCCGTGCTATCCACGGGGGAAAAAGGTATACGGGAATAAAAGATACATGATAAATATACCGGGTGTCCCATTAAAATCTTACATCCGATTTATCCCCAAAAATACTGCTCCGATCAAGTATTGAGTGTAATAAAACTTTTAAGGTTCAAAGGCAGACGTTAAAAAAGTCTTTTCGTCCAAAGTTCAAAATAGCGACGTTAAAATGGCCGACATGCTTCTTTTAAAAGGGATCACGATTTTTTTTCACCAAAACATTTATTAGGCGAAAACTAAACTTTTATAGGAAAAGTTTTTTGATAACGTTTATACTTTTTAGGTTATTATACTATTGTTCAGCCGAAGTGATGAGACGCAGAGACCCAATTTTTGTTGGGGTTTGTTTGGGTTATCGAACAAACCTAAACAAACCCAAACGAATTCACACCCACACACGCGCATACTTACACTAAGAACGTTAAAGACTTAACCTCCTCATGGTACATTCTAGATAGCTCTAAAATAGTGAAAAATGGTATTCTAACAAAAAAAATGGAAACGTCATCAAAAAACTGTTCCTACAAAAGTTAGTTTTGACCTGATACACGTTTTGGTGAGAAAAATTGTCGACTCTATTTTAAAAAAACTTGGTAGCGATCTTAACGTCGCCATTTTTAAATTTGGACCGAGAAAAAATGTTTAAGGAGGTACGATCACTTCCACGGGGTTAAAAAAGAGTCTACAATTATTTTACCCACAGCTGCTCTGATTGATATTTACTTATGTTGATTATTCGTATTATCAATTATAGTGTGCCAAACGTTGTGGTAAATGATGAATTTATTCCAAGTGAAGAAATACAAATTGAAAAATTAAATTGTCAACGACTCGGTAGTAATCTTCGTAATAATATTAACGTAATAAAATTCAAGCCTATTAAAATAGGCTTGAATTACCTCAGCGGAATTAACACGATAGGCAGAATATAATTATACATATTATTGATACGTGATAAATGAAAAAACTCCATAAATTGTTGTTCGCATATTTTGTGGCGGCTTCTATTCAAATTAATTTCAAAACAAAGCTGGGTTATGTTCGCCAAACGCATCAGCTGTCATTCGCGACGTTGCTGAGTCCGTGGGTGCTACTTCGTCGTTCTGACCATTTTCAACCGGAAATTGAAACTTTCTTGTAATGTAGTGCTTCAACTACACGGTGAAGATTGATTTTCTTATTTTTTACAATATCTATTATATCTAATCTATCGAATTTAAGTTTTCCAACCGGTTTAGTTGGATACGTGAGCAGAAAAACCACGATCACCGCACTTCCGGTTGACCGTCTCCATAAGACGACGTGCTTCGGTAACTCAGTAAAAAGTATTCGTCAAAATCATATAAAAATTTCAAATTCGAAAGTTGGATTCGTAGTAATGATCGTACTTCCTTAAAGATGTTGAGTCCCTATGAAATATGTTAATGTTAATTGTTCAATAAATAGCTTCTTAATCGTCATGAAATTTTTACACGACCTCCTGAATACTACGTGTAAAAACATACCAAATTTTCAGAATTCTATCATCATTACTTCAACCTCCTTAAGGGTTGAAATAAAAAATGATAAGAAAATTCTTAAAATTTGGTATGTTTTTGTATGAAGTATTTAAGAGGTCGTGTTAAAATTTCACGACGATTAGGAAGCTCGTTATTAAAAAATTAACATTTTGTTAAGAACAATTTTTAAAAGAAATAAAAAAAAATGTATCAATAAACCTCGGTTTGTTTCCGTTGCTTTCAGTATATTGTAGATACTACAAAATTGTGAGGTCAAAAAAAAAACTTATCGCAAAGTTACATCAGTTTCCATAAGACAGCATTTAAGGATGTTGAGTCCCTATGAAACCTGTTAATGTTAATTGTTCAATAAATAGCTTCTTAATCGTCATGAAATTTTTACACGACCTCCTGAATACTTCATGTAAAAACATACAAAATTTTCAGAATTCTATCATCATTACTTCAACCTCCTTAAGGGTTCAAATAAAAAATGATAAGAAAATTCTTAAAATTTGGTATGTTTTTGTATGAAGTATTTAAGAGGTCGTGTTAAAATTTAACGACGATTAGGAAGCTCGTTATTAAAAAATTAACATTTTGTTAAGAACAATTTTTAAAAGAAATAAAAAAAAATGTATCAATAAACTTCGTTTTGTTTCCGTTGCTTTCAGTATATTGTAGATACTACAAAATTGTGAGGTCAAAAAAAAAACTTATCGCAAAGTTACATCAGTTTCCATAAGACAGCATTTAATTTGTGAATGTTAATTGTTCAATAACGAGCTTCCTAATTGTCGTGAAATTTTTACACGACGTGTGAAATACTTCATACAAAAACATACCAAATTTTCAGAATTTTGCGATTTGGGACTCAACATTCTTAACGTTCCCCTTCCAACGCTAAAAGGTTTATCATACTCGATAGTTGATCGGATCAGTATTTTTCGACATAAATCAGGCGTAAGATTAAAATGGGACACCCGGCACATCGTATGAGAGTATGTACAGTGGGAACGTGTGATGAGAGAAGAGGACACCAGTCTGTTTCTGAAACGAGAGAAACACTTATATTGCTCGCCGTTCATCAAACAATGTGGGGCTGAGTAGTCGGTCTGTAGTAGGCACTTCTGGGCTCCCGAGGAAGTTCACGAATGACGATGGATCGCTTGCCGGTGGTACTCTCCACTCTCTCAAAGTTGTTCAGGTCCGAATCTTCGTCGTCCGTCGAGTTGCCATTTTTCGCGGCTTGCCTGCGTCTTTTTCTCTTGGCCGTTGGTGTCTGAGGCCTCGGCCGTCGCTTTGAGTCACTCATAGAACGATCCTCGGACTCGGTACCTCGTCTGATCGACGGCGTTTTTCTTTCGCCGTTCGTTTGAGTTATCGTATCGTCACCCGCTTGATCCTCCGGTCTGGACGCTATCGACGTCAAGCTTGGAGAATAATTTCGTCTCGAGGACGAGCGTATCCTTCGCGTGTGAAATCTTTCCTCCCGCCTCGAAAGATTCTCCTCGCTTCTCGCACGATTTCGAGACCTTCGAGGACGCCTCTTTCGTCCTCTGAGGTTGTCCACCGAGCCGACTATTCGCCCGGGCAACGGATCCATCGATATCGAATCCAGAGCGTCCAAGGATTGAGCCATTCGCGGCATTTGTACCGCTTCCTCGTAAGGCGGCGGATTTATCAGTTCCAACGGATGAATTCGCGGCTCCGAACTACTGAATTCATTCGCTGCTGCTTCGAGCTCCCGGTTTCTGGTTTTTAAATGTTTGGCGAATTTTTATAATTGGCAATTCGATCAAAGATAAATTAGGCTGAATCTCGGCTTCGGAAAAAGTAATTTGGGGGTTGAATTTTTCACATTGATTTCTGCGACTTGATAATCTACTTGGAGACAAATGTAATTATCTTTGGTTCGTCTTATAGTTAATCTTGATGATAACTTACTGGGAATATTACGTAACCCTTCGTTGTTACTGTGGGTCTGAACGACCCAGCATCGCTGAGCTTTTATTGCTACTTTTTCCCTTTACGATTTTTTTTGCACGCTGCTATGTGATTTTTGATATAATAATTTTTGGCACATATTTTGCAATATTTGAAGTATGTGCATGAATTTTTTAATGGTCATCCGGCTGATAGGCTTGGCAGACTGCGTCAAATTGACCCAGTGTGACGAGCATGTTTCTCTAGATAAGCGTGACGACGAAGGGTCAAGTGTCCGTCTTCGATTTTGTTGAAACTCATATATGGGATGAAATGTTGAAAACTATTAGATACGTATTTTTTTATCGGCGGGAAAACGGCGTCAAGGGGGAAACCACCCCTCAAAGAACGGCGCATTACCCCCTTAACCTTACGCTGACACACTGGGCCATTTTGTTCCGGACGAATTTGGAATAAAATGCTCACTTTCCTAAAATTGAAGGTTTTCAATAATTTTCTACAATTCAATTCTAAGCTGCGAATTTTTTATCATGCAGTCATAGTAAGAAATGCTTAAAGTCTACCCTTGATTTTTTTAAATGAAAACCGACCGAAGGGTTCTTAATGGCAGGGGGATGAAGTACTATCCTGGTAAAATTGATCCAGTGTGTCAAAATCGTGGTCAGATATAAGTGTGTCAACGAAGGGTTAACTAATTAATTTTTTTCGATGCTTCTTGAGTGGATTTTTCATCGCTTTACACAAGAAAGAATTTGATTTTTGTTTCATGAAGATGCAGGTGGCCTGCTTGTGAGTGAAAATGCAATCTCCTCTCGACACGTCCTCGTGTGAGGGGTGGTTTCTCCCCTTAAGGGGCTGTTCTACTGTGGCGGCTAAAAAATAAGCTATTTTCAATATTTTTTTTGGAAACTGATGCACGTATCGGTAGAAACTTTTTATTCGCTTAGAGGAATACTTTTACAAAATAGAAAACAATTATTTTTACTGGAAATAAATGTATATTTATTTAACAATTTATAATCGTGTAAAGGCATGAAAAAATTATGTTGCTGGTGTTGACGATTTTCGCTCTCCACGTAATCGGAAGCAAAAAATTCAAAAGATCCTCAATCTGTATGAGCGTCGCTATCACCAGCACTGGAATTATTATTCTACTATTGCAAAATAACAAAACGGCGTTGTTTTTTGCAAAAGTATTCGAAACACACGTTTTTTTCGTCATAATTCGGGCGAAGATATAAGTTAAAATTAACATTTTTTAATAATTCTAGTTCGGGCGATAAAATTGTTAGCCAGATTGGTTAAGCCGTTTTTCCGAAATCACCAACGCCAGGTGAAAAAATTCGTTGCGAAAAGAAACGCGTTTAAAGTTTACAATACTGCACAATACGACCCGGTAGAGCGTCTTTTTACTCACACAGTGAAAAAAATCGTATCGTATACTCAGGTACAAATTCAAAACAGCCGTTCCCAACAGCTGCCAGGTACGCGCAGCGAGTAGCCGTACTAGAGCGCGCGCACCGAGCGCTTCTACTTTAAAGCGCTGTACTGAGTCGGCAAAGTAAAAATCGACTTTACCAGCAGTTGGATATAAATTGTACGATAGAACAGCGTTTAAAAATGCAAAAAATAAGAATTCGATTTTTTCATCCCGTCACAGCAGCAAAAGCCACTTAAACCCGTTTTTCAGACGATAAAAAAATACTTGTCTAATAGTTTTCTCCGCTTTATCACATGTATGAGTTTCAACAAAATCTAAGATGGGCAGTTAAAAGATGTTCCTTGTTAGTATTGTAATCGTTGAAAATAATTCCCTCTCCCTCGATCTTCAAAATCCATTTTCAATCACACTCCTGATACAAAAAAAAATTCGTCCATTTTCATTATCCACGTAAACACATTGCCAATGGAAAAAAAAGGTCTAAGGCTGCCTTATGATTACGTAAATACCTTCGTCGCAGTAATCGGAGTCTCTCTATGCCTTCTTCCCTCTCGATGCGTGCTGTTTCGCGACGCGCTCGTCTCTTCATAATAAAAGTGTGTCTCAGGGAGACCGAAGTACCAAACAGGAGTACACCAATGAGAAGGATCAGCATGATGAGGCCCCAGGTTTTGTCCTTTTCGAGGCGACTGTCGTTGTTCCAATCTCCGTAACAAGCAACTTCCCACGAAAAGCCGGAGACGTTGCCCGGGCTTTGACAAATTAGACTTTCCGGTTTCGTTTTTTGCGGCGATTCCGTCAAGTAGAGGAAAGTACGACGGAGCAGGTGGCAATCACATCGCCACGGATTATCATCAAGTACGAGGCTTCGAAGATTTCCGTTCGAAGCAAATATCTCGGGATTGACGCCCTCTGTCAGTCTGTTGCCTGGATACACCAAAAATTCAACCAATTGGACACCAAAAATTCGCTAAACGGACCAATGATGATAAAAAAGCAAACGAATCGGTTTTCCTCCGATGTACCTGATAAATCGAGTTTCTGCAATTGCAAAAGTTGGGAAAAGCTCGTGTTCGCCAATTCCACCAGTCTGTTGCGTCTGAGTATTAAATTCTTCAGTGTCTCGGACTCGAAATCTTCGCAGGCACCCTCGAGACGGTTGTCGCTCAAATCCAATGTTCTGAGCCTTGGCAAATTCGTGAAAATCTGGCGGGGCACGCTGCGAACGTAATTCGACGAGAGATCCAACGATGCCACGGTCGACATGATGTTCGGAAACTTTTCGAAGTCATTGAACGACAGATTCAGCAGGCGAAGATTGACATTCTCGCGAAGGGTAAACGGGTGCAATTGGCTGAGACTGTTGGACGAAAGATCGAGTGCCTCGAGTTTTACGAGACTGGCGAACGAACTTCTGTTCACTGCGGTGAGGCCGTTGCCGTTCAGATGCAATTGGGCGAGTGCGCGATTTTTCGCGAATATACGATCCGGCAACATTCTTATGAGATTTTTCGACAATACCGCGTGAGTGAGGGCGGGAAAGCCGTGAAGACCGGGACGATCCAAATTGCATCCCGATACGTCGAGTCTCTTCAAATTGACGTGCCTCAAGGTTTCGTTTCTTTAAAAAATGCACTTCAATGAGATAACAACGATCAAGCGAAAAAACAACGTTGATGGCCGGGAAATCGGGATCAACAATAATCGCCTTCATTATCGGATAAATGTTACGCGAATCTTTCAATGCATACGGCGATGCGTTTTCCGATAAACATTCTTGGAGGCAAATTTTCATGACGAAGTGTTCTTCACTTTTGGCTATAGCGGAAGTCAGCCGATTCGCCGGAAATTCGACAAATCACAGCACGTTTTTATCCGCCCGTTTTGAGGCAGCTCGCGGGTAAGTTTAGCTCGGTACGAAGTATATGATTGAAGCGTTTCTTCCTTGACACATACGAAAATAGACCGCGCGGTCGTTATGTATTTACCTGCTGCTGTAAACGAGCGTAGGATTGTTAGATAATCTCAACTGTTCAAGGTCTGGTGCACCCTCGAACGTGTCCGGCCTCAAGTAATTGAGGCAACAATCGGACAGGTCCAGCCATCTCAATTTTTCACTTGTCAGTCGTTGAATGCTCTTCAAAGGATTCCCTTCCAGGCTCAAAGTGACAAGTTCCGGGAGGCCCCTCAAGGACGCCTCACTGATATCGCTAATCGCTGAAAAATCCGTAGCTTTTCATAAACGTCTTTCTCTCGTGATCTTTACGTTTGCATCGTTCGAACACAACGAAAGTTCACTCTTTTTCATCGATAACATTTCGCCTATTCAGACTATGAAAATCATTCGAACGTTTTTACGTGTTTTTATTGCACATTTTGAATCTCAACTTGCAAAAATGGTTTCGACCAATGATAAAAATGAAGAAATGACAACCCAAAGGCCTTGCATTCGAACCATGGAAACTTCAAAGTCATTTTTTTCGTCTCTCTATTGGCGAAAGTAGATTTTTTTATTTTCCCAGTACTTACAGCATTTACTGGCGTCCAGTGCTCGTAGAGCGGAGTTCGTCAGATCGTCGAGTCTGGTCAGCGGATTTTTCGATAGATACAGAACCTTGAGATCGGTCAGATGATTTATCGAAGCAATGTCATTGATGTCGATTATTTCGTTGCTGCTCAAATCGAGTCTTTGCAAACGTTCCAATTGCTGAAGATCGTTGGGCAGTGATTTGAGCTTGTTGCGTGCGAGACTCAGGAATTCCAAGTCGATTAGATCGTTGAGCTCGTCCGGTAGATACTCGAGTGCATTTTTCGATAGATCCAAGTGCTGCACCTGATTCGATTATTCGTCAATAGCTGAGCAATCGGAGCATCGAGTAACGATCAAATCATTGGCGTTTTTAAGTAAAATGGAACGAACTGAAATTCTTCGAGTCGAATGATGACTTGAGGTTGGAACGTAATTTTCGTAGGGTTTCGATATATTGACGACGTGACTCACCAGGTCGCTGATGTTACTTGGATAATAATCCAATTCTTGAGCCGAGCAGAGGATCTTCCGGGGCTCATTATTCAAATGACAAGTACACTTGAAGGGACACGGATTCTGGCCACTGATCGTATGAGAAGATGCGGCGACGAAGATAAAAAATAATAGGCACACTCTGTATCGAATGCTCTTGAAGTATAATCGATATCTTCCCTCGGTCATCATCTCGTACTAATTTTTCACGTCACTGGTATCATGACGCATACTCTATCAGTGATGACGTCACTTCGCCATAATAAATCCAAGCACATGTGACGAAATGATGTGTCCTCGATTGGACATATTCTCCGTAGAGACAGTAGAGCGAGCGTGATTAAAAGAAAAAACGTACTGGACTTTTAAACTTTTCGATTCCGACGTTAAATCGAATCGATCGATTTTGATTTTTTTTTGTTAATTTTGATTCACACGTTGGGTCGAATGTTTCATTGAGAGTCGGGGACATTGGGAGCGGTTCGGTCGGCGACGCGGGCGTGAAAACTACCAACTAACTTATCTTCGATAAAAGCAACGCGGCCTGGCATACTCTGCCTCGAGATAACTCCCGCGAGATAACAAATCGTCGGTGGGTCGGACTCTCACGACACTGCGATTAAAATACACCTTTTTTTCACGCAGTGAAGGTAGAGATATTAATTGCCCGGCTAATTGTGAAAATCACGCTTGGAAATCGTTTTCGTGACTGCGATCGGTTTTATCGGGAAATTTGAGATATCACGTGGATAAAAGTAGAAAAATATAAAACGTCGTCTTTGGAAAAAATGCGATTGCTCGATGCGAAAATAATATTCAACTTTTCACGTGCTCTTGATAAGGGCGTAGAACATTATTACTTTTTATTCGAGTATTTTTTTAACAATAATTTTTTTGGTGGATACGGAAAGTTACAAAGGAAATTAAAACTTTTTAAAATTAAAGTATAAACAAATAGAGGATTGGATTAGTAATAAAAATATGATAATCCAAAATAAATCGCCACCACGGCATTGAAGTTTGCATCGTGGGAATGAGACGAAAACGATTTTTTCTGAATTTTCCAAATTTTTATTTGCAGTTTGGAGCTACGGAAATCACGCAAACATTTTTTAGAATTCTTACCGATCTACAACGAGCTGGAAAAATATGATTTTGGACGATAATTTTTTTTTGTCATTCATTGTTTTTTTATTATTCAAATTGGGTTATATTTACATATTTGAGATACACTTATGTGATAGAGGTGGTTTATTTTTGTATCGTCATATTGATTTACTTTTTTGCCTTTCGTTTGTATTTTTAGTTTTTTTTTGGATAATCATGAAAATGAGATATAGAAAAGAATATTCGGTGCATTCTGACGATGCAAACTTCAACCCAATATTGCAGTCATTGCTTGTATGAAAAATGGATGTTATCATAGTTTCGGCTACTGGAAATGGAAAATAATGTATCTAAAACCTTCGCAATGCGAGCAAGTGGCGCGGTGGTATATACATGGAGAAATTCAATTTACATTTATATCCGATATTCCCTGAATAAGAAATAGCGTTCTTTTTCTCATTCAGAATGCCATCGTGGGCACTGTCACGTCCTGCGACGAAGTCACTAAACTTTCCCTACGTTCTTCCTTATCCACGCGACTTCCATGGGAACACGGTTTTAGGCATGATTTCTCCGAAAAGTCATAAAACAAAAATTGTATAACTATGCGTTCTATCCCGTGTAGCGACTAATCATAGGTCAAGGGCTCAGGAAAACTCCACTCGAGCCGGTCGTAAAAACGGAGCGCAACGGAAACCGAAAATACGTGAACAAGCTACGAAGCGCATAGCAGAGCGCCCTACGAAAATCCACAGGAAACCGACTCCTACGAGTCTCTCCCTCTCTCTCTCTCTCTCTCTCTCTCTCTCTCTCTCTCTCTCTCCGATTGGCCTATAGACAATTAAATTCATTCGTATCTAGTTCGTAAGACCCAAGGAACATACTTCCACGTCGTCATTCACGATTGGCCGACAACCCATTAAAAGTCCGAAACCCCTTTTTCTACTCTGCCCAAATATGGAACCTAGAACAGGAGGAACCAAATATAAAAAGGGCCATCCGTCGCCACTCCTCAGTTCTTCCATCGGAGTCTTTGTCAACCATGACTCTGCCATCGTCGACTCTTAATCCAACAGTCTATCACCAAGTCAAACGTCAATTCAATACCTTCTCTCTAACTAAAAGGTCCTGTTGTTCTATACTCTTATTCCGCGACTAATAACTCGAGTTCATTTTTCACAACTTAGTATTTGTATTTACGCTGAAGTAACTCAACCCGAACGAAAACCAAGTCCACGCTTTCCGAGAAACATTGTCAACGCAGTGCGTACGCGTCTCATCTGCCATTGTACCTGCGAGCACACATGGCCACCAGCGAAGGGCCGTTACCCTTACGACCGATCGCTGACACTCCTGCGAACGAGTGTACATCGCATCACCGACCATTGTAAGCGAACTCTATACATAATATATACATATATATATTTATTTATTTGGTTTCCATGTATTCACAAACTAATAGGATTAACCAGATTAGTTAACTTTAATAAAACACGAATCATTTGAACACAAATCTAACGAATCATTCCATAATGTTGAATTATTGCGTAAATCCTTTAATTTCATTCCTTAGCACGCATTACCCCTTTTTACCCTCATCCCGTGCTATTGCGCTAGGCGTAGGCAACAAAGAGGGAAACAAAATATATTATGCTCACATCCCTTCCGGATGTGACATATTTATTTTTGGGGGCTCGTCCGGGATATTAAAAAGGGAATGTGCTAATCAATCCAATGTCCATGAGTAATTCGGAAATCGATATATCGGATTTAAATGTGAATGAAGCGATCGTGCAATATTCACTAAGAAGTTCAAGCGCGTTTTTTTTTTATCTTTTTTACCTAGTTCGGCATCTCCTCAACGATCGATAAGAAATCACAAAAATACTTAAAAATTGAAAACAAACCCACAAAAAAAAATGACGACGTTAGGAACAAACTGGTTAATATCCCTAAGCGACGCCATCAGCTGCGTCCCTGAATTCGACGGAAAAAATATCCCTTTATCAGAATTCATCACTGGGTGCGAGGATGCAAAAGATATGCTCCCTCCCGAAGCCGAAAAGTACTTGGCAAAATTAATTAGAAACAAATTGAAAAATCAAGCTAGAGAAGTAATCTATGGGACCAAATTCGAAACGATAGAAGCACTGATCAAATTCCTTAAAAAACTATACACACCAAATAAATCCGAAATACAATTATTGGGAGAACTCGGTAAAATGTTTCAAACGGCCAACGACAGTGTCGTAGATTTCACCGTAAAAATCAGGAAAAAGGCAAGGGAAATAATCGAGGCGCGAAACCTGTCTAATGATGGGGCGGACGACCCCGCATTCAGAACAACAGTAGACAACTACTTCCTTACGTGCTTTAAACGTGGGTTAAAGGGAGAAATTGAACAACGACTCCCTCCGTGTGCTAACATCGACGTCGCGATCGAACACGCGATTAAAATCGAATACGAAGTTGAAGCGCGAAACCAATTGCACTCCACCTCCATTAAACACAAAGCGTTTGTCCCGTCAAGATCCGTAAAATTTTGTAACATGTACAAGACAGACAATCACACTACAGAAACCTGTCGATTCGCGACCCTAACATGCCAAATTTGCAAAGGTCAAGGCCACAGTGCCAACGAGTGCAGAAAAAAATCAAACGAGCAAGGCTCGGTCATTTGCCAAATTTGCAAAAAACTCGACCACACCACCGACAGGTGTTACTTCGATCAGAATTCCCGCGCCGCAAACTGTCAATTGTGTAAAAGCTCAGGGCACGTCGCCGACAAGTGTCCTTCGCAAAGCAGGGGCGTTCGAATGAATAAACGAACCCGACGAGGTAGTCGAAATCCCCGCACGCTCGAAAACTATTTCCACATGAGAGTCGAAAACCGCACGTTAAAGGAAGGGTATATCCCGCCTTTAAAAATCCGTAAGGATGTTTACGCCGGCGACTGCTTGGTAACAAACATCAACGGAAAGGTCCATTTGAAGGAATCCAATCCCACATATGACACCGTACGACCGATCGTGCCGGTCATAAAACTACAGGAATTCGATATCGTGGAAAACCAAATAAAAAATGAACAAACAAAGCTGGATTGCACGACAACCTGCGACTCTAATCCAGTTCCTCGCGACGCTGATTCAATTTCTCGCGATCATTTTATTTTAAAGCCAGATTGCACGACAATCTGCGAATCCAATCCTATTTCTCGCGATGCTATTCCAATTTCTCGCGATTCTAACCCTAATTCGGACGTAGATTGCACGACAACTACGCCGGTCCAGAGCCCAGTAGTGGCCAATCCAAAAACATCGACAAAAAATGTCGAAATAGAACTTTTTCAACGCTCTAGCGAGAGCGAAGACGAAGAAAAACCAAATAAAAACCAAAAATCAAAAACAAACCCAAACAAAAACAAAACAAAATCCGGTTGCACGACAACCTCCAGTTCTAGTTCCATCCCTCGTGATCCTTCTATTCCAGGCGTAGATTGCAAGACAATCACGTCAATCCAGAGCCCAATAGAGGCCAATCCAAAAATTTCGGCGAAAAACGCCGAAACAAAACCTTGTCTTCGCTCTAATGAAAGCGATGACCAAGGAAAATCAATTAAAAATTTCTGTAGCGAGGAAAGAACAAGAACAGAACCCAATAAAAAATCAAAAAACGAACAAAATAAAAAACCAAAATCAAACAAAAACGAAAACGCGAAAAACAAAAAATCAACACCAATCGAAGAACTAAACAATGAGAAAAACGAACAATTGACAACGAATCAAAATAAAGATCAAAACCAAAATAAAACCCTAAATGTAAAAACAATTTTAGAAACAAACGTAAATTGCGTTTCCACCTCTGAGTCAACATCGCGTATAATCGAAAAAAATCCAGAGCGTCCAGAAATAATCAAGAATCTCTTACGTCTAGATCACTTGGGAGACGAAGAATTAAAACATGTCGAAGAAATTATCGAAACGTATTCAGATCGGTTCCATATAAAAAACGAAGTACGGGGAACTACCCACGTACTCAAACATAAAATTCCTACAGTCGATGACCTCCCAATCAACACCAAAAAGTTGTTCTATTTTCGAAACGATAATCTGGTTTATTTCATCGACTCAAAGCCATATGACCCTGGAGGACAGAAATTATTAAAATCAAACACGCTTCCCCTCTGCAAAGACGTTACAGTGCGCCAAGCCTACGGTAAAAAAAAAAAAAAAAAAAAAAAAAAAAAAAAAAAAAAAGGGGGTGTCGGAAAAAAATACCACTCTGCATTGGTAATCCGTGGCGATAAAGCTGAATCGTTATCTTCACTATCTAAAAACATTAATTAAAGCGTAAAAGAATTAAAAAAAAAAAAATATAAAAAAAAATAAAAATATTGCGAAACTCTCAATCTCCAGCCAATCAGTCTTTGTCACTGCGAACATGTCGAACATTTAACTTCAGCAGATGTAATTAATACCATGAAAGAAACATTCTAGAACAATCAAATAAAAATATAAATTTGTTTGGAAACTTTGCAATACGTACCTACTGAACAACACGATTCAATTTTCCACGGAATGCATAAGTCCCCAATCGAAAAACACAAGGGTGTCTCAAAACCCGATTTTGATCCTAATTGAATAAATAATCATAATAATTACCTTGTTTTTCAGATGGCCGTTATCAACCTACTCAGTAACATCTAACCATATCACTTTTGCCCTTACAACCAGAGAAACAGATCAAATTTTAAGTTACAGTATCCTGAGTGCAAAACACCCGAAATTGTTTATACTCAGAACTCACCGAACTAACTGTTTCATAATTTGAGGAAAATTTCCCGTCTCAAACCTAGATATAATTACTCGCACCAATTCGAAATTTCTATACGTAGCCATTATATTATATTAGAAAATCATTATATTAAGATATGCCTACGAAGCAGGAAAAAAGGGTGTCAAACGCTCCAAAATAATTGTTATTAACGATCCAATCCTCGGACAAATTGTATACAATTTGGTGAAGAAGCCGACTTATATGGCGGTACTTATTGATGAAAGAGTACTCGTTATTTAATGTATAACAATGTAAGAAAATCCGATCAGGTTAAAAGAATTTTCCGACTAATTGCCTGTCACTCGTGGGAACGGAACACATCTCCTTACTTCTCGAACGCATATATTACCAAAAAGGCAAACTCAACGTCCTGCAATTCCTTACTTCCCCCATATTACCTTTTGGAAACACCTGGTACAAGTTCATGCCCGTTCCGGTCGAAGCAATACCACCCGCAATCACGAAATCGACGACGAAGTCTACTTGGTAACACACCAACTCAGCATCACTAGCATCATGTGAGATCTATTCCAAAGAAGTTATCGACAACGTACGAGAACGCATAGTGTTTCCCGCAGAAAACCCGCTGTCCTGAACGATATGGCATGGGGCATCAGTGGTCACAACAATGCCAACCAATGGGAGAAATCTTTCAACCTCCTGGAAGCGGACTCCATGTGAAATCGCACTTGGGAAAAATTTCTTTCAATTCGGTACAGCAAACGCTGGTGTCACCCGGATGTTACCCATCGTGCGACCGATCATGCTCATCGCTGATATTATGTATATCAGCAGATCCAGCAGATCAGCAAATCCATACATACAGCCTGCATACTGTGTACGGCTGGTCAGTTTACCTCGTCGGTGCAGTATGGGACTTAGTTACACGCCTCCTGATGCACCTGACTAAACGACGCAAGAAGAAAACGTCAACGGTGGAAACTGATCAAGAACTTCACAAACTCGTAACAGCCCATTGACTCGAACCAAAGGGTCATCCCAAGACCAACGCTGGAACACATGATCTACATCAACATCTCCGATCGTTTAAGGTACGATCAACCTCCTAAGCCACGTTCCTTTCCCTTGAGTTCGCACGAGGAGACATTCAAGTATCAAAACGACCATTCTAATAATGCTCAATAACCATTGTTTCTATCCTCATTATTATTGCTCTTTTAACCTTGTCAAGTAAGTAAATAAGTATCTATGCATAAGGAAAAGAAAGAAGAGAAAACGCGTACATATACATGTCATACTGAAGTAAAAAGCTATACATACATCCAAAAAAAACATGTACAAAAATGTATTTAAAAAACGTTCTTGTAAGGTGATATTGAAATTCATACGTGCGTCATGAAAGTAGGATGACCCCGACTTACACCGCCATATTGAACATTAATCTTCGAATATATTTAAGTCACATTGTAAGTCGATCAACGACAAAGGCAATTCACACTATCGCGCCACGATCTTTTCGCTTGCAACCTCCAATGAATCTGATCGAGCGAGACGCTCAATCCAAAAGGGGGGAGGTGTCACGTCCTGCGACGAAGTCACTAAACTTTCCCTACGTTCTTCCTTATCCACGCGACTTCCATGGGAACACGGTTTTAGGCATGATTTCTCCGAAAAGTCATAAAACAAAAATTGTATAACTATGCGTTCTATCCCGTGTAGCGACTAATCATAGGTCAAGGGCTCAGGAAAACTCCACTCGAGCCGGTCGTAAAAACGGAGCGCAACGGAAACCGAAAATACGTGAACAAGCTACGAAGCGCATAGCAGAGCGCCCTACGAAAATCCACAGGAAACCGACTCCTACGAGTCTCTCCCTCTCTCTCTCTCTCTCTCTCTCTCTCTCTCTCTCTCTCTCCGATTGGCCTATAGACAATTAAATTCATTCGTATCTAGTTCGTAAGACCCAAGGAACATACTTCCACGTCGTCATTCACGATTGGCCGACAACCCATTAAAAGTCCGAAACCCCTTTTTCTACTCTGCCCAAATATGGAACCTAGAACAGGAGGAACCAAATATAAAAAGGGCCATCCGTCGCCACTCCTCAGTTCTTCCATCGGAGTCTTTGTCAACCATGACTCTGCCATCGTCGACTCTTAATCCAACAGTCTATCACCAAGTCAAACGTCAATTCAATACCTTCTCTCTAACTAAAAGGTCCTGTTGTTCTATACTCTTATTCCGCGACTAATAACTCGAGTTCATTTTTCACAACTTAGTATTTGTATTTACGCTGAAGTAACTCAACCCGAACGAAAACCAAGTCCACGCTTTCCGAGAAACATTGTCAACGCAGTGCGTACGCGTCTCATCTGCCATTGTACCTGCGAGCACACATGGCCACCAGCGAAGGGCCGTTACCCTTACGACCGATCGCTGACACTCCTGCGAACGAGTGTACATCGCATCACCGACCATTGTAAGCGAACTCTATACATAATATATACATATATATATTTATTTATTTGGTTTCCATGTATTCACAAACTAATAGGATTAACCAGATTAGTTAACTTTAATAAAACACGAATCATTTGAACACAAATCTAACGAATCATTCCATAATGTTGAATTATTGCGTAAATCCTTTAATTTCATTCCTTAGCACGCATTACCCCTTTTTACCCTCATCCCGTGCTATTGCGCTAGGCGTAGGCAACAAAGAGGGAAACAAAATATATTATGCTCACATCCCTTCCGGATGTGACAGCACACTTGAGTAGACTCATTTATCAAATATCGTATACGAATAATCGAGCAAACTGTGGCGTCGTCCAGTGGACGAGCACATGTGGGAATACATATAATTGGGAAAACATCAATCGCGGAAGAAAGATATGTACTATATGTATAAAATAGGGGAACGGATGTTTTGATCATGTTATATCTATGTGATGGTGGCCACCAGTCTATTCAGCTTTTTTAAAGGGCGGACACCACCGTAACATGTTCGAAAAATCGTTTTTTTTAAATACTTTAAAAAAATTCTTTGAATCCCCAATAACATGATGCATATTCGTTTACAGCTGAAAAAAAAAACACTTTTAAAGTCGTTTTTGAGCTATTTTTTAGCGGGATCCACCAGAAAAGGAACAAAAAGAGGCGACGAATTGTCGTTTTCGGTAAAGGGTACCCAGTCGTCAAAAAATTGTAAAACGAGTTCCGAAAAAAACGGAATGATAGCGAATTCCTTTCCATCAAAATGCCGTTTATTAAATTCATTTATGCCAGCTATCGGCGTAATGGCATAAAAAATCGTTGCGGAACTTTTTTGATTTTTTGTCCGGAAACTTCTCGCCGGTCGTGTACATAAAGTGGGTTATATATAAAGGGGACGAACGAATATTTTGATCCTGTTATATCTATTCAAAGTTGGCCACCAGCTCATCCGGCTGTTTCGTGGACGGTCCTCATAGACGAATGCTTACATGGACGTGCTTTTAAAGACGTTGGGATTCATTTAATATTAAAGAGGGGCCAGTACTCTGCTAGGAGGACGAATGACATAAAAATCTGGTCAGGCCTCATTGGTGACATTATAAATTACAACGGTGAAACATTACCGCAATATCGCTATATTTTCTGTCAATGAAAAGCTACTGATAATGAATGAAATCAATTTTCGTCAAACACGATCGCAGCATCGTTATTTCTTCGTTATGCATATTTTTAATCAAAGATCAAATGTTTTGTGCTTATTTGGCTCTCTTGGATGTGTATATAATGTAAATGACCGTTCCGAGCAGAAGACATATACCAAATACAGCTGATGTGACGATCATCCCAGTTTTGCTCACAGCCGTCGTCGATACGTCGTTGTACTTCATTGCGCTTTCCCAATCCTCCGAGCAAACGCTCCACCATGATTCACCCCTCACGTAGTCCGGGGTCCAGCACAGCAGATTCTCAGTGTTCTCCTTCTGCCCACGCTCCAGGTAAGAGTACAGGGGATAGAGATCCGAGCAATTGCAATCCCATGGATTATCCTCGAGGTCTAGCTCCACCAGAATTTTACCGTCGTCGAAGGTAAGATCGGCCCCGTGGGAAAACTGATTCCCTTCAGAGGAGGAAGAGAGGGAGAGAGATGGGGACGAAGAGTAGAAGAGCCGATTGAGAGAGCAATTTCGTTCGTCTTAAGGAGGCTGGAGCGTTAGTCACAATCCAAGATTAAATATAAAAAAAATATATATGTTATTGCCTAGAGTATAATGAGTTTTTACAATTTTTTTGAATTTTTTTCACCACAAAACACCAGAGATAAAAAATAGTTTAATGTATGTAATTTTACGTGCAGTTAGATGGGCAAGACGTGCACTCTACGGGTGATGACATTTTTTTTGGCTACTCAGCAACAGGATGAACCATTTCTAACAACGGATTAACGCAAACTAAACCTTTCAAACATTTAGAAAAAAAGCCATCTTGTCCATCGTAAACCATATTTATTATGAGATTGAAGTCTGCATTGTTTATTAAATGATTCTCTTCTAATTGATCAAATTTATTTTGGCATATTTTAGCGACGAAAACGCCTCGACAATTTTTTTCGTTGCGTATTTTGAAATGGATTTTTTGAATTTACAGAGAAGATTTTGTAGAATGATGAAAATGATAAAATTAAAATAAAAAGAAGAATTGCGTTGCATAGCAACGATGCAAACTTCAAGAACCTTATATATTCCATATTGAACCATCAAGGTTTCTTCGTATTTTATTTTGGGAAAAAATAATAACGTTGGCCATTTTTGCAGAAGCTATCCGTCAACTTGAAGGCACATGCTAATGTGCGACGTGTGCAAAACTATGGATAGTTCGAAACAAAAGATAAAGCGACGATCGGAAGTTGCCTTTTTTGGAATGGCAGTTCAGCAAACTGTTCAAAAAGTGTCCACTTCTGAGGCTGAAAAATACACTACTATGTTTTTGAAGCGGTATCGAAATGTGCTAGTGTATCTAGAATCGCGATTCAATTTTTCGGAAAATAGTCATTTCCATTGTTTGCAGCCACTGACACTGACGAAAGAAGTTGAGTATCAGGAGTTGTGCAACATTGTATCAATACTACAGATTCCTAATATTAACCCTCAATCCTTGAAGGTATTTGAGGCACCTTAAGGATGTTGAGTCCCTATGAAACTTGTTAATGTTAATTGTTCAATAAATAACTTCTTAATCGTCATGACATTTTTACACGACCTCCTGAATACTTCATGTAAAACCATACCAAATTTTCAGAATTCTATCATCATTACTTCAACCTCCTTAAGGGTTGAAATAAAAAATTGTAAGAAAATTCTGAAAATTTGGCATGTTTTTGTATGAAGTATTTAAGAGGTCGTGTTAAAATTTCACGACGATTAGGAAGCTCGTTATTAAAAAATTAACATTTTGTTAAGAACAATTTTTAAAAGAAATAAAAAAAAATATATCAATAAACTTCGTTTTGTTTCCGTTGCTTTCAGGATATCGTAGATATTATAAAATTGAGAGGTAAAAAAAAAACTTGTTGCAAAGTTACATCAGTTTCCATAAAACAACATTTAATTTGTGCATGTTAATTGTTCAATAACGGGCTTCCTAATTATCGTGAAATTTTTACACGACCTCTGAAATACTTCATACAAAAACATACCAAATTTTCAGAATTTTATCATCATTTGCGATTTGGGACTTAACATCCTTAATCTCGTGAACCTGGGTCGTTTTTGTTTTTGCACTACCAAACCAATAATTGTCAACAAAAAAAATCTGAAGAAATTCACGATCGATCTTCAGGCCGTACTTCTCGAGGAAAAATCGGGTTTTCTTTTTCTTTTTTACTCTTAATATATGTATTTTTTCCATTGAATAATAAGCAACCTGCGAAGAGAATGATGAGAATGAAGAGTTCTGTATATCAAAGCCTTTCTCGGCAAAAATAATAGAAAAAAAAGAAGCGCGAAAATGTTCTCGAAGAATGGATTAAGATTCTAAAATCAACGGATAAAAACAAGTATCTGCTAAAAATAATACAATACGTATTTTTCATCGCAGTGTCTAACGCCCAGTCCGAAAGAATTCTTTCCTTGTGTAGGAATACGTGGACCAAAAACCAAAATAAGTTAGATATTGGCACTGTATAAGCGAAACGACAAATAAAATCGAACTTCAACATGCAACGTAAAGAATTTGGTAATTTCATTATAGAAAACGAAGCTGCTCTTAAAGCAGCGAAAAGTAATACCAAGTATACTGTCAAGAAAAAGTACTTTTGTATTTGTTTTTATGATATGTATTTTTTCTTTAGTTCATTATTAAATAACTGAGTACTTACTATTGGTTTCAATTAACGACTACGATACGTTGCCTATTAAAAAATGCACTTTTTATTAATAAACGTAGCTACTGATACCACGACAGAAAATTTCATTGAAAACAACATGATGCCCCTTATTTTCATCCTTGGTCCTTTACTTTATCTTGTCGAATCCTCTAAAACACAAAACGGGAGCTGCCAACCCTACTGGACCGTTCCAACCTCCTTAAATTAATAATTTATCAAAGCTCTACCTTTTAGGCTCAAATCCGTTAAGTTGGGAACCTCCGATAAGCTGTTCCTCTTGAGTCTCGACATGTTGTTGTATCCGAGATCGAGTATACGCAATGACGTAGACTTGAACTCGTCGCAATCGCCGTACAATCGATTTCTGCTCAGATCCAATTTTCGCACATTCGTCATGCTCGTCAAATCCCATAATCTTTGATTTCCAATGGAATTTTTCGACAAATTCACGTTGGTCGCTCGAGTTTCAAGATTGGACAGCACGGCGACACGATTGCCACAGAGATGCAGCTCCAAGAGCAACGACAGTTTCCCAAATATTGTCTCGTTGACAAACGTTATTTCGTTTTCGCACAAATCGAGCTCGCGCAAATTCAGCATCCGTTCGAACCAAGCGTTCTTTATCTCTTGCAAAATATTCTTACGGAGACTCAGGAAAATCAGATTGTTATTGTAAAGGAAGATATCGTCGGGCAACGTTCTCAATTTGTTGCCGCGAAGATCCAGGCTTTGAAGATTTGGCAAACCGTGGAAAGCCTCCGATGGTATCTCCGTTAGTTGACAATCTGCCAATAATAGCTCGGTCAGGTTTGCGCTCTTGAATTTGTGGACGTTTCTCAGAGGATTTCCCGTGAGATTGAACGTTCTCAGAGATGGCAGGGACGTCAGAACGGAGTCATCTATTTCTTCGATTTCTGCAAATAATTGTATCGCTTATCATTTTAGACGCTAAAAAGGTTATTTTTATGAACTTTTTGTATAGGTTTATATTATAGATATTGATGTAAAAGTTGTCACAGTTGGCAAATACACTTTTAAAATATATTTTTAAAAAATTATTTATTTATTTACGTCACTATTTATAGAAGAACGTGATAGTAGAAAAGTCCTAAAAAATTGTAGGTCTGCGTTGTTGATGAAATCTCGAAGATGGATCATCCGAAACAAAAAAATCAAACGGTTTTAGATTTAGTATGTTAATGGCTATAGCGCATATCATACGATTTTTTATATATGCAAAAATAACAAAATAGCGGAAATTTTTCGTAAAAACAAAAAGAACGTGTTTTTTCACCGTGTTTGCCAAAAACGAAATAGTAAATATCAATATTGAAAAAATCCTTGATATGGGCTAAAGCAATAGTTGTAAAGAATATGTGGTTAGATTTTCATAAGGATCGAGTCAGTAGTTTCAAAGATTTTATCAACAAGCCGTCGAAAAACGTTGTTTCGAGAAAAACGCGTTTAAAGTTTGTTTGGGTTGCATAAATACGTAAAAAAAAAATTTCAATCCATTTCGAAAGTGTATTTAATAAGTGTAACAACTTTTATATCAATATCTATAATATAAAACTATCAAAAAAAAATCATGAAAATAGCCTTTTTTAGCGTCTAAAGTGAGAAGACCCCTCTCGCAATTCTTTTTTAACAATCTAAAAAATCGACAAACTTGAGAGACAGATCCTAAGAGTTTCATGATAATTTGTTTTTTCAGCGGAATTTTTTTTTAGCAGATAGATCGGTGATACTTTCTTTAAATTTCATTTTACCAAGCTCTATATTATGAACAGGGCTTTTGAATTTGACGAAATTGTTAGTATTATAGTATAGTATAGTAATAGTAACAATATTATTATTTTTACGGCAATCGGGTAAATTGACCAGTGAATGGACGGGGACCAGTGAATGTAGCAAAGCTGATTTATAGTTTAAATAAGTGAAGAATATAAATTGTCGATAAAAATTCGAATCACTATAATTTAGCAAAAAAATCATTATTACTGTTACTATTTTTTGTACCATTATTTTTAGGGCAATAGGGTAAACCGACCAGTGAATGGACGAAAGCTGTTTTATATTAAAAATAAGTGAAGAATATGAATTGTCGATAAAAACTCGAATCACTATAATTTAGCAAAAAAATCACAGGCGCCGTTGAAAACACTTTTTCAGTGTAATATCGAATTTTGAGACCACAGGGAAGTTTTCTAGTCTGTGGTACTTGCGCACCGCGCACTTTACAATTAGTTGCGATACGACTGTGCACAGTAGGTGCTTTAAAGGCGAAAACACAAGTTTTTATGAGTTTTAAGGGTAGGTATTGCTTTTACTACGCAAAATGGAATCAATATTTTTTTTCTTGCAAAATTTTAAAACAAATTCGTAATAATAGGTTAGATTTAGAGATTCCATTCACTGGTGCTGTATTCTAACCTCTTTCCAGTAAATGGGCATATGGGCTCGGTTCTGATAAATCTCAAAGCAGCGTATAAAATTTTTGCTTTTGATGAGTACTAGCTCATCTGCTGAAAATGCAAAATTAATGACTGTTAAGAGATTACAATGTACATTTCATTTAATGTCGTCATAAAATTATTGCGTTCGTTTTTTATTATTTTGATAACATTTAATTTTCCAATTTTCTGGCGAACCAAAATTTGGTATTTTTTTGAGAACGTCACGTTAAGATGGAAAAAGCTTTGTGTATTTTCTACGAAAATGCTATGACAAATATAATAACATGTATAGAAACATTAGAATATTGTGCAACACAGTGATCTCCGAATCTAGCATTTAATAAAAATAAATAATAAATCGTAATCCTTAACGACATTCATCTATACTACACGTCCATTTACTGGCCACTGAGTCTTCATTAACTGGTAATTTCGTCCATTTACTGACTATTTACTCATTTTACTACTTATTTATCAGTTTGTCCAATATTATTTGTTGCAATTACTTCGAATTTTGTTCTACTATCATAATATCTTTTGTTAACGTACGATTAAAAAAATAGTTCTTTGCCCAATATTATTTGTTGCAATTACTTCGAATTTTGTTTCTACTGTCATAATATCTTTTGTTAACGTAGGATTCAAAAAAATTGTTCTTTGTCCAATATTATTTATTGCAATTACTTCGAATTTTGTTTCTATTATCATAATATCTTTTATTAACGTAGGATTAAAAAAAATTGTTCTCATAATATTAATAGGATTAAATATATAGAATTGAAAAATCCTATACATTAGGATTACACTAATTTTAGGATTAGATCAATGCCTAAATTAATTAAATTAATTTCGGCATAAAAGGATTAAAAAATGGTTCTCGAAATATTATCATTTTACAGTCCATTTGAATCCTACAGTGTCGTTGTTCGTCCATTCACAGGTAAATAGTTAAATTATAACTATTTACTTACCTGTAAATAGGTAAATAGGGAGGTAGATAAATACTTAGCTAATTTAACTATTTACATCGGGGAATTGATTTCTGGTTGTTTTTTTGAATGAATTTACCACAGTGGTCAGCTTCCAAAACGACGAGAGAATCAGTGCGCAGGCCGTTCAAACTCGTGAGTGGATTTTTTGTCAAAACAAGGAATTCGAGGCTGGGCAATTTGTTGATCACACTCCCTTGCGAAATATCGCTAAAACGATTTCCCATAAGATTCAGATACTCCAGATTCGTCAGTTTCGCCAGTTCGTCCGGTAAATCGGTAAACCTGTTGTCTCCCAGTTCGAGAATTTCGGTGTCGTGACGTTCGAAAAACGTCGAGGGTATTGCGTCGAGAGAGCGACGTCGCAGATCAACGATTGATAGCGAATCAGCGTTGTCCTGTTATTGATGAATTGCTCTCGGTCTACATCGAATTTCAATCGTTCGACAAAAATCGTTGGAGACTTGTGTGCTTAAAGAAACTTACCAGACGAGTGCACAATTTCAGATCATGTTTTTTCGGTGATGCGCGCCTACAAATTGTAGCCAAGGTGGAGTCCGTAGTGTCACAATGACATTTTGAAGGGACCCACTCGAATAATACCATTACCGACACATACACGATGGTAAATAATTTCTCCATCGTATCAGGGCCGAATTGGAGAATCCAAAAAATGACCACAAGCCACGGGCCGGATCGTCATAAGAACGGAAATACGTGTAGCATCAAGGTTAAGTGGTCAGAAACGCGTTGGACTTTAATTTTTTTAAACGTTTATCAGATAACTTCGCAGTGTTGGCTCGAATTTTTTTTGACACCCAAAATTGAAACTCGTACATCCGATCCAGGTTATTTCTTCGAGTATTTGCAGCATTTTTCGCGCTTTCTCAAAATAATATCGAAAAGAGAAAAAATGATGACAGCGGACGTTGCCTATGAGCAAAAAATTATTCAGGTTGCGTCTGCATCTTAAAAGGTGAACGTACGGATGAGAAAGCTTTTTTCTTTCGTTTTTTTTTATTATGAAAAACTCTGACATCCCGAACGTTTGAATGGTCAGTCCGTTGGAAAATATAAGACATTAGATAAATACCTCGAGTATCCTAAAGCCGATATTGAGCGCGGTCGTCTCCACGAGGTCTAAGCCTCTCTCGGCTGACCCATGCGGATATTTTCTCCTTCCACGTTTTATACCCTTATATACCTATATATATATATATATATATATATATATATATATATATATATATATATATATATATATATATATATATATATGTATATATATATATGACCCGTGGTGGTAGCCGCAAAGTCGTACGAACGACGACAACTACGACGACAAGAGCACGGCTCTTTTTTATCGTTGCTTTTAAATCTCCCCTAGGAGGTCTATCGATTTATATCCTCGAGTCTCGACAGGATCCTCGATTTATTTTCAAGCTCGAAGATATATACCGGAAAAATTCCCTCTCAAACTAATTAAAGTAATAGTTACGAAACACTAAATTTTACAATCTCTGCGAATTTATGAATTAAAAAAATACTTTGAGCAAAAGCTTAAAAAATATTTCTCGAATGATGTAATAACGAACTTCCCTGGAAAAAAAGATTTTGTCGCATTACATGGATTTATTACAGTCTATGTAAGGTTGAAAGGTTTGAGGCATTATACACGTTTGGATGGTCGGAAAATAAGGCTTTTTTGTGATTTTGTTTTGATAACTTTAATCCATCAGTTATAATGACGTTTGGAGGATTTATTCTACGTATCTGTAGGTAGTAGGGTCTATTTTTTATTTTCCAAAAAAATAAAATATCTCGGCCGAGTGCCCGATAGAAAGCACATGAGCACCTAGAACGACTTTTTTTCTTCGTAATCTACATGGGTTTTGCCAGCGAAGTACAAACGATTATTAGCAAATATTGATTTTTGCAAAATTAGCATCATTTTGAAAAAAGTTGCATTTTTTGACGATAAAGAGCGGCTTTAATTGATTTACAAAAACCGCGATTGCTAGTAGATTGTAAGAATCGTATGTGCTTTGCTAGAAAATTAATCTAAGAAGCTGCAGTTGGAATTCGAGGTTAATCGGTAAAAAATTTTAGTAGCTACGAGTCCGCCCGATTTTGAAAAAGAGAGGTTTTGAAGAAGGTTTTAAGAAAAAGAGCGTTAAAAACATGAAAACGATTTTTCATCGCACCTTATCATTCTTGAAACGTTGATGCATCACAGAAGCCATTAAAAAAATTCGACTTTTATTTTCAATAGCCTATAAGGCCATAATGTTACCCGGATAACCATTTAAAAATCATATTTATTGTACTACGATTTCTGATCAGTGTTATAAAAAGCCAAGCAGTTGAGAAAAAAAGCGAAAGTATTAACTAAACGAAATAAGCGAGAGATACGTGTATTCGAAAAATATTCGAGTTAAAAGGAAAATTAAATTGTCCACGATTTTATATTGCTTCCCAGCCATAGAAAGGGGAGTCACTGTATGAAAAATCAACCCTCGAGAGTCCTTTCATTATCCCTATTCTCTTTGCAGTGGACCGAGGGGTTGATCCAACCCCGCCGGGCGGCATGTTCCGCGGTTGTAAGGCGTGTGAGTGCAAAAGGACGGAGTTTTTATCTGCGCAGGTCAAGCAGCGAAAATTCGGTGTAAAAAGGCTTTATTTTTATTTTTCTTCAGCGCGTCCGATCGTTTTGTGTCGTACACGAGCCAATGGAGGGGTTGGTCACACCCTTCCCGAGGGGTGTGAGCCAGGATGGTTTAGCTGGCGCCGGCGCTTAGCTCCGAGCTTATCCGGTTCGCCCTCCAACGCGATGCCACACCAGGATATAGAAGGTGGGTGGTTGGTCGCAACCGCATTTCTCAATCCTACCTGTTGATGCCCTGAGCCAACCCCTTTAGAAACGATTTCACAAATCCGAGGCTTTCCGCAAGCTCCGCGCTCTCATGGTCACGCCTTCCAATTTGCTCATTCGTTTTACCGTATCAAATTGTTCTTCCGTTCTCTGGTCATTTCGATTCACACGGGGACAACCTGACGACCTCATTTTTGGACACACGTCCGGTGGGTTGCGGTTTCTCTAGCCAGTTTTCCAATTTGTTATCGTTTATATTAGGAACTTACATGACAGTTTCATGCACCACAAAAGACATTTTGTGGGGTCGTCCGAAATCTCCATGTGATTGGTGAACAATCGATTGATGATGACGGTTACGGTGGCACAAATTTGAGGTCTATTTTTTTTTCCTTTTTCTCACCATCTAATTATGTTTTCTGAAGAAACAAAATTGTCACGAAAGCTGCGAGCGGTAAAAAAATATTTAAAGGTCGCTCAAGCCTGCCACAAATTCAAATTTTCATTAAAAAATCGATTTTTCTTTTCGTTCACTTTTCATCCATAAATTGTACGCTTTATTATTTTAAATTGACCTCACGAAAGCTCTAGCCGGTCAATGAATATTTCGTGGTCGCTCAAGAGCTTCGAAATCTCAAATTCTCGCCAATTTTTTTTACTCTTCTCACTCGTAAATTTGACGCTTTGTAAAATGTTCAAAACGATTGATCGTTTTTCTTTAGAAAAAGATTTTTCAAATTTCTTTACACTACTAACCAAAGAATTATCATCTTTGTTCTCATAAAATAATTCTTCAAAGCTTTTGTCCGTAAGCAAAATTATAGGTCCCCTGTTTTATCGTTAGAAGTGTGAGGTAAATTAAAAAAATCCGTTTGTGAAGAAAAAAGGCTTAATTGTTTTTTAAATTTTACAAAGTGTTAAATTTACGAGTGAAAAGAAAAAAAAAGGTTCGCGACAATTGGTAAATTTGAAGCTCTTGAGCGACCACTAAATATTTATGGACCGGCTAGAGCTTACGGGCGCTTTATTAAAAAATGATAAAGGGTAAAATGAATAGGTGAGAAGTGAACGAAAAAGATCGATTTATCAAAGAAAATTTGAATTTTTGGGAGCTGCTCAACCTGTAAATATTTCTTGACAACTCGCAGCTTTCGCGACAATATTTTTTCCTTCAAAGGAGATGATTGGATGGTGAGAAAAAGCAGAGGAAAATAAAGCTTAATTTGTGCCATCCTAACGATGATCCATCGATTCGCCTCGACAGTAACCAAGTCTACATCATTGGGTACAACGTAGACTTTTTTTCTTCATTTTCTCATTATTTCGCAATATCGTCCAAGCGTTCATCCGACAGATGTTCGTAGCCCAAAATTGGCAGATAAATGTTGAGCAATGTCGAAGAAATCGCGTTGCTTCTCGACGATTCTAACTTCACTCCGTGAGCCTCACGAGTTCAAGAGAGCAGCAATAATGAGGTTGCTCGCTGGTGGGACTTCAGATAGCTATAATTAAAATTCGATCAGGTCCCAGCCACCCACACAAGCACAGCCGGGTTTGTGTTAAATCGAGTTTTCTTATTCGCTTATAGATAAAGGAGCGGTCGAAGAAGTCTGCTCGTACATATACTTCGTTCGGAGTCGAATAAAACGGTGAAAAAAAAACCAGCAAGAGAAAGAGAGAGAGGGCTGCCGAGGTGGAGAGATTGAGATGTTTGTGGCTGTGCAGAGTTGTGAGGGGGGTTGAAAAAATACATAATACCGCAGGAGGCTCGAGTGAATTGAAGCGCGTTACTATGAAAAGGACACAGAGCGAGAGAGAGAGTCAAAGAGAAAGGGTGAGGGTGAGAGAAAATTTTAAAAAGTGCTATCTTTTCACTTTGAGGGGTTGGGTGAACGCTGGAGAGGGTAGGTTCGGTGCTTTTGCTTCTGTGCTCGCGGTTATATATTTTTAACGCCTTCATTTCCGCCACGGGGAGACCGGAAATAGCGGCACGATACCTCGCGGTGTTTCAAGTATTGATCAGTTCGGTCTGGGTATCCACCCACCGGCATATGATGGGAGACGGGGGTTGGCTGAGGTGAAGGAGAATGGGTCGGGTACCACCGGGACGACTCTTTGCGCATTCCTTCCGCCTTCTTCTACCAAACTCGTCGAAATATAGACTGCAACCGAGTTGTCTGATACAGAAGCTTTACTCTTCTTTTCTGTCTCGATACTTTTTCTTCTTCTACTTCTTCTTCTTTTTCTTCTTCATCTGCATCATTCTCCTCTTTCGAGAGCGAGAAAATACGAAATGAATCTGGGGAACGCGTATTTCCCCGGGTTCTTTTTGCCCTGAAATACTTTCACGGTAATGCATCGCCAAGATCTCGATGTTAGCCATTAAAAGTCGCGTAAAAACGCAGTTGAATATCTAAATAATACGAATTGGACAGCGATAAGAAGTTATGTTTACGCTACTTCTCTTCTGACTTTACTGAATTTAGTTGTTCGATTTACCAAATTTGTTTCCTGAATTTACTAAATTTGTTTTCCAAATTTACTAAATTTGTTTCCTAAATTCACTAAATTTGTTTTCTAAATTTACTAAACTTGTCTTCTAAATTTACTAAAGTTGATTTGTAAATTTACTAAATTTGTTTTCTAAATTTACTAACCTTGTTTTCTAAATTTACTGAATTTGTTTTCTAATTTTACTAAATTTGTTTTCTAAATTTACTAAATTTGTTTTCTAAATTTACTAAATTTGTTTTCTAAATTTACTAAATTTGTTTTCTAAATTTACTAAATTTGTTTTCTAAATTTACTAAATTTGTTTTCTAAATTTACTAAATTTGTTTTCTAAATTTACTAAATTTGTTTTCTAAATTTACTAAACTTGTTTTATAAATTTACTAAATTTGTTTTCTAAATTTACCACATTTGTTTTCTAAATTTGCTAAATTTGTTTTCTAAATTTACTAAATTTGTTTTCTAAATTTACTAAATTTGTTTTCTAAATTTACTAAACTTGTTTTCTAAATTTACTAGATTTGTTTTTTAAATTTACTAAATTTTCTCAGTTTAGAGTATACATTTACTAAGTTTGCTAAATTTATTGTATAACTGTACTAAATTTGTTTACAGATTTACTGAATTTCTTTTTGGATTTTGTTAATTTTTTTTCTAAATTTACTGACTTGTTTTCGAAGTTTACTAGATGTGTTTTTAAAATGTACTAAATTTGTCTTCTTCATTTACTAAATGTATTATCTAAAAAGACTAAATTTGATTACAAATTTACTGAATACATTTTCTGAATTTACTTAATTAGTTTTGGGCTGTCCATAATCAACGTCATTTTAAAATAGGAGGAGGGGGTCTGGTGATTGGATGATGGTAACGATAGTTGGATAGAATGATTCCAGGGTGAAGGGTCAAAAGTCAGCAAAAAATCGTTGACGTAATATATGGACGGCCTCTTTCTAAATTTACTGACTTGTTTCCTAAATTTACTGACTAGTTTTCTAAATTTACTAAATTCGTTATCTAAATTTACTACATTTATTTTTTTAATTGACTACATTTGGTCTCTCCGTTTACTAAATTTATTTTCTGAATTAACTAAGTTTATTTTATAAATTTGCCAAACTTATTGTCTAAATTTTCTAAATGTGCCAAATTTAATGTGTAAATTTACAAAATTTGTTTAAAAAATCTGCTGAACTTATTTCTTCAATTTAATGAATAGATAAGCTCAATTTACTCAACTGATTGTCTAATATACTAATCAATTTACTAATTTCCTAAAACCGTGTCCTTTTTTTGAATGATTAATCCATTAATTCATGCCGAGTGGCGCGTAGAACTGTATTTACTTTATCGTCATCAAAATACCGGAGTAACGACAATTTTGCGATATAATTCTCATCTGACGTCGAAGTCACTGAGAAAAGTTACGCTCCGCAACCCTTTGGTTCTCTACGACTTTCGGATGACGTTTTAAGGTCCGATTTCAAAGCTTTGAGGAAAATTCCGAAATGAAGGCTTTACGATACCCAAATACGGGTATGCATCCTAACATAAGTACGCAGTCACCATCGTGTTTATCTAAATATATATGTATGTATATGCATAGGTAGATGTGCGTGTGTATAACGTAACGAAAATGACGGAACTCGAAACAATTTTATTCCTTCGCCGTTGAGTCTGCTCGAGCACGATATACAGAGGGCAAGAGCAAGAGACAGAGAGAGAGAGAGAGAGAGAGAGAGAGAGAGAGAGAGAGAGAGAGAGAGAGAGAGAGAGAGAGAGAGAGAGAGAGAGAGAGAGAGGGAGAGAGAGAGAGAGAGAAATAGCCAACGAGAGAAAGTAAGGGTGGCAGGGAGAGAAAGCTCGTGTATTTCCCTTCTCGGTCTTTAAGCTCCGGGGTATAAATAGCGGCTTATCTTTTGTCGGCTTCGACGTCGCGTCGTTCTCGTTCTCGTCGTTGGCCCTCTCGCCCCAACCATCGTTGCCAGTCTGCACAAAGCCAAAATCTTGTAGGCGAACTCACGGTACCACAACTGTACCTTATATACATACACGTATATTTTTTTGCAAAATATATCTATATACGTATCAGACGACGTACGCGTATACAACAAACGTCCGTAACATGGTTGCAACCGCGAGCTTTTATCCTCCGCGCGTTCGCAGAATCGCGCGAACCTTTGTAACCCCATAGCTGATGGAGCTAAGGGGTTTCTCACCCCCTTCCTGCCCCGCCGACCCTTTCGCCTCTCCATTCGGCGCCTATAAAATACGTCTTTTGAAATGTGCACTCGTAATTGCTCTGGCATCTCCCTAAATCAAATCCTGGCAGCGCTTCTATCTCCCACAGATGTGTATACACTTCTCCTACTGTGTGGTTCCTGGTTCACCGTTACCCATACGTAGAGAGTATTCATTAGACTAAAAAGCTGCGTTTGTGACAAACGTGCCTTGTCACAAATGCAAATTTTGAAGTAAAAAATTTAAAGCAAAATAAAAAATTTAATTAAAAAAAACAAAAATTTTAAGAAAAAAAAATTAATTAAAAATAAATGAAAAAATTGAAAATTCAAAAAGACATTTAAGAATCATTCAGTGATTTTTAAATGTCTTTGAAAGCGCCTTAAGATGATCTTAAAGACATTCGACTTTGAAGTTCGTTTTCGTGGTAGTGGATTCGATTAGGTACTTAACATTGTGCAATGTGAACCCACTTTCGATAAATTCCTCATATTTGCATAGATTTCATGATCTAACCCATCTTTCTGTAAATACGCCATATTTCCACTAATATGACCTTCAAATTCACCTTTTAAGAAATTACCCACCTTTCTATAAATTTCCCAGCTTCCAACAAATTTCCCATATACAATGAATGAAACTAACCCACCTTTCGACAAATTCCCAATATTTCCATCAATTTCATTTCCCAACTCACCTTCCAATAAACACGCCATAATTTTTCACAAACTTGGCCTTCAAATCGACTTTCCATTAATTACCCAGCTTTTAATAAATTCCTCAGTTTTCCAAAAATCGTCAGCTTCCAACAAATATCCAACAAAAATCCAACAAATTCCCCATATACAATAAATAATACGTAAACTAACCCACCTTTCGATAAATTCCCAATATTTCCATACATTTCATTGTCAAACCCGCCTTCCAATGAATACGCCATATTTCCACAAATGTGAGTTTCAATGCGCCTTCCATTAATTCTGCACCTTTTGATAAATTCCCCAGCTTCCAACAAATTCTCTATATGTCCATAAATTACATTTGCAAACCCACCTTTTAATAAATCCCCTATATTTCGACAAATTTGACGTTCGAATCCACCTTCCATAAATTTCCTAGCCTCAATAAATTCCCCATATAATACTCACAAGAGTAATAATAGATATTCATATATACTCAATAGAGTAATAATACAAAAAGACTAATAGTAATAATATAGTAGTAGAGACAGAGTATTAATAGAGTAGAGAATAATAGAGTAATAATACAGTACTCACAAGAGTAATAAAAGAGTATGAGTATAATACTCACAAGTAATAAATAATACTCACAAGATGACCCTACCTTTCAATTAATTCCCCATAAACATATACGTGCACGTACACGTGCACGTGCGCGCGTGTGTGTGTGTTTGTTTGTGTATGTGAGCGCGTGTATGTGTCTGTAAAATACGTTGTCTGTTTCGCTCACTCTCTTCGAGGCTCCTCTTAAGAGTAAATCGCGCGACGACTATGCCTGGGTTTAAGGGGAGGATTTCGGAGGTTCTGGAGTTTCAACAGATGCACAGTTGGATATTTGCTGCCTTACTCTCTCTCTCTCTCTCTCTGTCTGTCTGTCTGTCTGTCTGTCTGTCTGTCTGTCTGTCTGTCTCTCTCTCTCTCTCTCTCTCTCTCTCTCTCTCTCTCTCTCTCTCTCTCTCTCTCTCTCTCTCTCTCTCTCTCTCTCTCTCTCTCTCTCTCTCTCTCTCTCTCTCTCTCTCTCTCTCTCTCTCTCTCTCTCTCTCTCTCTCTCTCTCTCTCTCTCTCTCTCTCTCTCTCTCTCTCTCTCTCTCTCTCTCTCTCTCTCTCTCTCTCTCTCTCTCTCTCTCTCTCTCTCTCTCTCTCTCTCTCTGTCTCGCCATCACCAATGTCGTCGTCGAAATCTCCGTTAAGTACGATCCAGAATTATACGTGTGTGAAATGCGGCCACCTCTACTCTTCATCCCCTTTCTCTTTTCTCTCGATATAACCATGCTTGTGGGTCCCTTTCCCTCTGCTGATCTCGTTAAGGATGCACTGAACCGCAAATCACTGAAAGAACGTGCTCCATTCGAAATTTCACTGTTCCAAAATTCGCCCCGTTCCGCGTAACGCGGAGCTTTCGGTGTTGGTCTTCAATGAAATCATCCGGGGATTAATTGTCGATAGTGTTTTCTTGCGGCTCGAGAGAAAAGTAGCTGACCCTTTAACGGGGGATCTTTTTATTGTCACTTCTAAATCGCGAGGAATTCTGTTTCCGCTCTGTGGCGATTGTGCCAACGAGACTAATGAGAGGAAGCGTAGTATATCGTTATCAATTTTTGAAGTTCCCACAATTTTCTCGCCGAATACAGTATTGGGGTGGTTGACGGTGGGGCTGAGAACGTTTTGGCAACAGATACGTGCTTTTGGAAATCAGAAAAATTAAAATCTTCAAGATTCAATATTTATCACGCTGAAAAATCGCTTTCCATTAGGGGCGGGGGTCTTTCTTTCTTTGAGGGGTTGTCTTCCCGCTTAAACACGTTTTTCCCCGGATAAAAAAAATACGTGACTAATAGTGCTCAATGCTTTATCACATATATGAGTTTCAATAAAATCGGAGGTGGTCAGATTGGGGGTCTGGAAACTTTAAAAAATCGGTTTTTTGCATGTTGTTATGGTGTGATCGTTCAAGAATATTTCAATACCAATCGGACCCTGAGATTCGAAAAATTAACGAATTTCCACCTATCCTTAATGGAACAGACCTTGAACGCGATTATCTCGTGATTATCTAGCTTTTACACTGTTGACTTGAATTTGCACAGTTAGCGTTCAACGAGTAGTCATTTTCGGCTCACGATCGCATTTTTTGATTGAATGAACCATTTGTTAATAACAATTACTTCAGCATGCAGTTTTTCAAGAGAAAAATGAGTTTTTCTTTGGAGAAGCTGTCATTTTTCGTATTTTTTCGAAATTTCTAAAAGTGGATCGTGAACCCATAGCCCGTTGGATATATTTGAAGAAAACATTTTTTGTTTTCGTTTCAGATCACATTTGATCCTGACAGAGAATCCCCCGTTTCTGGCCTCGCCGCTGGAGGACTGCAACGCCAACTGCAGAACCACGAACACTTTGAAAGATTGTCTTCCGAAAAATATTACATTGTAACCACAAACACGTGTACAACATGCTGGGAAAAAATTAATTTATTCCAACCAATGTGTTACTAGAAAAAAATTGCATCATTCCGACCCTTCAAATTGGGCTTCCAGAGAGGGATACCCCGTTAAGTGATGTTCCTCGTTAGTGTATATTTTGAGGAACCAATTGTCAATATTCAAGCAAGTTCCTCAATTCGTCCAAAATCATTTGCGAACCCCTTAAATGAGATTTCAGTCTAGCACGGTGGTCTTACTTCTTAAATAAATGAACGAGTGTAAATCGGGGTTGCGAAGTCGACATTTCGAATGAAAGCCTTCGATCATTGGGTCGACGTACTTGCCAAGACTTGTGCCAAGACCCGATCGACTCCCTTTACGTTCAACGGAGATACGCATTCGTATGAATTTAATATCGATAGACGTGGATGATACGTATAAAACGATCGAAGGAGTCGCTCGAGCCCCTGCAGCGACCTCTTCGCTCTCGACATCGCGCACCGCCAAACGTACGAGTCTTCCGGATGAGCATATTTCACGGCGCTATCGCGTCGGCGACCCCCCAATACTGTGTACACGCCGTACACGTCGGAGTACGGGGCTGTATAGCACAAGGCGCGCATCGTTGCGGGTGCGACCGCGCGAGCAAAACGCTCCGGCAGAACGTGAGAAGAGAGGAACAGCAATGGCGAAAGTTTTCTTTTTTTGCGGGCATCGTGCCAATCTTAAGTCTACCGATGGTTTTTATTGCCTCGATAAGCAAGAGAGAAAGAGCGAGGGGGGAGACGAGAGAGAGAAAGAAAGACCGACGGAGGAGTCGCGATGTCGAATATAAAATTCAACCCTCGCAAAACACATTTTCCACGTCGTGCAGCAATATACTTTCCTACAAATGTAATCTTAATTCTCCCGAACGGATGTCCCCGATGGTAAATATACCAGTGAATTAGTGCTGGAGCAACTATTAGTTCCCAGGTGACTGTAAAACGGGGTTAATTTGACATTAAGGGTAACTTTAACAGTTTTTGGGGCTACTTTAAGGGCTTACACCAACGTCTAACATTAAGTGATTTTTCGCGATTTTTTTGGGTCGAAGGACAAGTGAGAGGATAATAATATTCAAGGATGTTAGTCGTCATGTCTTCAAGTGAAGAAGAAAAAATTGATATTATAAAATTATACAATATGGTGACGCTGGAAACAAGGTTGTTTCACAGGTACCAAACTTTTTCACCCTTAATCTAGATGCTTCAAAGTATCTCTTAAGCCAAGTTAAAAGAAATCAATATTCAACAAATTCTACAGTGGTGTTAGCCCTTAATAGAGCCCGAAAATACTGTTTCAATGTGTCCGCATTTAAATGTGTTTAAACTTGTTGTTCAAGGTTATTATAATGTTGCTAAAGTTGATTTTGATCTCAATGATAATTGAGATGGCTATTGAATTGAATAAATGGCTATAATGGCTATTGAATTGAATAAATGGCTATAATAGTACCCAGATACTTGATATTTTGATGTAAAATGTTTTCATAATCAACATGGCAATTTGATTGTAAAGAACAATGTTTTCTATTCATTACATGGATTATGCATAATATATTTAATTTTTGTATAGAAATTATGTCAAAGTAACCCTTAATCTTTGACATATCTTGCATTTCAATGCCTTGTCAAAGAAACTCCATACTCAAGGTTAATTTGACACTTAAACAAATATATATATATATAATATTGTGGGGTGAGGGGCTGGACTTTCTTATACATTTTATAGCCCAATGATATATTGTTCTATTGGAACAAAAAAAGTTGGACTTTAGGATGTTAAAAAAACGTTACCTACAAAAAACTTGCTTAAAGTGACCTCACTTTACGGTAGGTGGAAATTGTTGTTTTTCTCCTGATCGAACACAGGTACTCGTTGAAACGTTATATATTAATTTTTTTGTAATCTACTTTCGTATTTTGAACGATAGCTCGCCCTCTGCACTTTTAGCCCACAATTGTCCCTCAACTGTTCCCAGTTCCTTAGAGAACCTGCCCGAGCATCGCTCACAGCGTCTTTTCTGATGCACCACTGCATCTCGTTTGCACGACTCGTGCAGAAATTATTGTAGGCATTTAATCGAATTCCCATTATTGTTCCTACTTCCTGATAGAGATCCAATTAGATTCCCATACTTGTCCCTACTTCCTGCGATGACTTATTGCATCCCTGCACTAAAACGTCAGGCTCATATTTTGGATTCTCGACAGGATTCCCCATTGGAACCTAATACACGAATCCAATTTGGATCCTAAGGATTCCCAAATTATCGAACAGAATCCGATGGGATTCGTGACAAACCCCATCTCATTCTCTACGTTGAATTTTCTAAACAAAATATATAGACATACAAAATGGGTGGATGTTAAAAAAGTATAAATCTTATCTCAAAAGTATACATCGCTTAAAATAAGTTCATTTTAAAAATCGTTTTGAATCACTTCACTGAAAATCTACTGCAATTATAGTTCGTTATAGTAGTTTGTGGTGGTTATGTTCCACCATGCCGAGTTTCTGCTCGTTTTCTTTTCGGTTTTCAGATATTCTCGATTCGAACGTGGGAAGAATTCTGAAACGGCGTTCATCGCGAACAGTGCAGGTCAAGAAAGAATGTTGTTTTTCGAGAGATCCAAAAAATTCCGGTTGAGAATTCCAAACATAAATTCTCAACGGATGTCAAACGCGGAATAGCGCGGAATCCACTTGGATCGAATAGTGATTCCCTTCGTGCGATGTCCCTATCAAATCCCTATAGGGACGTGGTAGGATCTGGGGACCCCAAAACAAATTTCTACACGGGGAGGGCACAAGGAAACTGTGGAAAACCTTCGTGATGCACGTGACCATATCACGGCTGCGTTTTGGTTGTGTTACCATCGGGATCGCAGTCACATTGCCACCCGCTCGGTAGTTGGCACGCAAGCCAGGGCGCGGCTGAGCGGTCACCCATCCACGTATTGGTCCAGGTCAACGGCGCTTGTCATTACTAGTGCGTTATCGAAAACTGAGAATCTTATATTTCTGGGACAGATAAGATACGATGTTGAGCATAATTGTTTGTCTTTGCGTATCAACATTAAGGCCTTAGGCCACAGTAACGGGTATAAAATCTAATACTTTCTTTTGTTATCTTTTTTTGTAGGCGCTCCGCGGCGTGACATTCAGCATCCACAATTTTTTACTTAGAACAAAAACAAAAATTCTCGTCATTCTACATTCGAATACCTAGAAAAGTACGTACGGAATTGAAAAAATTTTGTTTTATTCAAAAGTTGTAGGTGTTTGAACTTAGGAAATGAATTTTCAGTGAAAAATTTCGTTATAACTGCTCATAAACTGCCCATAAAACTGCGCAAAAAAAGTTTTCGATTAATCAGAAATTCCGAACGTCCTTCTCTGCGAAATGCAATTAGGAACATAACTTTTAAATTTGAAGTAAACCGAGTGAAAATGGTTGAAGTTATTTGTCACGCCAATTGGAAAAAAGCTGTATCGAGAAGTTTCGAGTAGTCGGCCATTTTGTACATCGAAAAAAAAATTCTCTCAGCTTGATATTCATACTGAATAGATGTGTAATTAATTTTATGAGTGAAACATTTTTTCATACGAAAAAAAAATGGTTAAATTCGCACATAATTTTATACCCGTTATTGTGGCCTAAGGCCTTAATGAAGAATCAGCATTGGAGTGATAGAAATTGATCGTTGAGATTTTTTCATGTTTTCCTTTCTTATTACTCGTTTCGTCGTATATTAACTTCATGGACCGCCGACATCAACGACGATGGACTAATCGATAATCGAAGATCGTTCGTGAACTATCCAGCTAGAATGAGAGAGCTCGCATCGAATTAGGATTAAAGACACTTGAGGTGTACACAAAGAGTGAGGGTTTGTTGTACAAGTGGCGAGAAGAAAACCGCCGAGAGGGCGCGAAGAGAAAGCGTCAAGTCAACCGGAAGTTTTGAACTTTGGTATAACCCTCTGACACCCCGGGACAGCTCGCGCAAAGCGAGAGAGACTTAAAAAGTTTAAATCCCCCGAACGAGGCCCGTGTGCAACGGGAAGACTCGAGAGCGTTGTCAGTCACGTTTATCCAACTATAAATCGGAATAATTGATATTTATTTCCGGATGAATTGTTCGCCAGTATAACGCATCCGAGGTTGCCTCTCGATGCGCTCATTTCCCTACGATTGGTCGATGAATCATTGATCCCGATTTTTTTCTCGCCGTCGCAACGTTCGACCTTTCGCAGTTTCCAGTCATTGTTCGATTCATCAGTTTTCTTCATTAATTCTTCTAAATTTCCGGTGGACAAATTGTCGTAGGCATCTAATTGGATTCCCATACTTGCTTCGACTTCTAGATGGGTCATGAGGATTATTGGTCGCAATTGGTCATCGCATTGGATCTCTATGCTAAAACGTCACGCTTGTCCATCGGATTTGTATCGGGATTTACTGTTGGAATGTACGAATCCAACTTGAATCCGGAAGGGTTCCCCCAATATCGGACAGAATCCAACACGATTCTTGATGGATCCGATCGTATTCCCGACGTTGAATTTTCTAAACAAAATATAGTGACATACACAATGAGTGGATCTTAGATGACTATAAATCTTATAATAAAAAAATACAAAACGCTTAAAAAAGTATGCCTTGAAAATTGATTTGAATCACATCACTGAAAATTCACTGTGATTATCGTTTATTTGTTTCACAGCACTTTGAGTAAATATGACTATGCCAAAACGTCACCCTCGTATGTCGGATTCGTATTGGATTTCCTCAATGGAATATACGAATCCAATTTAAATCCTGAAGGATTCCCACTATATCGGACAGGATTCGATACGATTCTGTATGTTAAATGTTCTAAACAAAATATATAGATATACAAAATGGGTGGGTCTTAAAAAAGTATAAGCCTCTGCTGAAAGTATAGTGCAAAAATCGATGTGAATCGCATTACTGAAAATCCCCTGTAATTATCATTAGTTTATTTTACTGCACTTTGCCATAATATTACCACATACATGTCATGTTTCAACACGCCGAGTATTTTCTCGTGACTGTTCACATATTTTCGAATCGAACGTGGTAAGAATTCTCAAACGGCGTTCATTGGGGAACAGTGCAGAATCCAATTGGATCCCAGCGTGGACTTCCTATGAGCGATGCCCCTAACAAATCTCCATAGAGATGTGGCCTTATCTTGATACTCCCCAACAAATTTGTGCACGGGATCACGTAACGAAATTTTTTTGGCAGATCCAATGAATTCCGGTGGAGAATTTCAAATAAAAAATTCTGAACCGTCAATCGGTAAACAACGCGGAATCCACTTGGATTCCAATGTGGACTTCCTTCGTGGGGCATGCCTATCAAATCCCTATAGGGTAAGTCCGGGGTAGTTGGCCACAGTATTTTCAAGGGTTCGTAAAAATAAAAGTACAGACGTTTTTTGACTTATTTTCGTTTGTAATGAATGTTTGAACATTTAACTTTAAGATAATTTACGAAATTGAAACAAACTCCCATCAGATCAACCATAAAATTACTATTTGTTTAAAATTGCGATTGGCTATCTCTCCCAGAGTATTCGGGTGTGATGGCTATAGGAGTAGATGTGAGATGGCCAGCATTATGCTCTCGGTTTTTTCTTTGGTTTTATGTTTTGAATCTTATTTTTTCTTTTGCCCTCATCTAGAACACATATCATCGAAATCCGTATAGTTTTTGTGTACCCCAAGTTGGCACACTATCCACTGAAGCCAGTATTCGATGAGACGAGTTTCATAATAACTTTATCCGCAACATTTTTTGTCATTGCTCTTATATCGTCTTTCTAAAGTCTTGCTAGGTATTTCGTCGGTCCCAGTGTCTGCACGAACCGACAATTCATCATTTTTTACAGCACTACTAGTTGCTTTTAATGGTTTTTAATCCAGTTCCCTCGTAGAACAATTGCTTTTCTCTCGTATTTACTAGGCATCCAAAACAAATGTAGGAACAATGAATTACTTGAACACATTACAACTAATACTATGGCCATCATATTCCCATCTCTCCGAATCTCCGGGGAGAGATGGCTACATCTAAAATGTAAACAAATAATAACAATGCATGCAAAATCTTGACGTTAAAACAAAGCACTGTTCGTCAACTATTCAAGAAATACAAAAGTAACCATTAGTTTTACAAAATAACATCACCACAACGTAAAACATGGAAGCTTCAAAAAAATTTAGCAGTAGCCAGAATAATTAACCCTCAAAGTGTGAAGGGGTTTTTGGCACCTTCAAAGTGTGAAGGGGGGTCGTTTTCGGCGGCGCGCTACCAAGCACACAATTGTAGATGAAAAAATCTGTAAAAATTCATGGTTTATCCTTAGGATATCCTTTCGAAGTACGAACAAGAATTTTTCGGATATTGTTATTTTTAATATGTTTTTTTTAAACAAATATAAAGCAATGCGCGTAAATAAATTTGAACAAGTAATTTGGGCCCGGACACATTCGACTCCCCTTCACACTTTGAGGGTTAAAAAGGATTTTACGTGCTTCACATTTTTTTGCCGAACTTTTGCTTGTACACTTACACCTGCGTACGATGCGAAGCGAATTAAGCAGTAACAGATGAAATCTAGTGCGCGGTTCAATGAAATGTTTCTATTGGCAATCTCTCCCTTATGGCCATCTCCCCCGGAATTACTCCAGGGATGTGAAAGAATCGGGGCGCTCCCCAACAAATTTCTGCACGGATTGGCAAAACGTTGACGGTACGTTATAAAATTAGAAAGTACGTGTCAATTCGAGATACGTGACTGTTCTTTGCTCACGAGCATGCCGTCTCGTCTGTTTGGATTCCGAATTAGTCGTCTCTCACGCGAAAACTTTCTGTCGGATACACGTTGCGGATTAGTCAAACAAACAGAAAATCCGCGACACCCGTTCCCTCGTAAACCATAGCGTTAATTAATAAAGCCACGTGAACGCCAAAGTCTTAAAGGAGAGATTATAAATTTCGCGAGTCCATTCTCACATGCGCCACACGTTCGCATAAAGCGTATCTCATTCAATGCCCTACTCTTTCTTGACTCTCGTATTTTATTCCCGAAAATTTCATAACTGCCACGTTGGTTTTCATCCTCCCCGAATATTACATCCGGCTCTGTATGGAGGATTTACTTCTTTTTTTTATCATCTTAACCCCCGTTGGCACGATAAATGTGCGCAAGAGAGAGGGAGAGAAAGAGATGGAGAGAGATGATTCAATGGGGAGATGATCCACGGAGGTTTATCTTGGTTATTGGGGAGACGCGCGGAAGAAGGGATAAGATTTAGGCGAAGGGGTCGCCCAGTTATTTTCAATTACCCCGCGGGTTTCGACCACCCTCGCGCGACGACTGCGTTCTCTTTGGCTTTCCTTCAACCTACGCACCCCTCCCCTCCACCCTCGTATTTCTAACATCACTGTCTCGCTCCCGTGAAATAGACGAGGAAAAACGCCAAATCCTCGGCCTCTCCTTCTCACCCCCTCGTGGTGTGAAACACGCTATAATGTATGCCAGATAAAGGCAAGTGTGTCAGTGCGAATGAGAGAGACGGAGAGGGAGAGACAGAGATAACAGACTCGTTCTTCGTAGACTAAGATATTATACGGAAATGTTACATATACATGAGGTTTTCCCTGGCAGCTCGAACTGCGTTTGTTCCTTACCCTACCAGATATGTATCACGTTTCTTTCTTTTCTCATTCAGCCAGCTTTTCTCCCACGAAATAAGAAAATTCGCCCTTTTTTAAGGCGTTCGGTCACAGTAACAGGTATAAAATCATGTGCGAATTTAACAATTTTTTTTTCGTATGAAAAAGTGATTCACTCATAAAATTAATTACACATCTATTTAGTATGAATATCAAGCTTTTAGAAAATGTATTTTTTTCTTTCGATGTACAAAATGGCCGACTACTAATATTTTCAAGAATCTTTTTTGTTAGGCGCTCCGCGGCGTGACATTTAGCATGCACAATTTTTTACCTAGAACAAAAAACAAAAATTCTCGCCAATCTACATTAGAATACCTAGAGAAGTACGTACGGAATTAAAAAAATATTGTTTTATTCAAAAGTTGTAGGTATTTGAACTTAAGAAATGAATTTTCAGTGAAAAAATTCGTTATAACTGCTCATAAACTGGCCATAAAATGAAAAGTTTTCGATTTATCAGAAATTCCTTACGTACTTCTCTGCGAAATGCAATTAGGAACGTAACTTTTAAATTTCAAATAAATCGAGTGAGAATTGTTGAAGTTATTTGTCATGCCAATTGGAAAAAAAATAACTAAAGAAAATATTAGTAGTCGGTCATTTTGTACATCGAAAAAAAAGATATATGTTTTCTAACAGCTTGATATTCATACTAAATAGATGTGTAATTAATGTTACGAGTGAACCACTTTTTCATACGAAAAAAATGGTTCAATTCGCACATGATTTTATACCCGTTATTGTGGCCTAACGCCTTAAGGAATTACGTGAGTTTCGGAGCGAGAAAAAGTATATTTTCTCTATTTAACAAAAATATAATATATAAATTGTTTATTCAAAATGTTAAGCCCATGAAAGAGCAACATTTTAACAATATTTTTTAAAAAATCATCTCAAAATTGGGAAATTCAGCCGGTGGGACCTGGCTTCCAGAGATCCCTAAAAAAAGTGTCCTCGTAATGGTCAGGGTAACTCATGATAGCTTTATCTAAAATGTAAAACCAATTTTTTTTCTGTTAGTAGATAAGTATAACTCGTGATTGAACGAAGGATTTGTACAAAAAATTGAAATTCAAATTTTTGGCAGAGTTGTATGCAAAATAGTTCAATATTTGGTATGGCAATAGTTCCAGCCTTATAAAATTAGTTGTAATCGCACAAAAAACCTTCGTTCGATCACTAGTCAATGCTATTTTGACGAAATGTGCAAAATTTCATCGAGATCGGTGCATTAGTTTTTGAGAAATCGTGTCCACCGACTCGAAAAATAGTGTTTTGAGAAAAACGCGATGTGCCTGCGTCGCTCCCGGCCGATCTATCCCAACGAGGGCAAATCCCAAAGGCTCTCTCTCTCTCCTAGACTTTTAATCCGATTGACTTAAAACTTTGGGAGAATATTTTAGACACATTGTGTGATAAAATGATAAGATATTTGAAAAATGAATTTTTTTACATTTTCAAACTCACGTAACCTCTTAAATGACACATTCCATCATTCATAACGAGACATATTTGACTGGTTGTTCTTCAATATCTAAAAATGTATCGTATTTCGCAGGGTAAAAATAAATCGAGGATCCGGCAGGAGTGAGACTAGAAAAATCGTGGACCGGATCTCAGGTGGTTAAGGGCCAAGGGCGCGACGAATTGGCGTGGAAATTCCCATGTATATGTGTATGGTCGATGATTTTCCCTCCTGCGCTGACGCCGAGATTGCTTGAAGCGAAAAGGAGACATATCCTTGGTGAGAGAGAGGGATGGAGTGAGAAAGGGGGTAAGGAGGCATGCAAGAGGCGGGAGAGAGAGGGGTGCCCATAACTTATCGCAGATTTAAGGCTCTTAGACTTAAGGGACTCTAATAATAATATAGCGCTATTCCCGAGCTCTCGCTCTGGTTCATGGAAATCGCGAATACCCGCAAAACGTTACCCCGGGAATACTACCTGCCCTGTACCAGACCCTCCCCTTTCCTCCTTCTTCCTGCCTTTGCTGCCTCGCCTTTTTCATCGTGGCCCAAGACAACCGACCCTCTACCGATCTCGCCCTTTGAATTATTAAAATTCTTCCTCTCCATTATCCATCTTCTTATTTCTTTCACGCTTCCTCGTACGCATTACTCTTGTCGCGTTCCCGTCAATCCCCGACGACAAATTTGACGCTCGGATTATACACGTGTTTGTCATACGCGACGATTTTATTTTTCAATTTGTTTTCTTTGACGGGGGACCGCAATCAACGGGCTACATCCACCTAGGTGAGTCCAAAATTGTATTTTCTAAAAATATTATTTTATTGGATAGTCCTTATTGGATAGTCCTGGATATCAATTGGATAGTCCTTTGTTGGATAGTCCTGGACCACCCTTGAGGTGCATGATCTGAACATTTTATTGAAATATCCCTAAGCTTCAATGAGCTACAGTTGATAACAGTCGGCCGGGCGAACGATAGCAGCACCATACGTCAAATTTTGGGGCGGAATATCGCCTGAATCGCCCATCGAATAAAGACTAAAATCGATCTTCATTATTTTTTAATTACGTAAAGGTGACGACTTTTTTTTCCTAGATTTCGAATGTTCGAGTTTTAACTCGTCGCTAGGTCGTTAATAAAAATGATTTCAAAAATCGACAGTCGTCAACGTCTCGTATGTATTATTAGCTGGAGTAACCCGTTTGGTTTTTATATTTCGGATGGACCGTTGAAGCTGGAGAGTGTTCACCGCCAAATGTCGCGAAGAGCATTTGATCACCTGCCGGCGGCCATGCTTCCGTTATTTTTCTATATTCTTCCGTGACTTTTTTTGAAAGGCACTCAACGTATGTACCTTTGTGTTGAAAAAATGCCTTCCTTTTTCACCAACCGTATCCCAGAAAAAAATCAGATCTTGGCCGTTTTTTTCGGTCCTTTAGGTAGATCTAGCCCTTTAAAAAAGAAAACTTCCCTTCTTTGGCTACCTTATTCTCCGCACCGCAGGAATTTCCAGACACATTCCGTGGACCTCCCTCCCTCAATTCCACCTTATTTAGTTCGATCCTTCGCGATCTCCTTGCCAAGTGTGAAAAACAGTGCAAATTGTTCGCCAGCTTGTGTTCTCCCGCTGAACAATTGTACATTTTTCGCTTTCGTGAAGCTACGCAGAAAAATACAACGCGGGGGAAGGGACGAGTTTTTCGGCGGAAAAAGCAATCGGGCCTGCGCTTTCCCTTCCTTCCTTGATTCCATCCCCCGCGTGTAAGGGAAAGAGATGGGGGGAGAGAAAGGTAGAGATTTAAGAGATCCCGTGGAGGCTCGCGGGTGGTAAACAAAAGCCACGATAAATTTGGCAAGTCGGAGAATTAATAAAAGATTACACCTCGCGCGGGCGGTTATACGGCTCACGGTGTATACCAGAGCCAGGAAGATAAGAAGATTCTCTCTTTCTCTCTTTTTGATATTGCACATATATATATATATATATATATATATATATATATATATATATATATATATATATATATATTTCTGTTTGTGTATATCGCGTTTCCCCGTGGTCTCTTGCGCCTCGGGTACATCGCAACGCAGCGTAGAATCTCTCGCGATGTTGCGAAAGCGCCTTGCCTCTGAGACCGCAGCTAAATCATCGGATATCTTACCCGTAATACATAAACCACCCTTCAAGGCTTATACGTAAACGCACGCGCCCCTTTCTTGTCTTTTTCTCATAAATATATATATATATTTTTTTTTCCACCCACTCCCTCTAATGTTATCGTACCGCAACGATGCTAAACATTATATATATATATATATGTATGTACGTATGTATGTATGCATTTTTGATCTGTTTTTTTTTCTTTCGTTTAGACATTTGTATGTATACTTGGACCAAGGAATTGATGAATACCGCTTAGAAAAATTCTTTCTCCATGTCGCTCAAGAAAATTCTTATAAATTGCCCAACGCGCTTGACGCAACGCTCGCTGTAATAACAATGCCGAGGAAGAAATAAATCTCGACACAGCCCGCGTGAGTTTCTCGGGGATGAGCCGTATAGCGAGTTTGGTGATGCGAATAAATTAACTCGGCTCTTTACCTCTGGAGGGATGGGCACGAGTATGGGCTGTTCCGCCCGATTTCTCGCTTCTTTGTCATACGTCGATTGATTATTAAATATAAATTTGGGGATGGATTGAGGTTTCGAATTATAGGATTTTTTTAATGCCCGTGCAGAAATTGCAGCAGGGATCCGATTGGATTCCCATACTTGTGACTGATTCTTGATAGGGATGCGATGGATTATAGCATTGGATCCCGTCATACGAAAACGTCATGCTCGTACATTGGATTCTAATGGGGATTCGCCATGGGAATCCAATGTACGAATCCATTTTGAATTCTCAAGGATTCCCACATTATCGAACAGAATTTGATACGACTCCTGATGGATCTCGTCGCAATATGTACGTTGAGGTTTTTTGGGTTTTAAGGGGTTGAAAAAACGGCTTTTAGGGGTGAAACCAGCTTTCGAAGAAAAGCATGTCTTCGCCCACAAGCAGTCGACTGATCGCAATGAAAGAACAACGAACATTCTTCTAGTCCACTGAAAAATCCACTAGGAATTTATCGCGAAAAAAATAATTAAGGGATGAATCACCCCTATTCGAAGGCTGGCGTCACCCTTTAAAACCGTTTTTCCGCCGATAAAAAAAATACGTATCGCTTAGTTTTAAATGCTTCGTAATATATCTAAGCTTAAAAAAAATCGACGGACGTCACCTGAAGGATATTCCTTGTTAGATTCCAATGTGGACTCCCAACACAAGGCGTCTCTACACATTTCTGCACGATTGATACAGTGGACAAGCAAAAGGCAAAATTCATTTTCCGGCGAAGAATAAAAAACCACCCCTACATCCATTGTCCAAGGATACGTCAAAAGTGTCAACGTCGTTGCGGCGTTGATCCAAGTGTTTTTCCATCTTCAGGATCTGGCGGTAGGCAGTTTAGCCGCGCAGCCAGCCCAGGCGGGATAAGACGCGCGACGCGAAGGGTGCATCGCGAGTTTGGGCAAATACACGGGGTCTTTATTAATTGGCGGACATAGGGACTGCGAATAGAGTCGAGGTATGGGGGTGTACACAGGCGGGGAACATTCTCCGTGAGGAAGCAAAGGAGCGAGCAAGACACCGGGGCTAGGTGACTCTCGTGCTTAGAAACCCAATCGCCTCTGTCGTCTTTGATGTCTCGACCGCGGTCCATTTAATACACGGCTGAAGCCCAATTAATTAATTGACATTGGACGCTGATGGGCGAACGCGGGAGGCGAGCGCCTGTTTGCACTATTCCAAAACCCAATACAGTTCGTCGCACAGCCATCGCGATCGATCACCACGTTCGTACGTTTTTCCCTCTTTCATCCCTGGCTCCATCAATGTGGCAAGTTTCATTGCAGTGTAGGGAAAACGAGGTAAAGATGAAAAATCGCTCCGTCATAAGTAAAAGTAACAAATAAAATCGTAAAAATTGGCTCCATTGGTGATTTTCATGCCTCCTTGGAAATTCCTTTCCTTGCGACATTTCCTATACAAGACGAAGGGAAATATTCTGGAAAATCACGTTTCCGGTGGCTCCCGCGAAGCATTCACGTCACTCAGGCGATTCTGCCGCAAGTTTTAGCCCGGCCAAAGTTGAAGGTGTAGCGCAATACACGTATATACCACACGGTGCAAACATCCGAGGTTGGAAACGAGCGAGCGCGCAGCGCCCTCTGGTGGCGCGCGGTTATAAGCTCGCGCGCGCCGCGGGTTAAGTATGAGTTAAGTCCGGGGTATTAAGACGCTCAACCACGTAAGAAAACGTGGCGTTTGGGAAGTTCCAACGAGAATAACAGAGAGAGGAAGAGAGAAAGGGAGAGGGAGAGAGAGATGGAAGACCGCGTAGTGATCTATGGAGGGATTACCAGCGGCGGTATTTCTTCATAACCGTTTCTCCAGGTCGCTGGCTGCGCCACCTACCGGCCGTCATTGGCAGCGCCTTCTTCCTCCATCTTCTCTTCTTCCTCATTCTTAACTTCTCGTCCGCTCTCTTCCACCTCATCAACGTTTTCTTCCACTACGCCTCATATTCCTGCTCTTCTTCTCCTGCCACTCTGAAAAAATGAACAACGACAGCAGGGGCGCAGATCCTTTTCTACTTTGGCCTCGTGCACTCGTGTAGATATTTCCCTGTGTTCTGCCAACGCACACTGTTCTGCTCAACGGCCTCGTATACGTACTTGCAGCAGAACGAGATACATAGAACGATCCGCTGCAGCGCCATCTAACATCTATCCGTCGAAATACCTCCTGTGCGATTTCACGCTTCGGTGTCATTATGTTCATGTGCCAAAACCTACGGCGATATCTAATCTAGGGGTTCTTTAACCCGGCGACTGCACACTGGGTCGTTTTGACGTCATTTTTTTCAACTGACATCCTACATCCTGCCCCTGTAGTGAGGACAGCTGTGGAAAAAGGACCTGGGGTCGAGTCGACCCCGTTTATGCAGTAGTGGGGTGAAAGTGAAAACATTTTTTTTTGTGAAATTTGGTGGTATATTACTACAAGTTACGATAGAAAATGGTCATAGACATTTTTTATTTTCCGCTGCTGTAGTAAATTATGTATTTAGAATGTCGATCATAGAACTAAAAGTAAGTGTGCGATATGCAGGAGGGCTATGTGCAACGAGCACCGAATGTACTTAAGCGTCGATTGCGGTAAATGTGAATAATAATGTCGTTGAAGTGAAAAAAATAAAGGTTTTCAACGATTAATCTGCCGAAGGAGTCGATTTTTTCCAGTTTTCACTATCCCGAAAATGCTCGAATTCAAACCACCGAATCAATATACTTTTTGGAAAGACCGTCGACTCTGTCTTTTTTCGTATCTATAAACCTTCCTCATTAAAAACCTCAAAGCGTTTTTTTTTATTTTTGTAAAAATTATGATCTCTTTCATGCAAGTACGTATTTTTAAAGCATCTCCCACTTTGAACGAATGTTTGGGTACTTAATTTTTGTTATTCGTAAAAATAAATGTTTGGCCATAAAATAAGGATCATTGGCTACGAAAAACGTATCTACGAAAAATGCATATTTACCGAAATACAACGATCTAAACGATTTAAACATTTTTACAGTTTCTCTGAAACATTGCGCCTACGAAAATCCTACTGCTAGTCAGATCTTTCTAACGAGGAACATCCCTTAGGTGACACCCTTCGATTTTGTTGAAATTTGGATACGTTATAAAGCACCGAAAAGTAAGTGATACGTATTGTTTTTATCGGCGGAAAAACGGTTTTAAGGGGTGAAACCACCCTTCGAAAAAAGCATCTCTAGGGTGGTTCACCTCTTCATTTTTTTTGCAATGTTACTATGTGGATTTTTCATTGCTTCGGGTTAGAAGAATTTTCGGTTTTGTTTCATTAAAATCGGTGGACTCCTTGTATGTAATACTGCTCTATTACCCCTAGAGATGCCTTTTTTCGAGGGGTGGTTTCACCCCTTAAAACCGTTTTTGCGCCGAAGAAAAAAATACGTTTCGCTTACTTTTCGGAGCTTTAAAAAATATCCAAATTTCAACAAAATCGAAGGGTGTCACCTGAAGGATGTTCCTTGCAAGTTTCACCATTAATATTAGGGGTGCAAGTAAGTTTTAAAGGATTTTCTGGGTAATTTCATTTGGGACCAAACTTCCGTGCTTTTGGACCATTTCCATGGCTTTGAGGCGTAACGAAATTGCTTGTCGAGTCGCTCCCAACAATTTTGCAAGTTCTTCTTGCTTTTGACACGAGTCGTCGTTCAATAATGCCTCCAATTCTGCATCTTTAAACGTTTGTGACCTTCCTTCACGTTCCTTGCCCTCTGTATCAAAATCATCACTTTTGAACCGTCTAAACCAGTACTCACAAGTTGAGATTATCATAGAGCATGGTCCCCATAAGCCTCACACAGCCATCAATGACCTTCAGCTGCTTTTTTTCAAATGGAAGCAGAAAAGTAAAGCTGTCTTGTATTTTTCCATATTTTTGGAAATAACGTAGCGACATATATCAAAAACGAAAAAAGTGGGTCCACGATCGCCTTTGCCAAGCATCGATTGGAAAAATAACTTGCATGGTATTCGAATTGCAATGTTGGATTGGATAAAAAATTGAAACATGTCGAGCTGGCACGAAACACCCCATGCATTTGTGTGGGTATTAATATATAGATACACATACATTTATATATATATAAATATATTGTCAGGGATATTTGATATAAATGTATGTATTTGTGTGCACGCGCAAGACTTACAGCAGTGCACAGGCCCCCAAGAACGCCCTGTCTCTCTGCGAGAAAGGGAGAGATAGAGCGAGCGAGCGGGACAAGGGAGGAAGACCGCGGGGGTTGTATCTTAATAACATTCATGAGCTCAGATATACCCGGTAGATTTATTGCTACGGCACACCCGTGAGGAAGAAGAGACTCGAAGAGAGCGTTCAACCTCCCCCCTCACTCTCTCGCCATCCCGCAAAGGCTACCGCGAGCTTTGGTCCTTTTATTCTCCCATTCAGTATCACGGTATCACCAAAAATGACCTTTTTCCGTTTTCTTTACTCAATATAGGAACACTCCATTTCGAACCTTCCTCTGATCTCAGTAGCTGCAGATTTGTATCTTCGCCTTCTTTGGGTTCACTTTATTCGTAACTGATTCATCTTTGTTAAGGTGTTCTCCGGAGGATGAGGTAAACATTTGTCGCAGAAAAATAGTGAGAGCAAAAGCCCAGAAGATGACTTTGATCTCAAATAGCTGCCTAGATTTTCCTCATTATGTTTGAATTAAGAGGTTAGGCCACTTTAGAATTTTCGAAAAATCCTTTTTTTTAATGGTCCCCTAGGACCTCAAAAATGATGTCCCAAAAGAACTTGGCCGGGAAAAATCTCTAAGTACTCGGTTTTCGAATTTTAGTACAAGGCCGTCTGCGCCGCAGCGAGCAAAATTGTTTATGATTTTCTACTCCTCGAAATTTCAAACGCGTTTATCTTGAAACCGCATTTTTTAAGTTGGCCGGAAACATAACTTAGACAATTTTCAACCGATTCACTTGGAATATTGAATATACCTTGAAAAATACATTGTCTATGGAAGTACGTAGGATTTTTTTTATATTGGATAGTTTTATTGTTATTAACAATTATCTGACGATTTTTTGGGCAAATTTTTCACTTTCCACTTTAGAAGTGCGCCATTTGGCCGAAAATCAACATATAGAAAAAATCCTACGTACTTCTATAGCAGTTATTATATATAATCGAAAAAAAATCATTGGCTCATTCAAAAATTACAGGAATTGTTTGTCCGGCCGTGGACCCTGGAAAAACGGAGACGTCATCGCAAAAACGCGGCACAACCGCCGTTTTGAAATTAATCGCTTCAAAAATATTATTGTATACAGTCACTGATATGTATGATAAACACCCTTTTTGTAACCTCGATTTTTTTTGTAGTTTTTCTGGAAAAAATCCCCAAAAAGCCTACTTTTTTCGCCTCCTTTCGAAAGGAAGATATATTTTTAAAATCTAAGTACTGTAATGGACCTTCAGGATGATCGGGAAAAGATTACGTCGCCTTCCTTCTTACGCATACACTGAAAGTGGTAGAGCCTCAGCTTTTTTGTAAATTTTAATTATCAATTGTCTTTTTATCAGAAAATGGATATTTGCACGTACAAAATATTTCTATTCACCTTCAGAAACGTTTAAAGTATTCATTTTTTTCACAAGCTCGATCCATGGCTGTATTGAAGTTTGCACCGTTCGAAGGCAACGAAAGTTTAGTAGCCAATTTTTTTTACGAAATTAGCGTTAGGCAAATTCCAGAAATGTTTTTCAGGATCCTTAAGGCCTTGTATACCTTTAAAAAAAGGATCGTTTTTATTAGCTTGACTGAGGTGTGTGAACATCCCAAAAATGATATGGCAGATATGTGTACACATACCAAGAATTACATGGTCCGAAGAAAAATGATTATATGCATTTAAACGCATTTTTTTCGAACCATATTTCCAAAACCGGACGGACTTGTCGCTCCGACAAATTTCAACTGTAGCTTTTTATACAAATTTTCTAGCAGAGTACACACGACTTTTACAATCGATCAACAATGACGGTTTTTATAAGCAACCTAACGCCGTTTTGCAGTCGAAAATGCGACTTTCTTTTCCAAAATGGTGCCAATTTTACAAAAATTAGTATTCTGCAACAACCGTGTGTACTTCGCTAGCGAAACTCTTGTTGATTAGAAGTCTTCTTTCTCGGTCCACATGTGCATTTTCCACGAGTCCGCCCGTGGTGAGCCTAAAAAAGACGTTCTCCTTCTACCGGCCACTGAGCCGCCATTTTGTACTTTTTGGAGAATGAAACATTGATTTAGCTACCTACAAATATATAAAATAAATCCTCCAAATCTCATTTTAATTGTTTTATAAGTATTTTTAAATAAACCCAAAAAGCCTTGTTTACCGACCATTTAAATGTACGTTTAGGTTTTGACAGAAATCTAAACGTCAAACTTCGCAAGCAAGATTTTTCATGATAAAGAAAATGAAGAAATGAAAAAGACAACAAAATTTTCGTTACATTTCAACGATGCAAGCTTCAACATTGTTCCCTTTGTCGTAGAGGAGGGAAATTCAACTGTGCAGCGTCCTCATCGAGACTTTTCGTCGTTTACTCCGTTTCAATATTTACGATACAAACTGTCTCCCCCCCTCTCACTGTTCTCCATGGCAAAGCTCACCGAATATCGTGCCGATATATTCCTTTTTATCGCAACGGCGAATACGAATCGAATGCCCGCCACGTTAGTGAACGTAACAGGGCATTTAACTCAGAGGCTGTCATTATTTTTTTTATCACTTTACTCTTGTCAATGAACCGTTGCGAATGGCATTGCGAATGGCATTCGCAGCGGTGCATTGACACGAGAAAAGTAAAAAATAAAATAAAATTGAGTGAAAATAATAAAGTTAAGGGAAAATAATAAAATTGAGAGAAAACAATAAAAATGAGTGACAATAATAAATTTAAGTGAAAAAACTAACGTTCCGGCTTGTACACCCAGGCTAGGAAAATTGTGCGAAAAATAAGCAAAGAATAGGCTTTTGAAAGAACGATGGGTGTCCATCGTTGCTTTCGTCACTATACGTATAGTCTTTAGCCATCATATCCTCAGTGTTCCTTATGAGAGATCTTCAACCTAAATATGTGACTGAAGATTTTCGATGATGATGGAAATGACGAAATAAAAAAAAGAAGAATTTTCAATGCATTCCAACGATTCAAACTTCAAAATCGTCTTTACTTTTGTGTAGCTTACGAAGTCCCGTACTATGTATACGTATACATAACTCCTGTACATTTCCCATTGGTCACAGTTGTGTGAGCTAAGGGTACAGGTATCTCCCTTTCTCTTTTTCTCTCTCACTGTCTCGCTATATATGTATATACCTACAGTCACTTATATATATATATATATATATATAAGTCACTGTAGGTATAAGCTCCCGCTGCTCAGAGCTTGCGTTGTTGCCTTCATAGCGAGGAAGGCAATACAGATTTATGTAAGTATTTAGCGCGGGCTCTTTGCTTTATCGCGAACCTCCCAGCACAACCGACTACCAGCATCAGCCAAGACGCGTTCACTTCCCGCCCTCTCTCTTTCTATACTTACTACATCATTTATATACTATCGTACTTATTGGTGCGTGTATATATATATATGTATATATAGCTGTGGCGACCTTGCACAGAGAGCGGCGTTGGCCTGGGACAATACTTGGATGGGTGACCGCTCGCCGTGCACTGAATGTCGCGTCGGGTATCGGACGGCAGGCCATTTTACTGATTTTCGGTGGTAACATTACTGAAATTCGATTGAAACATAGCAGTGTGTATCAGCACGGGTTTCCCATGATTTCCCTGTACCCTCGTGCCAAATCGATACAGCTGTGCATTGGGACATAATGGCTGTGAGCAATGCTCTGGGTCTCTGAACAGTAAACCAAAAGTGAAGGGGTGGGATCGCAAAAGTTTGGACATAGTTATAATAATAATGTATAATATATTATATATATATATATATATATATAGAGACAGAGAGAGAGATAGAGAGAGTTCAGCAGTCAACTCATTGTCACACAACTATTTCCCTCACCATCGTTTATTACAGATTTTTATAGTGAAAATCTCATTCCTGGTGTAAAAAAAACACCTAATTTATTCCAATTTTTCCTCTGATCTCTTGTCCTTCTGCGGCTGCAAAAAGTCGATAAGTCCACAAGGCTCGTTTTTGTTTATTTTTAAACAAATTCAATACGTTTTATACCTGTTTTGAAAATCGAAAGATTTCATTTGTCGAAGCAAGAGACTCTCCGTCAACGCAAGATTTCCGAAAAGGAGCATTTCGGATGCTTTGGATCCACAGTGGCTTCACCTTTTCCGGGTTCACTGACTTCCGTTATTTTTTGCCTGCAGCCAGTGGCGGATGCGAGAGTACAACCGCCCTAGGGCTTAGTGGCGATTTCCAGCCTCGTTGTAAGGTGGAGAAATTGAAAACAAGACTATCAATGCAATAAACGCTCAATTCTGTTTTCAATAATACGCAATTACATACGTGGGTGTATGAATCGAAGCTGAATGCTTTTTCTTGCAAAAAGGAAATAAACGATATTATTGTTTTTTTTTTGGTCACTGAATCCAGTGGATCAAAAGTGGAGATGGAACAATCCCAGCCATTTTAAGGGGGGAGATATCATTAGGCGAGTAAAAAATTCGCTGTTTCTCATGATTTTTTTTAAGAGGAACGATTTCTTCACCATGTTTTAGACGTAGAGTATTTTGTATTACTATTTTTGGCTATTACGTGGTATTTTTTAATATATTAATCTTTAAAAACGGCGGCAGTATGGCGCGGTCTTTTCTACTGCATTGTCAAAACTGACGTGACATATAGCTAAAAAAAAAAACTAATCGACCGATTCTAATGAAGTTTGGTATAATTGAAGAAATGAAATGAAATTTGCTTAGAAAGATCTAACCTTATTGTCTAAAACATGGCCCTAGATGTCTTTGACAAGTAAAAGACGGTATTTTTGAATTGCAAAATACAGCATTTTTCCGGAAAATTCAATCTTTTTGTTTCATACCATTTAATCGATTTCCAACATTTCTCACTTTTTCTTGGTTCATATCCTGCGTGTGAGTGTTAATGAAAGAAAAATCGACGTTGGTTTTTTTCAGATTAATCCCACCGATGCTACGTGTCACGCCCTCAAAAAATGTTACCAAAAATGGTAAAGAAATCTTTAAGAAAATCTTTCAGAAAAAAATAATGAAAATAAGCAATTTTTCTCATTGCCTAAAGCTATCTCCCCCCTTAATATATATATATTACCTTTCCGCTTAGGCCGTTACTGGCACTGTCGTTCGGAAGAGCTGTTCGATGCATGTTGACCCCGATACTTGTCCCAGCAATTTTTTACGCTGCAGTAATAAACGGACACCCCTCAAATAGCGTTAAAAAAGTCGACAAAATCCACCCCTGCTGCACTGGAATCATCGACACAGACTAAAACCCTCCGAGTAAAAAAAACCTTCTCAGACTTCTTCACCATCCGCATGAATAATTTATAAAAACAATTTGCATTATTCGTGAATACGGAAGATTAATTCCTCATGTTTCGATTTTCGATAGGCGCTGTTCTTTTTTTCGCCGCTTCATTAAATTTCCCGCGGATCGATTCGCGCCGAATGTGAACTTCCGCGGGGCGAGACTTCGCGTTGCGCTGATTACTCCACGGACGTTTTCGTACTGCCGGTATAATAAGCCGCAAATGCTTCGTATCAGTGTTGCGAGCATAATAATAACTGGTCACAAGACCGGTCGATCTTAATACTGTCTTAAGCCCCAGCTCGCGGGCGACATAAATTATGTATCGTCCGGGAGCATAAGACGCAAGGATCCTGTCGAGCACCTGGTATACGTTCACCCGTGCTGGCGAATCGCTACCCCAGCTGCATTACATAATAATCATAAAAATAGCAATAATACTATGAATAATAATAGTAACAATAAAAAAAGGAAGTAAAACCACAAAAATATCAGCAGCAAATCAATAATAACAATAATATTGATTACCGTTGTTATAAAATGTAAATATTATTAAGGCCTTACGCCGCAGTAACGGGTATACAATCGTGTGTGAATTTAACAAATTGTTTTCCTATGAAAAAGTGATTCACTCATAAAATTAATTACACATCTATTTAGTATGAATATCAAGCTGTCAGAAATGTTTTCTTTCGATGCACTAAATGGCTGTCTACTAATATTTTCTATTGTTATGTTTTTTTTAGGCGCTCCGCGGCGTGACATTTAGCATCCTTAATTTTTTACCTAGAACAAAAAACAAAAATTCTCGTCAATCCACATTAGAATACCTAGAGAAGCACATACGGAATTTGAAGAATATTATTTTATTCAAAAGTTGTAGGTATTTTAACTTAAGAAATGAATTTTCAGTGAAAAAATTCGTTATAACTGCTGATAAACTGCTCATAAAATGAAAAGTTTTCGATTAATTAGAAATTCCGTACGTACTTCTCTGCGAAATGCAATTAGGAACATAACTTTCAAATTTGAAGTAAATCGAGTAAAAATTGTTGAAGTTATTTGTCACGCCAATTGGAAAAAAGCTGCTTCGAGAAGTTTCGAGTAGTCGGCGATTTTGCACATCAAACAAGAAAAAAATTTCTAACAGCTTGATATTCATACTAAATAGATGTGTAATGAATTTTATAAGTGAATCACTTTTTCATACGAAAAAAAAATTGTTAAATGCGCAAATGATTTTTATACCCGCTACTGTGGCCTGAGGCCTTAAATATGAACATTATAAAATATGAATATTATTAAATATGAACATTATTGAATATAAATATTATTAAATATTCATATTTTGAAATTTTAACATTAATATGATGATGATATTTAACAATAATATGATTCAACATTAATATGAATGTTGAATCATATTAATATGATTGCACACTTGGAAGTGAACACCCTTTCTTGGATGTACGAGGGGTGATCCAAAAGTGACCATACTGAGCAATTAAAACAAAGTTTGGGTTTAAAAATCACATTTATTTTTCAACGCAGTCTCCTGAAAAGTCAAGCCAATCAGTCCATCTTTTTTCGAAACCTCTTATAGCCTTTGAAAAAAAATCGTTTTCTTTACTCTCCCGAATTGCCTCTTCAGCGTTCATCACCACGCTATCGTCTTCAAATTTCTTGCCTCTGAGCTGCTCTTCAAGTCTAGGAAAGAGATGGTAGTCGTTGGGGGTTTAGAGCCGGATAATAAAATGGACGCTAAGAAGTTCGAAGCCATCACAACTTTAATAAAAAATTCATTTCTTATCGACAATAATGGTCATTTCTCCTCGAAAAATCGACAAAGGAATTCAATTTTTTATTTTATTTTTGAAACACGATAACAAGAAAAAGCTCCGCCCAGTCATAGTCAATATTATCTATTTTAAGAAAAAAAAAATCGTTTTTTCGTTTTCGATTAACCGGGTGGTTGAAATCAAGTACACCGTTGAGCCCCCCTCGTTTAAAGGTCCTACACGAGATTGTTTATAACTTCTTGAATTACTAAGATTTTTCGATGAAATTCGGTATACAACAAAGGTCTCAGAAGTATTGGCCTTCCGTTGACTGGTTAATAAACCAGCCGGTTCATGGCTAAGCGGTCACCGCTCTGAGTAGCGGCCATTCAAGATGCTGCTTAACTCGAAGGATCGCCCGAGCCAAGCCCCGACAGACTTCCATGAGGACTCCTCTCGTGGCTGTATTTTATGCATCATATTGTGTAATTTACGTTCCCTTGCCTTTCTATTATCAACGCATATACATATATATGTATCCACCGCCCTGTTCTCCATATCGACAACCCCTGAAACGCAGCCCGTAAAGCTCCTTCAGCAACCGCGTAAGACTTCTTCCTCTCTCTCCCTTCAACGTTAGTTTCGGGTATACAAAGCAAACTCACTAATTTTCTCCGTGCCCGTATAAAAGTTGGCAGATTAACCGGCCTGAGTTTGTCTCTCTTTCTCTCTTGTTCTTTACGTCCGTCTCTTTCGTTCTCTCTGCCTCTGATGCTTCATCGGAACGCTGAGATCCCGGACAATTTACGGTGATCGAGAAAAGGGATGCTCTATAAAAGCGACGAGCGTATTTTCGGGTGGTGGCAAAATAATGCACAAATTCAGAAGTACGGGATTAATTTACACTATTTCAGACACCACAGCATTATGTGGATTAAAACACTTTGTTCAAAGCCTTAGGCCACTCTAGAGGCCGAAAAAATAGGCTTTCTGGGTTTTTTTTTCTCAGAAAAACTACAAAATAAATCGAGATTGCCTACTGTGGCCTACGGCCTTAAACGGGTGTATGATTCAAACTCAACACACGATGCGTCTAAGTTTGATTGCCCCTACTGGCATTACAGTCGACGTGATTTTACGCACTGATCGTTCAGGGTCACGACGAAATTAGTTCGTGTAAAATCGTGCAAAAAAATTCCGCCCCCGTGATACCGTGCGGAGGGGAAAAAGATCAGGAGTAGCAAAAATCGGAAAGCATGGTAGTCTCTAATCCCACTCGGGGAGGATCTCTCCCGTTCTTTTTCCCCTTCGAGGATTGACCGGAATAGATCGTGCGGCGACGGCGGGACGCGAGTGGCCGTATTAATCCTCCTAGAGACTCTTCGAGCTCGTAACGGCCCAATCATGATGCAATCACCGAAATAATATTGTTTATCACCACGCGGGAGCGCGTAATCTCGAGATACAATGATATAAATTATGATTCGCGTGTCCTAAAGAGCCTGGATTATTTTTTTGTGGCCCGAAATAGCTCAAAGGATTTATCCGAATGACGATAAATACAAATAGGAAGAAGGGAGGGTATTAATAGAGAGACACAGAGAGACAGAGAGCGAGAGAGAGGAGAAAATGTCCCGTAACGATTCGAGAAATTTTCTAGATTTCCTGGCTACGAAAGGACTCCATAGAATCGAGAGAGATAGAAAGGGACGTTTCATATCGAGAAAGATCCTCCACCGTCACATTTTCTTTCGGCGAGCGCCCTTCGTGCGCGGCTCATTACTTTCAATCGCCCTCACGGTCACCCCCAGATAAACTCGTAATTTTTAGTGCACCCACACACACCTGCACGTATATATGTATACGTAGGAAAAGTAAGGGGAAGAAGGAGGAAGAGCACTTTGTAGAGAAGCTGCGTAATGTAGAGTGGGATTAAAGAATAAGGCACAGTTGAAAGAGAAAGAGGGCCAATGTTCATTTATACGACCTCATCTTACCGTCGTCGTCTTCCTCCCTGGGCAGGACTCCATCTAGCATCCCTTAAGGATTATGAGACCAATCCTTCGGCTAATTTGCGAGCTCTGAAATATTTCTCAGATCCCATCCCTTAAATACCCGTTCTTTTTTTTCGTCTCTCATTTTACTCGCGGCGTCTCTTCCATCGATCCCGTTTCTTCGAACGAATTGTCTTCCATTTTCGCAATAAGGCCGCAATATTGTTATCGCTATTCGGTCGAAATATTCGTCCGCTGTCCTATCGCGAATAATCGGTGATCGTCCCGTTGAATTTGGATTTCGCATGATGGGCCGTTGGGTGGCCCATCAGCCATCCACAGGCTCCAGCTGCAGGCGTTTTTCAAGGTTGCAAAAGTTCACGCAGTAGTGTCAAAGCCAATTGTAGGCTCGGTAATGCTGTTATCGGGCGAGGACTCGGCCCGATAAGGCGACGAGCAATTTTTCACAAGTCCGCGAACTAAAACGCGTCTGGGCGATGACGCGTTGCGCGGGTTACTTCCGAGAGCCTAGCCTCGTGTGAGTCCGTATACACACATAAACGTGTAATATAATATGTATTATCTATGTGGTGGGAAACGTCCGGCGAGAGGCATGAAAACGCAGTCGAAGGAATATCCTAGCTGGGGCCGAGATAGGAAGAAGAGTAGAGCACACCCAACATACGTACAAGAGGACAGACGGTTGTTTATATACGTATATGCACGTACATATAGCGCCAGAGGGAGAGAGAGCAGAGAAAGCACGTATTTCCCTGCGTCTGCACCCTGCAGCATCCGAGGAGCCTCCAAGGGAAATGCCAAAACGTCAAGAGAGGGAGAGAGAGAGAGAAAGGGGGGTGGGGGGAGAGAGAGAAGGGACAGGGAAACTCTGAATCGCAAGCGAATGGGGGTTGCCGTTATTCAGGAACTTTGCTGACAGCTCTCCGGATAGGAAGATAAGAACGTCCTGGTGAATGCCGAAACGGGAAAGGGGGACAATGCAACCTCCTGCGAGCGGAGCAAAGCCCGTGTGGCATCAGTCTCCGAACAGTTAGCCTACTCTCTAACAGGTGTATAAACTCACCAGGCAATCTCAACACATCCAGCAGTCTTCGTGAAAAGTAGGCCGACGTTCTTGATACGTCATTCCACCAAAGATTTTCCGTGCTATTTTTCCAGCCTCCAGCGAGAAAACGTCATGCAGAAATCAAAGGAGTTGTTCCTCTCAGTGCTGAGGATTTAATTGGTTATTCTTAGGGATGATTTCACCCCGGTGGGGTCTCTCGGGAATTGCCACGAATTCAATTATCTCACCGGCCCGCCAACAGGGCGATTCTTTATTAAAACGCATTCCCACCGCGCAAGTGTCTCTTTACGATTTACCGCGAGCTAGGAGAGAAAGGAGAAGAGAAATGAGAGGAGAGAGGAAAAGTGAGCCGATGGCGGCTGACAAATGGGGATCAGATAAAGGGATCATCCGCGCGGTTGCTGACTTTCAGATTTTTTTTCTTATCAAGCTATACGGGCTACCAACACCTGGATCGTGGCGTTTCGCGGTCCCGAACTTTTCTCTTTCCACGCTTCTTCTCTTTCTGGCCACATCTCGAGATTTTTCCGTTGAGCCCAGCAGCCCCGGCGAGTGCAGAGACACCTACGGGGCAATTTGCTTATCCGCACATCCCCAGTCAGCCACGCTGTCGCGAAGCTTTATCACTTTCCTCAGCCATTGTCGAATAACTGGCCCAGCGCGGGGACCACGGGAAGTGGAAAACAAAATCGTGGGTGGGCGGAAATACAGGCGTGATCAATCTAAGCCTTGAAACAAATTGACAGCTGTCGAAGGAGGGAAAGATTGTCCGGAGAATGAAAACAGAGGAGAGCGATGGAGCTAATGAGATATGAAATCGATGACGTCTTCCGTGCCGAGAGAAAGAGATACGAGGTACAAACTTGAGCCAAGACGAGAGAAAGTCATCCGAAAGGAGAATACAGAAATATAGGCAAAGACGGATCATAAGGGGGTGGCGATACGTAGGGTATAGCATGAGGCCACGTTTTGCCAGTTCTCTCTTTCTCTCCCTCGATTTTCCTCTCTCTTTCGCCTCTCCTTTCTCGTCGGGTGGATCCTTGTAAGACGTTTTAATTGGACAAATCCGCCTATCCTCATTAAATCCCCAGTATCCGTCATCTCTGTCGCCCAGCCGGGTATCAACGAGTGTCTCCTTTCGTCCCAACAGGACCGAAGAGTCTCTTCCTCTGCTTTTCACCGGGCCCCGAATGTTTCCGCGTACAACATTGCCCTTATCATAAGCGACTGTATCTCGTCATCTTTGTGTTATTCCTACTTGCGCGAAATTGAAATCTCTCGCGTAATCCCGAGCGATCCTTACCCTTCGGGATTCTCGACTTGTCGTTTGTGTTCTCCTCCAGTATCAAACGTCGCGTGTATCGCGAGCTCGCTTTTGTCCTCTCGGCAAATCATCCCGCGCCCTTCTAATCCCTTCTTGCGAAAGGAAAAACACGATCGCGTTCAGCCCTATCGACGGCCCGTTCATATACCCGGGAATCAGACGAAAAATAATCAGACGTCAAAAGTAAGACGGACCCTTCGATGTCTAGACTGGAATCTTCGATCGATTCTCTTATCTCGTTTGATCGACCGTGTCGCGGGGTTCTTTTGGGTTCCCCTTGTTCCTTCGATGATCAAGGCCCTTGCGGAAAAGCTTCTCCATCGTTGCACGTCAACGTATTTGCACCTCAAACATCAGCCGTCCGTTTCGATGTCAACTGATCGCGTGAAGCCTGCTGGGATCGATTCACCAATTTGCCAATCTGGGAACTTCCGATTGGGCAGCGACGATGGGTTTGTTCGGCAGCTTGGATTTGAAAGTTGGTTGGGCCATCAATGACGTTTGCAGGCCTCGTATGAGTTCTCGCGCTTGCACGTCACAGTGGCCGCTTTGACGAAATCTCGCGTGAGTCTAATGAGACAATGTCCGATGCCGTATACGCGGCGAGTTTAGAGACAGCATCAATGGGCCCTGGCAAGTAACGCGGCGAGAGCGCGAAACGTCGTCACGTTTGTACGTCGTAGAGCGATTCCATTGACCCATTGTCAGGCGTTTGAGTTAGGGCTGACTAGATGACAGGCAACCCTCGCTCGCTTTCTTATCTACTATGGCAGATAGATTTTAGTCGTTTTGCCAAACGCCAGGCGTTTCAACCCGCCTACCAGCGGGTGCGTAACGACGTGTTTGCTTATTGTCAGATGTTTCGATGTCTCGAGGCAGCGAACGAGCTCTCCCTATCTCTAAGCGTTTCTAAGCTCAATACCACTAGCGCGCCACTTGTTCTCGTATCTACGGAAACTCGTCCTCGATTCGTTTTACCACCCCCTCCCACGTGGCCGCGTTCGATCCAGACGCGCGTGTTCAACACACCGCGCGAATTCAATCGAGACCAGCCCCTCGATGCCTTATCTTTCGTCGTGATCTTCCAACGAGTCGAATCAACAGAAGGATAAGTCTCTCGTAAAAATTTATGAAAACCTCCTGGCATCGGGAAACATCGAGACTGGCGACCCGGAGAGGACGACGGATCGGTGGAGGGGGGGGGGGGGGGGAGAAAAAACACGGAGATCTTCTTATTTTCTTGGCGTACAGTTTTATTAGTCGATACCATTCGTCATATTTACAAACGTCTTTCGTTCTTCGTCGTAATCGTAATTAATGGCGATAATTGATAGTTCGTTATATTCATCAGTTACTTGATAATTACAGCAATAATAACAGCCTCTCGGGTAGCTTACACTGGGTGCGCAAATTTTATCTTTCGTTTCTTCGAGGACGTAACCAAACACACACACAGACAGACTCTCGGATCACATATGTTTCAGATTTATAATCGAACACGTGACTTTTCCACCTTTGCTCGCCTCTCGCGCGCTCGGGGGTGCGTTCCTTTTTCTTTCTCGTCAAATTACATGTCCTCGTAAGAATTATTATACAGAAGAGTCAACTAGTCCGCGTGGTAGGAATGGGGCTGGGGCGATTCACCGTCGAACAGCGCCATCTTCAGACGCTTGCACTTGGCGCGACGATTCTTGAACCAAAATTGCACGTTCTTGGGCTCGAGACGAGGAAATTTTTGACGGTAGGGCATCCTGTTCAATTCTTCGGTGTACTTCAATATAAGCTGGAACAAGAACACGATCGTAACGTTAAACGCGAGAGCATTGTCGAAAACAACACTTTTAAGGACGTTGGGTCCAAAATTGAAAATGGTAATGAAATTTTGAAAATTTGATAGGCCACGAGCAAGTGCAAAGCACTGAGAAATTCTCGTGGCAAAGATCTGTCAGAAGGGATTGCATGCAGTAAAAAGCAATTCGTCGCATTTTACTGACGCAAAGTTTAATTTCATTTTATCATTCCTAAAGATTAAAAAATCAAGGTTTATTTTCATGTTATCATTACTAAACTACAAAAATCACACTGTAAATAACTTTTTATTAAGGATGTCGTGTCCAAAATTGAAAATGGTAATACGATTTTGAAAATTTGATAGGTCATTGTGTAAAACATTTGAAAGGTCGTGTAAAAAATTCACGACGATTAGGAAGCTGGCTACTGAGAAATTAGAATTCACAAATTACACGCAGCCTTATGGAAACTGATGTAACTTTGTAATTATTGTTATTTTTTTAAATAAACAATTATGGCAAAAACACAAAAACAAAATCACACTTGAGGAAAAACATATAAGAATATAGCGGCAACGTTGCATAGACCGAAAGTAGCGGGAAATTTAAATACTCATTTTCGTTCACGGACAACGTCGTTTCTTGCACCATAAAGCCACTTTTGGTTTTGATATGTTTGGAATAAAAAAACGATCATTCATAAATATTTATTCTATTTCTTGAAAACAAATAGCAAAGTTTGCTATTTGCTAATGAAATTGCAAAGTTACTTCAGTTTCCATAAGGCCCCCGTGTAATTTGTGAGTTATAATTGCTCAGTAGCCAGCGTCCTAATCGTCGTGAAATTTTTACACAACCTTTTAAATGTTTTAAATAATGACCTATCAAATTTTTAAAACTTTATTACCATTTTCAATTTTGGATACAACATCCTTGATAAAAAGTTATTTTCAATGTATTTTTGTGTAGTTTAGTAATGATAATATGAAATTAAACCTTGACTTTTTCAGTTTAGGCATGATAATATGAGATTAAACTTTGCGTCAGTGCAATGCGACGAATTTCTTTTTACCGCATGCAATCCCTTCTGACAAATCTTTGCCACGAGAATTTCTCAGTGCTTTACACTTGCTCGTGGCCAGAAAAATGCGGAATTATCGTGATTTTTTTCTGAGAAAATGTGTACAGGTTTGCCAATATATTTTTTTTGTTATTAAAGAGTATGTTTCTCAGTATCGTTTAAATTTTCAACGAAAAATAATTCGGAATAAAAAGATCGAACACGTTTAATTATTGCATGAAATTATTTAGTGCTTGGATAAAAGATTATAAAATACTGATTTTCGCAAAAAACGGCCGCTGTCTAAAGTGGACGTACCGGTTTTCGGTGAATAAAACGCTCGATTTTCGTTGATAAAAAAAACTATGGATCGAAAAAAAACCTTCGTTCAGACACTGCTTCCTGATATGTAAGAGAAGCGTGTAAAAATTGAAGTTGATCGGTGCAGTGATTTTTTAGATACCGTGGTAACCGATTTTAAAATAGGCATTTTGAGAAAACCGCGTTGAAAGTTCGCCTGTTCGCGGAACCTACTTATAAATGCCCATAACCCTCTCAATTTCGGACGGGTTAAATTAAAAATGTCGCAGAATATTTAAAAAATGTTATATTTTGAGAAATCATCGAAAACCAAAAGTCGATATTAAAACAAATTTTGACTAAGTGTAAGCTCTTAACAATTTTTCAAGTGGCTTATTTAGAGATCTATAATTCAAATATGCAAAGCAAATGTACTATAATAAAAATAGAATATAAAAATATAAAAGAGAAATATAGAAGTTTCGTTGCATCCCAAGGATCCAAACTTTAACACCGTATAATAATAACAACAACAACAATAGCAATAATAATAATAATATTTCGAGAGTTTTTAGTGTCCTAATTACTTCATGAAATGTTGTAAAGATTGCATGCAATTAGTAATAAAAAAAAATACACGATTAAGGCATGAGACTTCGTTACTGGTTTTCGAATACGATACGATAATGCGAACAAAAAGTTGCTACCTTAAGGGCCAAGGTACATTTAGGCGAGGGAAAAAATGTGCTGTTTTTTATTCATTTTTTTTCCTAAAAGGAACGATGTCTTCACCATTTTTTAGACTTAGGGTATGTTTTATTACTACTTCTGGCTGTTACATGATATTTTTTTATTGGTCTCTAAAAATGGCGGAGGTATGGCGTGACGTATAGCTAAAACACTAATCGGCCGAATGTGATGAAATTTGGTAGATCTTTTTCTAACCTCATTGTCTAAAACAACACCCTAAATGTCTTTGAAAATTAAGAAAAAAATCGTCTTTTTTATCGCAAATCGTAGCTATTTTTTTGGAAAAATTCAATTTTTTCGTACCAAAGCGTACCATTACATCGATTTTCAACATTTCTCACTTTTTCTTGGTTCATATTCTGCGCATAATTGTTAAAAGAAAATGGGGAAGAAATGTTTCTTTAAAAAAAAAAAAAAATGTTAAAATAGGCAAAATTTGTCGCCGCCTGAAGGTATCTCTGCCCCCTTGACTTTATTTTTCGTACATAGACGAAATAATTTTTACGACAAATTATTGTGTTTTGTCGTTATTAATCGAGGATCTCTTACCGCATGGCTGGGATGAGTATTGTGAGTGAACCAGTTCTCGAGTCGCGGTACTTCCGTAACCGGATCGATGAACGTCCGGTTCCTCTTTCGCCTCTCGTCGAGCATGCTCGTCGGACAGCCGGGGGGGCCCCTAGGTGGCAGATACGGTGACATGTACATTATACCGTGGCCAAACATCGGGCTTGGCACGAGTGAAAATCCCGGGGGCAAAGAACCCGTGGGACTGGCCTCGTCGTCCTCCGAGCCCGACGACACCCTGGCCTCCTCGCGTTTGACCGCCGGTGTCGATATCGGCGGTTGTTGGTCCTCGGGACGCGTCGTGAGCGAGAGAGGACCGACCGGTGGGCTGCTAGGTGGCCGGGGCGATGGCGAGATTGACTGAGGACGAGAGAACGCGAATTATATCAAACCCCGATCGACGCTACGATTCTTAAGCCCACGTTGACACACGTGGATGAATTTTATCGTAAAGTGCCAATTTTTTCAAAATTGAACATTTTCAAGAATTTTTTTGACCGTTTCGTTTCGATATTTTCCGAGTTTCAATTATGCAGGTACATTGAGAAATGTTTGAAGTGTGTCCCTGATTTTTTTTCAATAAAAACCGACCGAAGGGTTGTGAATGGCAGGTGGATGAAGTACTGTCCGGGTCACATTGACCCAGTGTGACAAAGTCGTGGCCAAATATGAGTGTGTCAAGGAAGGATTCAGGATACGAAGAAGAAAATAGGCAGCATGCCGAAAGGATCGTCAAATAATCGCGAATAAAAATATTGAAAATATGTACCGTAGGGAAAATGTCCCATGATATTTCGAGTGAAAAAAAATCCCAAGTATTTGCTCGCCAAGCCTTAACGGGTTACGCCTATTTTTTCGTAAATTTTTTTATGTAAAAACATGGGCACGGTTTCAATTATTTTTTTTACATTAAAGAGCATGGTTTTAAGTATCTTTTACGATTTTTGTATTGAAAGATATTTATAAATGTGGTAGATACAATGATTTGTGCGGACCGCTGTTTAAAAAACGTCCTTCGCGGTGACCACTGCTACTCGGAAAGAAATCAACCGAAATTTTAAAAAATCCAACGCATTCACTTTTTGCACGATATTGTCTAGTTCCGCAATGAAGCATTCAATAAAATATTGACTTTAGAAAAAATGCCCGCAGTCCAAAGTCAAAGTATCGATTTTAGGTGAAAAAACGATCCATTTTCGTTGATATAAAAAAAAACTATGCATTGAAAAAAAAACTTCCGTTCATGTACTGCTTTTTGATGTGTAAAAGAAGCTTTCAAAACTTGAAGTTGATCGGTGCAGTGATTTTTGAGATATCGTGGTCCCCGATTTTGAAAAAGCCCTCTTTAGAAAAACGCACTTAAAGTTCGCCGGTTCGTGGTTCAGCGGTTCGCAAAATCTACCTATAAACGTACATGCCTTTCTGAATAAAGAACGAATCAACTTAAAATTTTCCGAGAATATATTTCAAATGTTACATTTTGAGAATCCGTGGCAAACCAAAAATCGACATTTTGAAACAGGGGGGTTCTGGTCATTGAATGATGATAACGATAATGGGATTAAGACGATAGGAAGGATAGAATGATTTCGAGAGGGGGGGTGAAAAATCAGCAAAAAATCAATGACGTATTATATCGATGGCCCCTAGGTGCAACCCTTAATATACTATCGCAGTAATATGGGAGTAGATTAACACTTGGAGACTTGACATCATGCTGTTTCGTTTGAGTTTGTATAGGTATTTCCGGCATCCATTTTATCCGCGGATTCTATTTTACCTGTATCATTTCCTAAATGAAGTGTTTCAAAGACACAGACTTAGTTCATTAATTCCCCTACTAAGATATTCTTCTAAATGCGTATTTTTCGGGACTACATTTTTGCATCAGCGATTTTCTCACTGTGATATTTTTTCTCCGGAATATTTTTGGTAAACATTCAGATCAGAGGCTTTCTCAAAAACTGACTGTGCGTTACTTTTCAATTCAACAGCCAATTAACGCTGTAACCATTGACAACGTAAACGGAAAGGACAAGTTTTTCCCTTGGAAGTGATGTTCTCCCTTCAACAATCCCTCATCCAAGTTACCATCCTCCACCGACCTACCAGGCGTAGAAGTATTAAACCGGATTTTTTTTGTAAACATTACACATCTGTAGTTTGAAAATGATAAAAACGAATGGAGACGGCTTTCTGCGTCACATTCAATTGATCCGCGAGTTCTTGTTGACTTTGATTATCATCTTCATCCAATAAGGCTTGCAATTCGCTGTCTGCGAACTTTTTCGGTGGTTTCTCACGCTCTTCGTTTCTCACGTCAAAATCACGACTTTTGCATTCTTTGAACCACTCGAAACACTGTGTTTCACCAAGAGCATGTTCACCGTAAGCTTCGACAAGCATTCGATGCGATTCTGCAGCAGCTTTCTTCAAATGATAACAGAAAACCAATGCTGTCCGCAAATCGTAGTTCGTAGGCACAAAACTCGACATGTTTAAGGTTATAGAAAAATATACCGGTGTAGGGAACTTGGGTTGAAAATCTTCGTCAGCTGTTAGAGGGAGATGATGGCGCTGCAGAAGTGGTCTTACGGTCCCTAAACTGATAGCTAGCACCATCTGTAGGGAAATTCCGGTTTCATACTTCTACCCCTGATATATTCATTCGGGCTTTTCGAGAGCAGTTTTTCGAAACAGTCCGTAGTCAAAATATTTCCGCGCAGGTCATCTGTCAAAGGGGGATATACCTACGGGGATGTGATTGTCGTCATTCGAAAACGAGGATAGCTTTTATTCATCATGGCACGCATCAATCTCACCTGATGCCTGGAGTCGTCTTCCTCGTCGCTGCAGTCCTCGCTGATGATGCTGGCCCCACGTGGACTGAGTCCTGGTGGGCTGTAGCCGTTGATGCCCCTTGTTTCGGCCCTCTTCTGTGCCGCCCTCGCATTCTTGAACCAATAGACAACATTGTTGGCCTCCAGGAGTTTCCGGCCGCGTCTCGATTCCAACGAATTCAATTCGGAAACGTAATGCTGTATCTGCTGCCGCGACGGATGTTGATTCTCGCCGAACCATCTTTGGAGACGCGGCAGCTCGAGTTCCGGATCGAAGCTCGTTCGCATTCGCGTTTTATGGGAATAGGGCAACATAGCAGGATGCGGTGGTCCAATGGGTCCACCAGGGCCAACCGGCCCACCCGAGTCCGGTCTCGGGCTCTGCGTCTGATGATGATTCGACGATGGCATCATGGAGTTCAAACCTAGGCCCATTTGTTGCTGCTGCAGCCAAGCCTCGAAGTTTCTTCTCGTCTCTTCCGACAGCTCGCTTCCTCCGCGACACAGCGACGACAGTGTCATCTGTCGAAACACACGAAACAACCCATTAGAGCACAAGAACGAACCAAGCGGGAGAACAACAAACAAAAAACAGACTTAACCTCGTTGCACGGAAAAAAAAGAAGTAGGAATTCCGAGGCGAACAAAGAGACTCGACGTGAGTTACGACTCGCAGACGCGCGTGAGAACCCCGAGATTATGGAAAAGTTTTCGTTCGTATGCCGAATAGCTCGGGGATGCGTGCGCGCTGCTTATCGACGTGATTTATAAGAACAAACAAGACGAGAGAGAGAGGGAGAGATGTGGGTGAAAAATACGAGAGGATCAGTCATACGACGCCATTTAACGGCGTAATCTACTCGGATCGGACGATCTCACTCCACAGGAGCCTCCGATCTATTTATTTTCTTTCCAAAGTCACATTTCCCGAATGAACTCCAATTTTTTTCCATCAACACTCGGATGAATAAATAGCTCGAAACGCAGCATCAAAGGCACTTTTGTTTTCTTGACTCTGCTTGGCTTGAGGTATTCCTTTCGAATATTCAACAGTTAACGGATTTTCGTCTGGATCGAGTGAAAGTACATCCCGGTATACTGGTATAATTTCTAGCCAAACTAACGAACTTCAACAAAAAATTACGACTCTAAAGATCGCCTCATTTGTACGGCACTTTAGGGAGATGACACACCGGCCACACTTCTGTTGAATAATTTATCCAATGAACGACTCTAGATGCCTGATTAACACTGCTCAACGCGTGTGAAAATTTTTGGAGATTCCGTAACGACGATAACAGCAGGAATTGATCGAAAAAGACAATGTTTGAAGGTAATATTAATGATGGACGTTGGAAAAATGTGACTAGCAGAAGAATTTTCGTAGCCGCGACTGTTCCGAGAAAATATAAACATGTCTAAATCTACTAAATTTGCCCGATTTTTGGCCAGCTTATCGTTGGGTTTGATAATTGAATGTGACTTATTTTTATTAAGGGGGGCGCTTTACGCGAGGAAAAAGCTGGCTAATTTTCATAATTTTTTTTTCTTGGAAAGATTCCTTCGCCTTTTGTTGGACTTAGGGTATGTTGTGTTACTACTTTTGGCTGTTACATGATATATATATTTTTAATAATCTTTTAAATTGGCGGAAGTATCGCACGGTCTCCCAAGCTGCATTTTCAAAACTGCCGTGACGTATAGCTACAAAACTAATCGACCGATTCTGAAGAAATTTGGTATACATTTTTCTAACCTCGTTGTCTAAAACATGAGCCTGAATGTTTTAGAAAATTGAAAAAACAAGTCTTTTTCGCAAACTGTAGCTTCGTTTTATTTCAAAGCGTATCATTTCATCGATTTTCAGCATTCCTCACTTTTTCGTGGTTCATATTCTACGTATGAGTGTTAATGAAAGAAAAATCTTCGTTTACGCTACGCTACGGTATCGCGCCGTATGACAACAACGACCGCAATCCGTTTAGAAGATCGTACCATACCTCCGCCATACTCAAAGATCAATAAGAAAAAAATACTATTTCACAGCCAAAAGAAGTAATGAAACATACTCCAAGTCTAAAAAATGACGAAGAAATCTTTGCTTTTAAAGAAAATCACGAAAATCAACAATTTGTTCCTCACCTAAAGCTATCGCGCCCCTTAAGTACCGCTGTAATTTACCAATGATTCAGAAGGGCCCTCTTTATGGCCCCACAGAATACGGCCCTCCGTTAAAGGAACATATGAAGAAGACAAAATTAACTCGACCAAAGTACCGAAGTTCCTTTCCGCGGCACAGCCTTATCGATCCCCAATTGGACAATCCCCAACACCTTCACGCAGCCTGTCCCAAATAAATGGCGATCTTCATTTCCCAGGAATGAAAAAATTACATTCCCCGACATAATCATTTACGACGAGGACGATAAGAACGAAAAAGTAATCTAAGAAATCATTCGACAAACATTAAATCAACGGAAAATCGTGCCGTGCTCCCGCGCGACTGAAGTGCGAGACGTTGAGCATCATCTCGAAATCGTTTGGGCTTATCTTTCAGACGTGTGGCTCACTCGCTTTTGAGCCTGATTTACGTGTTTTGTGCATATACAACGGCCGCGTTGCGAGAACAAACGAGGTGAGGGAACCTGCGATGACGCAGTTTAATCAGCACGATATAAACGGAACCGAGTATGTCAGAGACCTGACGATGACGGCGACACTTTCGTCGACAATAATATCCACGTAGGAGCGGTGGAAGTGAGAGACGATGAGAGGTTATCGTTGCTCGAGACGATCGTAGTAAATCAATCTCTACGGGACTCAGCCATCCAGATCAAACAGTCTTTAGTCTTACGAAAGGAATTATAGTTATTCGTACGAGATATCCATCATAGGCGCAGCGAGGAGTATTCGAATCGAACCATACTCGGGCTCTCTTATCAGGCTATAGAGAACAATATGGAGACACGTCGGTTGATTTATGATTCAAAGATCGAAGGAACTACTTAGGGTGGAGACAGGGAGAGTTTGTTATATTCGGTCAAGGCGGTAGGTGCGGGTTGCTTGAGAATGTCTTTGCAGGAAATACGTATGTGCATGAACGTGTGTATGATACGATACATAGTCATATCCATCAGCCAAGATGCAGACTGAAGCTTCGCGTCCAAGACCCAGTTACGCCGAAAACTCAGCAAGTCAATCTATATACGTATGTACGCTTACTTAGCCATATGTACGTGACTATATACGCGAGCATATACGTATGATCGAATGTTGATGTAGGATGGATGGTGGAACGTCTGTCGGGAAAATTGGTAATCATAGACCACTGTGAACGGCATTAAAGTTCGGTAGGTTCGCTGTATATAGCGGGATCTTCAAAGAGGTGCACTTAGATAATGCCCAGCCCGGGGGTTGTACAAGCCCCACCTCTCGTCCTATTCCTTATACACTCTGTCGCTCCTGTCTTCCTTTTCTCTTGATCCCGCCCTTATGGGAGCGAGAGAGGAACGCTATAGTCGACAGGTTCAGCCTGCTACGTCATCCTCGCACCGAGCCTCCAAACCGTGCTGCTGCAGTCTCTTCACTAGCTCACCAGACTACCATCACCAACGCCACCCTCTCGAGATCGCGCCGGGGGGAGGGTGCCCCGATGGGGAGGCTTTTGATGAAGGCTCCACGAATTTACTTGAGTAAAGGGTAATCCTATCACACGCTACGGCTATGAGAGATCTTCCGTACTCGAAGAGGCCTCCGCATCTCGTCTTCTATCGTCTCTGCCTGAGTGACAAGCGCCCGGAAAATATTAACTCCTTGGAATAGAATCGGTGATTTCTGTTGCCACTGGGAAGAGAGTAGTTACAAAAGAGACCGTAAGAGCCATCATCCACCAGAGTGGAGATGAGCAGAGCTAGGGAAAAGCAACCGATCAACCACTGAAAAGAGACCGTAAGAGCCATCATCCACCAGAGTGGAGATGAGCAGAGCTAGGGAAAAGTAACCGATCAACCACTGAATTCATGTCAGGTTGTTCTTTCCTAGCTCCGCTCATCTCCGCTTTGGCGAATGGCCCTTATCAATCCGTCATTGAAAGATCGACTCGCTCGTTGGAAGATAGAAGAAAGCGACGTCAACGTAGACCGTGGAGGCTCAATAGAATCCGGGAGTAGGAAGGAAATACTTGTGCAAAAGTTTTTCCTCTACGGCACTTGGGGTAATTGCTTATTCTGCAGAAAGTAAAAAAGTGACACTCGTGTTTTCTCGTCGGGTAGGGGAGTCTCCCTTTCGCGGCCTACGGAGACTTTTTGACCGTTTCGAGTATTAACGAGCAGTCGAGGTGAAGTCGAAACCGAGAAAGCATTTATTTAAGGTAGGGATCAGCGGGTCTCCTTGCGGTGAGTGAAACCCAGAAAGTAAAAGAGAAAGACACCACGTTGAAGATTACCGCACGGAAGCGAGGGAGCAAAGGAATAAAGCGAAGTGGAGGTCGCTAGGATCCGCGAAGACGACGACGTAGACGACATCGTAGGGAGAGGCTTTCCTCTCGCGCGATTCCGGCCAAGGCTCTCTCACCGGAGAACCGGTGGACCGGAGGACTTCTTAATGAGATTAAGTGTCCCGGCGACAAACACTCTCCGGCTAGATTTACATTTTATACATTTTTAAGTAATCTTACCACCGTAAAATCCACCCACACATAGCCACGGATACACCAGTTCACTGCATAATATACCACGTCGTCTACACCTTGTCTTAATCTTTCGACGTGATTTTCAAACAACCGGAATAACTCGCCGACAAGAAAATCCATGAGTACAAAATTACAGATACGTCATCAAGGCCAGGACACGCTCGTATAAACATCCCTCTTCAAACAAACCCCTCAACGTTGTTAAGGAAGAACGCAAGCCTTGAACGTTCTCGACGAATCAGGGATCATTGCAAATGCCGGAACGTTTCGATTGGGATTTGCTTACCTCGTCTAGAGGGCAACCAGCTGAGACCAAAAGAGCATGATTGTGAAGCAACAACAGCCTCAGCATCTTGTCGCGTACATCAGCCGTCGGACTGGGCGGTGGTGGTCTCGACCTGTAGACTTGAATCTTCAATGTGGCTACCGTCGTCAATTCGGCCAAGATATCGCCGACTGTTCGAAGAGGCTCGTCCGCAATCTTTTCCATCGGCAGAGGCTTCCAGTTTCTTATGACGATGCTACCTCTCGCGCTTGGTATGAGATCCGTTGGATATCCAAGACGCACCAGTGCCTCACCCACTAAATCCTAAAATACAAACGGATCGATATACGTTTTCTCTCAATGGAAGGAAGAGTTGCCGCGAATGGAAATCCAGGTGCCGGTGAACTTTCACCGTGGCCTTTGTAACTTACTTGAAACGGCACCGCAGCTGGTATGATGACGTAAGTGTCAATCTCCACGTGCGGATTTCTCCATTTTTCCCGCGCAACGCTCAGCCGACTCTCGACGATACTGTGAATCGCCTCCACCACGCAATGAACGGGAACCGGACTTTTGCCTGCAACACGGAAATCCCACAAGGCGGTTGATCTTTGTTCGATGAAAACTTGCCGTTATTCGCGCATTTGTGGCGATCGTGCACCCGGACCCCGCAAAGGCGACGGACGAAAGGGAAGCCCACATCTCAAAATGTTGACGGCTACTCGTCGCGATATCCTGGTGAGCCACCCATGTCGAATTCGGACGGCAAAGTGTCTCGCCGATTTGACCAGAAACCGAGAAGAGCGAGTTGAAAAAGAGCGCGACTAGGAAGCTAGGGGAATATTATTCGATGATGGGGTTGATTGTGGAAAATCTGGCGGGTGGGTATGACGATTGAGGGTGACACAGGGGGAAGCTACTACGGCTATAACCCTCGTGCTAAGCGTATGCAGATCCACTCGTCCCGCTCTCAGAGCACCGAGACAATGGGTGAACGTTGCGCTCGGGCACACAATGGTCCTGATCCTTGTTTAACCCTGACTTAAGTCCCGTGAGGTCTATATCCCACTCCGGTGTACGTCATAATCCCGAGGCCTCTCTACTCCTAGCGCTTTGTAGCGCGAGCTTGGCACGACGTCAGCCCTTGGATCGAGTCGAAGTCCCGTCATCAATGCACAGAGGCTTCTCGCCCACCAACCGCGAGAAAACGCAAAGCAAAAAAACCGCCCGAGCTGCGATGGGCGACATCTTTCGCGGTCGTAGATATCAAACTCGCGACGCCTCATGGGCAGCCTATGATCCGCTACTCGAATCGTAGTTCGATTCCCAGGGGTGGGAAAATGATAGGCGAGGTTAACTTGCACCCGCATTATCCCTCATTCACCGATGACGGGAGCCTTGAATAGTGTAAGGTAGACGGTGCGTGCATAGCAGATCAACCGCAAGACGGATTTCTCTCACGCGTATGCCGCAACACGAGTAGACAATGTCTACCCGGTATTCATGACATATCATAGTGAAAGGGCGGATTGGACGAGCGCTCGTGGTTCCGGTGGATCCCAAATCTCCTTAATCGTCTCTAGTCTGCCTTTGGTTCCAGGGGCTGGCGAGCTCAACTGCCATTGATGTACTCAATTGCGGCAAAAGGTGTAGGGGCTTTTTCGTCAATTAGCTTGCTACCGATTTTGGACGGTAATGATTATGTACTCGGTTACCAGGAAAGAAAGCACTTTGTTGATGATTAAAGACCAGTGCAGTCTTTTTTATGACTCTACCGGTCGACCCGATTACGACATCCGTTATCGAGCGTATTTTCACGTTTGCATGACTTTCGGGAATTGTAGCTACTATTGGTAGCCAAAACTCATGTGCCGGGATGCGTTCCGGATAATCTTCGCTCGTCGGCCTTGCTAATGGAACGAAAGTTCTACCGATGGAAACTCGAGCTGTAGGTGAACCTTCGCAACCTCGATGATTCGAGCTGTGTGGAATATTCACGTATATCGGATCACCGCACGTTCCAAACGCAAAATATTCTCTAACAGAGCGGATTAACGGTTTTGCTGTCCTGGTCTGCGAGTTTTCGCTGAATCCGTTAATATCAAACATGCTTTATACATTAACGTTCGAATGGCAAACGCGCATGTAGATGTAAAGATGTACGATAAGCTGAGTCACCGTGGACGTCCGGACTAGCCATGGTAATGGCCAACAAAGGATCCACGCCGAGGCCACTATATTAGGTATTAATCCCTCAACTTCCGGGCGAGAGGCATGCTTGGATTTCATAGAGCAAATATAGCACCGAAAACCCATAGTTCTTCGTAGTTCCCTCTTACACTCCAGCTAAATCTGGTTCCGCGGTAGTGGTGAAGCTTGAGGGTAAGATGGCTCGCAGGGAATTCAGGAGGACGCCGAAGAGCAACCTTCGGCCTTCGATGTCGTTTATATTCTATTTCCATCTATATTACCGTCTCTCTCTCTCTCTCTCTCTGGTTACTGGTTCCGGAGCTTTGCTGACCGGTGGCTACCTTAATCCCAAGAACGTATAGTTTTCATTAAGGGGCGAGGAGGGTGGATCTAGCGAACGGCGCCTATCAACCCACCGTCTTTGTGTCGGGATCAGCTGGCCACGGGACTAGCTCTCTTTTCCAATCCCTTCTCTTCTCAGCCTTCCAGGGTAATTCGCCCGGGTTTGGACCTCAGACCTCTTGCCTCTGCCGGGAGCCTTGGAGGGATCCTCGATCTCTCCAAGCTCCTACTGACGTCATCCATCGCATTACGGATTCCGTTTATGGCTGTTGATGGTTACAATGCAGTATCCAGGGCCCCATGCTGGGCCAGGATTTCCGACTACTAAATCATTGATGCTACGAGGACTTGTGATAACGAAGATCCTCATCTTTGTCGAACTTTCGTCTGGTCCATTTTATGTACGAGACTCCACGTACTTTCATCGCATGACCGGGAACAACAATGATTACTGCATAGGGGCTGGCACGGTCTTTCAAGGACTAGCAGGACTGCAATGACCACAACTACATATGCTACCAAAGTCCACAATCAACGCAAGGACGTACTGAAAGAATCTAATGCAAGATTGCCGAAGGTCTAGCAGAGGAAGCAACGGAAAAAAAGTATAACTAGGCAATGAGAGGAAGAAGAGCAAAGACATTTCTCATTTCTGGTTTTGCAGGTCAGAGAAACGTCTTCTCGGTATCGCACACCGGTTATCTTACTTCTCACCCCTTCGTCCAACGACGTGGCTCGGGTCTACGACGGAAACGCCCGTTGCTTCGGAAGCTCCAGAAGCCGCCTCTTTTCGTTCTTTGACAGTCCACGTCGGGAGATAAGCTTTTGCGCGTTTCCAGAGAACTCGAAAAGTGAGAAGTGAAAGAGAGCAGCGTCGACCATCCGGGCAAAAACCCCTTGAAAACGACGTGAAACCCGGACTTTCCACCCTGTCCCTCCATCGTCATCCGCTGCTCCCATCGTTTTCCTCTGTGTTATTATTTCTTCCCTTGACGAGGAAAAGTCGAAGCCAACTGACGTTTCGCCCTTGCTACACCGTTCCCTCGACATTTGCCATTTCCGTTTGGCTCATTGATGTCTCCTTTTCTTCTCCTTTTTCCCTACTTTTACTTGCTTTTGCAAATCAGCACTCGAACGAATCACACTTGCTCTCGTCAATACGACAACTTTCTTCCACGCGATGACCCTTCGATTGATTCACCCTCGACAATGACAGCACCCAGATCCCTATCCCCAGACTGCTCGCTCGCCGCATAGTGAAAACATGCCCCATCCCTTCTCATCTTTCTCGTAATTTGGAGGGTGAGTTCAACGGAGCGCAATGTTGCCAAATTTTGCCCCTCAACATCCGGCGAGTCAGGGTGTCCGATAAATTAGTGGAAGGAGTTATTCAACGCTAGAATCTTCACGATCCACTCCCTCTCCCTCTCTCTCTTTCTCTTTTGCATATCAGCGCTGTTGATACAAGATAAAAAGTTTCGAGCATCTTTTTCAGCCCGGTGCTCCTCTCACACTCTCTCTGCCAACCCAATCCTTCTTCTCCCAGCTCCTTTTCCACTTTTGGCACTGGAATTACGACTTAATGGCTGCGAGATTCACCACCACCCGTGAAGAATAGGACATCACTTTCACGATTATTTCTCCCTCGGTTTTGCCATTACCGTGGACGAAAACAAGTATCGCAAAATTAATAAGAAGAGAAATAGATTATTTGTCGAGGTCGAGACTGGGGTTTCGTACATGATAAAAATTCTTCTTGAAGTAGAGCTTGGAAAAAATGTCAACCGATCTGATGAGGAGCAGACTCCGCGAGCACTCGTCGGTCATAATTATATACGGCGCACAGTGAGTACGATATGACGCTTGTATTTTATACGATACAATGTGGAGATTGCGAAGTGCTGCTGCAGTTGTCGAGCCTTATCGTTATCTCGATCCGGTCGTTTTGGCTTTGCGCGTACATATGTACGGTTTTAAGTTTTATGTGCCTACATCTATGCGCAACGAGAACGAGAGCTATGAGACGACGTCAACGAAAAACCACCGAGAGAGAAAGACAAAGAGAGAGAGAGAGGGGGGGGGGGTGGGGGGAGAGAGAGAAAGAGAGAGAAAGAGTGGTGACGAGGGCATGGGAATGTAGGCGAAGCAGCACGAGGGATTATTTATAGGTCCTAAGGTTTCTCTTCTCCTCGATAATCCATCCAAGCAAAGAGCCTAGCGTCTTGCTGAACTTTTGCTACACATTTCCAAACCATGTACATATATGTATCTCTCTCTCTCTCTCTCCCCCTTCGTCTCTCGTTCTCTCTCATAAAACAATCTATATATTTCTTTGCGACTCTGCGGTGCAAACAAAAGCATGGGCACCACAGGCTAACACATTTTCTTTAAAAAATTCTGACCGAGTTCTCAATAAGCTTACATATGTTTTTGTTCTTCGGATATTTTGTATGTGAACAATTTGCCATATAATTTCGAAAAAAAAGGGTCGTTTCATTTCTTTGGCGTAAATGATGTATAAACATGTGGTTCGAAGAAAAAATGGTTTTTAAACTCTAAACGCGTTTTTTTATTAAACCATGTTTTCAAGATCGGGCGGACTCGTAGCTCCTACAATTTTCAACCGATTGACTTCAAATGTCAACTGTACCTTCTCAGATAGATTTTCTAGCGAAGTACATATTTATACGATCGATTAGCAATTACGATTTTCACGAACTAATTAAGGTCGTTTTTAAGTCGAAAATACGATTTTTTTTTAAAGGGAAATTTACAATAATCAATATTTTCCAATAATCGTGAGGACTTCGCTAGCAAAAGTAATGTAGATTACAAAAACAACATTTCCCATTCCGGGTGCTCATCTACCGGCCATTGGGCCCCAATGTTGTATTCTTCTGGAAAATGAACAAATCATTTCAGTACCTACAGATATGTAAAATAATTCCTCCAAATCTCACTTTGAATGCTTCATTAGTATTTTGTAAAAAATCACAGAAAGCATTGTTTTCCAAACCTTCAAGGGTATTTAGGGTTTTAATAGATATCTTAAGGTTTGTATCACGATATGAAAAATAAATAATGATCACAACAATTATAACAGCAGAAATAATAATAATAATAATAATAATAATAATAATAATAATAATAATAATAATGATAATAATAATAATAATTCGATTCGTAATAGTAATAATGGGAAACTGTACTAATAACATGGGACGAATGCAATAATAATAGTAGTATATAAGTATAATTGGTATATCGTTTTTCGGAATACTTATTCGTTACAATCTTTAAAAATTTCAGTACAGACGTCTAAAAAAATGTATTACGAAGTCGTTGGAAAAGTCATTCGTACGCGTTCAAAATTAGCTCATTTCCGGTTTGAGAGCGAGCCTATATCCTAATCGCGGACGGTTGAGCGCGAGAGGACGAGAGAGAAGGAAAGCGTGGGCGTGTAGTATCTGGAGGCTGATCCGGCGGATGTCAGACTCGGCAGATAAGGGTCCCAACTCTTTCGAAGAGACTTTTATCACGCTCCCGGGGTTCCCCTCGTTTGCGCCTCGCGGCATCGCACGTTCTCGGTAAATCCTTAATCGGAATAGTTCTCTTGCCCTGTGGGCTCGTTCGATCTATCGTTTTTTTCTCATTTAATATTTTTTTACTGCCGCCAATGAGCTCTTCAACAAATACGCATAAATCAGGCGTGTAGGTTTGTTGGGCGGAATGGTGATGAATAATTGATTGATCGGTATTGCCGAGGAAGCGACGGAGAAAAGAATATATGAGGAATCAAGAAATCGGTTGTTAAGGGCAAGATGGCGAATTGTATTTTATTTTCAGCCGGCAAGTGGATAATATCGAATTGATATCGAGCAGGTAAGAATTTTGTTGCTACCAACACTAAAGAATAACTTGCTTAAGGCTAAACTCTCAGCCTGGGATTTGGAAGGTTTCGTCGCGTGGCCAGTGATCTTATAAGCCTTGGAAGGTTATCTCATTATGTCTTATCTGGCGCTTTCACCCACCCACCCCCTCGCGGCAAGGCACGCGCTCTTTTACGCGTCTGTTTTCCATGTCTAGCAAACCGTAGGGAGAGAGAGAGAGAGAGAGAGAGAGAGAGAGAGAGAGAGAGAGAGAGAGAGAGAGAGGGAGAAAAGTGCATAGAGCAGCTTAGAATGCACGCGAGGATAGTCTCGGACTGTGAACACGCAAGAATCGTTCCGGATATATAGACAAAAGAATTATGCATCGATCTCCAGGATTCCTCAACAATGACACTTTTCATACCCCGCGAAAATGAGGGAAAATCAATCCACCCTCGATTTTTAAAACCGAAAATATTTTTAGGCTCGCCGGACTGATTTTTTCGTGTCACGAGACTAGACGAGACGAGACAAATGGCACACACTATGGGACATGTGAATTTTTAGCGTCTCGAATTTTATGAGACGAGACGTGACACGTGTGATGTATGTTTAAAAAATGGAGAGCTCCGGAAGGTGGTGAAGTTTGCATCGTTGGAACGCAACGAAAATTAATTTTTTTTCATATTGCCGAAGCAGTTTTTTGCTGATTTAGGCAACAAAATTCACTAAAACGTTTTTTGGGGTGCTCCTTGTACAAAAAATCGAAAACCTACAACATGAGTTAGCAAGAAAATATTTTCGATAATAATGAAAATGAAAGAAGAAAAAAGAATTTTTCTTCGTAGTCGTAGACTTACGAATACGCATGTATATGTATCGAAAAACCTAGAATTCGACATTTCAAAATTATTTAATAATTATTTTCAATCTCGTTCAATTTGGCTTGTGCATTTTCACCTGTACAAAATAAGTAGAAAACTGACACGAAAAATTATTCGAAAAAATTGAACAGTATAAATCATAAATAACGAAAGCATGAAAATGATGACAACATGAAAGTGATGAAAACATAAGTGATGACAACACGTAAAAATAAATAATAACAAAACGTTGCACAAAATAATATATAGAAATTGTTATTAACAATGGTAAAAATGGCAATATACTGTTTGTATACAAAAGTGAAAAAAACAGATGACATAAAGTATAAAAATACGTACGGGTGCAAAATAAATGTAATAATCGAATGGTACTTAAAAATCATTTTTTCCCCAATCGTCCAATCGATCGATGATCCCCAACGACCATTGCATTGATATCGTATCGCATGTTCAATGGTTGCCAGCTAGCACACAATTTTTGGAGTTTCTTTTCCAAAATTCCTCCCATCGCTCTGACATAACCTCCTGATTCGTCGTTTTTTTCGCTCGTAAAACGTCAGAAGCTTCCGCGGTACGACACGGATATTTACGTATGAGCATACGTAGGGACGCGGGCCGTTGGGCGCTCTATACCTTTACGGACAGGGTGTACAGTTGGTAAGGAAGGGTTAAAACTTGGCCTAAGACGCTTAGGGAGTAAGCTCTTATACAAGGTGGAGAGAATAAGACAAGAGAGAAGATCCCGGAGCGGTGAACGCGAACCTCTTTTCTCTCACGCTCCTTCCCTCCTTTCTCTCTCTCTCTCTCTCTCCCTCTCCCTCTCTCTTTCTCTTTCTTTCTTCCTACCCATCATCTCTATAAAGTGTCTCATGGCCTGAGCACATACCACACGTGCACACACACACGCACGCGTGCACGTATGCACACAGACCCACACGTGTTGCATTTAAGCACGACTGAATTTCCCTGACGCTCGAGACCCTTGCCATATACTCACGGACACCCGTATGCCCGTAAACGAGAGCGGCGAGAGTCTCGGGAGATCTTGACGTAAGGGATGTCTGAGAGATCGGAAAATGGCAAGGGTCGTATATAAGATGTATCAGGCTCACGTTCCTGCGAATCCTTCGGCCCAGAAGTGCGTACATGTGCGTGCAGGCGAAGATTAAAATTACTTTGCTAAACTGCTCGATAGGAAAGCAAGCGCTGAGAGAGAGAGAGAGAGAGAGAGAGAGAGAGAGAGAGAGAGAGAGAGAGAGAGAGAGAGACTGCGCATAGGGGTTGTTGGGGTGGCGTTGAGTTGCGCGCGACACGAGCAGCACTGAAACGATGGTCGTCTTCGTCCCCGTAGGGTGGAAAGAGAAAACGTCTCGTAAATTTCTCGACTAAGGAGCTTAATTTGGGATTTTCGGTAACGAGTTATTGCCTCCTGCAGCTGGAGAGGTCTCCCGATAGGGAAAACCGCCGCAGCCTCAAACTCATTGACGGAAGTGATAATTATTCCACGAAATTCGGAATTTATCGATCAGGCGCGATCTGTGTATTGATCGCTTGGTCTTTTTGTGTGTTTGCTAAGTATTTTCGTTTGTTGGTGAACATTGAAAGCACATTGGAGAGGTCGTGAGACACTCGAAGGTGACATTCGTGGCGGCATCGTCTGCTGATACAAACGGAAGAGTATAAGGGATGATAATAATCTCGAAAGTATATTTATTAAGCACGATGTTTCAAGTGCAAAATAAAATTGAAAAAAAAACGAGGGATAGCTCGTGATGAGTCTTTGGGTTATTTTCGAAATTCAAGAACGATTACGAGCGGAGCATTGCAGACTGCGACAACATTTCTCAACTCGACAAAAACATGACAAAAGCTGGCATAACAAACGCAAAATGATCAACAACAAAAACATGATGAGCGCTGTGATGAAAAAACGCAAAATATACAACAACAAAAATATGATAAAAGCTGTAACAACAAACGCAAAATAAACAACAAAAATATGATGAGCGCTGTGATGAAAAACGCAAAATAAACAACAACAAAAACATCACAAAAGCTGTGATAACAAACGCAAAATAAACAATAACAAAAATATGATAAGAGCTGTGATAAAGAAAGCAAAATAAACAATAACAAAAACATGATAAAAGCTGTGATAACAAACGCAAAACAAACAACAACGAAAACATGATAAAAGCCGCGATAAAAAACGCAAAATAAACAATAAAAAAAACATTATAGAACCTGTGATAATAAACGCAAAATAAACAATAACAAAAAACATGATAAAGACTGAAGAAAAAACGCAAAATAAGCAATAACAAAAACATGATAAATACTGAAGAAGAACGCAAAATAAACAATAACAAAAAAATTATAAAAGCGAAAGTGACCGACAATGGCAACTAGTCCAATCAAAATTGGCAGTTTCACGCTGGACGCTTATTCATGCATTGGCTTTTTGCTAATACGTTAGCCTTTTAGCTGTGACGTATAATCCCGACGAACGGAAGCTTCGGGAGAGATATTGGTTGGCCCTTCCGGTAGTACAGGGTCCTCTGCTTTGGTTGATGCACAGGAGAAAAGCACGTTCTCGCCGCGTCGGCATGACGTGTGGTAAATCCCAAGGGCTATTCTGTTGTTGCGGCCGCAAGGCCGTACTCGGGAATTCTGTGTGCCGTCTTAGCTAAAGTCTCCTTGGGGCTTGCGCATGTTTAAACCTTCGGAAGGAATTTGGAAGATCTCTGCGTTAAAGCGTACCGGGAGATGAAAAAAGAGTAAGGCAGATGAGCTTAAGGAGGTACGATCACGGTACGTACGGTCAAAAACGAGTCTAAATTTATTTTACCCTCAGCTGCTCTGATTTATGTTGACTTATGTGGATTAATCGTATTATCGATTATAATGTGCCAAATGTTGTGGTAAATGATGAATTTATTGCACATGAACAAATAAAAACTAAAAAATTAGGTTGTCAATGACTCGGCAGTAGTCTTTATAATAATAATGTTAACATGTCTACCTTAAAAGCGGACTAAAAAGACATATCGAAAGATCAGCCGGAAACCTATTAAAATAGGCTTGAATTACCTCAGCGGAATTAACATGATAGGCAGAATATAATTATACATATTATTGATACGTGATAAATGATAAAACTCCATGAATTGTTGTTTGCATATTTTGTGGCGGCTTCTATTCAAAATAATTGCAAAACATAGCTGGGTTATGTTCGCCAAACGTCAAACATCAGCTGTTACTCGCGACGTTGCTAAGCTGTGGGTGCTATTTCGTCGTTCTGACCATTTTCAACAGGAAATGGAAACTTTCTTGTAATGCAGTGCTTTAACTATACGGTGAAGATTGATTTTCTTATTTTTTACAATATCTATTATATCTAATCCATCGAATTTCAGTTTTCCAACGGGTTTAGTGGGATACGTGAGCAGGAAGACCGTGATCACCGCACTTCCGGTTGACCGTCTCCGTAAGACGACGTGCTTCAGTAACTCAAAGTGCTCGGCTTTGCAATTTCATTGCGAAAAAACTAAACGGTCAAAGTAGTTCAAATTTTGGCAATAGGCGCATAAAGTATTCGTCAAAATCATATAAAAATTTCAAATCCGAAAGTTGGATTCGTAGTAATAATCGTACCTCCTTAAGAACTTATATACCTTTGAAAAAAATGAATCGTTTCTTTTCAATGGCTCGAATGATTTATGAACGTTTCAGGAATAATATGATTGAAACGTAAAGACATGCCAAAAACGATATGGTCCCGAAAAAAATTACTCAAAAACTTCAAGCGGGTTTTTCTTGAAACTATACAATTTTCAACCGATTGACTCCACATTTTAACTTTAGTTTCTTCGATAAATTTTCTAGCGAAGCTAGACACAAATCCAAGCCCTTTTTTAGTCGAAAAACAAAACTTTTTTTTTTCAAAATACCGCCAAATTTTCAAGAGTAAATATTTTGTTATAATCGTGTGTACTTGACTAGAAAAACTCGTGTAGATTACGGAAGAAATTTAGTTTCCGTTCTAGATGCTCACGTGCGTCTCCAACGAGACCGCCCGTGAAGGGCCGAAAAAGGCGTTCTTTTTCTATCGGCCACTGAGCCGCCATTTTGTATTTTGTTGGAAAATAAAAAATTGACTTGAGTACCTACAGATATGTGAAATAAACCCTCCGAACCTCATTCCGATTGCGTTATTAGTAATTTCGAAAAAGAATCCCAAAAAGCCTAGTTTTCCGACTATCCAAGGATATATAAGGCCTTAACCGAAGAACCGCAAGTGTCTAATTCGAAGGAAATTTCTGTTTATTCTTTTATGTCGGATAAACCAGAACTTAAAATAACACAGTTTTTCTCGATATCACAGTTAATAGTTCAACGAATTTCCCTCAAACATTGTACAATCAAAGCACTCACCTCCTAACAATTTTATAACAATGGGTAGAATTTAATCACCGATTAATCATATCGAGTTTATTTTTTCCCTTCCGAAGATCCTCACTCGCGATCAACATTTCCCCTAGCCGAAAAACCAACATTTCTGGAACGAAAGATCCGCACATGACGAAGGATCTTAGCAGAGAGAAACGTCGCTCAGTTTCACCAAAATTCAAGCTCCCATACTTGCAGTGCAATGTAAATTCATTTTTTCTTAATCCGATTTCCTTGTCACACTCAGATCATCAAAATCCCTGAAATGAAATTCAGTATCAGCATCAGACACCAACTCCCAAATTTGCAAAAAGTATTTCGAATAATGAAAAAAATAAGCAAACGAATACGAGTATTACATTCTCACAATGAAAACATCAACAGCATCAATTGCAAGCCTTTTTCGAAACAATGAAAAAAAATGGCTAGTTCCAGTATTTCTGCAACGCGTGTTTCGAGATCGAAACACGGGGAGTTCCCGTAAGGCGAGAGTCGTAATCTTGCGGGTTTCTCGTTGATACTGCACTGTGGTGACTTGGCCAGGATCTGAGAGAGGATCGCCGGAAAGGACGAGGATCTTTACCCCCCCCCCCCAAAGGCAGGAGAATTTGCTCTGAAACGTCGGTCTCGTCTTGGTTGCTCTGGTCTATGTGCGTGCAGGCAGACAGAGAAGTTTGCACTCCTTGGAGCGGAGCTCCTTGGCGGATGCCCTCAGAGAGGACTCATTCTGTCTCTCTTCTCTCGCCCTGTCTCTTTCCGTCTCTGGGCGTAGAGCGACGTGCAGGGGGTTAAAGGGCTCCTTAACGGAGATCTTAGGCAAATCCAGCGTGAAATCGCATCAGAGCATTTCCCCTTTACGAAAACCACCACTTACTCGTACCACATCGGATCTTCGCTCTTCTCCCACCACTTTCCCATCTCACCCGTACTATTGGCGCAGTATCCTCGTCATCGAATTTGCATCCTCTCCCTTTCAAATGATTGAAAAAGAAAGGAGCTTTCCACGATGCAATAGTGGAAAAAACGAACCTACGAGCTAGGAGCTAACAGGTTTGTTTCCTCTCAATTTGCCTCAATGACAAGAAGGTTGCCCTTTTGATGGCGGAATACCATGCTTTTCGAATGTGCGGTGCTCAAAAAGTATCTCGAAACCTAGCCTCCAGTCTCTAGGAAGCAGCTAGAGAGGAAAAGTAACTAGGAAGGCCCCTGAAACTAAGTCTGGAGTTCCCAAATGGATATTCAGTTACTTATGTCATCAATCTGCAAAAAAAAACTGAGGAGTTTCCGAAATCTTGCTAGGCAGTCTCCAGAAAGCAGCTAGATAGAGAAAGTAACGAGAAAGACGCTTAAAAGCAAGTATGGAGTTCCCAAATGGATATTGAGTTACTTATGTCATCAGTCTGCAAAAATGAACTGAGGAGATTCCGAAATCTAGCTAGGGAAGCAGCTAGGTAGAGAAAGTAACGAGGAAGACGCCTAAAAGCAAGTATGGAGTTCCCAAATGGATATTGAGTTGCGTATGCCACCAGTCTGCAAAACTGAGCTGAGGAGTTTCCGAAATCTAGCTAGGTAGTCTCCGGGAAGCAGCTAGATAGAGAAAATAACTAGGAAGACGCCTAAAAGGAAGTATGGAGTTCCCGAATGGATATTGAGTTACTTATGTCATCAGTCTGCAAAAATGAACTGAGAAGTTTCCAAAATCTAGCTAGGTAGTCTTCAGGAAGCAGCTAGATAGAGAAAGTAACTAGCCATCAGTCTGCAAAAATGAACTGAGAAGTTTCCGAAATCTAGCTAGGTAGTCTCCGGGAAGCAGCTAGATAGAAAAGTAACTAGGAAGACGCCTACAAGGAAGTATGGGGTTCCCGAATAGATATCTAGCTACTTATGTTATCAGTCTGCAAAAATGAACTAAGAAGTTTCCGAAATCTGGCTAGGTAGTCTCCGGGAAGCAGCTAGAGAGAGAAAGTAACTAGGAAGGTCCCTGAAAGCAAGTATGGAGTTTCCAAATGGATATTGGTCACTTATATAATCAGTCTGCAAAAATCAACTGAGGAGTTTCCAAACCCAAGCCTAGGCAATCTCCAAAGAGCAACGCCGAAATTATTTTTCCACCAGACTCCGAAAGTCCAAGGAGGGTCTAAATAGTAACTAGGTATTCATCCCTCCCAGTCCCCAAAAAGTAACAAAGCATTTATTCTCCTTCAGCTCCCAAAAGATTGACTACAGAGTTCCCTCAGTCCCTAAAAGCAGCTCAAGAGTTATCCGCTTTCAGTTTCCAAAGGAGTTACTAGCGAGTTTCCCCGGTCCTTCCGGGAATAGTACCCTAGTGATTTTTTTGTAATAACTTGGTGATTTTTTGAGGAACCACGCAGAATAGTTTGTCTAGTTACTTCTACAAGTAGCTAGAATTTTACCATTCCTGCAAGTAAAGAGACTTCGAGATCACTTTGCAGTCCAGTTACTTTCAAAAGTAAATAGACGAACTTGCCCCCGCGGTGTCTGAAAAACTCACCAGAGTTATCACAAAAAAAAAATTACTAGGGCGTTATTCCCAAAAGTTTTACGGTTTCGATCCTTCGCATATCACATCATCGACCTTCCAACATCGCCTTCCAACTGCAGACATGTGTTCAAGCTCTCCTCCTCTCATGGCTCTGTACCATTTCCGAAGATAGTAATGCTGCCGAAGGAAAAGTCTCAATCGCGGGAGTGGTTCGAAAAATAAAATAAATCCGCGTCGAAACTATTGGATATGAAAATGATCGGAGTCGAAAGTTTCGTCTATTTATCTTAGGGTTACTTACGGGATCGACTATTGGTGGGTACATAGTCGACCATTGCGCAATATCATTCAGCGACGAGTTATATTAAGAGGAGTGTCAGGAGGCTATGATCCGCGAAGCTCGGAGGTACAACCGCGGTACCGACTAATCGTTTGGCGCCTCGGGAAAGTTTTAATCCGCTCGCCTCTCTGTATATCTCAGGTTCGCACACAGTACGCGGCTTATCTGGATTTTTGGTACGATCTCGACGATGGGAAGCCACGTATAGTGTGGAAGACAGAGACAGATAGAACGAAGGGGTGGGGTCGGATACAGAGTGATAGAGATGCAAGGGGGCAGGGGGAGACAGAGAGAGAGAGAGAGAGAGAGAACAGCAGAGCAAAAATGGTCGAGCAGCTTTTGACGATCCAACGACCGTAAGTCGACAATTACTCAAAGCGTAGCATTTTCTACTGGCTGTCGCTCCGTCGGATGATATCTCTTTTATCCCCTTTACTCCAAGGCGGCTATATACACATGCGAACGAGTGAGAGAGAGAAAAAAAGAGAACGACCGAATCGTCTCCTCATCGTCTTCCACATTTTCCCTCTTTTCCGTCTCGCGGTTAAGGTTCCTTGCCTCTTAATCAAAACACGAGAAAAGACATTAAAACCCGTGCTCCCTCGCAGCTACCCCCACCCCTCTCGCTCGCTCTCTCTCTCTCTCTCTCTCTCTCTCTCTCTCTCGCTCGTATCTCGACTCGAAATGGAGTGTACAAGTCGACCGCGGGAGATAACGGTCCCCTGTCGGAGCTTCGCGCGATCTCGCTGCGCTTACGCGCTTCTTGAACCCCTCCCCCGCACCCCTTTGCTCCTCTGGCGCTCTTTCACATTTTTGCCCCCTTCGTTTTCTCGGGCTCCCTTCGCTGCGCTATCTCTCGTGCTTTCTCGCCGCGTCCGGCAAGCTGCCTCTTTTCTTTGTTTTTCTTTGCTTCTCGCTCAACGTCAATTCGAGATGAAGATGCGTTACAATGTAACGAGGAGCGGAGCGTGGAAATGTCGAGGGTTTGGAGACTCGAAACGTCAGGGCGAGACGCGAATCTACGATGAATCTCTTCCGGTTTATCCGTTCGAGGCCGTACTCGCGATCGGGCTACTCCAGTTTCTCGAAGATACACGGGAAATGGGAACGGCCTCGTTTGATTGAATCGTGATGAGAAATGATCGAGGAGAGAATTCGATACGTCGCGAAATTGTACACGCAACGGCGAAATCCCGCGCCTTGGCCCGCAAGAAAACTAGATCTCTCAATACATATCGGGTGAATACATAATGCGTAATCCTCGGGGTATGCGGACTCGACGTCTTAGGCTAATCTTGTTAGCCTTAAGCCTTCGGGCTGACCCTCTCTCTCAGACTTACTTTCTCTCTCTCTCTCTCTCTCTCTCTCTCTCTCTCTCTCTCTCTCTCTCTCTCTCTCTCTCTCTCTCTCTCCCTCTCCCTCTCTCTCGTCTTCGCAAGTGTACTATCTTTACATTCATGTATATTGGTAATGCATACTGAGCTACACGCCGTAGTGTAGAAGAGACTTTTAATCCCCGTCCACCCTATACAAACGACCAATCGTTATTTTGCATAAAAAGCAATAGGATTTGCTTGAAAACTGCGTATGTACGTATCCCAGGGGGCTTATCAGTTTTTTCATATAGAGGGAAACTGCTGCCGATATATTTGTTTTGGCAAAGCAGTTTTTCCAGTTCGCAACGGGAGGCGGAGGGGGAATTAATTTCGAGTGGTTCGGAGGAAGTGGTTCGACTTCGAAAAATTTGGCTGCAATGGCCATTGTGATAAAAACGCTGTATGATAGCTGGAGTGTTGGCCGCCGCAATTTTTTTATTGATTCGATTTGTTTCTTTCAGATCGAGAATGTTTCATTCGTGTCTCCTATGATGGCTAGCTAACAATATCCAACGGTATCGGCACAGGTGTATCAGTCTCCCTGTACCCTCGTGCGGATGCGCTGAATTAGGAATGTGGTCGATACTGAGTGAGGGCTTTCCGATGACTTCGTACCAAAATTGGCGACATTTTCGGAACATCCATCGAAAACTATTAAAGTGTTTGCGCCAAAATGATTTCGCACGTATTGTACGTGCTTTTAACAAAGGTTCAGGAACAACACGTCGCGATTCCACACAACCCGATGCAAAAGAAATCCATCGACCACAATTACCAACCGATTTGACCCAACTCGGCATTTACAGTGCTATAACTCTTAAAGTACCAATTTTATGGGAAAATACTTCAAATGAAGATTATTGGAAATTCTATGTTTAAAAAATTTGGTTATTAGAAATTTTAACGTTTCATCAACCGTTAACGGTATATTTAGCAACCACGTTGCAACAAGTTTGACACACTATAAATGAACACCTTTACGCTGTACAGAAAAAAGATTCAAATAAAAGTTGTAGAGAATTTTATTGTCTACAAAAATAATCTCTACGATGTTTGTAGTACGATGCAGGGTTCACAAGATATTTGATATAACGTGTTTTCCAAGATGGCGGCTGAAGCTCAACCCCCCCCCCTGGTCACGCTACTTACACTCAAGGAACGACCGCCGAACATATTCCAACAAGAAAATCGGATGTGTAGAAAATTTCATTATGAACCTACTTTTTTGGGTCTGGCTCTTGGACTATTTAGAGGAACTGGAAATGGGGAAGTAACAAGTGTGAGGTGAAAGTTAAAGAGATGGGGTTGTAAGAGCTCGAAAGGGTAGAGGGAAGAACTCTGGGGAAATATATATATACATATATACATGGGATATGTCAACTCAACTCAGACAACTGTTTCCCTCACTATAGTTGATTATAGATTTCCGTAGTGGAAAATCTCACCCCTCGTGGCAGAAAAGCACTGATTTTTGTCAATTTTTCCCCATCCCTTGCCCTCCGGCGGCTGCAAAAAATTGAAAAGTCCACTCGGGTGATTTTGAAAATTCTGAACAAATTTCAATATGTTTTAAACCTGTCGTATGCATTCTTCACCAAAGCTCAACTTGTGCTTCCCATATTTACTATCTTTTTCCGTGAGATTTTGATTCTGCGGATGATTATTCGGCAGTGTGAAAGTGAGAAAAGTACTTTTTCGGTCTCGCAAGTAACAAAATACTTCAAAAATATGGTTTCAGATCAAATTCCATTCGGGTCGAATGTGTATATATATTATATATCAAAACGGAATTCCAAAAAACACGTAATTTTTATCAATTTTGTCCCCATCCCTTGGCCTTTTAGGATTACAAAAATTGAAACGTCCACTTGGGACATTCTTTAAATACAGCAAACAATAGATACGTTTTAGGTAGAGTATCCATGCCGGTTTTTCGACGTTATCGAAATAATATTTTAGATACCGATATATTTCGATAATATCGAAATACCGGTATCCATACTCTATCTAAAACCTAACTAATTTTTGTCAGTATTTAAAAAAATGTCCCGAGTGGACTTTTCAATTTTTTGCTATCCTGAAAGGCCAAGGGGCGGAAAAGAAAAATTACGTGTTTTTTTACGCCAGGGGTGAGGGTTTCCACCATAGAAATCTATAATCAACGACGGTGAGGGAAACAGTTGTCTGAATACCCATTCGTATTCAGCAACGTCTCAAATGAATCAAGGAGGTACGATCACTTCCTCGGGGTCAAAAACGAGTCTAAATTTATTTTACCCACAGTTGCTCTGATTTATGTTTACTCATGTTCATTATTCATATTATCGATTATAATGTGCCAATAAATGTTGTGGTAAATAATGAATTTATTGCACATGAACAAATAAAAACTGAAAAATTAGGTTGTCAATGACTCGGTATTTCATTAACTCAAAGTGCTCGGCTTTGCAGTTTTATTGCGAAAAAACTAAACGGTCAAAAGAGCTCAAATTTTGGAAATAGGCGCATAAAGTATTCGTAAAAATCATATAAAAATTTCAAATCCGAAAGTTGGATTCGTAGTAATGATCGTAACTCCTCAAGCAGACTACGACTTTTGTAGAATTTCAGACAGTCGTTCATGAACGGATCTTGTCCCTAGCTTCTTTTTCTTTCCTTCGGAAAACGAAACATGAAGATTTCGAATGAACAATGCAGTGAGACTTCTCATTAATTCACATCTACAACATTGCATCTCCACAGATGTAGCTTGCTCCCAGTGCCTGTGCACACCAAAGGCAATCTTCGACAAAGCAGAGTGTACCAAAGAAAGACACAGAAAATCCACACCCGTTGCTAAATCTTATTAAAAGCACACCGTACCAGATTTTTAAGGACTGTCAAGAGTGTGTGGGTGCCGGCAATGCTCGAGAAGCTCGAAAAAGCTGTACGGTATACGATGTTAGTCCGTAGTACACGTCGACCAACGAGACGTTTCCCTGACGTTTGCAGAACGCGAGGAATTCATGTTTATATTTAAGAGCATTAAAACATGATCGTCGCGGAATGGAGGGGTCATTTATATTCAGTCGATACAATGAAACGTAAATTGTAACGATAATAAAGACAAACGAGTGATGGAATTACACGAGGGTGAGCCTTCGTTATGCCTTCCTTTCGATAAATAATTTTCAACTCTCAAAATCAGGACGGAATTAAACTCGTTAGTTTCGTTGCGAGGCTCGTTAGTTTTGTAAGCAATGTGCCAAGGACCGACGAAACGAACATTCGAAAAAAAAAACAGTCTCAGACGAATTATGGGAAAGTGGCACGAATCGAATCATTGAAGCAATCCGTTTTTTTACCGACGAAATTGAATGGCCTATTCGAGGGGAGAAAATGAAGATGAAAAATTTGCGTGGGTTTACGCAAAAGTCGATTACACATGGAGCACCTCGTGTACTATACGTAGAAATTTGCACGTAATGGCAAAGTAAAATGAACAAGTGAATGGGATAATATACATGTACACCGATACTAAACGAGGTGGATTGTGAGAGTTAATGCTATTCTCACACTAAAACGCCAACTTGGAGGATTATCCTAGCTGGGGATATTTTTGATCGTGCAATAATCCGTAATACGATTTACACAGCTCTCCGTTGTTCTCTCTCTCTCTCTCTCTCTCTCTCTCTATCTCTTTCTCTCTCTCCCTCCCCCCCTCTCTCTCTGCGCCTTCCTCCCTCTCACGATCTTTCCATTTTGCTCTCTGTCTCTCGCACACAGGATAGTTCGCGAGAACATACAACCTCTCTAACACGACTAGCATAATTAGTATATACACTGAAATATACGCAAATGCGTATGTATCTATACGTACGTATCTATACACACGTACTGCGGAAATGAAAAATTTCTTCAATAATTACGGAGCAGAGCAGCATGTAGCATTCGCTTCTCCTTCAGGCGGGACACCACCGTGACAGGTTAAAAAAAAACTTTTTGTTGTATTTTCTCAAAGTATATGTATTCAGGAATATGTGAAAAAATGTTCGAGTGAAAATATTGAAAATTGACCAAGTTACAGACAATTTAGCGAGAGCAGGTAGCGCAACGATTTACGTGTACTAAAACTTTTAATCGCGTTTTTCGCGAAACGACTTTTTTCGACTTGGCTGGAATCATAACTAAGATTGGCCGCTTTTCAATTCAATAAAACGGAAATTTCCGTGATTGCTGTTACTATACTTGTACGTAGCCGTTATATTTAATTTTGTATTTTTGAAGCCGCCGAATTAAAGTAAAAATTTCGCCGAAATTACACTTTTTTAACACCCGCCAATTTGTGAAATATATTTTTTTTCTTCGAAAAACGGCAACGTATAATGAGACATACATTTATATAGGTTAGAAAACTTATTTATTTTCACTTTTCCAACGCTTGTCGAGTTATCGACCCAATCGATATCCAATAACGTTGTTAATTTTTTATTTTTTTAAATGTTAATTTACAAAAAAAAGTGCAGCATATGCTTAATAACATAGCTTCCGGCCAAAATCCCAAATAAATGATACAGAAGATTTTTAAAAATCGGTTAACACAATCTTTTTTCGGCCGATCACAGTGGGCCGAACCTTCAACCCACCCATTTTTCGGCCCGTCACAGTGGGCCGAACCTTCAGCCTCCCTTCAACCTGCAGAGATTTTGCAACCGGATATAGAGAGCATGTTTTCGGCAACACCGATAACAATCCCCGTTAAAAATATAATCAACACCGTTTAAAATTTTCTCTCATGAAAACAGGTTAATAAAAAATCACGTGGCACATTTACGGAGTCTTACCAGGGAAAGCGTGACTGGAGGCAGAGCTTCGTGTGGGTCTCTCAGGAATCGTAGATGCAATGACAAGTGTGGGCTGAAGTCAAAAACGGCTGTACCCTAAACGAATCAAAATTGACTGAAAAAATCAGTTTTTGATATTTCCATAAAGAAAAACGATGACAGCGCTCCAGCCAGGACTATTTTGCGTCCGATCGCGGAATTCAATTAACGGGTTTGCAATTTTTGGTTTATTGCCTATTAGTCGATGATTTGTTAAATTTTCGATGCGACTGTGCACTCCCACAATCGCCCGAGAAATTCCACACAATGCGTGCGAACATTCTGCACGCTGCATGTGCACGCAATGTAAAAAAAGAACAGAGATAAGGAGCCTGGAACTTGAGCGCTTCAATGAATGTCTAGCGAGGGAGATTAGCCGCTGACGTTAATGATAGCAATGTCATACGTGATGCACACACACACACACACACACAAACACAGAGACAGAGCGAGAAAGAGAGAGAGAGAGAGAGAGAGAGAGAGAGAGAGAGAGAGAAAGGGAGGGTGGGTTCCTACATAACTATCCCCTTTGCAACATTTTCTCTCGTTGATGACAGTTTGGATCCGATACATAAGCACATGTACAGTTCATTGTATGTAACGCGCTTACGGGAGAGTACTTAGTGGGGCCGCGGTCATTAAGCCAAGGTGATGGCTCCAACCCTCACATGTATTGTGTGTCCGAATAATGCACGACGGCCTCACGAAACTTGCATTTCTCGAATTGGTAGGCTAAATCTCTGAGAGCTATTGCTACTATACGTACGTGTGTGCGTGCGTGTGCGTGTGTCCGCCCGCGCGTGTGTGTGTGTGTGTGTGTCTGTTCTTCCCGTGTGACTTAAACTACACCCCGTGCAGAATCCAATGGGTCATTGCATCGAATGCGTATACTGAACTAACGCGCTGATGCATTGGATTCTAATCGGGATTCCCCATTGGAATCCAATGGACGAATCCAGTTCGAATCTTAACGGAGTCCCCCATCATGGAACAGAATCCAATACGATTCTTGATGGATTTTATCAAATTGTGTAGGTTGTATTTTCGAAACGAATGATGTACATATGCATAATAAGTAGATCTTAAAAAAAGTATTAATCTTATCTTTCAAAAGTATAAACCGTCTGAGGGAGGGGGGAGGATTTTTCCTCGGCGAGGACAAAGTTTGCCGATTTTCATGATTCTTTTTTGCCAGGAAAGATTTCTTCACCGTTTTTAGACTTAGGATGTGTTTTATTACTACGTTTCGCTGTTGCATGGTATTGTTTGTTATTAAGGATGTTGAGTCCCAAATCGCAAATGATGATAAAATTCTGAAAATTCGGTATGTTTTTGCATGAAGTATTTCAGAGGTCGTGTAAAAATTTCACGACAATTAGGAAGCTCGTTATTGAACAATTAACATTCACAAATTAAATGTTGTTTTATGGAAGCTGATGTAACTTTGCAATAAGTTTTTTTTACACCTCTCAATTTTATAATACCTACAATATACTGAAAGCAACGGAAACGAAACGAAGTTTATTGATGAATTTTTTTTTTATTTCTTTTAAAAATTGTTCTTAACAAAATATTAATTTTTTAATAACGAGCTTCCTAATCGTCGTGAAATTTTAACACGACCTCTTAAATACTTCATACAAAAACATACCAAATTTTCAGAATTTTCTTATCATTTTTTATTTCAACCCTTAAGGAGGTTGAAGTAATGATGATAGAATTCTGAAAATTTGATACGTTTTTACATGAAGTGTTCAGGAGGTCGTGCAAAAATTTCATGATGATTAAGAAGCAATTTATTGAACAATTAACATTAACATGTTTCATAGGGACTCAACATCCTTAATCTAAAAAATTTGGAGGTATGGCACGGTCTTCGAAACCGCATTTTCAAAACTGGCGTGACGTATAGCTAAACATCTAATCAACCGATTCTGATGAAATTTGGTATAAATGTTTCTATACTTATTGTCTGAAATATGACCCTAAAAGTTTTCGAAAGTTGAAAAATGAAGTATTTTTTTATTGCAAAATGTAGCCATTTTATTTCGGAAAATTCAATCTTTTCGTCTCACATTGTTCCATTTTATTGATTTTCAGCAATTCTCACTTTTCCTTGGTTCATATTCTGCGTTCATAACCCGTTTAGAATACCGTGCCATACCTCCGCCATTTTTAAAGATCGATAAAAAAAATACCATGTAACAGCCAAAAGTAGTAATAAATCATACCCTGAGACCTCAAAAATAGTGGAAAAATCTTTCTTTTAAAAAAAGTTATGAAAAACAGCCATTTTTTCCTCGCTTAGAGGTATCTCCCCCTTCAAAAAAGTATATCTTAAAAATTGATTTGAATCGCATGACAGAAAATCCACTGTAATCATCGTTTGTTATTTATTTCACTGCACTTTGACACGTCACCACACACGTACATGCTTACGAAGCGTGCACGTTGCGGTTCAACACGCCGCGTTTTTTTTTCGTGACTTTTCATATATTTACGATTCGAACGTGGAAAGAATTGTCAAATAGTGTCAATCGGGGAACAGTGCAGAATCCAATTAGATCGGAATGAGCAATTTCCATTTGCGATGTCCCTAATAAATACCTATGAAGATGTCGATGCATCTTGGGACCTAACTTGATCCTAACAAATTTGCTCACGGGAAATTGAGGTTGAGAATTTTCCACGGAAAATAAAAATAAGAATAAATAAAAATAACCTGACATTTTTGTTTATTAATAAAACGTATTATTCATTTGAAAAGTATGAATATCTGTTTTATATATATATATATATATATATATATATATATATATATATATATATATATATATATATAGCTTAAGGTAAAAAAAAATCGATATTTTCTCAGCGGAAATATGAAATATGTTAAGAAAAAGAAAGTTCTGCAAAATTGAAGGGTTCTAAACATTTTTTTAATTAGTGCTCAAACGCCTTTTTCATGTTTTTTTTAATGATTATCAGATTTTTTTTTATCTCGATGCAGAAAATGTTAGTACGTGATCCAATGTAAGTCTTGATTTCATTTTTCCTATAACAATGCACCATTTTTATTTAAATATTTTTTTTACCATAAACAATTTGTATTTGCAGATTAAGAATCAATATATGTAATTCGGTTGTGAAAATGATATCAACCACTTGATGAACGAGAACACGGTGTTTACATCACTGAATGTCTAACAAGTATGCGTGTTTTTGTTGGAGTAATATGTTGTTTTGGAGTGAGAAAACAAATGAAGAAAAAAATTGACGAAGAATCGAAAAAAAAGATCAAAAGTCGTTTTAGCACTACCTAAAAAAATGTTTAGACCTTTCAAATTTTGTATGAATTACTTTTTCATAATGTAGTAACATTTTTAGTTGAGTACCACAAAAAAAAATTATTTTTTTTTAACCACCCTAATATATATACATCTATATATATATGTATATAGATCGTATATATAGATATGTAATTGTGTGCGAGGCTTTTTGCGATACCTTTTCTTCACGATAGACCGCAGACGAACATAACCATAACAGTCTCGTTTAGTGATTTCTGCTTTTACACTGCGAGTTCCTCTCCTTCGGATATTTTTCCCCCTTGCCATGCCTTTGTCTCAACCCCCGCCCCTCTTTCTCTCTCACTCGCTTTTTCTCACTATTCTTACCAGCATCCTAAGATTAGGCGAAGATGAGTGCGGGTATAACGCTGACCCCTGAAGATAAACGGGTGTGTGTGTACAATCGTATAAGCTGTAAATTGCTCCTGTGTATGTGCATTTAACGCGAGTTTTCTGTTTATCACCCCCCTCGTGAGTACTCGCACTTTCATCGATGCCATTGAACGAGCCGGAGAAAAAGTTCATTAGCGCCTCAAACGACGAGATAAATTTCTTTCTACGATTTCTTGTCGCTTCGTTTCTCATTTTCTTACTCTAGTATTTTCAACTCGATGAGCACGCAGCATATTTCGAATTCGGTAGTAAGCAATTCGATACGAATGCACGTAATTTGTGTCTATCTACGCGATCGACGGAAAACTTGCAATTTTCACAGTTTTTTCCACCAGGCGTCGCCGTGAACATTTTTATAAAAAATCATACTTCCACTGGAAATTTTTCGCATTTTTGGAAATTTTTTCAGATTTTTTAATCAGGGCGTTTTTTTCGAGAAAAAAATATTTGACTCAGGGTTCTTTCGAAAAATGAAGAAAAAAAATCCTGGAATCTTTCAGAGTCAATAGAATCAGATTTAAAAACAATCGAATTGGCGGAGGTCAGGAAAAAAGTCCACCGGATTCACGTGGAATACCTCAAATATATATATATATATATATATAATATATAATAATATATATGTATATTATATATAATATAATATATATATAATAATATATAATATATATATATATATATATGTGTGTGTGTGTGTGTGTGTGTGTGTGTGTGTGTGTGTGTGTGTGTGTGTGTGTGTGTGTGTGTGTGTGTGTGTGTGTGTGTGTGTGTGTGTGTGTGTGTGTGTGTGTGTGTGTGTGTGTGTGTGTGTGTGTGTGTGTGTGTGTGTGTGTGTGTGTGTGTGTGTGTGTGTGTGTGTGTGTGTGTGTGTATATATTTAATATCTAAACTGGTTTTTTCGTTTCGCAATTCATCCCTCCATATACCATATTTTAATTAAACCCCAGTTGCAGAGCATTTTCAAAAACTACACTACTTTGCGAAAAGTTGATTAACCTTGCCGAAAAAAGTAGGTCGTTTTTCTTTAGAGGCAAGCTGGCTGTACACATCGACCCAGTCGAACTTCCATCAGCAAGAAATTCATAATTCCATTCCCCAATAATTGATACGCGAGTTTACGCGAGTAGGGGAATTGCAAAGAAAAACAAACATGGTGAAGTCTGCGCAGTGGGTAAAAAAAGTAGTAGGGAGTCAGACGAAAGCATTGTGGAGTTTGTTTTGGTTTTGAAGTTTGCATCGCTGGAATGCAACGAAAATTCTCTTCAGTTTCTTCCTTTCAATATCATCGAAATGAGAATCCTAAAAAATGTTTGCGAGATTTTCGTAACTCAAATCTGCGAAAAAAAATTTGAAATTTTTTTTAAAATTATAATTTTTGTTGCATTCCACTGGTGTAGACTCCAACGTCACCTTGTTTTTTTTTATTCGAATATTACCGGGAATATTTGTCGGGCTTCTTTTGGCGAAGATCTCTAACATTTTGTCTCGATCGAAAATTCGTCGAGTAGAATTGATTGTGGACACTTAAAATTTTTTTTTTTAATACTTCGTATTTATTGACTCTTTTTACGTTATAATCACTTATATTTTATGTTCTTATCAAAGTAGGCACTTATGAAGGCAAATAAGAAAAAACATTATTGATAAAGGTTTTCCTTTCGCGGAGGGCTATATTTTTGTGGGGTCATAGGGCCGTTTTGAATCATGAGTAAATTACAGTGGCGCTTAAGGATGTTGGGTCCCTATGAAACATGTTAATGTTAATTGTTCAATAAATTGCTTCTTAATCGTCATGAAATTTTTGCACGACCTCCTGAATACTTCATGTAAAAACATATCAAATATTCAGAATTCTATCATCATTACTTCAACCTCCTTAAGGGTTGAAATAAAAAATGATAAGAAAATTCTGAAAATTTGGTATGTTTTTGTATGAAGTATTTAAGAGGTCGTGTTAAAATTTCACGACGATTCGGAAGCTCGTTATTAAAAAATTAACATTTTGTTAAGAACAATTTTAAAAAGAAATAAAAAAAAATTTATCAATAAACTTCGTTTTGGTTCCGTTGCTTTCAGTATATTGTAGATATTATAAAATTGAGAGGTCAAAAAAAAACTTATTGCAAAGTTACATCAGTTTCCATAAAACAACATTTAATTTGTGAATGTTAATTGTTCCATAATCAGCTTCCTAATTGTCGTGAAATTTTTACACGACCTCTGAAATACTTCATACAAAAACATACCAAATTTTCAGAACTTTATCATCATTTGCGATTTGGGACTCAACATCCTTAAAAAAAGTCACGATCAATTATTATACCCAATTGAAAGCTGAAATAAAAAATTTCGCGCTCATTTAGTAAACTAAGACATTTTTACACTTTCTTTGAAACATCACAGCTACGAAACATTCTCTGCTAGTCACATTTTTCCAAGTTTTACTATAAAAGTTTTCTGTAAACATTCGACAAACCGGTATTTTTGTCGTCGTTATGGATAATTTATAATGTTTTCACGCGTAGAGCGGTTTATATCAGATTTCTCGAGGTGTATAAACTGTTAGATAGAAATATGACCAGCGTCTCCATAAAGTTTCGTATAAATGAGACGATTTTTAGACTCGTAATTTTTCTTCCAAAGTTCGGCAACTTGGCTTGAAATTTTATCAGTATACTGGGATGTATGTTTATTTAATTATAGACCTAAATCACTCAATGGTAAAAGATTCGGGTTCGTAAAAGGAATACCGTAAGACGGGGTTAAGTTGACTATAAGGGTAGTATTGACAGTTTTTAGTGCTACTCTAACAGAGCAGCAGCAACGGGTTAAATGTGTGCTCTTTTTAATTGTTTTCTATTGTCGCTCAAATCTGTTGTTCAAGTATAAACTTAACCAGTCTTATAATTATCATTGAGATCAAAATCAACTAGAGCAACATTACAATCAACTTTAGCAACATTATAATAATTTAACGTTACTAAAGTTGATTGTAATGTTGCTCAAGTCGATTTCGGTCTCAATGATAATTATAAAACTGATTAAGTGCCTATAATAGTAGCCTAGGTACTTGATATTTTTATATAAAATGTTTCCTCAATAAAGATGACAATTTCCTTGTAAAAAATCCCTGATTTCTATTTTATTCCACGTATAATGCATAAAATATTATTATTTTTTTATCAGAATGGTATCAAAGTAACCCTTAATCTTTGTCATAAGTTGCATTTCGATGCCTTGTCAAAGAAACCCCACACTAGAAGTTACTTTGACACTTTTTTCAAAATAAAAAATTGTGCGGGGTTGGTGGGTCTTGACTTTCTTATACATTTAATAGCCAAAGCACACATTGTTCTATAGGCGCAAAAAAAGTTACCTACAAAAACTTTCAATGTAACTCCCTTTTACGGTAGCTCAAGGCCTTAGGCCACAGTAACGGGTATAAAAACATGTGCGAATTTAACAATCTTTTTTCGTATGAAAAAGTGATTCACTCACAAAATTAATTACACATCTAGTTAGTATGAGTATCAAGCTGTTGGAAATTTTTTTTTTCGATGTACGAAATGGCCGACTACTAATATTGTCTTTTATTATCTTGTTTCCAATTGGCGTGACAAATAACTTCAACAATTTTCACACGATTTACTTCAAATTTGAGAGTTATGTTCCTAATTGCATTTCGCAGAGAAATACGTACAAAAATTCTGATTAATCGAAAACTTTTTATTTTATAAGCAGTTTTATACGAAATTTTTCACTGAAAATTCATTTCTTAAGTTCAAATACCTACACCTTTTGCATAAAACAATATTTTTTTAAATTCCGTACGTACTTCACTAGGTATTCTACTATAGATTGACGAGAATTTTTTTTTTTGTTTTAAGTAAAAAATTGTGGATGCTAAATGTCACGTCGCGAAGCGCCCAAAAAAAGATAATAAAAGAAAATATTAGTAGTCGGCAATTTTGTACATCGAAAAAAAAAAATTACTAACAGCTTGATATTCGTACGAAATCGATGTGTAATTAATTGTATGAGTGAATCACTTTTTCATAGGAAAAAAAATCGTTAAATTCACACATCATTTTATACCCGTTGCTGTGGCCTAACGCCTTAAAATAAAATAAAAATACGTATTATTTTGGCGTAGTAAAATATACATTTTCTGCGTAAATATAAAAAAAGTTAATTTCGATGACAAGAATGAATTCTACTGGTGTGGGTATACATATATATATATATATATATATATATATATATACGTCTGCAATGAGTTGTACTTTGAGCGTTTCTATTCCACGCCTCAACGCTTTAAACACCGAGAAATTGTATATCAAGTTCAGTGACACACGTGTCCCCCCCCCCCTCTCGCTCGCGATCGCTCTTCTCGCTATACATATTGTTAGAGGAATAGTGTGCGTCGAATCGTGAAGAAGCAATTGTTACAAGATTGTTTCGCGGAATAATCAAGTACAAGAGGTATTCCATGTGACATCGAAAGAATCTTAGATTTTTATCTTCGTATCTTCGTAGACTGTATAGTTTGTGCGAAAAAAAATGAACCCACCAGGTGCATTTCACTAGCTGCTGTCATGAAGTGTTTGGTCCGAAAAAAAGCGTCGGAAAAAAAGTTACTCACTGTTTGGCGCGGAATATCCCCTATGTGCAAGCCCGGGCAATAGAATGCGCGATATCACAACAACAATAATAACTGTTCGGGATGTATCGATGGGGTAATAAAAGTTGATTATCCGTCGACATATCCATCGACGGGTTCAATTCCGACAATATCAGGTAGAAAAAAAATCCGCGATTTCCGTCGCTGCCGCGTATTTACTAGTACTATAGAATTTGTTTTTCACCGCGTATTCGCATTCTCGTTATCGCAGGTGCGTACGATGGTGTACGCGTATGAATGCGGGCTGAATGGAGGGGAAAAAACGAACGGAAGGGAGAGAGGGACGGGAGGATATAGATTTGAAAAAAAGAGGAAAAAGGGGCAAAAATCGTTGAAAAAGGAAGAGGACGCATACGATAAAGACAGAGCGATGGATATAGAGTAAAATCCGCGCGCATCGTCCCTGGACTATATGCTTTAATCCGCGAGCTAAAAATCAATACTCTCCTCTTCTCCTCGCCCGCGTACCCTAACTTATGGAAAGAGAGAGAGAGAGAGAGAGAGAGAGAGAGAGAGAGAGAGAGAGAGAGAGAGAAAGGGATGGAGAGATCGCGACAAAGCCTCCCTCGGGATAAGCCCGGGAATCCTGGGATTTAGTTAAATAAATCCCGGATCAACGGATAAGCTGCTTTTTTATATAATTTTTTTTTCTTTCATTTTCCGAATGTCCCCCTATGCGAGATTTGTTCCTCCCCTCGACATTACTGGCCCTTTGCAAAGCCCATCATATCAAGCAGGACCTCGAGCAACGTTGCGGCTGCTTACGCCCTCGCCCTATACCTTTCCACTTTCTGCTTCGTCTTCTTATCTCCTTGAACGAGTATACTCGAGCCCCTGGTCACATCTCGTCACTGTCATATCCACCGAGACTCGATCTCCAGTCACTCTTCTCCACCCTTTTTTAGCCTTCCCCCCCCCTCTCTCTCTCCCTCCCCGCCCCTCTCTCTCTCATACTTTTGCCACGAGGATTATTCCTCAAGGATCGTAACTTATGAATTTAAACTCCATCACCGCGCCCCGCCCCTCTGTGATCTCAATCGTTTCGAACTTCGCGCCGAGGGGTCGAGCGAGCGGGGAAAATCATTTCGCTTTATCTCGACCCACTCAAAGGGCGCTGGGAGCGTTGACTTTTTTGTCCAATTCGTTGCTATCAGACTGAAATTCCATATTTTTTTTTTTCGCCAAAATTGATCAGCCCATTGTCCTTCGATATTTTCCAACTACGAGGAACGCGCTGTTGCTCGGGATGAAAAAGATGCCACCGAACGGATTAACGTAATCTCCTATTCAATATTCAAGAACAAAGGATTCTATGCACGCGTGTCGCTAGTTTTTCCATTTGTGCTTTGTTTTTGCTCGCGATAATCTGGCTTCCGTCATGGTTGCCGCGGTACCAACCAACCCCTCCGGCATCATCGTGATCGCATTATTAAGATCGAATTCCTCCGTCTAACGTCGCTACGCCTGGCCACGCTTGTTGCGCTTTCTTTTCCGCAAGCTTTATTGTTTTTTCTTCGTTTTTGAGTCTTTTTTTCTCTTTTTTTTTTTCAATTTTTGTCGCGTAATGCACAGAGTCCCGAGTGTATCGTACTGTTGTGTTTTTGAGGCCGATACTACATGGATGTACTTGTATAATTGAATCACTTGGGCGAGGAGGACGAATGGGCGAGAGAGGGAGAGAGAGAAAGAGAGAGAGAGAGAGAGAGAGAGAGAGAGGGGAGAGAGGAAGAGACCAGTGATTTTGAGGACATTCGATTTTTAGACTCGTCCTTATATTAGCCAATTTTTCTCCATGCTCATCGTTATATAAGTCTCAATGTCTTGGAAATAGTCATCTGGTGAATGTAGCCACCTCTATGTGATCATTTCAGGAATGTCTTGTCCCCAAACTCAGGCTTGATTTTTTTCAATATATGGACCACCCTCAGAACCGCCAAACATTTCGATAGTCGACATTACATAGATATAACGACTTCGAAATATCCATCCGGAACATATATATATATATATATACATATATATATATATATATATATATATATATATATATATATATATATATATATATATATATATATATATACACGTACGCGTATGCATATGTATACGTATGTATTCAAATGTATCCGGAGGTACAAATGCACTTCGTAAATCCGCGCAGGCATACATACACACGCTCTTGGGCTTGCGCATAAGTACGGCTATACGTATTTTAATCTCGGATTAATTCCGCAGCCGCCGCGCCCGTTTTGTGCCCTCTATCTTTTACTCTCTTTCTCCGTCTGTCCATCTCTCTCTCTCTCTCTCTCTCTCTCTCTCTCTCTCTCTCTCTCTCTCTCTCTCTCTCTCTCTCTCTCTCTCTCTCTCTCTCCCTCTCCCTCCCTCGCGCCTCTGTTCCTCTTGCACTGCGCTGCATTCCCTCTTTCTATCATCGGGTACAACCGCTTCGAGGATTAGGGATTGAGCCGAGATCCTGATTCTTTTGCGCAACACGATATAGGCTTAGCCGTGCGCGAGAGAGATCGACCGAACGGGAGAAATCTGCGCGAGGGGACACACGATTGGATATGTATATATATGCATACTCGCACGTATACGATATTAAACAATACCAAACGAATTCTGATCCATTCACAGTTTTTTCGCCCCCCTGCCTCCGATTGGCAGTGACAACGGCCCGTGAACTTAGCAGGGTTCACGTACTTCCGGCCAACGGCGACGTCTCACAATCGCATCGCAGCAGGAGCAAGTGTTGCGGCGGGTGCCGGTTTGTGAAATACAAAGAATCCCAGGAGACGCCTGGGTCGATGTGAATGAAATTGTCCGGATGTACGCTGCAATTTATTTAGTCAAGGATAACGATGAATTCATGAGCACAAGAATGTTTACTGCATACCTGAGCAACGAAGAGGAATCCTTGATTGAATGGCTCTCGATTGCATGTTCATTGATTTTTTTTTTTTCGTCAATCCGCAATGGTGATGCACGAAACGATTGAGAGCTTGTGAGTATGTGTATTGTCGAAGCAGGACGACCGCTTACGGAGGTACAACGTAGCAGCTTAACATCGTAAATTGATCCGCGGGATGATCGTAATAAAGGTACAAGAATGGAAAATCCATGGCTGCTTATGCAGGAGATATTACTTCCTCTTGGCCAGGTTCAAACGGTAGGACAGGACTCCGAGTCCGAAGCGATTTGGTATCCAGCGGTGTGTGTACGTATGCCAGGACGTTTTTGGTGAACTTTTAAGGATAAGCGAATCCTTGCGTCAGCAGGAAAGCATAAAGGGAATCGGATGACGAGGTCTATCCGCGCGCTGCTTGTGCCTTATCTCAACTTGGCTTTATTGGCCACTCCGTTTGGCAGAATCCGCGCGGAGCCAACCGGTTCCAGGACACTCCAGAACCAGGACTTGGGTTGGTTTTCCGTGGTTTCGCGTATCAGGATACGATGCCGTTGTCGAGTAGAACACTCGTGGCTGGTTTAGATATAGGCATCTCTCGTGTGTCTTCTCGATCTCCCTCTTTTCGTACAGACAAGCAACACCAACGTGCCCACCCGAGTCGTGAGGATGTTGGTGTTGTTCGTGTTGCCAGGAGTTGGAAGGCACTTGGGGAAGGTTGACGCGATTCCTAGACCGTGCAACATCCTAGATTTCGACTGTGTTTAGGGGGTTCGTGTATCAGGATCGCAGCAAGTGTTCGGGCCTGGCGAGAGACAAGGGTAATCCGGTTAGGCGCGTGGTGACCGGCCAGGATCTGAGGCACGGGTACACCTTACGAAAAAAATGACAAAACATGAAAGTAGCGAGTAATTCGGCGATTATTCTTGCCCATTTGAAGGACGCGTGTATGGCTCGAAGGACACTTGAAGATTTTAGAAATGTTGGCAGGATTATTTGGAAAACAACAAGCATGAGCAAGTCGATTGGCTAGATTGACCAAGCGTTGAATTGAATTACGGCAATGGCATACCAACGATTCGAAGCCTGCGTGAAACGACCTACGACAATACGATGGATCATTCCCGTATAGCTCTTCGTCCTTCTATGCCCCTGATATTCGACCGTGCGTATATCCCCTCTAAATCGCCCGAGGCCAACGAGAATCCCGTCGCGGCAGGCTCTAAATGGATGTGCGCGGGCGCATTCGCGAGCCTGATCCGAGACTTTGGTACTCCTACCAAGGACCGAGTCGTTGGAGTGGACGCGCCTTTGTTCGAGGCGAAGGGACGAACCCGTGCTCCCGTTACAAGCCAATGCCGCCCCGGCAGGGCGAAGGGTTCAAGGGGCTGATAGGGGTATAGTGGGCGGGTGGGGGTGCGTCGGGGATAACCCCTAATACTCGGGGTTATAACGAATTCCCATGGGAATGTGGGTAAGGCTAGCTTGTGACCTCTCTGTCTAAGGAGAACATGATCTACGGGGGTAGATCCAGAGAGAGAGAGAGAGAGAGAGAGAGAGAGCTGAGCGCGCAAAAGGATTTTGTATCCCCTTATATCTCTCTGGCAGCACGAAAACCGGGACATCTCGGAATTACCTAACGTTTCGAGACGCGGGAAAGGATCTTCCTCGCGGGTTCATCAGCGTGTACCTTTCTTTACCCTTTCCTTGCCTGTTACAAACTGCCGGAGAAGGAAAAGGATTGTGCTTCTGAATGAGCTTGTTGAATGAAAAGACACGAATTCCGTGACCAGAGGATGATTCGCTGAAGAACGAGTGCGCGAGGGTTGTTCAGCCCGAAACTAGGAAAACATCCATGTGAGCTTGGTTTGTCCGGTTGTTGGCCATAAACTGCCATGCGTTTGCGAAGCTCCGCTCTTTCCACCGCCTTCATCGACAAACCCTATACAACTTAAGGACCTGAAAATCCATCTCCTGCTCCATTTTCATACTTTTTGTAGGCACGAACATATCCATACTGTGGTAGGTAAAAATGCGCCATGGCAACGCTCGTCATATACTTTGATTCTCATTTCCATCAAGCCTATCCTCGCTCTGACTTCCTTCTTCTCATTCCTGGGCAGTTTTTTTTGCGTCTCTGGTGCGTAAACAAGTAGCAGGATAACAGGCGAGTACGTCCGTTGACTCGGCTTCCCGTGGGATCCTGTTCCACGATCCTTCGGGATTGGCGCGACTCGAGAATATGCGTGAATGGTTCGGTGCGTGTGCGCTCCCCCTGTCATCACTTCGGGACGCACACACCAGGATCGGCAGCTACGATCTTCTGCTCGCCTAGTCCTTGGGGTCCTACAAAAGCCCTTATTTGGGTCACGGGGCACATTTGGTTCGTGGTTCAAGCGCGGAGAGTCCGTTCGGGTTAGCGCTAAATCGCTTACCGCTCCCCTTCGTCGCTACGCTCGCTTAAGCCACCTGCTTTCAGCTCATGCTGCCCTGGCCACAAAAATAAGCCGGCAGGTATCGAACAAAGGACCTCATTTGCATATTTCCGACTGGAGATCGTTGCACATCGCTGCGAATGCGACGACGGCTGCGCTGGCATTAGTCAGCTAACGAGACAAGCTCCACCCGCCCCACCGAGCGAGCCAGGACTGCGTTCAAGCTGCTGGTCTAACCAGTACGGTGGAACGCGAGCACCCACGTGCAACGTAGGCGCCTGATACCGGGGATGTCTGGTAGGCCTACAAATGATTAGACTGCGATCGATGAAACGGCAAAAACGCCTACTCCCTTCATCAAGCCTTCTTTGTGGCAGGCCCTTCACGTTCAATGTTAACCCTTCGCGGTCACACGCTCTAGCTATGACACGCTGGTCACGGGGGGTCGCAACGACCCCAGCCATGTTTCAAACGATTGCCGCGTGATCGTATCGTTCCGAATGAGTCGTAAAAATTCAGGATATTAGTTTGAACATTCTAGAATGTGGAATTCTTGGTATTTTAATCGAATTTTAAAATGGCGGAAAAACATGGGGGGAAAAACAAGGGGTCAATGAGTAAAAAAGGCTTTTTTTACTAACAAAAACCATAACACTTGCAATTTTTAATTTATGTTCACAACATTTTAGGGTGATGCTCTTTAGAGATGGTAGTTTAAAGAAAAAAAATAGCTGCACACTGGGGATAGTTTAAGGAAAAAAATTGCTGCATAGTGGAAATAGTTTAAGGCAAACATGATCATTACGTCCGACCCTAGTCTGTACTAACAAAAGCGAATCCCAAAGCCCCGTAGGAGGCAGGCCAGTCGCCCTGGCCACCAACAACCTATAGTAGTTTTGGCTCGAAGTTGCGGTTGGGGTCATTTTGACCGCGGGTGACCGCGAAGGGTTAGAGTCAAGGGAAATCACCCCAACCTTATATTTTAATAGAATCTTGAAGCATTATGTGACGAGTATGAAACTCTTTCAATGTGATTGGAGGAAATGATGATCCTAACCTCATTCTGCAAGACAACGGCAGTCGAAAACGCCCTTCATATCTGGTTGTGCTAGACCGTTCAACTGGGTATTGAACGCTTATGGTCGAATCTGTGAAGAGGCCAAGATACCTTGAGGTACCTCTGCGAAAGTAAGGCGCAACCCTGACCAAAGGAACAGTCTCTATCAATGGAAAGGTCATGGGAACTTGACATTGCCAAGTTTTTCGTTCTTTTACTATCATCGCAGAGGTCTCGAATAATCTTGTTCACGTAACAGACGGATGGTGAACACGGTGACGCCTTTCTCAGAGAAATTGAGGGCATGGTCTGACCCTTCAGACACAGGAAAGCAGCACGAGGCTTCAAGGATGTTGAGCCAACTCATAAATAGGTGTTCCAGCACCGAGGAACGCTTCGGCCAGAATAGAGCCACATGGAGCAAAGGCTTCATGATCAATTGAAATTTTGAAAGGAGTCGTTGCTAACTTTTTCGTTCTATCACTCTTATCCTAGTGGCCACTCAAATAATCTCGGTCGCATAACAGACGGATAATGGACACGATGACGCCTTTTCCAGAGTACCGAAGGGTATCGCCTGACCCTTGAGAGACAGGAAAGCAGCACGAGGCTTCAGGGACGTTGAGCCACGTGGTAAGCGGGTGTTCCAATACCGAGAAACGTTTCGGTCTGGATGGAGCAACATGGAGCAAATGCTTGGTAACCCTTCGAGTTAGGAATTCACTCATACGTTGATAGTGCTCAAGGAACAGGCAGTCAGAAAAATACCGTTCGATGTTCGGGGATGCCTGGCTTCTCTGATTGCGGGGGTGCGAAGATCAGGCTCTTCCAGGCGCGTTATGTTAGCCTGATCGTCGTGAACGCTCTTCATCCCAATTCGTCGCCTGGATAAGACAAAGTCCTGGGTCACGATTATCCCTCCATGCGAAGTTTCCCTTCTGGCAGGTTAGATCTTACGTTTCACGTTAAAAAAACAGAAAATCCGCAGAAGGTGTTTATTTCGTTCTTCGTGGCGTTAGACATCGTGGAGTCGTGGTGCAAACCCGTGTCGCGGAAAAATTTTCCACCAGGATGTGCGAAGTGGTCAGGATTTTCCTCGATACGATGCTGGCAGAGCAACAGGCTCCAGATGTGTCTTTCATGGGAAAATCCATCGACGCCGAGGTGGAGGGTCCACCGGGAAAATTCAGTTTGTCTTCTCATCTCCGTCTGCTATCCTGGGAGCGTTAGCTCTCGGAAGCTCTGGAATAAAGGATCCATGACAACGCTTCGGAACATCTCTGAGGTTGTCCACCGAAGCCATTGAGCAATTACCGCCTCCAGCTCCACTTATACAGACCCTCATTGTCTAACATTGCTTCCGGCGAAATAAAAATAGCCAATCCATTGCCACCTCACGGAAGTCTTGAAAGCCGACATAAAAAGACAACGAGTGACCGTTGGACCAACCACAATCCTGCGTTTCTTGCAGGCGGTGTCTCAGCCCAGCAGAAGTTCACCAAACTCCCAATCCGGTTGTTCCAATTCATCCATTGCAAAAATATCAAAACGCTACAGCAAATTCATTCATGTTCAACGTTTGGGTTTCCACTTTTTCGTCCACTTTTTTTAATGACGATTTCCAACGAGTTACAACCGAATGATCTTATTCGGTGGATCAACTAGTAACGAATTTCTGCACTGTACTACAGACGGTGGCTCTTTTTTTGCCTCATACATTGATTCATCTCCCCGCGGGGCCGGAGTCTCCCAGCTTTCGCAATGGTCACATTCGGTAGGATCAGCGGAGCGAAACATCCGCCTCGTACATTGTATATATAGATGGAAGAACGAGATGTAAAGCTCCGTTGAGGATGAGCCGCTTAGTCTCTAAACCTTCGTGTGTGCGTCTTTATCTTCGCTCCCTCATTCCACCCGTCTCCCTCCCTCTCTGCACACTTCCCCTTGCCCGTTTCCTTTGTGCCCGCATAAGCGCGCGCGCGCACACACACACACACGAATCAAGCATGGAGATATCCTGCAACTTGAATCACGTGCGGGTTAGCCAAATCGGAGAAGCTCGTACAATCGTGTACCCACATATAGGCATACGCAGACGACGATGGAAATACAGAGGATCCATTGGGGATCCCACACACGGACGTTAACACAGTTGCGATGGTCCCTGCGCACGGGGATTATCCGGACCCTGTATGGACGTGGGATTATCTCTGTGGAGAGAACGCCCGGGCGCGTTCCCCACACGTGTGGGTGTGTGTGTGTGGATGTGTGGTAAGTATCTATATGTGTCTATGAGGATAAGCGCTTGGGTCCTGGAGTAGCCAAATCCTTTAGTCGGGGGTTGGGCTTATCGTCGTTATAACCCTGGTCTTCACCAACTTCCCTCCCTCTTCTGCTCCCCATGCTGGTCCACGCTTAACATGTTCACCTTCACAGTCACACCGCGCCCATCTATACAGGCATATCGATTATTTCTAGCGAAAAGGGCGTAACTGAGCTCGCTCCGCACGTTAATTCGTGTGGGTTACATATCCAGTTGTTTGCTGGTGAACAGGTGGCTTGGTGTTCGTGAACAACCTTCCAAGCTACGTGATTGCGTTGGTGTGCCGCGCTGTTGCAGGCTGAATATTTCTGTACAATGTTTGGTTGGGATTCAAAGCTCACCCCGTCATACCTGTACTGTATATTTATTTCTTCCTGTGCATATCGTTACGTACACATACCGAGGGACGCGTCCAGCCTGCGGTAACCGTAGCGGGCAAACTGTTCAGCTCGCGTCCTTATGTTTCTCAGTCCCATACTGCTACAGTTGCACGGAGAATGTGCATCCCGCAATTGTACACGTCGTAGGAGTTTGTTGGCTTGTATTTTTCGACAGAGCGCTCACGTCCCGGTTGACGCGTATTTGCGGACCAAGCGAGAAACGGGAATTCGTATGTGTGGGGGTGCGCTTCTCGTGTCTTCGTAGCGGTGAGTGTTAGCTGTGTGGATGTGTGTGCGAGAAGGATTAATCCAGGATTATTGGTCGTGTGTGGGGGGCGGGAGTCGGCGGCCCAAATCCAACGCATACACCTCATCTAATACTAACTCCGTGACACCCTCTCTCTCTCTCTCTCTCTCTCTCTCTCTCTCTCTCTCCCGCTCTCTTCTCTCACTGTCTATCCAGCTCCCGTTGTCGACCGTTTTTGTATGAATGGGGTTGCTCGCGTATCTATATGCTGCTTCGTATCCTCGTAACACATTCGTCTCCACGCGCACGCACGACTTCTTCGGAAGGGATTTGGCCGTTTGCTGCTCGCCCAGAATCCTGAAGGGAATATCAGAGAGCGAGAGAGAGAGAGAGAGAGAGGGTGAGAAAGAGAGGGGGGGGGAAGAGGGAGGGAGGGGGGAGAGAGAGTAATCCGATTTCACGATTGTTCTGGGAGAAAGAGTGCACGATCAATTATTCACTTTTTCTCTTTCTTGTACAAGAGTATCGGGTTTTGTGGGATCCCGCATAAACAGCTTAAATAGCAACTATACGACCACATTTGCCAAAATCGAAGCACCATCAATCGATTTTGCAAATCGCGCGATTCTCGCCCGAACGTCATTCAATTTTAAACCCAAACGAACTCGGATATCCGAAGTCACGCGGTTTCACCATGGACGATTGTTTCATTTTCCAAGGCGACCCATCCACCGTTAGCAGGATAAAACTGCTGTTCTGCATGAAAACATTTTTTCCCCGTTTACCGAGCGGGATCAAGATCGCCAAAGCGAAGAAGCCATATCGAGTGTGTGTTAAGCCGATGTACAGCGAGATACATCTCTTGCGCGAGCGCAGCTTACCCTACGTGTGTGAAATCAGGGAGATCCGGTTTAGCCGAGGCTTTATACCATAAGACGTAAATCAACGGGTTCCGCGGGGCGTGCACAGCCTGTGCTCGCGCGGTCCCGAACATCAGTCCGGAACGCTTATCCCGAAAATTTCCAGTGGTTCCCAATTAGGGTTTCCAGGATCAGCCGTGGTGCAAAGTCACACACGAACTCACGTCGGTGACTACGTAGCTTGTACCCGGGCTTTCTCGTTGGGCTACATCGCCGTGGAATCTCCTGAATAGGGATAAAAGATATGGTCCCCTGAGCCTCCTTTACGATGGACCCCATTTGTCAGTAACGAAGTTTGTGTGTGTGCGCGCGCGCGCGCGCGTGTGTGTGTGTGTGTGTGTGTGTGTACACACATTTACGAAAGTATTATCCAACAATATTGCATTCTATCAACCGAACGGTGTTTGTTACGCGCGTTTATGCATGGACAACCTAGTTGGACGTGTTGAACTTCGTTTAGCGTAGTTCACCCATATGGAGGGTAGACTTGCCCAGATCGTGCCTGCGCCTCAAGCGTACCGCGATCGTATTTAACGTACCGTGCGTCACACAGCATCATTGATGGATGCAAACGCACGTACCAGTCAGCCATGTTGGGTAGCGAAAATGACAAAAATTTACCACCGCTGCTTTGTAAGATATTCAAAAAGTACGTGTTTCGCATTATCACACATTTGTTGTCAGTTTCGTTAGACTATAATGTTATGTGCGGCACAATTAGATCCTTGGATGGTACACACGGAGTGGTTGTTCTTTATTTAGAAGGATATGGCATGCGATCTGATAACCGCAAGTACCGTGTTTTCTGTGGGTGATATGATACTTTGCGTTCGGACGTTGCGCCTAATCAACACTGATAGGGGTGTCCTTAATCCCTATGAATATGAGAAGGATTTAAGAATAATTATACGGTCTTTTCAAGCAGACTAAATTTTGGGTAAGTATAATAACATTGTATAAGTATATTTGATGATTGATGCGTAAAACCCGATAGAAACGAAATAGTTCAGTAATTCAGTTTTAAAGGCTCCGCATAAGCCCGGGATTTTAAATAATCCGATGTTCTTATAGGTTTGATGTGTAGTCTAGAGTCTTGACTTTAATTTGCAACATGGATTTCGTAAAGTTTTGCAAAATTGCACGAGTTATACAAATTCGGACGGAGCAAAGTTTATAACACTTTCTATCACGTGGCCAGATGGTTTTTTTTAGGCGTTTAACCATTTGTCAATGGCAAATAAATGAAATTGTTTTTTTTTTTTTGGTAACCGAACTTTTTCTACAGCTTGCCGTATGCGTAGTTTCCGCAATTTCAAAAAAGTATCCGATCATACGAAAATTTTATTATACCGAAAGTTCTTTTTTTCATTTCCATTTCAGATTATGCTAGTTACCAGAACGATCTACACCGACTGGTTACCTACGCAGCAACAGGGGCACGTTCTTTCAAAAAATAATCACCCAATTGTTTATCAATATTTTGCAATAAAAAGTTCAAACTTGGCATGACTCTGTATTTATTGTCCGCAAAATCCTGGACTCATCGTGCGAATACTGTCATTAGAAAAAAGTATAGAAAACCGTGCAGGTTTTTGGGGGGTGCATTTCACGCAAGTCGACCCTATGCAACATGGTCGCTGGAGAGGCTGGGTGCACCAGAAGGATATTTGGTCCTTGCGTACTTCGTTAGTTCGCTCGAGCAAGTACACGCACGCACACATTTGTTTATTAGCACAAACACACTTAAGTCGTGTGCGCAGTGTGCATGTTCACAGATCGCCTAGCCGCATAGTCCCGAGACTTAATCCGGATTAGTTCCCGAGGGGTCACGATATCCTACTCTCAGCTTACCCGCATCTCTTATCCCTTTCACCTCCTCCCTCTTTTCGTTACGCCCTCCCCCCATCCCTCTCAGCTCCTTTGGCACTGTACTCGTGGACAAAAACACGCACATGCATCCTTTGCATTCACATATGTATGTGCACTACAGTATACACATGCGTACGTGTTCAGCCCAAGATCTACGCGAAACCACCTCGCGGTCGATACACGCGGGAGAACCAGAAAAAACACCCGCGGATATTAGCAGTATCAAGAAGGGAGAGATACCTTCGTAACGTAAAGAAGAGCTTATAACCCAAAATTAACTCCACGCGGAAGCTGAGGGACTACTTTATATACCTGGAATTGCAGAACACCCGGTAGGTCATTCAGTCACAAAATTGTTGTCTTGAAACTTGAAGGTGGCAAGCAGTTTAGATGACTCGAAAAATCGATTTTTTTTTAGTCGAGAAATTGTCAGTGAAACTATTCAAGAATATATTGCCAAAGTAGTATAAACAGTTCATTACTGGCTTAAATTTTTGTTTTTCGGTATTTTTTTTCAAACGCGTTTTTCTCGAGGCGACTTATTTCAATTCGTGTACACTCTGGCTCGAGAAGTTTCTAACCTATAGTTTTATAAAGTGATCGTTTCTTTATATAATTACGCTCTATATGAACCTAAATTTGGGGTAATGTTATTTTTTAAAGCATATATTATTTATAGCAAAAAAGGTTACAAAATAATGGCAAAAATCATACCCGTTTGTTTAAACACCTCTGAAAAATGAAATTTTTAATTTTTTGGTCAGAGTTAGGTCCATATAGAAGGAAAATATGTTCTTACGGTAATCTTCAAAGCGTATTGATTTCCGATGGAAACTCTGTGGCCTCCAGAGTGTACAAAACAGCAAAGTCTGATGGCGACCTCCGATGGACGGTTATGTGTTTCATATTTTAAGAAGAAATGCTTCGAAAAAATAAAAACATCTCTTTGAAAATATGTATAAAATATCCCGGAAGTTTGAATAAATTCTATTCATTCATTCCTCTAAAATAAAAATAATGAAAATCGCTAGAAAAAACGTACTCCTAAACTGGTTTCCCGCCTTAAGCGTGGCTTCCTGAAAACGATTTTATCGTGAACCTCGTACAGTATAGTTCAAAAAACTAATCAAGAGACAATTTCGATATTGTGTCCACTTCTAAATAACACAATTACCATCTACGTGAACCGAAAGTTCCTTGAAAATTATTTCAAATACCTACTTTTTCATTAGCATATACTATAGTAAAAATTTCACGAAGAATATAACATTATTTCAAACACGTACCATTTTTCGAATAGTTACTCGTCTTTGGATTTTTCAGGTTCACATAAAGCGTATGGGTATTAGAAATCTAAAACTTCTCAGCTCTGATATTTCGAATCAATACACCAGACGCTGGGTCGTAGGCCCTGTAACAACTCAGGCCACTGTCGTACAGCCGCCACTATACCATATATTTAAAAAAAAAACGTTCTTTGGTAAAACTGGCAGATGTAATAATATGTACCTAAAATTCTAATTATGTAGAATAAACAGTTTCAGCACAGAAAAATTCTCGAAAATTTATTTTTTGAGCTGCCTAAAGGGTTTTCCCCATCAAGCCTTGCCCTCCACGCATGCATCAACAAATCACAAATCGAAGTTACGTCAAGATATCTATGCATAAAAAACAACGCCTTCCAAAATAAATTTTTTAAAAGCCGACCGGACATGGAGAGATTTCAGGCGAGACGGAAGTTGCCACAAAACCGCCAGGGCACCGCAGCTCTGCCGGAAGAAAAAAAAAGCCTCCCAGCTCATTACCATATGTGCAGATGTGTAGGATATTTGACTATTGCTATTATTACTACTATTATTATCGGGGCTCTTTCACGTATTTCGTACGTATTCATTTATTCCGCCATCACAAATCGCATAATAAGTACATCCGATAGATACAGCATGTACCTACGCGCAGGGGGGTACAGGTAAGACGTGAGGAAGGGTGAGCGGTTGTGTAGAATAAGCCAAGGGACAAACCAGGGCTCGAGTGAGAAGTCGATTCTCGCCGCAGGGTTACGTATAACACTCTTTATGCGTTTCATTGCTCCAGTGTGGATTTGTCAAATATCATATGTACGCGTACGTGTGTGTGTGTGCATGGCCATTGTGCAACGGCGATTAGTCGAACGAAGCCAGAGGAGGCACGCTAGCAAAGGCACGAGGGGGTTACACGCGGAGCGGCTAGTGGGAAGGGACGAAAAAATTGTGGCGTAAAAGGGCAAGGTGGTTGGGCGTCAACGTGTATGTGTGTATATACGTTCACGCGTATTACGAGTCGCTAAAGATGGATAAGGGTGCGCGAGAGCGTCAGCGGCATTTCCTGCACCAGCAGTTCTACGCGCCATCAAGGAACCCCGGAGGGTCGAGGAAAGCAATCGTTTCGTACGAATGTGTAGGGTCGAAGAGGATAGAGGGAGAAGAAAGGATGAAAAAAAACCGACACACGGCTTTATACGCGTCTCCGAAGGAGGAAAGAGGAAATCCCACGTTCGGGATCCAGGATTAAGAATGACGCGAGCGCGGTCACATCCTTGCTTTCACCGGTTCTTATTTCAATGGAAATCCGGTATGGGCTGATCCTCGTACGGGATTTATCAAGCCCGCGCTTTATACTTGCCGTGTGGTATTGTTCCATTGACAGCACACCCAATCGTGTGGACTCTTCTCACGAGAGTCACGAAGCCACACGTGGATTTTATTTACCATTTTTTCGCCTAACGTTGGAAGATTCCGACGGGCAGATTCTTGACGACTACAAATAGCAGCGGGATGATCCGAGGGAAAAATAACTCGTTAACCCCTTCGTTGGCAGAGAAAATTCGACAAAAAGTGCTCAAAATGGCAGGAGCATTTTTTTATCCCGAAAAATTGTACTCTGGAGTTTTTGAGGGTGCTGATTACGAATCTGAACTCAAAATTCCGGAATTCACAATGACAAACAAATATGGCGAATGAAAATACAAATAATACAGATTGATTTAGATGAAATTCGATACTCAAGCTTCATATATTTCCACCTATTTATTGTATTATGCTCCATGTTATTGAATTTACCATGAAAAATTCCTTCATTTTGAGTTCAGCATCACGCTCAGCGTCCCCGAAAACTCCCGAGTACCACGATTCATCCAAATCGAGCTGTTTTTTGCACTTTCGTCCGCCATATTGGATCCGCCATTAAACATTTTTGAATTTTGTGTTCAGATTCGTAATAAGCGACCTCGAAAATCCCAGAGTACCAATTTTAACCAAATCGAGTAAAATGTTCAATTTCGGTCCACCATTCTAGCGCCGCCATTTTGAATTTTCAAATTTAAAGTTCAGATTCGTAATAAGCGACCTCAAAAGTCCCGGAGTACTAATTTTCATCTAAATCGACTAAAGGTTGTGATTTTTGTCCGCCATATTGGCGCCACCATTTTGAATTTCCAAACTTTGACTTCAAATTCGGATTCAGCGAGCCCAAAAGCCCCCGAGTGACGCTCCACTTTCAAATCAGAGCAAGTTAAATAGGGAAATAAAAGTTGACGCACTATTGCGTCAATGCCAACGAAGGAGGTAAGGATGTTGAGTCCCTATGAAACATGTTAATGTTAATTGTTCAATAAATAGCTTCTTAACCGTCATGAAATTTTTACACGACCTCCTGAATACTTCATGTAAAAACATACCAAATTTTCAGAATTCTATCATCATTACTTCAACCTCCTTAAGGGTTAAAATAAAAAATGATAAGAAAATTCTGATAATTTGGTATGTTTTTGTATGAAGTATTTAAGAGGTCGTGTTAAAATTTCACGACGATTAGGAAGCTCGTTATTAAAAAATTAACATTTTGTTAAGAACCATTTTTAAAAGAAATAAAAAAAAAATGTATCAATAAACTTCGTTTTGTTTCCGTTGCTTTCAGTATATTGTAGATATTATAAAATTGAGAGGTCAAAAAAAAACTTATTGCAAAGTTACATCAGTTTCCATAAAACAACATTTAATTTGTGAATGTTGATTGTTCAATAACGAGCTTCCTAATTGTCGTGAAATTTTTACACGACCTCTGAAATACTTCATACAAAAACATACCAAATTTTCAGAATTTTATCATCATTTGCGATTTGGGACTCAACATCCTTAATAGCGGAGCACAGGGTTCAGTCGCTTGTAATTCGTCTGGATGAAAAATCGACTCACCGGTGACGGTCGAACTTTTGCTGAGATCGAAGCCCTCGTGCTTTGGGCTCGAGTTGACTTCCGGCTTGGTGTGTTGGCCGTGGGCGTTGAAGGGTGGCGCCTGTTGGGGATTCGTTACTACCGGAGGCTGGGACTGGTGGGACGAGTGAATGGACGAGGGTTGCGGCGTGCTCCGTTGCTGTTGTTGATGCGACTGTTGGTGAGATTGGTGAGACGACGGTGGAGTTCTCGGCAGCGAGGTTACGCTGCTGGGTCTCGATGGCGGCGATGCTTTGTGGGTCAACGCGAGGGCCTGACTCTGTAACATTGCAAATTTATTGATACGGTATTTTTGTGCTTGGGGCCATGTGGGATTTCTCATCTTGGACAAATGGATGAGAGGATGATCGAGGAAGCGCGAGGAGGATCAGATAAGGATTTGCCAATTGAGGAGCCTGCTGAGATCTTCCGATCTTCTGGCCATCTTTGGGGACAAGGATGGAAAATGGGGTGGGGGGGTTCTGTAACGTTGCAGATATTTTCAGTGGCAGTCTTTTCGTGGTTGAGGCCAAGGCATGTAGGCCTTGGTATGTAGGATTCCTAATCTTGGACAAATGGATGACAGGATGATCGAGGAAGGACGAGGAAGATTAGATGAGGATATGCCAATTGAGGGGCCTGCTAGGATCTTGTGATCTTTGGGTCAGCATCTTCGGGGACAGGGACGGAAAACGCGTCGCTGATCACTACCCGTAGAGAAGTCGCGCCAACTCCTAGATATACGACACTTTTTTTCTAAAATTTGCTTCTCATCGAGTGCGCCCAAGCAAAAAACTACATTTGGAGCATTACGCGACGCGCAAAGTACGTGTGGGTACCTCAACGAAAAAATGCTTCGCGAGAGTCTCCATACGCATACACAGTGTTCCTTCTCTCTTACTCGCCATAAAGTGTCGAGGGCTCTTCTGCACGTGTGTCTCATTAGCCCGGACGACTGGTTGAACCGGGTAGTCTGCTCTCTTGGTCCCATCTCCGGCCACTGCGAACGGCTGTCGATTCGTGGCGGCATATGCGTGCGCCACGCCAACGATTCGAGCCCGAGAGCTCAACTGATTCATTGCCCCCGTAAGACTAACGAATAGCCCGATAACCCCTCGAGGATTTAACCACAACAGCGAAAAAATGGGATTGAAAACGCCAGGAATGTCGTTGTGTGCAGGAAACACTAAGAAAACTTTTCCGGCCCCCTAAATTGAAGGGTTTAATTTTAAGAATCTTGATTATGGAATTAGAAAAAATGTTTCGAATTAATTGGGAAAATGATTGAAAAAAATTGAAGTGGAGCGTTAAATTTTTAGGAATTTTGTTTATGTAGTTTCAAAAATGAAATAATTTTTGTTTTAAATAAATAGGAAGAATAATTTTGGAAAAAATTGGATACGGGGTTGTATACTTTTTAGGAATTTTAATTGAAAAATTTAAAAAAAATAATTTTATGTTTAAATTAATCGAGAAGGTAATTTTGAAAGAATTGAATTGCGGCGTTTAATTTTTGGGAATTAAAATTATGCAATTTAGAATAAAATAATTTTTGTTTTGAATAATTCGAAAGATTAATGTTGAAAACATTGAATTGGGGTTTTAATTGCGAAGATTGCATCGACTTTGATCGAGACGACAAATTTTGGATGAGCTGTTAATTGTGCTCTTCGAATTCCTGTATTCGGTGATTGCTGAAATTGGCGTTACTGTTTTCCCAGAAAAATGACATTTTTCCCATTG